>OY365795.1:1275000-2525000 GCA_959347355.1 Napeogenes inachia | reverse complement strand
TTATATAAAGTACACTAAATAACCTAGTGTAAAACACAAATATTAATACCATAAAAAACAGTTTAAAATATATCAACACTACCTTATTTATAAAACAAAATATATATAAAAAGTGTATTGATTGATATAGCAATAAGATATATCAACTATCTCAAGTAATGCCCCGACTGTTGTGCGCCACTGTTACAAAAATAATAAGTGGGTTTAGGTTTAAAATATTTATTTATTTAATATACAAAAAAAACAAACATTATCCCTTATAATTAATTAAGTTCTACAAAATAGGGAAATGCTAAAATAATTTTAAAATAATGCCAGCTAGACTCAGCGGTGGGTTACTTGAGATAATACTTTATTCTAAATTATATATATATTAATTAATTACTAAAATAGTAATATCCTAGGCGCCACTGACAAATAACAAGCGAAGACATATATATGATCCTCCTGCTTGTCAGTACTGGAGAACCACAGTCAAACACGTGTTCTTTATAAAACTTTCAAAAATGGAAGTGTTGATTATTGATATAAATAAATTTTGTACATCACCATACTATCGGGATTACAATAAAGATGAGCTCCTTAAACTCAGCTAGTCAGGAAGCAGGATACAGGACCAACAGGACGACGCTCCGAAGATTCACGTCTACCCCCGCGAACCAATTATAAATTTACCCGTATCTTCTAGGGTACTAAAAAAAAACCTCCTTATGGAGGAAAAAGGCCTCGCAAGCACTAATATTAGCCTATGTCGACTCACAGGGTCGAATCAGGACAAATAGAAATATTGTTCCAACAAACTTTGAAACTGCCCGGGAAGTGCCGGCAATAGGAATTATAATGATTCCATATTAAATTATTAGCCCTGCAATTAAACACGCTAATGAATTTAAGAAACAACGCTTCACATGCGTTAATAAGATCACAAATAACTAAAACACTCACCGAAGGCTAATAAGATATTCAATTCGGAAGTGCTTCCGAAAGAAAAGACTCTAAAGGTCACGACATTGAATTTTATAGTCAAAATATGCATAATAAGCAAACAATGTGGCTATGCGCACGCCGCGCTACACGAAATGTGGGTAAAATTGATATTAATCGGAAGAAGGCTAATATTTAAATAATTTAAGAACAATGCCCTAATTATCTAAATGAAGAAACGAGTGCAATCAATTTATAACAAATTGTTATACTAATAAATATAACAATAAAACAACGTTGGCTGCATCTAAACTTCTGAAACAATATGACAGCTACTTTCAAATAATATTTAGCGATATGCTATCCTTAATAATGATTAATAAATGAAATTTAGAATAATAATTATTAATAAAATGTTTCTATTTTTAATAACATTTTGGGGACTATAAAGTTAGCTTTAGCTGGCAACATTCAATATCTTAAACAAAAAGAAATGTCACAGACTAATTAAGATATTGCAATTAGCTGTCAACAGATAAATAATTTACCTTGTCTACGAATTTGACAGATAATAAGAAATCGATAATATTAAAATTATAAATATTTTAATTATCTACAGAAATGAAATTTCTATGTAACAGTCCATACAATAGTATAGCATACATATGAGCTAATACATATTATAAATGAGTTTGTGTTTGTTACGCTGTCACTGAAAATGACGTATTGTACATTTTAAATAAATATAGAATGAAATATAAACCGATACAGGGATTCGAATTAGCGACCTCTGGGACACCGTCCCGACGCTCTATCAATTGAGCTACAGTATCGCTACCCGTCTCGATGAATTGAGCATTCTATACAGGGTTAATTGTAATTAATTGGCCACCTCTTGCACGCAGTCTGATGTAGAGACATCCATCTCAACAACATTTGTTCTAAGACTTTATACAAATCTTGATGAACAACACAAAAAAATCGAAACAAAAAAATATTGCTCCCTCTTTTACTTATTATACTTTTTACTTATACTATAATACTTTTATTTACATATTTTGTAAGAAGTACTTAAAAGGTCAACGCTCGGGCACAATACCTACGCTCCGAATTTATGCCAGTTCAGAGACAATAAAAAAATTGTATGGAAAAACTTAAATTTTAAAAACTATTAATATTAAAAACTTGTAGAACAAATGTTGTTGAGTTTGATACAGAGAGGCTGCCTTCCAGAGGTGGCTAATTAATTATAAATAACTCTGTTGTACGATTTATCCTGAAAATCTGATCTTTAGTGATAGAAAGATGACCTTGATCAAGTTTGACATAACAAGACTGTTGCTTTCACCTGTATAGGACGAAGCCGATAGCAAAAGTTAGTCTGATTACAATATTGATTTTATGTAGGTACCTATATTCTACAATATATTTATTTACGTTGAGGCATATACAATTAATAATAACTAAATTGAATTATAGTATCATAAAAATATATTGTTTTTAGTTTTGTGATTGCCAAATCAATATATTACACCATAAAATTTAATTACACATAATAGCAATAAATTGCTAAATAATTGTGTATTTATGTCCTTGATTCACTTTTGAGTTTAAAATAAAAATATAAATTATATCTGACAATTCAGATACAGTAAGATACAGTAAGATACAGTTTGTGACATTGATTACGACACTACTTTTGTAATATATTATTTAGACCATTTAATTTTCTCACCTTCAATATTTTTTAAATTTTATATAGTATACCAGGGCGACAGGACGGTTTCCCATATCAATATATTTCTTAATTCCATATTAATTAAGAAATATATTTCATTAACATTGTATTATCGATTTATCTCAATGTTATATTCAACATCGTTACAAAGGAGATAACTATATACAATATATATACGGTATGAAAATGGGACTTAGAATTTATGATACACTGCCTTAAGCAAGTTGTGATATCAGGCTATTAGACCAACTACGGTCTATAATGTGGTGTATAATTATAATGAAAAACTCTGTTAGTTCGTCTGTCCGATCATTAATGGTTCCTTATATGTTGACTTAGTTTTTTATATTTTTTTATACTTTTTCTATCTTGTATTAATTGGCGCTTGACATGTTTTGACAGGGATTATGATTTTAATATTATGGTGGTGGTGGTTTCTAAGGGTGCCACAAAAATTAATACATATCTATATTAATATATTATTAATAGAACAATAATAATTTAAAACAGTTTTTTCTATTTACTTGCTGTTTATGTTTTATACGTATATATTTGTGTGCAATAAATAAATAAAATAATATAGAGTATGTATTAAACTAACAAGTAGTTAATAAAGACAATGTTAATTGCAGTTCTATGTCCATGTAAAATAAATAAAAAACTGAAGATACGATATCCGTGACCAGTTGAAATAGAAAGTAATTAAGCACAATTATACATTCTAATTAACACGTCAACCGACCGCTCCAAATGAGATGAGATGAGTAAGCGCTCCAAATGAGATGAGATGAGATGAAGCGCTGAGTAAAAACAGAACTCATTAAAATATCTCAATGCACTTCCTACTTAGAGATCCTTATAGTAATTAATAAACTATAAACTTCAAAATTCATATAAGCATTTACCTACTTTTAACTAATAATGAACTTTTGAATCGAGTTGATCTTTTTAAATGAAATTTGAAATTTAACAATGTTTGACATATACATTATAACATTAACCCTGCAAATGAGTCAATGACCCAAGTTCCATTTCCATCAACCAAAAATTCTTGAATGTTATAATAAGATTTCTTTAATAATATACCTACTTTAAATTTTATAAATAAAGAAAAGAAACATCTAAGACATCTTGTAAAATTTTGTTATATATATGCGTATTTGTTAATTTTTTATAGACGAAATTCAGGCATTGCGGGTTTATTATATACAAACTGTGCCTGCGACTTTGTACGCGTAGATTATTTTGCTTGCTTGTATAAAGGTTCCAGCATTAGGAATTTTTTATAACATTTTCCATATACAGACAGCGGTCAGTTACAGTTTTATTATATGTTTAGAAATACATAAATTTCTTAAACGATTTAAATACTTATATCTTTTGACAGAGATTAGCGTGCACAAACATACAGACATATAGACATACAGATATACAGACATACAGACAAAATGAGAAACCATTGTTTTGAGTTCTTACGCTTATATAAAGCCCCCCATTATGTTTTTATTTTAATATATTCCAAGTACAGAAATCGATTAGTGACAATTTTATTATATGTATAGATAGTAAAAATATCAATAAAAATAATGGATGAAAAAATACCAACGGAACCTTAGGAAATAAATGTGTAATTATTTCCATATTAGTTATATCATTAAATATCTTTACGGTAATGAGCTAGATTTCTATGACACAGATCGCTAAGTTTTTATTTCATATAGAAAACATAACGGACACTGATTTATAGTAAGGAGCTGGTATTACATTTTTTTCATCCATGTAAAATCTTATTAACTATAATCATGACACTTTTCAATTATTTTATGTTATATATATATATATATATATATATATATATATATATATATATATATATATATATATATATATATATATATATATATATATATATATATATATATATAAGTAATTCTGGATATTACGAATGTAGTATTCGTAAAACAAATGTTAGGTACATAATAAAAGGTGTAGAATAATCCTCAATTTAATATTTAAATATTAATTTACACAATAATCTGAATGAAATGTATCTAGACTATAACTAGATTAGTCTTTTTAGATCTAGATCTATAAAGGCTAATCTAACAAAAGAAAAAACCTTTGCTACCATTAACTGAAACATTTCCAATGAAGTCAAGATTAAAATTTAAAAGTACTCATAAACCAGCGTCGAATGGCTTCGGTACAAATTGTTATAGCTTCGCTAATATGGTGTTGAATTAAGTTTATGTGTCGGAATGTCTCACTGTATGTAATTATCAGAACTAACTGTTATATAAGCTATATTGGAATATAATATTTTACATTCTGACTTTTATATGTTTAATAACAACAATAATTGAACAAAAATCAAATAATATTCAATCATACGGTAAATATTAAATATTTTTTGATTTACTCTCTCTTTGGCAGATATTTTCATTAATATACTAGCAGTTCCCCACGACTTTATCGACTTCTTTAGTTTGCTCTTTGACAAAAATAAATTGTCAATTGTCAAACAGACAAAATGAAAAACATCGTTTTGGGTTCTCTTGCTATACGCAAGGCAAAGGCATTATGAATTATTGAATATATTTTACATGTACAGACAGCGATCTGATACAGTTTTATTATACGTATAGATGAAAATAACAGTAAATATTATTCAATAATGTCAAATAGATATTGTTTAATGATATTCAGTCTGTTCTAACGAGGTGTGCCTTGCATCTGACAATGTCCAGTTTGTCGCTTACTTCGTCTGACTGTGGACAAGGGCTTATTCACATTACTGCTGGTTACATTACATAAGGCTGTATTTACCTTGATAATTATAATTTGCTTCCATTTTGTATGACCTTATGACTAGAGTACTATAGTATAGTATATATTAAGTTTTTTATAAAAAAAACTTTAAATCCGATGATTCGTAAAGCTACGCATAGCAAATGAGGATTTTATAAATTGTTTGTACGTCATAGCTCTTAAATAAATGGACACTTTCAATAATATTTTAATCTTTAAAATAATTGAAAATCATAATTATGAAAATCTTTCTCATTATATTTAATTGAACTATATTTTAACTATCTGCATTTATCGTATCCTATTGCCATTTTATCGTATCAAATGAAAACAGTAGCTCAATAGGGAACATGCAAAAAAATTTAAATGGTCTCAAATATTTTTTTTTCGATTACTTTTAATCATCTTATTATAATAAAATCATTTTTTTTTAATTTACGCATTTGCCATTTAAGGCCATAAAATAATTTATGAAAAGTGCAAATTTAGGGAGCGAAATTCAAAATTCCAAAACGCGCCACCATTGGTCGAAAGGAAATGTGACGTCATTTGACACACCATTAAATATATCGGCGGTTAAGTTCATACTGTGGTATCAGTGTGACTGAGAAAAATAAATAATTTAAACCTATATTTTCGTGCTTAAAGTTTTATTAAATTACAATTATTTAGGTAATCTTAAAAACATTTTCTAAATACTCAAACAACTCTAACAAAACAAATACCTACAAACTCTTTTAGAATAGCAGTTAGCATGCTACTAGGTACACAATACATTTTTAAAATGTTTCTGCCTCTGAATCATTTTTCACTTCACTTGACTCAGATAAATAACTTGGTTGATAATCAGCAGATATAGAAGATATAAGATGCTACAGAAGTATTATCAGCTGTGTTTTCAGTAAACAATTTTCTTTTTAAAACAGATAGTTTTACTTTTAAAACTGTTGTGTAACAATGTTGTGTGTTAAATGACAATGCTACATTTTGTTTTTCAGCAGGTATATTTACATTGACACCTTTACTTCCATACTTCGGCTTAAAATTAACTTGCACAGCTTAGTCACTTGGTAATTTATCTTTAATATGCAAAAAGCAAGGCTCTGCCTTATGATCATCACATTCAATAGGAGAAGTACTGAGTCTTGGCTGATTAATATCACAGACATTTGTATGGGCAGTACTAGGACTTACTACCTATATCACTTCTTCGTAAAGGTCACAATTTTTTTAAACACTACTTTTGTTAGCTAACTCTTAAAAGGCTTCATTAACCGATGTCAATCTTTGCCTTTTGACTATGCACATTCTCATTCTATCAGCTGGTGTTTTTGCCACAAAAATATATAAGGAACAACTCCTTTCTTCAAATTTAGATCACATCTTTCTCCTTGTTGTTTCGTTACACATATTATATTCAATACAATTTGCTGTATCTTCCTTAACCTGAAATAAATCGACAGACCATAAAATTGCGTAAAACAAAAAAAGATTACGGTTTTTATAGAAAGTTATACTGAAATTTGTAAGATAGGTTAGGTTAATTTTAAACTAAAATTTTCTAATGTTGATAACTTACTATAAATTTAAACTATTAGATTAAACTTATTATAAATAAAGTATACTTACGTTAAATTGATCTTCACAACCATATAAACACGATTTAGGACATATAATATCCCTTTTAATTACCATACACCATTGTTTTTGTATTTTCGCATCTCTTGGAATACAAAAAACACTTTGTCGGGTGTTTTTCTAACACTATTTTTGCACTCCGGTACTATACAATACTCGTAAGATGATTTTTATCTTCTTCCATGACTTGTAAAGCAATTAAAACTTAAAATATCTATGAAATACCTAAAAAGTTCATAGTAAACATTCACTGGATGTATCATTTGACGTCACGCAAAACGCGCGCAAAATGGCGGTGTTTAAACGGGTCAAATTTACTCAATGTTTTTATTTTCACTTTAAAAAAAAACTAGAATCTTTTCAAGCCTATTTATATTTTTTTCTACGATATTGAGAGGTAAATGATTAATTTACGTCAAAAAAAAAAATACGTGAATGTTCCCCATTGTGAGAGTGACGAAAATGTTTCCTAGAGGTTGTGGGTTCGATCTGTTTCATTCTATATTTATCTAAAATTAAACTTAACATGGTTGTAATTTTTTATAGATAATATTAAACATATATTTTGCTATATTTTTTATTTTAAACTGAATGAGTAAACTCCTTATTAATATAAAAGTCACGTGTAGTCGCACCCTTAGAACTATAAAACTGATTTATGGATTCATATACTTTTTACGACAACCGGGAGCTTGTTAGCGAGATACCAATAGACATACGTTCTACAGAAACATACAAAGTATTGTACAAGAAACAACACCATAACAGTAAGTTATATCCTCACATATTTTGATTATAATATTATAATCGGCCACTTCACAAATGTTCTAAATTACTTGATGAAGAGTCTACCTTCACATGTCCGTTCTACAATTGAGTCAATATTCTCATCATTTACTGCTTAACAAAATATTTAGAAATCAATTCTTCAAACAACCTTCAAAGAACACAAGTTACCGCAATATTTAGTTTAATCTATCAGCTCTTTTTCTTAGACACGTTAATTATACTTGATGATTTATCTATAGAAATATATTACATTACATATGCGTTATACACATTACGAAATTTATTTACATTATTACCAACGGTTTAGTGGTTAGCGCAGACGCCTAACCTATAGCGGCGGCTGGGGCTCGATTCCCGACAGGGACAGGCATGTATGTGATGAGCATAGATGTCTGTATATCTGAGTTTTATCGTTTATTCAATATATTCGCTGTACTTCTATGTATTTGTATCGTTGTCTAACAGACTAGCTCCTAATAAGCAAATAATTTGCTTACTTAGGAGCTAGATCAATTTGTGTAATTTGTCTTGTGATATTATTATATTATTATTGTTATACACGTTATGTACGTTATATACTTTATATACGTTCTAAAAGCCAACGTTCTCATACAAAAGATATTAAAAAATAGTTATTATCAAAATAGAAAGCAGATACAAGTTAAATTGATACACAGATTATGCTAATGAAGATGGAAGCGGCACTTTGAAAGTCCGATAGTAATTACGATAAGTGTGGTGTGGATTTATTTGGAGCATTCCGAAGGTTACGCTTGATTGAGATTACATTCATAATCTCTTCTAGTTATTATAGGTCGTTATTGACAGAGTATTAGTTGTTTTAATAATGATGGAACTGGATGCTTGATATATAGCTTTGAGCGTTACGACGAAATTAAATTATCCAATTTACTAAACGCTATTTCAACTAGTGTACCTAATATCGCAAAGTGATAAGAGCCATGGTCTGATTGGTATGTACCTAACATCTACAATCAGATTCCATCTGATTGGTGGTCTGCGCTTTTTTATGGATAAATAGTTCATTGTAGATTGTGAACTGAGTTAGGGACCTAAATAGTTGTACCATTGAGTTAGCGCTACCGCATCTCTTGTAGCGGATTTTTTTAACTAAATGCCTTGGTACCATGAACAACCTGTGGTAATCCTATTTCGTCAGAGAACACTCAATCCCGTCTTGCTCTTAGCCCACCATGAAGTTTTTTCGGTTCTAACACCAACTCAAAATAACAAGGATCTCAAAATAATATCTATAATATTGCCAAAAAAAAATCCAATTCCAAACATTAAAACTTTATTAATTATATATATATCTAAAAATCACTATTTTCTTGTCGTAAACTATCACGACTGGAGGTTATTTTTTTCTTAAAAAAAAAAATCTTTTGACTCTGTCATAGACGCAGAACGATAACCACTGAAGCGAATACTGGTTTTGTCAAAAGCCGTTAGACGACTAACAGATCGACGAACTAATCAGATATTGAAGGCGTTCTCCGACACTTCTTGTTTTTAACGGAAGCTGTAAGATCTTGAGATAAAATTTTTATATTTATCTTCAGTTGATCTGAGATAAGAGAAAGAATACTACAAGCTGGTAGTTGTAAGCTGGATCAATTAGACCTTTATGCCTAAAGAAATAAAGGTCAAACCAACAACAATATATTTAATTGCGAACTTACACAATTAAGTATCAACCTTATTTCGAAAATAATAGGTAACCACTAGGCTTCATTATACAATCATTTGAGTTTATACTCTATATATATGTATACAAGATTGGTTATTACATAGTAAGTCAAATTTGAAATCGACTGTCACAATCATAAGCAAAGAAATTGATTTCCGTTGAGATAAATATCGATTTAATGAGTGTTAATTATTTACTTACAGATCTATAAGTTTCTATGGCGTCAATAAATGCACGTGTTAGCTGGTACGTAAATTGAGAAATATTAATATTTAAGAGACCTTCTAAAATATGGCTATTCGCAAGTATTTGTGGCGTAAGAGCCTTTCAATTGGATCATTAGTTCGATGCTCGATACTTGTTTTATTATTACAAACTGTCTAAAGTTGAAGAATATCTTATTAAGCAATAGTTTATTAAGCTATGCTCCGTTGCTCCGGCGTTCTGCCGTCGCGTCGGAGGACGCTAGTGTCCATATTCCCTTAGCTTTGCTCCTGACAAATAACCCCCGAACCGTGGTCCGTTTCTCACCTGAGACGCCCTCGGGACGTCGTTCCCCACGGGGGCCCATCTAGCCCCCTTTTTTTAAGGGTGGGTCTCCTGACCCGCCCGCTCCCCTGGTGACGCTGTAATAGACGACAGGGCGAACAACATAGACAGGAACAAAAAAAAAAAAAACTATGATTGCAATTAGCAGAACGTCGGATCAGTTTCTCATATTTCGCAGGTTCTAATCCGACCCGTACTGATTACATTTTATATATATTTATTTAAAATTTAAATCACCTTAGCATGGCTAAACATATCGAGAATTTTGATTATCTACCTATATCAAAATTGGAGGGTTTCCCTAACAATTAGTTATAACTATTAAATATGAAAAAAGTGTCAACTCAAATAGGTTTTTAATAGGTTCTATTACCTCTTATCTCCGCCGTCACACTATGCTTCAATAAAATGTTTTTCCAGAATCTTATATCATTTCTTATCTAACAAACCAGTTTCTCTGATAATATCTTTTCTCAGCCGCGCCTGCGCCCGGTGGAGAGGAACGTCAATTACATTACTAATGGAAAATACCTAGTTATGAAATATTGTTATATTAAATAAAACAGGCATAATCAGAAAATATTGTGCTTTTTTGAAACTAAACTATTCGTAAATTGCTAAAGTTTGTAACTTATCAAGGTTTTCCCAAACAACGACAATATTAGAGTTAGTTGTTAGCAAAATATTCAAACTGATTAGAGACAGAGCTGAGGCAAGTTGCTAGTATGAAATGACTGGAAAGCTTCTTAAACAACATGTAGAAACCAACCTACATTATAAAATAACATTCATAAATCATGAAAAGCTTGACAATCAACTTCACAATTAATGGTCTCTACATTGAACTGTCTTCACAAGACAACCAGCAACCTTCAGGCGGTAACTAATCACGGATCAGAACGTGGTACAGACAACCATTGGTTACTCCACATTAATAACCAACCAATCAAATTAAACCACACTAACCTAGATTACAGTTAAGGTAAGCTGATTAGAAACCTAGACTCAAGGCAGGCTTCAAACTGACGTGAGTAATGATTGAGTTTTTTGAAACGAGTCAATCTTATTTTTTGAGGTTTTTGGAAAGAGGTAATATATTAATTTATAATAGTATCTTTTATAATAAATAAAAAAACGGCTAATGTAGTGTTATTTATAAGACAATAATAAAATTTGGCTATGTTAAATGAAATGTTAATAATGATCTCATCTTTCCAAATGTCATTTTAATTTTATCTTCTAGTAGTATAATATTCATTTCAGATTTTAATTCGAATGTAATAATAAATTAATAATACGTACAGAAACTTCTTTCATTTGACATTCTTTCTAAAAGAATTTTGACGTTATCACAGAAGTCATTATAGTCGTATATAAATGTATTTCAATTCACAAATTACTAGAATTGCTATAAATATTCGATGGGTAATATATTAAAGACATCTATGTAATAAACAAAACGAAAAGAAAGAAAAATAAGTTTATTATGTGATTAAATTATTTTTTTGAAATGATGGTTAAATGGATAGACATTTATCTGACAGATAGTACTTGGATAGTTGTATAAATAATGTATGAAAGTTGAACATCAATATACAGACAAGACAAGACTCTGATATTTATAAGTCATTAAATTTATTATAGATATTTATTACGTGGATAATTTAAACTAAACTTCTAAACAATAACGTAACTTATATTAAAATTAAACAAAAGGTAAATATTTGACAAAAAAAAACTCAACCGTTCGGAGCCCCCAGGAGCCCGGAGCCCTCATTATTCAAATGACACTAGCATAGATTAGATTTTATTTATTCTTCTAATGCTGTACCTTTTCGAGAGAAATAAAAGCTTTTTGTATTGTATTGTATTGTATATAAAATCTGATTATTATTAAGTGTACATACACGCTAACATTATTGTCTTACATTCTTAATAGTTGTTATTTGATACATGTTTAATTTAATAAGGTTGATGTTAGATTAAAAGCTATAACTTAAATAATATATTTCATGTCTTAATAGCTATTATAAGTAAGCGATACTCGTAATTATAATGTATTGCAACCTTCACGGTGTCACGTTTATTCACGGAGTCGTGAGACCGCGTGACGATATATCTAAAGTGTCACGCGTGATATAGGGTTCAACAGACAGACAGTAAAGAGGATTTCGTAATAAATAAAGGATTTTAAAAGCTTATAAAATAAAATAATAGTAATATAACTGGACAAATTACACAAATTAATCTAACCCCTAAGTAAGCAAATTATTTGCTTGTGTTAAGGGTGTTAGACAACGATACAAATACATAGAAATACACATTATAAATACTGAAAATATATTTAATAAATGATCCTACCCAGAAATACAGATATCTATGATCAACATATGCCTGTCCCTGTCGGGAACCGAACCTGATCCCCATTGCGTTGCTATACGTTAGGCATCTGCGCACATGATGTTAACCACATGACCAACGGGACGGTATAATAAAATATTAAATACAAGATTTGTCATTAACTAGTTTAATATGAATAATGGGTTGGTATAGTAGTATTTTGTAACCACATGTAATAAAACACTACACAGACCCTCATTTAATATCAAGAATGGTCTTTCGAAATATATTTTTAATAAGTATTCGTTAAAATGACTTCTCGCTAAATAATAATTAATAAATTATTTAATGACACTATAAGAACAGGGTGACCATGTTTGAAATATTAAAACAGGACACTTTGTTTTTTTTTAATATGTATTTTGACTTATCATTTAATTTATTAAAATGTCGGATATTTTTTATTACTTTTTTCTTATTTGCAAAAAACATTAATTTCTGGTATCTGAAGTTAAATTTATAGGAATTAACTCTTTATAACCCACGTTGTTGTTGGTTGTGGCGAAGATAACCAGCCAAATATATTAACTTTGTAGCTCATTTTATTTAACGGACATCACCACCCAATAAGGAAATGCAGTTAGAATTTTATCACTATTCCAAGTAAGAATTACTACAATGTACAGAAACTACAGTAGCGATACGCTATGACGACTGGTTAGACAATCGTCGGCTTATGAAGTTTGTATAAAAAACTACAAAAAAAATAAAAAAGAAAAAGAAAGAAGGAAAAAATCAGCCAGCATAATGTACCGCTACCTTAGATTTCACTTGTATCCTGCTCAATATAATTCAGTACGAAAATATTTATTTCTTTAGAATTGTCCGTTTTTATTCAAATATCACAGTCACATTATTAAGTTTGGTAACATTGCCTTACATTCTTTATACGTTGATTTATTTACAATTTAAATTAAATATAACGTTCAAGACTAATTTCTTGGAATAACCTTCTTTATATGGTTTTAACATATAACGGTAATTGTTTGCACCAATTTTTACAAAGAAATAAGCCTATAAAAAATATTATTATTATGAGTATTAAGAATACAATTATTTCCAACCTAATTTGCTTAACAAATGAGGTTTAATATCTGTTTATAAAATTTTATGATAATTATGAGAATTCTTCTTGGAATCTTATATATTTCATTGAAATCTAAAAGTATGTATGCTAATGATTTTATTTGATAAGATGAATCATGTCGCTGGTGACAATATTGTCAACATAACCAACTTATTGCATTTTATTTTTAAAATATATAAAGTAGTCCACAGCGGGCCTAGCCATATTACATACATTGAGAATCGAAGTTATTTCAATAATTGTTATCGAGTTAGCGATACCAATTTTAGAAAGTGCTTTGTTTCTACCCATATAAAAATCTATACATAAGATAAAATTGTCACTGATCCATTTCTGTGCATGAAAATATTAAAAAAAACCTTACCTTACCTTTATAAGAGCAAGAGAAACCAAAACAATGGTTTTTCAGTTTGTCTGTTTGTCTGTATGTTTGTGCACGCTAATCTCAGAAACGGATTAAATAATTTGAATGCGGTTTTCAGGAATATATTATCCCAGGCTTTACTTAACATTTAGTGTTTATTTCATCTAAATTGGTTAAAAAATAAAAAGGTTGTGTCAATTTCTGTTACTCACGTAATAGGTGCCAAGCAAATCTTATTCTATACATGTAATAGATTTATTACACGTATAGAATAATATTTGCATGGTACCTATTACGTGATTGACATAAATTGACACAACTTTTTTATTTCTTAACCAATTTAGATGAAAAAACCACTAAATGTTAAGTAGACTACTCCAGTCTTTGTACATTGACAATATTTAAAAAAATATACCAGGATGTGAAGTGATAACTAACTTTATTAAATTTAAGCTTTTTTAAAATCTATCTGTTTATCTGTTTGTCTTTTAGTTGTGCATACAACACGAAAAAAGATATTTTCAAAAATGTATACAGGGGGACCTTTATATAAGCAAGACAACCCAAAACAATGTTTTTTTCATTTTGTTTGTTCGTCTGTATGTCTGTACGTTTGTGCACGCTAATCTCAGAAACGGATTAATTGATGTAAAAGCAGTTTTCGAGAAAATAATATCATGGGATCAATATATTTTGTTTTTCTTAACCATCGGTTAACAGTTTGAAGGTTTATAGTTTTACGTACAGTGGTAAGTACAAAGTTTACCTTTTATCAAAAAATAAATCTACACGTACGAAGTCGCAGGCACATGTAGTAATAAATAAAATAGATATCGTTAGCGTTTGTCAAAAGTGAGATATGGCTAACTTATCTACTATTTTATTAACAAAACGATAACGATATCTATTGCCCATACATTTTCAAACTTTTCTTAAGCGATTACTATTATAGAAAGGCTACTTGGCTAAATCCTCAGGTTACGGGAACAGAAATATCGATCTGGAACAAGCCGGGTAAATTTTGAACCACCAAATTCTGCTAATAGTACCTACGAGTGAAACAGACTTCAAAATATGGCTAAATACTTATACTACAAGAAGCTAGAAGTAGCAAAATCTAGTTATAAAGATCTATATAAAATTAATTTTTCTATAAATACGTTTTTCGTGTTTTTTAGATCAATTTCAATGGAACTACTTACTATGGAGTTATATATATTGATTAAATATTATGGAATACTTCTTATAAAATAAACCATTAACTTTGAGCAGATACATGGTATCATAATATATGATTTTGAGAATTGCTTCTCGAAACGAAACGTTAAGAATAATTTAATTTGAAATTCAGATTCATACAAATTACATTTAAAAAAACACTTTACGCTGGCTATATAAATGAAATAGAAACAATGTAATTATCCCATACATAATTGATTTTCGCTGTATAAACTAATAATTGTAATAGGTATCTTACCTCATTTTGAAAAGTCCGATGCAATGACTCCTTATTGTATTTCTGGTCTCCTTGCTTCAAGATGGCGGATATTTGTTTTAAAAGATTTAATCTATTTCTCTCTTTCAAACTCTCTTCCTCCATAAAAGATAATCGATGGCCTTGTCTCGGAATTCCCAGCAGATTTTTTGAATCTTCCGCCACATTTATATCATTGTCAATTTTACCGCTATTTTCCGTAATTATGTTATCGTCCGCGTGAACGCCATTTTGTTTTTCGGATGACATTTTGTTTTTTTTTCTTTTAAACCATTTTAATTTCTTTGCATTGCTGTTGGAAATGTTTTTGAGTTAAATTTTTTTATTTTTTGAAGATCATAAGTGTTAAATATAAAAATATTTATAATATGTTTTTTGGTAATTATTGCATTTAAGAAGTTGTAGCTTGTTGGCATTTTAGTTATTTTCATTATTAAATATTATTTGAAATTATTGTTATTAATAATATTTGTTTATTTCAATTTTATTACTTTTATATTATATACGTACCTACATAGTTATATTAGTTTGTGGTTTTTTAATAGCGAACATTTGTAGATTAAAAGAAATAAATAAATAATCATACAGAAAATTACACAACATTATGTTATTAAAAGTTAAATTAAATTAATCTTAAGAACGGATTTATTGTCTGCATATTAATATAACTTAATATTATTTCGCGTACATGTTTTATGTTGTCATGTTAATTATGGAATATTTTGTCATGCTTAAATGTATTGCAAATTAAAAGATATAGATAATTTTGTCCAACACTAGGTACATTACAATAATCCTTTAATAATAATCGAACTACCGCATACATTAAATAATATTACCATAACTCGTCATTTCAATACGTTTATACCATCATCTCATTCGTCAATCAGTTTGTAAGAATCTTTGAATTATCGACATTAGTTATCGATAAATATTAATAAACTCACTAGTGATGGATGTCGATGTTTCATTTAACTACCCTAAATGTATCAAAACTATAGTCTTATTTAAGATAAATGGCACCTATAATAACAAAAATTACTTAAGTAATAGTATTATATCAAATTATTATTTATTTTATAGATACGTATATTATTAGTTACAAACATATATATTTTTTGATATTCACATATATAGTGACATTTATTTATTCGTGATTCGAAAAATGTTAGCTAAATATAGTTTTTAAGCATACATGCACACAAGTCCGCATACATACAAATAACCTTAACCTTCAAAATCAGATGTATAATTATTCATCCCTAAGTACTGTTTAACAGTACTATTAAAACAAGTTCCTTAGTATATAAGGACTAATTAGAATATAATTAGATTTCCGGAAAACTTTTTCTTATCTCTTTATAGATTGAAAATTCTCTAGACCCCTACTGTGGGACAAACACCGTATAGAGGGTGTATACTTTTCAATGTATACCTAGGTTTACAAGGTAAAGGACCCAATATGGAGATGGTATCACTGATCCCACCATACTACCGTTACCATAAAACTTCTAATATATACAATGTTACCTTACGAGTTCCGGGAATATATTATTCTTAACTTAGAAGACGAATGACTGAGTGGGTGTCAATTTACACACACACGAGGGTTTACACACACAGAGAATAGCTATTGCTTAAGCAATATTTTACAACATCCATCATCTGTTTACCCGACTGCGTCAACAGTAAGATCGTTATGTTTTGACAAGTATGCCTGTTAGATCGTTAGATTATTAGGTCTTAGTTACGAAATTGCAATAAAAATACATGAAATTAGGTTATTTTTTGTTTTTTATTTGAGTTGTTGTTTTTATAAAAATATTTAAATTAATTATAAATTATTTAAATTTAAATTGATTTTTTTTTTATATATTACACATATATCGTGTCTGTATTTTGCTATAAATTTAGTAAATATAAAACTAATAATTGTAGATAGTATTAAATGTATGCTCATCATAATACCTGTTCGAATATAAATATAAAATAGTCTGTATGTATGTAAGTACTAGAATTACTGTTTAATTTTGATGTTATATTTTTATATAGGTACCTACATACATAATTTATGTGATATCCACAATAAAAATAGAATAAACATTTTACAGAATTTTTAAAATTTTACAAATTTTTTAAAATTTTACAAATTTCTTACATTATTCTTTATCTGTGACATCAATAACTAACAAAATTAATAATTACATAAAATGTATATTTTTAATGTAAACTATATATTCATTTTAACAAGATGGATTAATTTAAACAAGTAAGATATTATATATAAAAATATAATAACCACACGGACAGAACTCACCGTCGCGTCGGTGTCAGTCTGTATGTATTTTTCGCGGCAATGGTAGGTATTTTACGAAAGTAAGCAGTTTTGTTTTAAAACATTTATTAGGTATATAACCTAACCCAAAGTATGTTTTTGTAACAATAAATGTTACGATATTAATAATTTAACGAAACGCCAATTTACGTTTGGTATTTTCATAAACTTAACACAACACTCTTATTATAATAATACATTTGTATTACTAAATCTATCCGGAGAATATATTTTGGTACGAAAATAGTTTTATTGATAAATTATTATTATATTAGTTAATATTTATTAAAAATGTAATTAAAGAATAATCATCTTATATTTTTGTCTTTTTAAATTATGGTATTAATGATAATGATAATGATGTACATATTTATCATTATATTTTGGTTTCTTGATATTAATGAAATATAAAATTAAATATGTTATAATTATTCCATTTGAGGCATGAGGCGTTTAGACACTTATGAACTTCAATAATATGTTTTTGATAGGTTTTATAAATTATTTTTATTTTATGGTAATTACTAATTATAGTCGGTTTAAAACTTAACTTTCAAGAATTCCAAGGCCACAGGCCACAACTAACTCATCCGGTTAAATTGTTATAGAATTTGAATAACTTTGATATGTTCATTCAAATATTTTGAAACTATACTAAAAAAAATAAAATGAAACTATTGTGAAAATTAAGTTAAACTATATTTAAAGTTTAGAATTTAATCATAAATTTTATTTAATTATTAGTGTTTTTATTATCCAATTTAAAATTAATGTAATAAAATCTACATTTTAAATATCAATCAATATAATTCTGCGTTAAGAAAAAAGAAAAATAAATTTAAATTATAATAATAATCAAACATTATTAAGTAACTATAAACCACATTTTAAATACCTCAAGCGTATATCGACGTAATAAAACACGTACACAGACACCAGCTATAATATTTATATATATACATATATATGTATGTCACAGTCTAGACGAGCGGTTCCAACGCAACTAAAGATTATACTAACTTGAGACACAGCCTCCTATAGGTACAAGCTTAAAGCTCAGATGAGTTTCGAAATAAATCATCTATATAGATATTCTTTAAAGAATATTAATTTCAAATACATATTTTAAACTAGTATAAGTTAAACTTACTTTAAAATTGATTTAATTATAATAAATAAACTAGGTATTTACTAACTTATCTTATTTGATTTGATTTAATGTATTATAACATTATTAAAACATTGTATCTAAAATATTATACACTGGTAGCACATGGTAGCTCAATCAGCAGAGCAACGGAATGATTTCCCAGATGATGTACATAATGTAATTACTGATGATGATTACACATTTTAAAAATTAAAATAAAATATGTTGGTGTTTAAACTCTAATTATAAAGTCTATACAAAACTTAGTAAATGTTTAATATGTGTTATTTCATATTATTGTTTATTAAATTACAACTATAATAAGAAGTTATAGTTTTCGTAAAACGTACTTTACTGTGTGCATAATATTATACCTATGTATGTGTGGCTGTGTATATGTTTGGGTGAATGCGTGTGTGTGTGTATGTGTGTGTGTGTGTGTGTGTGTGTCAATAATATGTATATAAAATTCAAGGATGTTTTTTCGTTCCCGCGGTAACTCGGGACACACATACTTACACCACTCTCTACTATAATAATAGTCAACACACGTCACTCTGTCAGTCTGTCAGTTCTAGTTTGTATAACGTGAACATTTAATTATCCAATTAAACTGTCGAGACCTGATATATTATATATAAATTATAATTTCATCAATAAATTACTTTTGTATAAAAGGTAAAGATATATAGAGTTATTTTTTATTTTCTATTGATATTTACTAAATCAGCAGTCCAATACATCCAATTCGTCAAGGGCGAGTGTAACTCCTGCAAATATGCCTCGGACGAGGGTAACTTACAATCAGAGTCCTTAATATTGTCAAAATATATATTTCATCACTGGTATAGTCAGGTGGTATGAATAGTTTCATATTTACTAACACTTGAGCCAAGTTAAACCAAGCTTATCCCAAGGTGAGAACATTTGGCGTTGCTTTTTATAAGTCAATGAAATCACGTTTAAGGTTGAATTGATACTCCCATTTTAGATAAAGAGCTATGAGCTAGTTCAATATATATTATATAGATAGATGTTAATTTTTACATAATTATAATTAAATTATTAGGAACAGTTTTAAAAAAATGGGGGTAGGAGTGGAAGGGGAGCATTCAACATAGTGATGAGTAAGATTATTCTATAAGTCAACCTATTTAGGTGATTTAGTGATTTCATCATTGTTAACATTTTTTTTTTGTCAACAGATTTTGATTTTGTCAATAGAATTATGTTTTTATTTTACGATTTGGCAAACTGTCGTAGGTAGTTTTCGTAACGACAAAACTTGTACTAGGGGTACAGTTTCCCGTACTGGTTTTGATGAAATAGAATTAAATGTATAATAATAATTGTATTTACTAAAATGTTGTTATTCATTGTGTACTTAGTCTAAAATAATATATATCTTTGGGACCTGGTACCAGCTCCCACTATAGTTAATAAATAACACTAAAACAAATCGGTCATGGATAAAGATGTGAATAACAAGCAAGCCAAAATTTTGTATTCTAAAAAAAAATAGTACCAACTCAAACTTTCAATAAAAGAAAGATTAGAAAAAAAAGAAAACTTTATTACACCATCGTTTAAATTGAAAAGAACTTATGCCCAGCTATAAGAAGATTACAGAACTTGACTTTTATTATATTTCTATTACATAACAGAAATATAATAAATCTTTTTCCAAACTGTGTATCACTTTAATCTTTAATAGTCCAATCAAAACGGGTCCATCATCCCACTAGACGACTCCTCGCCCGCGGCTGCACTCGATCTTCAACTCGTTAATCGCACGCTTACGAAATGTTAAACGTATTTTGTGATGTATTTTTTAATTATTTTTGTACGCAATATGACATTGTCGATTTGGGTTGTACATTCTTTATAAAATATATACTTTTCTGATAATAAAGCCTATAAAAAATATCTACAAATATATACAGCCATGTCAAGTATATTTGAATTTTAAATAAATATAGAATGTAAAATAATCAAATACGGGGAGGGATTAGAACCCGCAACCTCTAGGAAACCGTCTTGTTTTGTCCTGAACATATAATTTTAAGATTTTCCTATAATTTGTAGCAATAGATCAATCTTCACATCTCAATATATTTTTAAATGTTGTTCAAATATGTACCTATATATATATAATTTTGTTTTAGCATTGTTAAATACTTTATAATACATATTTAAAAAATCATGAATCTGTTATTTTATTTTATAATGATTTATTGGTTCTTTATAAATCATTTAATTAATGACAGATACTTACTGACCTTACTCTACGAAAAGAGTGAATGTAAAGCAATAAAAAATAACAAAATGATTTTACAGACACACAGATGTACCTTTCAAGTTTAATTATATTTAATTACAAAAAAAAGATCTTATTGATTAATATTCAAAATTATTAATTGAATAATAATAACATAGTTTCAACACAATTGGCCGCTGTCCAAAAATGATCTAAGTAGTAATTAAAAGCTGATTTTATAATATGTTTAGGTACGATTATCATTATAAGTTGATATAATATTTGATGGTCAAATATTTTATTCTTGCTTAATTGTTTTTCTTTTATCATTATATCTTTTTATTATTTTTGAAGATAGAGAGATTGAGAGAGCAACAAACAAACAAAATATACAGAGTTATTTGTGACATTTTTCTACGACTTTTTACAAATCTTGATAAAAAAGCAAAGAAAATAAATTAAAAATTTATAAAACCCCCGATACAAAAAGATCTTTAAAAAGAATAAAAATAATATTATTATGTACTTATTGAAGTCATTGCGTCGGGGGACCGTTGTACGTACGTTGACGGCGATGGTGTCTATTTTACGAAGTTAATCATTGAGTACTTAGACTATACGATTCCATATCGTAATTTATTTATTTGCCTTGTTAACTTACATGCGTTTTAATATCTTCCTTTTTTAAGCGGTCCCCCGTCGCAACGACTTCATTAAGTAAGTACACAATAATATTATTTTTACTCTTTTTAATACGCTTTTATTAGCTTGGGTTGTATGTATGTATGTATGAATGTAACGGAATCTTCGAGCTTCATTTTCACCAGGTTCCAGCGATCCGATTAAATTGAAACTTTGCACACGTATCAAGGACCGATGACAATGCAATAATTTGATAAAATTTTCCCAAAAAAAAATTAAAAAAAAAATTAAAAAAAATAAAAAATAAACAATAGTTTAAAAAACTAAAAAAACACGCTTTTATTGCTAACCGAACTAAAAACTAGAAAATAATTTTTAATGACAAAGAGTATAAAATTACAGTAGTAGAAGATCGAACAATTAATCATAGTGAATCGCCTTAATATAAAATTATAATAAAATTTAAGTTATTAACAAAATAATTCAATTCTGAGTTAAAATCGTGGGGTGCATTTTACTGTGATTCATAACTATCCTCTCATAGATACACTCGGCGTCACAAAAATCGCACCTTTTAAAAAAGCAACTTCAAAATAATTTTACTCAAACTTTGTGAATTGTAAGGATATGATTGTAGGATATCATTGGAAAGGTAATTCAATTGCCTATTAGAAAATAAAAAAACATGTGTATGCATTTTAATTCTTTAATAACAAAAAACTTAAAACATGACAAAGTGACAAAAAATAAAATTAATAACATCATAAAAAATTACAAATAAGGCCTTAAAATCTAGTGTTTCCACCCCTTGCTGTGATGGTAGCTTCCAGCCGATCCTTCATGGAGCTCACGAGGGTCACCACTCTTGCTTGGGGTATGTTGTCCCATTCGTCTTTCACGGCATCCTGGAGCTCTTGTAGAGTGGTGGGAGCAGGATCTCGTGCTCGTACGTGCCTCTTTACATCGTCCCAGAGATGCTCGATCGGGTTCAGGTCTGGACTTCGTGCTGGCCACTGCATAACAGGGATCTCAACCTCTTCCAAATAGTGCCGCACAGCAAACGCAGTGTGGCAACGGGCGTTATCATGCATTAACATGAACCCATCGCCAACAAAACCAGCATACGGAACCCTCTTTTACTTATTTCTCTGTATTTTGTAAGAAGTACCTAAAAAGGTAAACACCTGGGCGCCATACCTATACGCTCAGAATTAATACGAGTTCAGAGGCAAGAAATTATTTTCTTATGGGAAAACTAAAATTAAGAAACTATTAATTTTAAAAAGTGGGATTGGTGTAGAGAGGCTATCTGCAAGAGGTGGCTAATTAATTACTAATAACCCTGTTTTCAATTACTGGATTTAAAAACGCCAACAAATAATACAAAAAATATATCTTTCTTACTTATTTTGTATTGTACTTTAAAACACCTACCTAATAATACAATAATATAATACTGTAACGAAAGTAATATTTTAACACCAGTAGTGAATACGCAAATTTAATAAAATATTTTCAAGTAAAACGAAACAACACCATCTGTTATTTGAAATTGAAACTACAATAGACAAAAAAAATGGAATAATTTATATTTAATTGACATATTTTATCTCAATGTAGCATAAAGTCAATAAAAGTTTAACTTCTGGTCAAAAAGTCGTTAGCAATAGCCTTCCAGTTGGTGGAGTCATCATCAGGGTCTGGTTTCGATTTTCTTAATTTCTTCAACAATTCCCAACCCTTAGCCTTCTCAGTGGATGAGACGTAGTTGTTATCCGGGTCTTGCTCCCTCGTGTACGCGCCGAGAATCAAACTCTGGACCAGCCGCGCAGATACCAGTGTCTGGGAATCAAGAGTATATCAGATATTCAGAATTCAGATACACTATATATAATAATAATAATAATGCATGTAAAGTAACAAATTTGACTTAAACTACACAGTACAAGAATATTTGAAGCCTCTGTTGCTACACTAGGAGGCCTGTATTGCGAGAGACCTCTGGGAAAATATTTGAATTAATATCAAAGATTGAGCTTTTAAATTTTATATAAACTTTTTATACTTGTTTGTAAAAAAAATCTCCATCAATCTCAAAATAGAATTTCGACCTTGTTGACCTTAAACTCGATTTCTCAAATGATTTGAAAAGTGAATTACTTTTCAACCCCTCATAAAAAGGTCAATCTTGTTTTAAAACCCCTCAAAGTCAAAAAAAATATTATAATTATAATTAATAATTATATATTAACTTAATAACTATTACAAGTTTATTTTTCATCAACATTACATTCAATTTCGTTACATTTAAGAAGCGTCCTTCATCTGATGAAGCAAGCTGTTATTAGTCACGGCTGTCCAATTAATTGTATTAAGTAAAGTCTTTTGATATTTAAATTAATGATGTTATTCAAGTATTGGTAATAATTAATACATATTTTATATACTTTACTTGTAATTTTTAAAATATCATGAATGTCTACTGACTGACTATGATAACTGACTGACACTTATGGTACACATGATTCTTATACTCTGTGTTTTAGATAGCTGTATAAATCAGTATTCTTAATATTCCAGCAATAAGAATTTTAAAAAATATTTTATCTACCTTACCAACAATCAACAAATCATCAAACTTCTATTCATCATCTTAACATTTTAATTAAAAACATGAGCAGTGGGAATAGGACGAGTTTTGACTTTACGAAAACTGTGACAGTTTACAAAACCGTAAAATCAAAACATACAATTATTACTGAATGAAAGCATTAATACAATAAAAAAAACTTGAAACTTATATTTGTTTTGAGTTCTTTAAGATCATTTTGTAAATCATAGTATACTATGATGTGACTACTTTACAGCTATAAGTGTAAGATCTTCGTACCTTGAGCAGCGTGTACTCATGGTCCTTCAGTCTCCTGGCGACGCTCCAGCCAGCCAGCACGATGCCACCCGCGCGGGGTCCAGCCACCAGCATGGCGTAGGTCATAGTCACCGCCAACTCGAACACGTAGCAGGAGTACTGGATATCACCGAAGTCTAGAATACCCGTGATGCGGTACTCCGACTTGCTGTATTAAATAATATCTCCATTACTGATTATAATTATTAATTATTATACCAAAATATATCAATGGTTATTTACAAGATGTTTATAAGAATAATTATTATATTTACTAACATCAGAAGAAGAGAAAGTATAAAAAAATATGTACAGTGGAGTACAGTAGAGAAAGATATGTACAGTAAGTATGTACATTTGGTGATTTCAAGCGATCCCTTAGTAGCGTGCGTAAACCAGTGTAAGCGAAGAATTGAACTTACACGGGCTTACCTCAGTACAAGGCCTCTCAGTATCTCGTGACAAACCTTCAACACGGGGGCATTAAGGGGCCTAATACATAAGAAGATTTGAATTATTGTTTTGGAAAAAAAATGGAGATTACTTATTAGTGTTAAAAATAAAATTATGATAAATACGTCTTTATTTCACTCTCATATGATCGACGAGTTAAATGTTAAGAATTCAAACGATTCGCACAACTATAATAATAAAAATTAAGTGAGTAACGTATTGGCTATTAGTATTTAGCACTACCTATAAGTACTACCTATAAGTACTAGCGCCTGTAACACGCTATCTATCCATGTACATACGAACTACACAGCTTAACAATCATCTAACAATATAAAAATGTTTTAGCTAATCAAACATAGATGGCGCTGTTTTTAACGCCATCTGTTAACGCCATTTGTTAACGCCATCTATTGATAAAATGCTACAAAGTTATACAACACCTTCCGTCCTTAAGTCCAACGAGCACGTTCATCTCGTTAATGTCTCCGTGTATGACGCCTTTCTCTAGTTCTTCCATACGCGGTACCACAGCGTACTTGAACTCTTCTATGACCTGAATAAGTAAGTAAATACATATTAACTGTTTAGACAAAATATGTTACAGATTACAGCAATTATACAATAGAAGAAGACAATGTTACGTCCTTCAACAACATTCAAATATTTACTTGATGTTAAATAGACGAATATTAACATTAAATGAGTACATCTTAAGTACTTGGGGTTCTGAATATATTAATGAGTTGAGTTTTGAGTGAGTTTTAAAGTAGAGATGTATATTTTTTTCTTGTCTTGTGTAATAAAATATTCCTTTTTTAACGACAACATTAGACTAATATTATAATTATACTGTATACTGTGTAAGTTACTGTCTTATAATCGTAAATAACTGTTTTGTTAATAAATGTTATAATACCTATAAGAGAACATTGATTTATAAAATCCATACAACACACCTCTTCAGCTAGATCCAGATTCTCAGCATCCTTAATGACGTACAGGAACTTCTCAAGCATGGGCACATTGGACAGCATCCAGACGTGCTCTCGGGAGACCAGACCCGAGTGATTGAAGTTCTATGAAAACATTTGACATTGTTTAATTAGTCATAACAACACATTTTACATTTTTTAAATGTATAGACGTAGAACGTATAGAAGATAGACAAGATACATGTTAGTTTATTTTTAAACACTACTACCAGATCAAGAGTTGATGCAGGAAGTTGGAACCTCCTTAATGAATGCTACTGCCCTCTTACTTAAGAAGCACTTGATTTGACCAATTAATTTTTAATTCATTGCCTTAAAAAATGTATTTTAGTATCTACCTACTCTCATTGTACATATTTAGTATAAATATTTATTAAAGTTTAATTATAGTGTCTCCATAGTTCTCAGATATTTTAATAACATGAAGGTACTTCCCTTCCGTCCCCCTAGATCAGATCCTATAGCTGTTTCAAGAGTTTTCCAATATACACGTAAAACCTACAATTATAATAATAAATAGGTGACTTTCAGTACCGGAA
This sequence comes from Napeogenes inachia, assembly GCA_959347355.1. Taxonomy (NCBI): domain Eukaryota; kingdom Metazoa; phylum Arthropoda; class Insecta; order Lepidoptera; family Nymphalidae; genus Napeogenes; species Napeogenes inachia. The sequence goes on along the minus strand of OY365795.1, from coordinate 2,498,218 downwards.
TAGATGCTATAGAACAAATTATTGTCGACTATTATTACATTTATTTCTATTGCTATTATACCTACAATAAAATAAATGGAATGAAAAGAATCCATCCAACACATATGTACGATCCACGCTTATTAATAAAGTGGGTATTTTTAAATAAATATTGAATGAAAAATATAGCTGGACTGAGATTTAAGCCCGCGACCTTTAGGAAACTGAATTTATCAGATCATGTATACTTAGAATGCAAAAAAACACTGTACTGAGTAGCGACACGGTAGCTCAATTGGTAGAACGACAAGTCGGTTTCCCAGAGGTCATAGATTCGGATCGGTTTATATTTAATTTTATTATTAATTAAAAATTAAATAAGCCTAACATAGCTATACACATTAATAGATATTTTGTAACAGTAGGTATAGTTGTTATTTATTTGGAACTATGAGATATATTATTGTATGTTAGAGGTAATTTTATTTTAAAGAAGTTATTGACACTCGATGGAAGTATATATTAATCGTAGCCAATATTATTTTTTAATTACAATATATTTATAATACCAACAATGAAAGGTTACAAAATATATTGTTTCTAATCTATTGTTAATCTAAATCTATTGTTTGTATTTTTAGTGGAGGCAGCTGTGGCCTATGAGGGAACTTTTAAAAATCTCTTTATTTCATTTTTGTGTCTTAAATACCAGAATACTTCGAAAAACCTTAAAGCATCTAAAAGTTTAAGAACCTAAGGTTTTGTGCTTAATGTTAGCTTAGTAACTAAATACATACTTTTATCATTTTTTTGTCTTACGTGATATCAGATGATAATCATGATAACGATAAGAAAAAAACAAACACTAATAAATAAATAAATAAATCATGAATGTCAAGAGCTACCAAATTGTTCTCTGAAAGAAACTTACCCACGTTAGGTTTATTGTATTTTGAAATCGTATATTTTTTTTACATTTCTTTTCGGTATTTGCAACTTAATTTTAAACCTCAATCTCATTTATTACCAAAGTGAGGGCTATGTTTTAGAATTTTTTTAAATCATGTTAATACATGTAATGTAAATAACAAAGCGTCTATAATATTATATTTCGAGTATATTATAGTTAGTCTCTAACCAATGATACGTCATCGTTGACAATATCATTATCAATATCTGATCTATTTTCATCTCAACAATGAGCAGAGCCTTGAGCACTATTGTACGCGATCATCGCTCTACAAACTAAACACACAGGCACACACATGCACACACATATACACACATACCTACACACAGACACGCACTCACATATAAAAGCACATACACAGAGAAAATCAAGTTAATAGATTATTGTATAGGTATAGGTATTTATTTCTTACGTGAAGGAGATTTTTCGGAGAAGGAGATCATTCTTATGCTGGTAAAGTAAAGGGCAGATATTTATTTATGTATAAAAGAAGAAGATTGGCACACATCAATCACAATATCTCAGAAACTAGAACTATGAGTTTTAGAAATTTGCAGAGGGTTTTAGATAGCTCTTAGATTAGGTGTTCTTTACGACTGTTGCTTTTGCAAATCATTTAATTAATATGCTATTAAAGTTTGTCTGACAGTTCTAAAAAACACTACTATCTGCTTGGCGCCAAAATTAACTATCAATATAGGTATACCTATTGGAAATAATCAAGAACCTTTTCCTTCCTTCATTATTAAATGACAAAGGAAAGGAAATAAGTAGTAGGTGCTTTTACGAAAGTAATGTTTCCGAGGGACAGAAAAATATATTTTAGTCACCAATACGACATAACAAGACCACTTTTTATATTAACACACTGCGCGGGCGCAGCCACCGGCAAAAGCTAGTGAATATGATAGATAACTAAACGTTATTGATTGTTTGACAAACAAATAATTATGAAATAGAGATAAGAAACGGAAGGAGACTTTACATGATAATTATTATACAAAGTTATTTAAATATAATTGAAACTATTACTTGATCGTGTCTCTGTGTGTGTGTGTGTGTGTGTGTGTTGCATTTATCTAAATAATTGTTTTACCATGAACCAAGTAATTCATGGCACTGTTACTCTGAAGGCCATACGTGAGTTAAATTGTCGTCTATAATTGTATGAAAAATTATATTGTTTACAATTTACATACACGCAACCAGAATAATAAACCTTCCAATATAATGGGACTTTTACAAACAGGTGAAAAGTTGTTTTGATAACTATTACTAACTTACACATAATTAGATACTCTCTAATCTTAATCCGCGAAAATATGGTCTGAAATATTCCTTTTTTTTGTTTTTAAGTTTCGATAAACCGTGTTTTAAAGATTTTGGACCAGCTCTCGTGTGTAAGTACGATCCACAATAATACTAATATTAACAAGGAAACAATATTGAAGTAAAAGTATAAATGCTATTTAACTAAGTTTAAACAATTTTAAATGTGTAATACATGTCTTGATTATGAGGATTATTTGACTTTCGTAAAATTTTCATAACCATGGCTAGATTGACTACAAGTGAGACTTTTTTTTGTTAGTTCAGGTGATTATCTGATCTGATTTGAATTCATTGCTCGTGACATGAATCGGACCTCTCATGGTCATAGGCATACCGTCTTATCCCCTCATGTAACAGCATATAGCAGATTAGAAGTTGGTGCGTATAGTGCATCTCTGCAATCTTATGGAGAAATAGGAGAAGTTTGGATGATAAAAAGGTCAAAAACCATAGATGGATTGCGTTAACATGACGTGAGATGATATTTAAAAAAAGAAGAGAGCATTAGATGACGAATTACAGAAGAAATGTAAGAGAATTAGCTACGTGGAAAAGGATGAATGAAAGAGATTGAAGAAGAAAACGAAGAGAAGATGAAGATATAGATTTAACATCTCACCTCCAGCTTGTTATCGAGATTGGCTGTGAACTCCCCAAGCTGGTACCACAGCTGTTCGCACAGAGGTGCGTCCTTCAGCAGCGCGCCTGGCACGAATTCCAGCAGACGTACCACGTGCTGCGACTTGCCCACTGTCTCCGTGGAGTACAAGTGACCAAACACATTGCGAACCGGCTTTGGACATGTTACAGAACGAGTGGCTGCGGGGAATAATAATTAATGACTTGTTGGTGTAGTGGTTAGTATTCCTGAATGCTGAAGCAAAGGTTGTGGGTTTGATTCCCACACGAGTCAATTTTTTGTGTAATCTAATCCATGAGATTGTTGTTCAAGGTCCAGACCTATTACTTTGTGACCGTTATTTACCTATATGTTTCTTAAGCCGCGGCCTATACCTATAGTATAATCCTTAATGAGTGAGTTGCCTTTTCGAGAAAATAAATAAATAAACAACATAAACGGCCTTAATTGATAATCAATCCGAGATCGACGTCTATTTAGGATTGTCACAAATTCAATTTACAGGTTGGTCATTTGTATTTAAAAGTTAAGAAACAAACTTATTTAAAAAGTTTATATCAAACATGAGTTTATCGATTAATTATATGTTGATTTCAAATAATTTATTAAAGCTTCGCACTTGGATTGGACGATCAAAAGCGGAATTTTCTGATGTTCTTCAAAAGTACTTTTAAAAAAAATATTTTTTGTATTATATATTTAAAAAAAATGTGAAAAAAAGTGTGAACATGGATATTATTATTTAAAAGATAACATATAGAGACAGATTTATAATAACATTTCGTGAAACTGCTTGAGTAGACTTTAAACTTTATGAAAAACATTATCAATTAAAGACTCACCCAAAAAGTTCATAATCTCATTCTGAGCCTCAACAACATCCAGATTCTGTGAGTCCATAGAGTTCATAATCTTCAAGACATACCCGTCAGGACTGTGGGTCGTTATTAAAGGATTCTTTACATTAGGGTCTTCTATAATTTTGTAGTTCTTGTCATCATACCCGTTCAATTCTTCAAGTTCCAAGACTGAGATCCCGTACAACCTCTCAGCCAGAAGCTTGACCCCCTCGTGGTCTATGATGGGTCGTATAACCTTCCCTGGTTCCAGAAGTGACACTTTCTGTTCCGCCATGATGTTATCTTGAAACGATATTTGTTGATGATTTCTTTTTAATATATAGCTAGCTCATGAATAAGAACCCCTAGTGCGTAACTAGTGTGGAAAATTTCGATTTAATTAACGTGAATAATAATGGTTTACTAAATTTTTTTTTTTTGTAATAATAGAAAAGTCACGATATTTTTAACGAGATGTTTACTTCATGTTTTACTATATATTATTATATTTATATTTACATGTTTTTACTTAATATCCAGCTAATTTACATATTTAAGAACAATAGCAATGTCTATCATATGATAAAAATCTTGTAATTCTAATAATAGGCTTCTTTAGGTTCTATATAAAACAAGTGTCGCCGTCTAGCGGATGCACGGACCAACTAACATCACATGATTTGTAAACAATGTAACTTTTATATTTATTAATATACTACATGTATCTTAAAAATCAATTTTTAAAATTCAGTTATTTTTTAAATATATATATAGATTCACAGTTCGTTTAGCCATTACCTAAAAAATATTCATTATTTTAGCTTCTTCGCGATAATAGTCATTATATTGCATAAATTATAATCAATAAGTGTATTATATATTATTATTTAATAGTAAAATAAATATTGAGATATTACATATAATTAGTTATTATCTGAACATGACATAAGTTTTCTTTTCTAAGACATTTAAACATAATTTTGGGAAAAACATGTGATTTATATTTTAATTGTAATTTTATTATAGAATTACTATAATCAGTAAAACCAAAATAAATACCTTACCTGTTCACTTTAAATATTAGTTCCGATATAACAAGACGCACAAACAAACAAAACGTGAAGTCTGTCCGGTGTCGCGATCTACTGTGACCTAAGAGAGACCAACGTATTATAAGGACTGATAAAGTTATGAGAGGCTATTGCTTTCAATTGATAAATATTAAATAATGAAAGACATTCGATATGAACATTATTTTCACGTAATGATAATTGAAGTTCTCCAAGTGGGACTTGTACATCTGTAGGTGTTTTATTTATGAAGAAAGATACAACAATTTTCACCCCTTAAGAAATATATACAGTTGTATATCTACATTGTTAAAACTATGTTTTATTAACTAGATAATAATTATTATGTTGTTTATAAATTATTATATTGTTTAGAATGTAACTTTAAATCAATAAATTTCTTTATTCGAATCGTAAGAAATGATCTATAGATATTTCAGAAACGAAATATTTGTTAATGTAATTTATCTTAATATTATTCAAGCTAATTAGCTTTAGATGTTTATTTGTCTTTGAATTATAAACTTTAAGATAACTTTGTAAATCTCATTGTATCCTCGTTTACGATAAAGTTCTAGGAAATGGTTATTGCTATGGAGACATGTGATGACGACAAATTATCAATTTTTAACAATTTAGTAGGCGACATTCGTGATGATTCACTTCACAACTTAGTTAAAAATGAACACAAGTCTTATTTATTAAAATAAAAAAAACTTAGATATTATTTTTGGCTATTTTCATAAGTTCGAGTTTTTTACTTTGTACCTACTCAGATTGTTTTTAGCTAAGAAAATGTAGCTCTTTATTTATTTTAAGCATTTATCAAGTATCTTCCTTAGTATCTAGATAAGATGTAACGATTTTGGCATCTTTTGCAATGTTATGCTATAATTCAAAAATAGTTTCCCAGAGCTCTCAGGTTCAAGTCCTGTCTGTGTTGATGAAATTTCATTCTATATGTTTTTTCCGACTAGAATTAGTTGTTTAACTGGCATGTTATATCTCTTAACAAATACATATATTTAATTAGAGAAGGTGTATGTTTTGCGATAGTATATATAAAATTATTTCTAATAATATCTTTGTTTGAGACTCTTTCACAATACGGTTTCAAGTTAAAAGAAATTTGATCAAAATAAAAATAGATATAAACAGATAACTTATCAAATGTTCAAGATGAATCACCTGGAGGCTGCGATCACCAGCGACGGGAAACGACGACCTTTTATCTTAAACAAATTATATATATATTTTTTTATTTCAAATGAGATTTTGTTTTTGTTTTATAATGTTCTCTCTAACTTCTAAGATAATATCAAGATAATTGTTTTTTTTTTCTCTTTACGAATATTTTGCCAATTCGTATCAATTACAATTGTGTAGTTTTATCCCATTTTATGTTCAGTATATAAGTAGGTATCTTATCTCAATCTAGAATATTTTGTTTGTTTTTCATAAGAGGAAAGTTACAAGATATGATTCTTCGTCTTGACAGATGATATCTCGGTCGACGAACTACTGATAAAGTATAAAAATAACTTATTGTAATAAAGCCAGTTCATATAATTCAAATAGGTAGGTATGACGTTGAGTTTCCTGCGCTTTCATTAAAACCTATTAGTTTGATTATTTTCATTCCAATACTAATATACTACTAATACCAAGTCGGTATTACAATTTGGTAGGTTTTGATCTGTAAAATGAAAACTTACACAAAATAACCATCGTATCATCAAACTTAATATAAATATTATTATTTTAATCTTATACTACATTGTTGAAATCGAACAGCGCCATCTTGTAAATTAATAAAAAACTATAAAAAATCAAATCTACCTCGTACAAGATGGCGATGGTATATAATGTAGATGTAATGCTTTTTAACAACAGATGGCGTTAGTAACGACTTTTAAATATAATAATTAATATTTACATAAAATTAATTCTCTACATCTTAAAATATGTTATATAAGTCACTAAATACTATTAGTAAGTGTTTGTAACAGAATTTAATAAATTGCTAACTTATACAATCAGCACATTTATAAACTTAAATAACAATTAAGAATCATGCCATAAAGTTAGAGTTTGTGTGAACATAATTGAGTTTAATTTAAATTAAAGTTATAAAATAATTATTTGACAGACTAAACTCATACTTATAATTTAAATATTTTTTTCCTATTATTTTCTTATAGGAACAATAAAATTGTTAAACGCCAAAATCAGTTAATTGAATATTTTGTTGTATAATACCTAACTAATTGTAAAACAGAACTCGAAACAATTATTTTTAAGTTGGAGTTCATCTATTTGTTGTGCTCGCTCATCTCCAAAACAGTATTGAAGGGATTTTAATGAATTTTTGATTTTGATTTGATTATAGATTATAGCCTCGCACCAAAACATAGGGTATTTTTTACCAGTTGAAGTATTCTAATTTTAACGTCAAAAAATAAAAACTGATTTAGATTATGAAACAGAACAAAACTACTTGAATTTTAGTAAAACAATTATGTGGTAGAGTAGAAGTGAAACTTAACTGAAAGTTAAGTTAAGTTATGGCTAAAAAGTCTAAAATTGGTTTAGGTTATAACTACAATCAATCCAAAACTAAATTGAGAACATTTTAGGTGATGATAGATATATAATTTCAATCTGAGAAAGGGGGAGCAAGCGGGGGAAGAGGGGGGGACAAACTCCCTAGACACAGTTAGCTTAAAATAAAATGTCTTAAAATTATAATTTATCAAGTAAGTAATACTAGTATAGTATAAGTTAATATGAATTATATGCCATCAATTATAATTGACGTTATGGGTTATTACCTAATTCAAGTAAATTAATAATTAAGTAAACTTACTTCATTTATCAAATATTTCGAAATCATTACAATATTATAATACGGTTTATCGACCCCAATTAAATGTATAAATCATTTTAGCATATAGAAAACAAGATATTGAAAACATTTCTAAATTCTACTAAGATAAAATAAAACTAATAATATATAACATTTATATTTAAATCGATATATTGAGAACAGTTACCGCCGTCTCACACCCTCATACAGTTTATCATCAGAAAGGGGTCAAATACCGACTGTCAGGACCACACCTCTTGTGTGGAGTACAAATTAAAAATGCACTCCCTAAGGGCAGGTTTCACTACCGGCGAATTTTTAAACGATCGTTTTTAATATCGCAAAACATATTTTAAATATTTATGTTTTCACATTATTATACGTATAAAAGTATTACATCTAAATAAATCCTATCTTAAGGCTATATATTATTATAGATATATAATTACATAGTTCTATTCTAATTATTAAATAATTCCGTGATTAAGTAATATTTATATAATTTAAATCGAAAATAATTTTTTTGGAGACACTATATATTTTTATAAAACACTTGAAATATCAACGATAAATAGGAACACAATAAATAGAATAATTTATACAAAATTAAACCAAGCGTTCCAACCGCTAAAAACAATCGCAGCGACCCGTCGTAAATACAGCGAGAGTCTCGTGGTAGAGCTTATAGCAGCTAATTATAACAATATTCAATCCTCGCTCGTTAATTGATATGTATTGTTGTGGAATCGGACGCTCTTCAACACGCTTGTGTGCTCTCGTAGCAACAGGGACTGTGTCTGTGTGAGTTATATATAACATTTATTATATAACTCATTTATACATTACGTTGTGTTTATAATTTTTCGGTATTGTGTTTCTTAATTATTTATATAAATGTCATTTAACATCATGGCTGAATCTAATTAATATTGTTCATGACAGTTACATTACGACACAATACTCGTTTTATCTGAAGGTGGTACCACTGAGATTATCAGGTGAAAAATAAACCTGAATAAGATTGTAGTGAATGTATTAAAATTGTTGGATTTGTCTCAATATTAAAAAAAAAATAAAAAAATGTTGTTAACGAAATTATTAAAATAGGTATTTATTTTGATAGAAACCGATTTTTTTTTGTTTTATCCGAAAAGCACTTTGCGAAGATATTTTTAGTATTTAAATACAGCATTAAAAACTTCTTAAGTTACTAACATTATTTTTTAGAATGATAGGAAGTTATATTAAAATATTGATATTAGTTAAAGTATGGAGTCTTGTTTTAATATACCTACCCTCATACATCCTTATCCAAATTTTTTTCATAGGCTCAGTGTGTTAATTTATTACGCTGTTCTTTATCATATCAGTGTAGACTTGCTTCTTTGAAATATTATCACTCACTTTATTCATATCTTCTTTGGTTGCTTCTCTTAAAGTCAAAGTTAAAAGTCTATCCTTGCTACTTTAAACTAACTTACAAATTTCTTACTTTATCAAAGCCTATCATATTATAATCTATCTTATAATTATTCTAGAATAGACCTTAAATTAAAATTTCAAATTATTGAATATTATCAGGCAGAGACTGCACAAAAACAATTATTACATGATTTTTAAAATACAGCAAAATATATTACACTGGAAAAACCAGCGAATTCTTTGGGTATTTTTTTTCATACATATGTCATTATTATGAAGTTAAATTTAATATTTAAATTTATAATTTAATTATTTATTACATAGATTTGATAAATATATACAATATGAATGTTATTGTACTTATCTTTTATATTTATTATCTTAAAAAGAAACCTCAAAGAGAACATAATTAGAAAGAATACCGCAAATAACTGTCGACGGAAATCTCGAAATGAGTTTACAAACGTAGAGCGAGACAAATATATGTGTGATAACGTGTTGGAAAAAGATAGATGTATGTAAAGCAAGTAATTGTAGACAATGGAAGCTGAAAAAGACGTTTCCTTTAACAAGATTTCTATCTCCAAGTGTTTTGCCTGAGGACTTACACACGAATATAAAAAGACCACTATAAAACTATACTATAACCTTATTTCATATGTAATAGGGTACAAAATACAATGCCATATATTTTAGTAACTGAAAAAATATTTTTGTAAATTGGAAGAGACTTTGTGAACGTATGCGAAGCGTAAAACAAGATTTGTCAAAGTATAATTAAGGTCCAGTGTAAGTTGACCCCTGCTTGTATTATATTTATATTGGGGCTGGGTTTTACAATCTGGAGCTGTTGGTGAGTGTTGATCAAAGTCTAATGTTATATATACTGGAGTCGTTGTTAAAGATCACAGTCTGTTAAGAAAACCATTATTAGTACTGAAAAATATAAATATCTGTTTGAACTTGATAACCTTAAAAACTTTTTGAGGGAGATTCAATGAATAATGGATTATTTGTATACATTTGTTGAAATAAAATAATGAATTAATAATTCTGTTTTGTTGCCAAAGTCAGGACTAATTGCTAGTTAATACACTATACTGTCATATTTTAATATCTTACTAATAGAAAAAGATCATTCGATGTATGATAAGAAACTTCATAAGTGCCTTAAACCGCTTAATTACAAAACAGTGTGTTTTTAGTATTTTATTCAGAGTCAAAGTAAAAAAAGAAATTAATTGTGTAGGAATCAAGGAACATACAGACAATAGAGATAATGTCTTATTATCTTAAAAAAAATAATTCTTCATAACTCATAGCAAAAAAATAAAATAATGAAATGTATACCAAAAACCTTTAAAGACAATAATAAATTAACTAAACATTAAAAAAATAGCAAAATAATTTAAAAACTAATCCATGCTACATTTCAGTATTACTGAGGAACAAACAAACAGACATTTATATTAATATTGTAATGTAATAGGACATTAAATTATAACGATTATGATATGCCGGTTATGATGCGATTATAGCGTTTGGAACGTGTCGGGGAATGAAGAGAGAATATAAAGAATATAAAAAAAGTAAAATATTCCAAGGATGGGGATGAGAGATAAATGTCTACAATATATTATTAGGGTTGTGTTTTGGATTTTTTATAAAAAAGAATAAAAAAATATATCAAAAAATATATTGTTTAATCAAATACAAATATAATTATATACTTCTTATTCAACATTAAAATTACCTTTAAGACAATATATCAAAAAAATAATATAATTTCTCAGAGTGACAGCCCTGAAACAAAACTGACCCAGGGGTTAAAAAGAAATAAAAAAGTAATAAAACGCAAGACACTATTAACCGCAGAAGGGTTGGTCTGACCCAAAATACTTATTCTTAAAAGAAATCGCTACATTTGCATAATTTTCTGTATAATTTAAGAATAATTCTTAAATGAAGAATCATTCTTAAATTATATTTTGCTTTATTTATTAAGAAAAGTAAGTAATTTTTGTATTGAAGAAATAAAACGAATGCTTAAGGCGGTATGATCAGAGCGTTCTAGAGGCACAGGGGTCACACTGCATTCGAGGTTATTGTTTTTATAATAGTTTCTAAACAATAATTATTTATTATAATATGTAAATTTTAATGTATGTTTGTGTTGGAAAATATTTTCTTTATTCTATACATATGTATTATATATTACTTCAATAGTATATCTACATAAATGCATTTTTATAATATACAAATTTAATTTATAAAATAATTATTCGAATAAAGTAATATAAAATATTAAATGGAATAAAGAATCTATATGTTTTTAAATCAATAATATATTAATATTTCAAACTGATCCCTATATTAATATTACTAAAATATTAATATGATTTAAAAGTAATATATTTCTTCCGAATGCCTCCCTGTATTACCACCATGATAGAATTTAGTTAGTCGGCCGCTTTGTAGCCGACTCGCACTTCACCGTAAGCATCCATCCCACTCACACACACTATATCAAACAGAGACAGACATACACTTGACATGGTATGACAATATTTAAACACTCATTGGCTACAATGGAAGGACTGAGTGGTCAAAAATTATTTGTCCTCTTGAATTTGTGATATTTTTAGTTTGTTTGTGGAAGCATTTCATATTTTTAAGTTTTTGAAACACGCTATGGGGGTTTTAGTTTTTGTTAAACTTTCATTCTACTTAGAAGTGTAATATATTGTATTTAATACGAAACATCTTATATTATAGGTTACCGAGACATACCTGAATCACTAGATATTTCACTGTTATTCAAAAATATGATGTGATGATTAGAGTAATATGTATATATTATTTAATTACGAAGTTTTATAAATCAAAAATCTGTTCAAGGAATTCATAACAATTCTGTATTTGCATCTCAAATATTAAATACTTATAGACTTACATAAGGTTTTATTATAATACTAGTTGTGCGACGAGACTTCGTATGCGTTAATTACGATTTTGATAAAACGTACCCTTAGTACTTACCACGTATGTAAAAACTATAAACCTTCAAACTGGTAAGAAGCAATGATACGACAATAAGAGATAATTTACTTCTTTATTTCTTAACCGAATGTTAAAAAAAACACAATATAAAGTGAATCCCATGACAATATATTCCCGAAAACTGCATCCAAATCGATTAATCCGTTTCTGAGACTAGCGTACACGAACATACAGAGTTACAGACGAACAGACAAAACGAAGAAACATGTTTTGGGTTCTCTTACTCATATAAACGTCCCTCTGTATGTATTTTTGAAAATATTTTTTTTCGTGTTATGTGCACAACAAAAAGACAAACAGATAAATTTGCATGGTACCTATTACGTGAATGACATAAACAACTAAAATGAAAAAAACTCTAAATGTTAAGTGAAGACTGTGATAATATATTCCTGAAAACCGCATTCAAATTGATTAAGCCGTTTCTGAGATTAGCATGCACAAACATATAGACATACAGACCAACAGCCAAACAGACATACAGATAAACAGACAAACAGACAAACTGAAAAATCATTGTATTGAGTTCTCTTGCTCTTTTAAAGGCCCCCTATGATATATTTTTTATATTTTCCATGTACAGAAATGGATCAGTGACAATTTCTAAAACATTTAATTAATTTTTAAAAATCACCAAGTTTCCCAATCTGTAATTTCTAGGGGAAAAACGGTAGAGAATTCCAAAAATGTTTTTGAAAATTACATTTCTTTATAGAATAATAACAATATAACAAAAAATAATAAATAAAAAATAGTTTTAGTAAAACATTTCAGTTATTTTTATTCATCTATTACAATAAATCTTCGTGTAACATAATTTACTTATTTACTTAAATAGAGTATTACAAAAAAAATACTTTAAGTTTTATTATGGAAATAAAGGATTTTGTTAAGAGAATATTATAAATAATAGAAGACATTGTTATATAAAAATAGAATATATGTAAATAATTTAAAAGAGTGTCCATGGAGTTTCTTGCGGATCTTTTTCACGGACCTACCCTATGGAACCGTACAAGTAGAGTTTGACTTTACTAAGAGCATACCTACATTGCATATTTGAAATAATATAATTTGTCTTGACTTAGGTCTCGACTTGACTTTGACTTGTTTTTGACTTTACTGTGATCAGATGTAGATTTTCATTAATGTATACCTATTAATCTATCGTGCAAGATATTTATCAATACTGGTATATATTATTAGTCTATAGTATAAGTTACTAACCTTGACATTTCACGAAATACTTATATTAATAACCGCTAATTGATTTTGTTATTTATTTACTTAATTATAAGGCTTCATGCACAAAATTAATATTATATATTTTTTTAATACTTTTGGAGAAAAAAATATCTCTGAAGTGTTTTCTTTTAAGTTAGATTGATATTTATTAATTTGATGTTCGAAAAAAGATAAGAACAATTATTTGTATTAAAAAAAAGATATTATGGACATAGTTTATTTTAATGAAAAATATGTTTTTTTTAATTTACCTCTTAACTTAGTTTTAAGTGAAAATATAATTAAGATATTTTATTTACCTCCATAGTGAACGTTTCTGAATGTATGTCTGTCCCATCATTGAAGATGGTTTATTAATTAAAAAGTAAATTTGATAAATTATGTGAAAATATGAAATCGCTCTTAAAGGTTGGGCAACTGTTTGTTCGTGTCTACGCGATGTACTGTCGGCAAAAAAAAATATATTTATTATATGTATTGTAAAATTATTAAACATGTTTACTTTTATTGAGATTTAATAAATATAAGAAATGGTTATTCAATTAAATTTTCATAAAATAATGAAATTCAGACCATTTGAAGTATTACTATAGTAAAATATATATAAAACAAAAATACACTAGTAATTATTTAAATTGTTAAATCAAACATTTTAGATTTAATAAGTAGCAATAAAAATTTTTAAAACATTAAATATATCTCAACAAACATTAATTTTAAGGCTCGTAAAAGAAAAAAAGGTTAAATTTCTTTAAATTAGTCAAATATGTTAAAAAATAATTATTGAACTATTTTGCCGACTCTACCCAAAATTTTGTAGAAAAACTGGAAAACGCATTACCGATAATGTGACACAGGTACATACAATAATGTTATTATAGCGAGTGACGCAAGTAATCTTTACTTAATTCTAACTTGCGCGGGGACAAATGGGTACTGTAAGGTGAAGAAGTGCTTAAATTATATAATTATATTAAAAGACTCATATATAAAAACAAAGGAAATGTAAACTTATTCACTATAAACGCAAAACTGTACCTAAAAACTATGACAGTTTAACAAATCGTAAAAACAATACATACATACATACAATTATTATACACTCTATCAAACAAAATTTTATTAAAATAGTCTATTAAAATTACTATTATTTAGAATGATTTATGGAATGATCCTAAAAACTGAGGCTAAATGTTGTTTTTAATAGGTTTTTTAAATACGTCAATAGATTTTTATTCATAGTGCAGGTAAAATAATTTTGTCTTGATATTACGATTTGGTAAACTGTCATAGTTTTCATAACTAGTTGACTTTAACTTGACTTTGTTTCGTTTGGTCAAATTAAAATTACGTAAAAAATATGTTTTAAATTTTTATTCTATTTTATTAATTATTTCAGCCCTAAACATATAATCGCCCACATAATATTTATTATTTTTTATTTAAATTATTACTAATATATATGTATGTTTTTACTCAATCACGACAAAACTACAGAACGGATTAAGACGGAATGACAATATTGTAGCTTATGTACTAGAATAACACATAGACTATAGAAATACTATCTTTTGCACGTGATTTTGTCTGTGACTGTATGTTTCTTAAAGGGTTTTGACGTTATCGGTAGTTACGTCCTGATGGCGCAAATGACACTAGCTGTATTAAAAAAAGAAAAATAGTGGGGTTTGAACGCCATGTTGTGAGGTCTAAAAATAATATATTTATTTTTTTTTTTGATGATGAGCGTTAGATAGCGATTTCATAAAAGTAAAATTTTAATTATGACTAGCTGTTGCCCGTGATTCCATTCACGTAGAGTGTAAAAAAATATATTTTTATAGCTAAGAATATAAGCCATAAAAATATTATCTTAATACGTGGATGGAGTCACAGGAAACAGCTATAAGATGGCTATATAAGAGTTATGTTTGTGATAGTACAGGGTAACCCGATCGTCTCTGCTCGGTCACCTGTGTGTGTTTGTCTGTTTGTTCAACTACCAACCCCACGATATTTGACATTTTAGAAACTTGAATTTACATTCTGTATGCTTATATTTTGAGAAAATATAAATCATTGCAATGTCAACATTATTTGAATATAAATTAGGTTCAAATTTCCATTGACTTGAGTTGATATAGGATTGTTAATCTTTAATTTGACAAATATATTGATTTTGGATAATATTCTTTATACTGTTAATGATAAAGATGATATTATTTTGCTCAATTTCGAAACAACTACTTAGTTGTTAAGAATATTACCCAAAATTAATAGCCATTAAGTAATGTAATGGGTATTAGTTGAAAAAACAGTAATTGATATGAATACATTCATGAGTCTTGGAATTTATTAAAAAAATATGTAGAAACTCCGATTACCCACACGGCAGAGACACACAAATGCCCACATACACACACACATACACAAACTTAACTTGTACAATTTATATACTTATATATGAAGTACTTCTAGATATTCTATAACACGAATATATTGTCATGTACATATCTAGGTATTACATACAATTGGCATTGCGAACTGGTATTTATTTCAAATAATTAACATATATTAATTGTAAAAGAAATGTATTAGTAGAAATGTAAATGTAATAGTAATAATGTAATACAAATATATGTTTGTGTATTTGTGTATTTTCCATTCCAAACACTCCTAGATTACAGGAAAAATATATCTTTTCCAAATCCGGCCAGATATCCCAACAACAAAAAACTAACTCTCCTTCAAAACTTCTTAAAAATCAGTTAAGGAAAATAAAAAAACACATTTAAGTTACTATTTACAATACATATTGAGTAATTAAGATATATCTAATTTTCTGGATTATATATTTTTGTTTCTTTTAGTTTTTCGTTTCCAAAATTGCACTTTATAATTGCAATTGACCACTGTTATAAATCGGAACAAAAGTTCATTCAAGCACTTTCAGTGCTGTTATTTTTTTTTTTTTATAGTCACGGTTATCAAAATTAATAATCAGATTCTATTTTTTCAAGCGCTTTCAGCGCAATTATATGAAAATCATTGTATATTTACCACAATTATAAAAAAATAATCAAATTCTATTTAATTGAAGCGCTTTTGGCGCTGTTATTTATTGTATACCATTGTATATCGACCAAAGATATAAAAAGTAGGAATCGAAGTGCGTTTCATTCAAGAGCTTCAAGCGCTGTTATTATTATTTTATTTGTCGGTCATTGTAGTTTGTAACCAGATATTTTTAGTAAACTAATACTATTATACTAATACAATGAAAACTTATTACTTGGAAGATATTATGAAAATAAACGTCTTAATATAATTGTGTTTAAACATTTATTGACTGTTTTTATTTTCTTAGAAACGCATGTTAATTCGATACTGATTTGTGTAAATTGGTATTTTTTATGAAGGTTATTTTCTTAGATCCAATATAAGATTGGTTTTATGATAGTTTTTTATATGTAATTCTATTTTTTAAAAATAATAATAATTAGTAATAAAAATAATTAGATATTATAAATCTCCTTACTGAATACAAGGGTTTCCAAATTCGGAAAAGGGGAGCTTAACCCATCTGTTACTAGATGTGTTTCGATTTACCTGTAATACCTACAATAACTTCTAAGAAGGATGATATTCTTCATCGACCAGGTCAGAAGCGGAAGTACTAATATTTTTATTTTGCCACAGCTGAGAATCGATCCTGGGACTGTTACGTAATACGGTCGTTGATTTACCTTATTATCTCAAATTTGTTTAAATTGATCCATTGAAAAAAACTAATTTTGTTAACCAAATACAAAATGGCTACCTGTCAACGCTTTAGGGCAAAACTGACAGAGCGGGAAATACACGCTCAATGAAGCAAATAATCTATAATTGTGTAAACACCCTTATTTAAAACTGTTGCAAGTTGATGCAATAAAAATAATAGATATAATAAATCTTGATCTGATCTTGATATTTTGATTTAAATCATCGTTAAAAAGAAGCGAATGATAATTACAAAAAAATATGACACAAATATAAAATATTTTTCATATAAATTAGTAACATAAACTTAAATAATACAAATTATATGTAGATATTTCTAATAATATATAAATATAATATGTAAAAAAACAAATATTATGGCTAGTTGCCATAATATTTCGAAAAAAAAGTCGATAAATAAGTAACTTGTAAAAAAACGTAAAAAAAACGTAACGTGTCAGTCGTAGCGTGAAATCGTTAATTGTGTAGACTTCCTTATCACGTGTTGCGAATTTTGTGAATTTAAAGGATTTGCGGGTGAATCTATTATTGAGGTATTGTGTGTAAATTGTATTAGTATCTTTGGACTCTTGAATGGACTATTCAAGATTTGAGTACTTTTATGATATTGGGTTTTGTTATAAAGAGTTTCGTAGCATTTCATTTCAATAGTCCCGGGTTCAATCCACGTAATAATATATATTTAAAAATATGTATAGTTTTGATTTATAATAAATATAGAATGAAAATGTAACCGATAAGAGGTTCAAATCTACGACCTCTGGGAGACCATCCCGTTGCTCTACCAATTAAGCTACCGTGTCGCTACAAGTCTTCCCGTTATTACACGTATCGGTTTATTTTTCAATCCATATTTATTTAAAATATATATTTGCGTTGGTTTGGAGGTGGAAAGAAGAAAATCTTCGTAATTTTCCTAATATATTATTGTTTAGTATATTTTCCATATTTAGCATTAGGTTGAACTAAATATATTTATAGATAAAACACTTATTTTTCCAATTACTTCAAGTTTGTAGAAGATACTTATTTATGAAGATAAATAATGCAAGAAATGTCGTATAAGTTGTCGTTTGTCGTTGCCATGACAACGACAGACAGCTTCTCTGTATGTTAAGATGAATGAGAGTAAAATATCGCTCACTGACTGGAACTAGAACTAAATGAAAATACATGGACTTATTTAAAGTATGTAATGTTTCAGTATTCCTCGTACGAGTTTTGACGTTACGAAAACTTTGACAGGTTACCAAATAGTGAAATCAAAACAGAATTATTGTACTCTATGAATTAATACCTATTGACATACTAAAGAAATCTGTTAAAACTTATGTTATTTAGACTCATTGGTAGAATATTCCAAAATAACTAGGAGTTCTAAGACAGGTTTAACAAATTCAATCTTTAAGAGTGGAATGTGATGAAAATTGCTTAATATTTACAAATGGTGTTATCAAACTGATTTATTTCTTTCCTATTTTAAACTAAGAAAGATTATTAATATTATAGTTTTCTAATAAATGAAATACCAGAGGAGTGGTAGATCAGAGCAAGTATTGCCGCTACCAAAAGTTCGTCTCATACATATTGCTGTTTCATACAAATCACTCATGAGCAAACCGTTTTTACCTTTTTTATTACTCAATTATATAAAAATTCTTAACCTAGTAACTTCACATTATTAGTTATAATTTTTTTTTCTATTAAATTTCTTGTTTGATAGACTCTACTAAGAAGCAACGAATCTTATGCATTCAGTTGGTCCTTAAGCAAATGTCATATAATAATTGTGTCAATTATAAATATTTCAAGATCTGTTATTTTCATTACTGTCCTTGGTGTAGCTTCCACTGTGGTATTTTCATTAAAGACGCGTAAAGTGTAAAGTCAAAACTAGTAGATACCTATTTGACCGTTGCTTCACTTGTCTTATAACAATCACACTTTTGACAAAGTTTCACTTATTCAGCTTTTAATTTTTAAAATCAAATGAATTATTGTTTTCTCTACCTAAAAAACAAAATACTTATGTTGATTAAAATAGTCGTCTAATTAATCTTTTCAGAGACACTTCTTAGATAATCCTACTTTTACGGTATACGTCATATCATAAACATTCAGTAAGTCAGTAAGCTATGTCAATCAGCCAGGAAAAATCTTTACTACCTCAGGGTCCACATGATGATGACCAGGTTATGTAGGAATAAACAGCAGCATAGATGCTGCCTTTTTTAAGGCAATTAAAAACCCCACGAGTGATCTATTTACTAAGTGGGATACCACGAGATCGCTTTTACACTAAACCCCACATATATTTACCTACATTTACATATTAATAAACTCATATGAAGTTAGAAAACATGTTTGATCTATTCTTATATTTTTTCTTAATAAACTTTAATTCTCTTTTACAATATAAAGTATATCAAACCACAAAACAAATCCATTCAAATCAAATCAAATAGCGAACCATTTAACATTACAATGGATGAAAAACTATTTTAATAACAAACAAAACTCCAAGTCTCTATCTCCCACGCAACAGAAAAAATATTTAAACAAATTTGTGTTATTATAAAATATTTAAAAATAGTCCTTATGTCTTTATGATAAGTTTGCTTTAGAATGCATAGGATAACTTGGGAATTGGAACAAAATATTGTATGAGGGACAAAGGTTATAAAAATCATTCGATTCTGCAATTATTTCTACACAATGAGTAATTGATATGTCTTCAGTGGTTTCGAATAACGACCAGCCAGCTTAGATAGAACCGCAAGTGGTTAGGGTACTTACACATCATTCTCCACATTTAAAAATATAATAAATATATTTTTATTTATATTTAAAAGATTTACCAATACACTGTTAATTAAATTTTTGGTTAATTTATTTAAAATATTTAAATATATAAAAATAATAATCTAATAAAAATACTATTAATGATAATAAATTAAAATGATTATTAAATCAATATAGTCTCAACCCACAGCATGTGTCACGACCCTTACAAAACAAGCCGCAAGACCCAACAAAGTGTATGAAAGAGAGTTTACCTGCTATTATGTTGTTTCACGAGTGTTTTAAGTGTTTTTTTGTACAATTAAATGTATGCGGTTACAGCTGAAGGCTCATACACATCATACACTTTCAACACTTTGTTAACCAGTTACTGATCGAATGAAGGATTTACTCTATTTAGAATATATATTATCTTACGTCGAAATTCATAATCAATCCTTATCCAATTTTACTAAAGACATTACAATATGTTTCTTGGATTATCAGTGCCAATTATTGTCTTGTGGATTAAATTTGTATATTATAAAATAATTATATAAATCTTGCATTGCAGATAAACACATAAAACGATACTTTACAAATTGGAAAATACATAATACATTTTCCTTACCTTTAAATGTATTTGATAAATTTAATCAAAATCATTCTTATTAAAATATGAAGATACAGCCTCCAAAATATAAAAAAATGTTTCGTGCTGTTGAATATCCCTCAAAATGAATTGTATACATATTGGTAAAGAAGAAGAAGTGAATGTAGTTTAGCTTAATTATTATTTAAAACCTATGAAGATGTTACTATTGTATATGTTTATAAGGTAATATAAATAACTATTAATTTTCTAGAACTTTCCAGTGTGACATATGTTTAATATTATGACAGTAATCATACTAAAGTTTGATTTACATAAAATGATGAAAATAGTTTGACACTTCTTTTATGTTAATTAATTTGACCATGACCAGAAATCGATTCTACATTCAATTGATCTGAAGATCAGACTGTTGATCTCTTGCACGTCTTGGTTGCATATTGTATTAAATTTTGAAATATTTTAAATGTTATTTTATTCCTTAACAAATTTTAAAGGAAATGGTATAAAAATATTCTATTATTAGAGAAAGTTTCAAAAGGAAGTATTTGATAGCAAAGGGAGAGAAGACAATACATAGAAACGAAAGTACGAAGATTAATTATATTGTACTTCGAAAACTTCACTATTTGTAGTAAAAAGAGTTTTGTTTTTTATGTCCTTTTATTGTCAAGTTGGTATGAGGTTGGTTTGATAAAATCTTGTCTTAAATGTCCATTATTTGAAAAGACACCTTATTGCTTACTCCACAATTTTATATTTATATCAAACTAGATTTTTTCAGCGGCTTCACCCGCGCTGTAAATAAAAATACCTACCTTTTTGTATCGGAAACAGTTCCGAAAAAAACACAATCCAATACAGAGTCTATTAATGAAATTGACTTAGAATTTTTTTATTCAAAGATTGTTGATATTAATAATCGGTCATAGAGAACAGTAATGAAACCTAGTTATATGTATCTCGAAATAAAAAAAAATATATAATTTCGATAAATATCATATGGAAATTAAAGTCAACGCGTAGTTCAATGAGCAAGTACAATTAACCAGGGATTAACCAGGTATAAAATCTATCCTATGTCTTATTATATAAACTAACCGTGTATCAAATTTCATCCAAATCCGTTCACCCGCTTTATAATGATTGAGGAACAAACATACAAACTTTCACATTTATAATATTAGTAGGTCAAAGATATTATTAATAAATATATGTTTATCTGACTATGTTTGCGGAATTTTGCCATGCTTCGAGCAACGAATAGGAACCCCGAATGGATTCGAAACTAGTCCGCCAAACTTTCGATTACATGAAGATTATTTACATTAATATAGTTAGGAAAATATGTAATAATAATCATCATGGTTCACGAAAGTTAAGTACAAAGTTGTTATGATTATTTTATATCAAACTATTTTCGGCACCAGCACCACTGTGCCATAACGTCCAACTAATTAATCAACCTCAACAAACCAAGCCCCACCCACCAACGGTTACCACAACCACGCCTCAACAATTGAACAATAAACAACTATTCTATTATATTAAATAATTATTATAATACCCTGTAATGGACGCCGTGTGGAGTCATTGTTTCCGATTCTACTTCACGTATTGTTAATGGCTGTATAAAAGTTATATTGACTTTTGATTAACAATAGCTTTGTGAATAACATGATTATAGTTTAACAAGAATTTAATATTGTTTGATGTTAGCGAGCCGTGGTTAAGTTCCATAGATTTAACAACGTGGAGCTTTTATTTATTATTATCATTTATTTATTACTATCATTTATTTATTATAATTATTATCATTTATTTATTATTATTATTGTCATTATCATTTTTTTTATTATTATTATTATCACTTATATTTTATTATTATCATGATTTATTTATTATTTATTTTTCTTATAATTTATTTATTATCTATAATACTACATAAAGCGAACACTTTGTTCTCATTTTACGTATATCTACTGACGGAGGACTTATCAATATGGTAACATTAAAGTCTATATGAGAAACAATTTTTATATAATGCATTAAAAATACTTAAAATAAACATTACACACACTATAATACGATATACTTATTTAACGCACTACATCTGTCTATTTATCTATTTATATTAGATGAAAGTTTATAGCAGTCGGTGAATTTCGAAATCATCATGACAACGTTTTTAAACGAACCATTTTTGAACTAAATATTTCTTATATCTAAATATATCTATTTATTCCCGTCAATAAGATAAGACGATGTGTCATTAGAGATGACGTGTACTGCAGCTGTACCAGTTGCAAGTGGTTGTAGAGATGGAATCCATAATATGGTGACATGTAAGACTTCGATAAGACGTGACAGTTCTTATCAAAGTCTTTCTTAACTTGAATGCTGGCTTAAATCTCAACGAATGTACTACAAAAATATCATCCAAATATATTTTAACTTTACTTTGATTTTGTGTATAAATATGGACTACAAAAGTGGTTGTAAACTTTTTTGTTATAAAATATTTTGGTTATTATCAGGCAGTAGATTCCTGAATTGTTTCCAAAACGAGAGCTGAGCCACCGACTACATGAATCGAATATCTTATCTATCAGAATCAGAGGTCTGGAGATTTTTTTTTATCCTAAAGTATATCCTCGTTCTTTAACCATTTACCATAAAGCATCCTTTCCTCCCTCACAAAAGAACCTCAACTACGCAATTTGCAACTATGCAACCTGTCCATTTTTTTTTTTGCAATTCCCGCACAGATTATTACAATTGTTATTACAATAAGTCATTGATTCACCCTCAATCCTTTGAACAAAGAGTAACCGATATCTGTTATCAAAATAAACGATCACCACAATTGTAACAAAACAGCCACTTGAGCCTTTATCGTGCGTGGGAGAGATTTGAGATAAATCACATAATGCATCTCTATCCTTTACATTAAGTTAGAAAAAGACATAACTTGCATCCTTTCCATTTTTTTGCGATGACATAAATGTTATATAGCATCTCTATCTTTTATATTAAGTTAGAAAGGGACGTAACATGCATCCTTTTTATTTGAAAAAATGTATTTTTTTTACAATTGTTGAGGTTTTTGTTGACATTATTTTGCGATTATTCTTGGATTTTTTCTTATTATCTTTATTATCTTATGAAAACGAAAAAAAGAGATCTCTTTAAGGTTTTTTATTACTAAAAGATACAGTAAATTAATAACTATATTATATAGTATACATGTACATAATAATTATATTCAAGTACATTGACCCGAGTCTGATTGTGTTTGGATTATCTCTGTACAATTATATCCTTAAGATAACAGTGGAGAGAGCTTCCTTACATATTATAAAAAAATATATAATTATACATTTATTTATTTATGTATAACATATTATATTTAGTGAAGACAAAGCCAAGTAATCTGTATTTTATTGTATGTTAATGTAATAATCTAGTTAATGAAATTTTTGTTATAGTAATTATGAAGAATTTTCTTAATTTACTTTTAGGCAACCGGGAGATGCTGAAAATAATTTGTTACAGAACTCATTATCTTCGAATACAGTTACATAAGAAGAAAGATTTAATACTTTAAACCTGTGTTTTAACTTCAAAGAATTAATAATAATCATTCAAAAAATTTAATGGTACTTTAATGTTAAAAGTCAATAAAAATAATGTGTTTTAACAATTTTTATAGCGTTTCAGAAAAAGACTTAAGAGGGAATAAAACAAAATAAATATTAATAAAATTTCTTCAATTTTGTATTAGTGCTAAATAAATAGAATATAATTACTGTAATATAAGTAAATAAATGTTTAATTAAATTAAATACCAATAAAATTTCTTCATTCCTGTAATAATACTAAATAAATGTATTATTAAATACACATAAAATATCTTCACTTCTGTAATAACGCTAAAAAAATATTTATAATAATTTATTAATCTGTCTCCACGGCGCGTGCCGCGGGCTGTCACTTTCAGAATCGTAATTATTTTTATTATTGACCTGCTTAGAAGTGATACCGCGTTGCGGCCATCTTGATTTGATTATTATGATATACTTTTTAATTGTTTTATTGTTAGAATGTTTTTAAAGATTATGTTGTTAAAATATCTGTTTGTCTACTAGAAGATTAATCGCCCATAACGAATACTATTTGAGAAAAATACTTAAATGATATAATTATCCATTGTAAATAATACACAAAATTTTATTTTAATTTTACAATATTCTAATTCGCAGAACCGTTAGATGTTTTTTCTGTCATAATTTAAATAAAATGTTTAGAAATTAACTGTACATAATGATATTTATACTGAATAAATAAATTGGTAGGTAGGTACTTGCCTGCTTACATTATTAAATGTTGGACACAAACTTTTGATTTCTTCTAAATTCTCGGCCGGGCATCGAACCTGAGAACTATTTCTTCACGGTAACTACAAAATGCCAATTATTTACATTTTATAACTATTTTTAATATAGGTAAGGTCCTTGTAATATAGGTCAATTAATTCGATTTTGTACTGAAATCTAAAAACCAAAGTAAACAAACAGTGAGTGGCAGTTAAATTGATTTTTACAAGTTTTAGCGATTAGGCGAGTCTTCTCAGGAATTTTACAATTTGCTGGTTCTTGTTGAAAGCTGAAACTTAGCACAAAGGACCTCCCGTCTCTTTCACTCTCACGAGAAGTTGTATTTGGGTCTCGTTTGCAGAACTTATTGT
The DNA here is from genome assembly GCA_959347355.1 of Napeogenes inachia. Taxonomy (NCBI): domain Eukaryota; kingdom Metazoa; phylum Arthropoda; class Insecta; order Lepidoptera; family Nymphalidae; genus Napeogenes; species Napeogenes inachia. The sequence continues at coordinate 2,472,871 of OY365795.1, read as the reverse complement.
AATAGTGGTAGCTGAGTTAGTCGAAAGTATTGAATTATAGCATTCAGGACTGTGCTATGCAATATTATTTAATTATATTGTTATTTTTTTTTAAATAAATTCAAAGTTTCTCATTTACTTTAACTATAATTCGGTTATATTAACCTAGTAAATAGAAAACAATTAAGTACCTACCATGTGAATATAAATAATTAAACCTATTAATTTTGTAAGCATAATTTTCGTCACAAACCTTCAACACAATAAAAATCATTGCCCCGTTATTTAAATGTATTTTATGCAGATGCGCCGAATATTCGGTAAGTATTCGGTATTCAGCATGCGGCCTAATTATTCGGTTTTGGTGCCGAGTATATTCGGTTTGAGTATTTTTATTTTTTTATGGTAAAGAATTAAAAGACAAAACTATAAAGATTTATGTTATACTAGAAGTCAAAGAAATCTTATAAATAACGTCTTGAATAAAGCTTAATACATAATACAAAAAAATTAGCTTCAAATCAACGTTTATTTCAAAACATATCAAGTCCACATATTTATTTTTTTATTATATATTTATATTTATTTTATTATTGCTAAACTACAATTAGTTTTTAGTATAGTTCACCGTTATTTAGAAACTGAAATCAGAATTTTTTTTTAAGCTATAAAACAATATTTTTAAGCCACAAATTAACATATTTAATCATCTAGCCAGTAGCAACACGAAAAGGTACCTACATGTTAGAACCAGTTTATGACAAAAAACAATGAAATGGTAAACTGAGTAGTTCGGCCGAATATTCGGTTCTGTAAAGGTTAAACCGTATAGTGTTCGGTTATTCGGTGAAATCACTATTCGGCGCATCTTTAGTATTTTGTTTCCAAGCCAAAGTCAAAGTCAAAAGTAAGCATATATTGTTTAAAAAAAATCTATAGAAAAATTATTAATTTAATATAAATTAAAGCAAATTTATTAATAGTATATAAATTATTAAATAAGTTTTATTCAAATTTATAAATTAGTTTTCAATAAAATCAGCAGTTATATGTAAAAAACACCATAAATTGCACATGTTGCATAAAACCATCCTCAATGTGAATATAGAATGCAAAATCCGTAGCGAGTTGTTTGAATTATACATAAAGTTATATAAAGTTGTTCAATAATTCGCACGCGCTCTGTTCCCCGCCATTTTGTATTATATTATGATTTAATAACTGTCTTATGGACGATTTCTGTATTATTTTATATTGAATTTAACGTCATTCGGTTGATCTTTAGAAATTAATAATTTTCCCGCATAAAAATCCTTATATGCTTAGATACCTTCTAAGGTTGCCCATTTTTTTTTTACGAAAAAAAGTATAAATTTGTTTGACTAGGAAAAAAAGTATTAAAAAAAGAAAAAAATGTATTTTCTAAAATTTATAAAGTAGAATACATAGGTACTTTATAATAAAGGATGGTTGTCAACCATAATACCTACCCACTACTAAACTATAAAAAGACCAAATGTCTTTAAAATCCGTTCAGTAGTTTTTGCGTAACAGGAAACAATAAGAGACAAACAGATATAATTTTCGTCGTGGGCAGAAAAAGAAAGACGAAGAGGTGAAGTAGAATGGTTTGAGAGTGTTAAAGATAAGGAAACAAATTACTATTAAGGTACGACAATATACCTATACGCGTAAGTAATTCGTCTTGGGACATCCCACAGAAGAGACACAGCATGTGTGTCGAAAGAATGGGAAAAGGGGGGCAACAACGATTTAGTTTTTTTTTAACTCACGTTTCAACAAGCGACGCTATAAAATAGAGATGCGCCGAATAGTGGTTTCATCGAACAACCGATTACTATTCGATTTAACCTTTACCGAGCCGATTATTCGGCTGAACTATTCGGTTTACCATTTCATTGTTTGTTTATCATAAACAAGTTCTACCATGTACGTTACGTATGGCTACTGTCTAGACTCTAGATGAATAAAAATGTTGATTTGGAGCTAAACTACCTTCTTTAAATTATTAAACTTTATTCAACACATTATTTATAAGATTTCTTTGACTTCTAATATGACATAAACCTTAGTTTTGTCTTTTAGTTCTTTACCGTGTCGGGTAGCCAAAAAAATAGAAATATTCGAATCTAATATATTCGGCATCAAAACCGAATAATACGAATAGCGAAAAAAATGCCGAATATACCGAATATTTACCGAATATTCGGCGCATCTCTACTTCAAAACTTTTTTAAACTTCCTTTTAATCTTCATTCTGTTTTAAAAATCTTGTTATATATTATGTAGTAATCTAATATATTTCATATAATTGTAACAATATCTTTGTAAATATTTTTATTGGATGATGCTCAAGTGCCACAAGCTAATTGTCCATCTGGTGGTAAGTGGTGCCATTGACCACTCGCAAATTTAGACGATAATGTCTTGATCTTGAGAAATAAAGATAGATGAAGAAAGCTAGAAAAACGGGGGACATTTTAAGTGTTTCTCCGACTATTCTTCACCAAAAAGTACCTATCTAAAACACACACTGTACGTCTTTGTATGAACGGGTGGTACCACCCTAGTGGAGTCCAAATGTGCTATAGTCTAATTATTACCTGCTACCAAAATCAAGTGATAGAAATAGTCATAATTAAATATTTACTTATTGTTACCACGTATATCCTAACCGAATGATTCACAATGCATCGTCTAGTCGAAACCCTGATTCATTAAAGTTATAATCTTCACAGTATGGTAAAATACACCTAAGTTTTTGTTTTTTTAGACACATCATGCTTAGTGTTACCTCTACTAAATGACTGATTCATAATGAAACATTGAGGCTACCTTGATCCATTAAAGTAAAAATGTAGGTAAAAGGTACCTATTCAACTCGTCGATCGTTGATCAACTTTGTAGTTGTATAGTTCTATGATACCTCCTTAAACCGCAGTGAGGCAGAATGGTGGGCAATAGTCTGTACTATTTCTGCATTAGAAAGCAGGCTTATGCCTACTTGGGGCATGTATAGACTAACATTACCACACACGGACAAAATATTACCTAAATGCGTTATATAATGACTTCGTTATCTTTATTCTTTATAATCTTTATTTGTAAGAAAGCTTACATTATAAATAAAAATTACATTTAATTTCAATTGAGGGTTCTGCAATAATTAAAAACCCATTGGCTGTTCCCACACGGTCCACATTTTTACTCACTAATGCTGTTTAAAAACCAACAAACAATTAACGCGGTCATATTTAAATTCACAACGCCGGCCATCTTGTTTGTGTCACGTGTCTGACGCGTGTTCCAAATTCAAATCTCGCGATTAACTGAATTTAAATCTTTATAAAGTTGGCGACATGTGCTTGATATGAACTGCGAATTTAAGTAATTGAATTATAGCTGCTATTGTGCAGTCTTAGGGTTTATTTTCGCTGAGCATATTTTTATTCAAATATATTTTTAAATTGCTATACTGTATGAGAAATAAAAATCTAAAGTTTTTATATTAAAAGAGATTGGACGTTATATCTAGGGTGGCATGGTTGGTTTTGGATGAAAATATCAGTTGATTGATAGAATTTGTCCCGACATACGTTTCGGTTGACCAAATACTTATCGAGTGAATTATTTCATTGTTGTCATTTGCAACGATCAAAGAACAATCTACATTTAATAAGACCAATGTACGAGGAGTTTAAAATTGTTAAGAGATTAGGCAACAAATAACTGAACGGTTGACAGTTGACACGTCTGTTAAAATAAAAAAAAGCTGAAACATAAAACTTTTAAGTTTTAGAGTTCAGCCCGAACTATCATTTTATGTAGAGTCTTCATTCGCTCATACGAAAAGCTTTTTGCTCATGCAAGTTGACGAATTTGAGTATGTTTATTATTATATAATATCACAAATAAATTGAAATCTGTCGTCAATAAATCTAAAAACTCAAGGTACTATTTGACTGTTTGTATTCATCTGTAAATATGCCTGGTCGACATATGTCACTTTTGTAGGTAATTTTAATAAATATGTATCATTACTTCAATGAAAAAACTGTGCATAAGCAAAGTCGGTTTCATAATAATTATTATTTATTACACAGATACTTAGCTTATCATCCAATGATTACCGACAATGGTCGAGTAGGTACTTATTCGCTTCTAAAATGTCCAATATAACATCAACATCGTCATTGATATATAATTTTAAAACTGAAAAGTGAACAGAGAACCCACTTCAGACAAAAAAATAATAATAATAATACGGGACAAAATAGACACATTGATCTAACGCCTAAGTAAGCAAATTATTTGCTTGTGTTAAGGGTGTTAGACAACGATACAAAACCATAGAAATACACATTATAAATACTGAGAATATATTTAATAAACGACCAAAGCTATAAATACAAACATCTACGCACATCATATACATGCCTGTCCCCGTCGGGAATCGAACCCGAGCCCCATTGCATCGCTATACGTTAGGCGTCTGCGCTAACCACTCGACCTACACGATGGGACGGTAAAATATATTATACTTATAAGCAGTATTTGTAAGGGTAATAAAAAAGTATTTTAAATCAATAAACTTATTGACATTAATATCTAATATTTAAAACAAAAAATAATATATTTTAATTTAGTAAAAAAACACCTATATATAGATAAATAACCGAGGTAACAACTGAGTATACATTTACATGCTACATGTAAACTACTGTCCGTCTACTAATTGGACTGTACAATACAATACTGACTGCCAATAGTCCGCCTCAATGATGATGACGTCTCTTTGTATCGCATGAGGGCGGAAGATATCAGCTTCGAGCAGATAGGTAAGACATTGATCAATCAATCAATCAATAATTATAATTGCTTATTGATTACAGTTTATTGTTCAAATTCAATAATTATTGATAAGACAGTTAGGCTTCTATCAATTCTGTATGAAATAGAATTGTTACATATATTAAATGTTATTTTTAAGATTGATTTAATAGTTTATTATGTATAATATACAATACTAAATAAACCTTGTATCTATAATTAATAAGCAAACATCAATTTAAGATTCTTGTTAAACTTTAAATTAAAAAGAAAACCCATGGCGTTATAAAGCGTTCTAACAAACGTCAACTCGACGTCATTCTGTCGAAAACACAATGACGTCACTTGAACGTCGACGTCGGCGAGTGGCGAGCTCGTGTCGGCGTGTCGGCCAGTTAGATGCACTAGAGTCGGTCAGTTTGACGGCGGTGTACTCACCTAATGCTACTCAAGATGAAAGATGATCCAATATGGCTGATTTATAAAACTATTAGATGTGTGAAGGTAAACTAAACAGTGTTGGCTTTGACATTGCTTTAATTTCATACTTTCAGTTTCAGTATGGACGTAAGAAAATATTATACATATTATAAATTGTAGTAATAGTTTTCATAATTCCTAAAATTGGATGGAAGAGCCTTAACACCGTCTGTTGTATGTTCCAAATGTTTATTTGTTTTTATAAATTTTATATTCTTTACATTTCTTGTGTACCTACTAAAGAATGGAAATTAAAAGATAATAATAACAAAGTAACTTAAATTGAACATTTGTAACGTCGATTGTCGATCGATTTCAGATCTCGTCGAACAGATTTTTAAAGGATTGTGTAGGTACACAAAAACTAATTATTTGATAAGTAATTAAATTATTCTGATAAATTAAATAATTTTCAAGCCTTTTATCTATTTTTTAAACTTTATTTAAAGTTTGTTTGTATATATTTATTTATTATATAATAGCTTTGGTCAATTAGGTATATTCTCGTGAACAATTTATCTCAAAAAAAGTTGATATCTGTTACCACGATAATACGTAGCAATAATGTGAGATAAGAAAAAAAGTCCGTCTTTCTTTTCTTTTCTTTAAATCTACACAAAATTAAAGAAGTAAAACAAAAAACAATATTTTGATAATCTGACCGAAAAAAATGCTGTTTAGTAGATTTCATCCCAAAATTATAACACAAATGAACCAACAAATAAAATCCAAATACAGTATAGAGCTTTTTATTATCCAGTACATGATTACACATTATATATACATATACATACACTTAGGCCTACTGAACACTATGTAACAACATATACATACTGAAATTACTGTTTCTAATGTCTGTTTGTCTAACCTCTCGTAGCTCTTAAATAAATATTTTGTGTATTCTTCCCAATTATATAAATTTATAAATTTCATAGAGTTCTTATGTTATTACAAATAGTATTTTTGGTGTAAGCACTATTAAATTGAACAGAAAGAAACACTAAATTTGACTAAATATTCTAATTTTACGTATTTAAGGTACTTCTCTTACGTCTCTTAGACTCTACATTAGAAATCGGAACTCACCGAAACATTAATTTAACTATCTATATCTTAATTATATTTAATATTTATTATTAGAGAAATTACGTAAGTGACACTAGTGACGTCATCTAACTATGATCTTACACTATCTGATACAATAAAGAGCTAACATGCTATGTACAACTAAATCTTCGAGTATTTTATCTACAGGAATTAAACGTTTTAAAGGTTCACTGAACTTTATCACTGTTCCTCGAAAGTCCTTGATATTTACAGTTTAAAGAACTGTAAAATACTGGTACCCCTAATCAGAGAATCCTTCGTTATTAGTGTTGTCAGAAGTAGGGGAAGTTCCTGGGGATGGAACCTGTAACTGTCTCCCGTACATCAGCTCGGAGGGAGGCAGGAAGGAGGACAAATATTCTGGAGGTGGACGTATCACTGTGGGTAGATATCCAGTACCACTGTAAGGTGGAGTCAGGAATCTTCTAGATGGGGAAAACTTGAAGCTTTGATTGGTTAAGGGTGAAAATGCTGACTTGGATTGATAGTTCTGCATGTACTGGATGGGAGACTCTGGTGTCAAGTTATACGACTGTTCTGGACCGTTCACCATCATCTCCATAGCCGCTACCACGTCTCCTTTGCACCTCGCTAGAATGCCTTCTATTTCTTGTCTGCTGCGTCTTGGAAAGACCTTGATCAAAACATCAACTGGGGACTTCTGGAACGGAGCGGCTTCTTCTATCTGTTCTGACATGCGATCAGATTTATTGCGACGGAACTTAAAGTTTGGATTCTCCCATTTTTCATCCTCCTCTTTTTTAACTTCATCCTGTCGCTCCTTCATTGAGAGGTTCTCAGGAGTGAGAGAAGGTTCTGAGTGTTCAAGTTCTTCTTCGACGTTGAGCTCGCTGTCGGAGGGCGAACGGGGGGGAGGTGTCACGAGAGGCGGAGTCTGCGAAGGAGTTTTTGACTCCTGAGGAGCTTCAGCTGGGGATGGACTCGAGCAGACCTCGGTGATGCGAGCACGTTTGTGAACTGTTGACAAAAAGAATCATGAGTAAGATGTTGGATTACTTGAAATTAATTCAAAATTATTTAAATTAATTAAATTATTTTGAATAATTTGTTATTTTTTAAAATTATAATACAGTTCTTATTGAACAGCAATACCTATTTTTTTTACCCAGTACGTAGTTAAATATTTGCCGAAACACACATGCGTTCATTTGTAATATGTTTAAAAGCAAAATATATATTATAATTTTTATTTAGTAACAGCACAATATTTGTTAATCTTGAAACATTTTTCTTTTAAAATCTCAAACAAGTTAAAAAACATCGAATGTTCATTCTCCAAAGCACACACGGGAGACAAATAAATACAGTCACGCACTAAAGTGCATTACAAAAATAAAATATTTCATTTAAAATATGCGTCTTTAACAGTCACAGTACTTGACACTCTCAACAAATATACCGCAGGACTATTCGAAACTACCTATATATTGAATATAAACGACACTTATCAAATATAGCGAATGAAAAAGAATTTTATAAAATGTACATTTATTTAAATGAATTGAATAAAATATTCACAAATAATTCAATCCCAATTGTTCCAAAAGCGTCAAAATACAGAATAACGTATAAAATAAAACACTGTTGTCAAAATACATACGCACGACTTGAACAGGCAACACAAGAGTGCAACCTTTATTATATGCAGGGGATATTCATCCTTATCACCGTTTCATAGAGGATATATTCGTTCAATGTTATGGTAATTTGCAGGGGTGTACAGTTGCTCCAAGTCATTGTGTTCGTGCAATTAGACTGCGAGTTGTTTTCACTGGTGTGTGCAAATTTAATGGTCTATGTTATTGTTTTTTAAACGAAGGGGGAAGGGGGGGAGGCTCATTCGATTACAATTTGATCGTATGTGTGTGTATGTTGGCGCCATTTTTATTGTTTTTTAGGCGTCTGCCTATGATTGATTTGTTTGTTTCGGTAGTTTATTTTTCTTTATTTATAATCAATATTCAAATGGTATGCACCAATCGCAATAAATACCATCTAAATGAAAAACTAAATGGTATTTTGACTACTTAATGTTTTATTTAAAAATAAATGTGCCTACATTAGCCCTTTGTTGCCATTTTAAGAGAAGTTAAGGGTCTTGTAGTGCTTTTAAAAGTAGGTACTTGTGAAATAAAAAAGTAACAGGGGACAATTGGAAATATTATTATTTGTAAAGCTACAAACATAATCAAAATACAATCTGCATCTTAAATCGTATTCTAGAAAGATACGCCGCCATTAAAACTTTTTGAAAAAGGAACATAAAAATCCATTTATATCATTCACTTTACAAATTCAAATAAAGAACGAATGAGACACAAAGAGCGAATGAAAACGAACCTTTTATAAAAAACGCCCTCGCAGTTTCATTAAAATAATACTCCATTATTATTTCATACAAATTATAAAGCAACTGGCCATAATGTGTGTAATGAAAGAGATAGAGATACATACTTAGTGCGTGCAAAAGAGACGGAGTAAATTAATTTTATTTTACAATAAATGGGCATCTGTCAAATTAATTTCGTGTTTCATTGTTGGTACCTTTGTGTACTCTGGTTTTAACTGTGGTTTAATAACTCAAGTTATATTGTTTGGTAAATATTTGTTAGTATTTTAATTATTTATTTATTTAATATATTTATTTAGATGGTTAGTATTATCTATTAGCGGTAACTTATAGTATAAATAATAATAACTAAAACTAAATAACCAGCTGGATTCCGGGGACATTGTTTGCAAGAAAAATGTAAATAATAAAATATAAATACATACTAAAAAAACTAACAATATCTTTAAAACTTTAGTTTAGTTCATTTCAACACCAAATTTTCATTTAAATTAGTTCAGCGGATTGAACGTGATGAGAGGACAAACCTTCAAACACACATACATATATATCTACATTTATATGAATTAGAGATGCGCCGATTAGTGATTTCATCGAATAATCGAATACCGAATCTATTCGATTCAACCAGAACCGAACCAAATATTCGGCCGAATTATTCGGTTTACCATTTCATTGTTAGTTTGTCACAAACAGGTCCTAACATGTAGGTACGTTACGTGTACCGTGTCGAGTAACCACGAAAATAGAAATACTCGAACCGAGTATATTCGGCACCAAAAAAGATGCCGAATATGCCGAATACCGAATATTTATCGAATATTATTATATACATATATAATTAAACAAAATATTAAAAACCTATTTAAATATACCTACATATATTTAACATGAATAATTCAGTAAATATGTGTACCTACAACAGAAAATATATAATTAAAATATCATTACCTACCATCGTCGGTCTGTAGGTACGTTATATCTTTATATTGACAATTTAAAACTATCTTCAAAGTTATTTAATACCTACTAGTTAAGCCGTCATGGTTTCCTTCGGATTTTTTTTTAAACTTGGTGGTAATTATTTATTTTATACGAAGTTTATAATCTTGGATATAATAATCAATCAGATTTACTTATGTAAAGGATTTTTGCTTAGTTTTTTTCAAGTTTACCTACCAACAGACAACTTTTAAATTCTTCAATCCTCGATTAGTTAGGTTTTATGTTGATCAGTCAAACAGAATAATACTATATATTTTATATGGATTCGGTCATTTTGTGTTCTGTCTTTTTTAAGCTGCTACACTAATTTCTATAAAAACAAATATATTTAGATTGTGCCGTAACTAAAACTTTTAAATAAAATAATGATCAAAGCATGTATTGAATAGGTTTTTAAAGAACCATTCTAAGAGAAAACATCAAACCGGAAAGTAATAATGACATACCAGTCCCAAAAATATATAAAAACTGTTTATAATTACAGAAAAACATATACCTATAAAAAGCTAAAAATGATTTCTTGCACGTTACGTTGTTAAGAATCATAATTACTAAATTTTAAAAGTCTATTTCTTGCGAATACTAACTGTAGGTATCTCATGTTAGTAATAATTAGTGACGTAGCCATGTTGAGCTTATTTAAATTTATATAAATATAGAATTAGTGATGTATTTGAAAAACCACTGAAAACAATCCCCTGAATTTTCATTGTTTCTTCGGTTCATAAAATAAAAGTCAAAAGGAATAAATATAATTGAAAAAAAAATACTTTGAATAATTTTTTAAAAGAAAATTTATATTTTCTTATAATAATACAAAACTTAAGTAATATTAATACATAGTAACATAATATTTAGTACACAAGAATACCTTCATGCTAGAAATACAATAATAAACAAAATTCTGGAACCTTATAATAACTTATATGAATACAAAGGCTATGTATGCCGCCGTATGTCGGTGTATGTCGCTGTATGTCGCTGTATGCCGCTGAATGTTGGCTGTATTGTATGTTGACACAGTAATAAAAGCAATAAATTAGTGAACAATACTGGCGCGTCGCCACAGACTTGTCGTTGGATTAACTGCGCTGCGGACAGGGTTTGTCTGTTACACTGGCTTTGTTGTTAATATACTACTACGAGTGTGTGACTTTGTTTGTTGTTTCTATTATTAAGTTTGGACATATCTTATATATACTTATATATAATATTTTTAGTTAGGTATGATTTGTTTTTGTTTTTTATTACAATTCGATATAATTCATATATCTATAAATAATAATACCGTAAAGTAAGTAAATACTAAGTTATAATAATATAATATAGATAAGTAAACACTATAAAATAAATAATTGTATTTCCATATTCTGTTATACTATGATATATAACATTTAATTAAATAAAAATATTTTGTGCTTATTTTATATTGTTAAATAAATGTATTTCTTAATATTTTGAAACTATATAATTCTTACTAACATTTTCTGTCACGGATTTCAAGAAAGAAGTCATTCATAACTTTAAATAAATAAAACTAAATAAACATTAATTTTAGTAAAACTTTTTGTTCCAAAAATAACATTAATTAAAACTTAATACAAAGTAGATTTTTGATAAAAAAAAAACAAAACTGACTTCAAACTCATAGAGTGCTAATTAGCTTCGGACAAAGTTTTTCAGTTATTATAACGTAATGACTTCGGTCCTCGAGTTATTTAGGGTTTGTTGTGTACAGTCGTGTGGTTAACGATTAATATAATATTTAATTATTAGGACAATAATATTGTACTTAATATTTTTTTATAAAGGATTCTGTTTGCGTGTAAACAGTTTATTTTTTTATAATTGAATTTAATTTATCAATTAACTTTATTGACGAGATTTTCTTTTGCCGAAACGTGGAAATTATATAAAGAAATCTAAAAAAATAGTATATTTTATAATTTATACACACTCTAAAACTTCCTGCAAGAATAAGTTCAAAGTCATTTATGTACTATTCCTACATATATATAACAAAGATAGCAAAAAAAGAAGAATAATCATGTGAAAATAATAGGTACCAAATTTTATTTAAAATCGAGTCTTCATAAGAATTCTTTCGTCCAAACCTCGTCGGAGCTAGAGGGACATTTCGGGAAAACAATAAGTAAAAAATATCTCAAAGCTGACCGCTGAGCTTTTATTCAGCTTTGTACGGAACGGAACGGAACAGAACCGTATACTACTAAAGTCAAACAAATTCAGTGGATATATTCAGCACCATTTTTTGACAAATTAATAAAGTAATAATCAAAATTAATAAATTTAATTCCAACCCTTAATCGCATCCCCGTGATCGCATCTATTCTCAAGTGATTAGCAATACTGACAAAGCCACCCCTCGCCCCTACTATTGTTCGCGACACCTATTATTTACTACGGGCTACTAGCAAACCATTTTCTACTTTATTGCTATATAGATAGAGTGGAAATTAATTTGATGTTATAACAATTCGTGAAAACTTTGAATCAGCGGGTGGTAACAATAAAACCAATTGTTGGGTGGCTCTATTATCAAAGTGGGTTGCTTGAAATTTAATCTTATTGTTGAGGGTTAAAGTTTAAATTGCTCTGCGGGGGTCGGCTGCACATTCGATTGAAGAATTAGTATTCTATTGCAATGCAATCATACGGTCTAGGGCTGTCAGTGATTTTATATAATTTAGTTATTTTATAAGGGTTGAAAATGTGTATTTTTATGATTTTTATACTAGAAATTTGGTTATTGGTTATTAAGGGCTGGGTATAGATATATATTTGTAATTCTAAAATACTACTAACTAATACCAAAAAAAACATTAAAATACTACATATGTAACTATAAAATCTACACTACCTTAAAACTTGATGTCTTCAATATAATTAAAATTATTAATAAAATAATTATGTCAATTTTTTTTTAAACTTGTAGCTGACAACCCTGAAGGTAGTAAATCAAATTAGGCGACTGTATTTAATATCGCAGCCCGAGTAGAGACACAATGAACTGAGCAAGAGTTATTTTAATATGCCATCCTTTTATTGAATTATACGCTTTATAATTATATAATTATACGTAAATGTATATATTACTAATATATTAGTTTGATTATACAAATCCTACACGTGCTATATATAATGTAAGGTCTTTTACTATTAATATCTTTGCTTTTATTGTGGTCTAAGACATGTTTGGATTATTTAAAATATATAAACATGTATAGTCATGTTAAGCTTAAATAAATATAGAATGAAAAATAAACCAATACGGTCAGGGATTCGAACCCGCAACCTCCGGGAAACAGTCCCGTTGCTCTCCTAATTGAGATACCGTATCGATCAAGTCTAGACTCTTATTGTTTATTTATGAAGACTGTTTCTTAGTTAAGGCTTCCTACAGCTACAGGGTTAAATGTAACGAAATTAATAATTGATCTGTAATCCGAGATTGAAATCAACTTTCCATTGATAAACACTGTCATTAAATTTGGGATGATTTTAATCTTACTTGGAATTGCAATTATTTCTCTGAGTACAGCTATTAATAATTAAATAGCTATCTTACAAAATAATGAATGTTTCCTCTGTCCCGGTAAAGATATTAAAAATGCTAAATTCATCGAAACGATATTTAACATGTGTTATTACCATTCACCAAACGATTATACAAGTAACATAAATATTTGCTTGTGTTAGGGATTTTGTGTTAGACAACATTACAAATACATAGAAATACATATTAGAAATACTGCGAATATATTTAATAAACGACCGAACCCGGAAATACAGACGTCGATTTTCATCACATACACGCCTGTCCCAGTCGGGAATCAAACCCGAGCCCCTTTGCGCCGCTATAGATTAGGCGTATGCGCAAACAACTCGATCAACGGGATAATAATTCTTATACATATTAATTATTTATCTTATTTAGTTCTTTAATATTTATATGCTGTTTATCTATAAAGATAATTCGTCGCTTTTTTTTATTTAAAACATTTTTTGAAAACCGATATTAAATTCCGAGCAGAAGTCAAATTAATTTCGAATATGATAAAATTATAATCTGATAGACAATTTCCAGACATCCAATAAAAATAATCCAAATTGTTTAACAATTGTAGAATAATAAAACATCCATCTCTACAAAATTAACAACTATTTTATTATGAATTAACAAACAAACATTCAAATACAATATCCTTGTTACCCGCAGAATGCAGATGTTAAAAACCTCCCTTGATGTTCAAAAATTAAATACGTAGCCTCTGTTTACTCTAAACAAATCAATCTAAACCCCTAAAGGGGTCAAATAAATAGTTCAACCCTAAATCATTCCCTTGTCATATTAGTATTCATTTACTATCTATTCATTGTTATTAATTAAAATACAAAATAATGTTATTTATATATAAATACATTAATAGGTTCTTTATTATAATTTTATATAAACATGTTTGGCCACGTACTTCAGGTTTGAACGTGCAACCTCTGGGAAACCGCTGGTCACTTTGTCAACTGAGCTACCGTATCACAAGCTCAGATTAATTTAGAATTCTATAAATAATCATCTTTATCACATCTATTAGAAAGAAAGAAAATCTTTAACAAGATATTTCATTATTTGTTAACTTTGTAGTCACAGAAATATAATCATTTCCAAGTGCACAAACAACTACGATAACATATTAAATACAATTAATATATAAAAACCAATAAATAATTTCTAGTACATTCGAGAACATTCCCCAAACTTCAATCACATACTAATCAATACGATGCAACAAAAGTAATCCGACACGAGTTTAATCAAAACAAACAAAAAAGCGAGCGGAAAATTTAATAAAAACTTAAGAAGCCTCGTAAAAGCGTTATCCGACACCGAATAAATCAGTACGTGTATCACTTTCACTCGCGGAAAAGGGAAAAATTACGATATAAAGAACATTGAAGTGGCTTACTGTTTGAGCGTACTTTGAGTCTTGTTTTGAACGCACTTTGTATTGCCAATGTCAAAAATCTTTATCATATTTGATTCGATTATATTATATAACAAATCAATAATAGGTCTTTAGTCTTAATTGAATTAAATTACAAATTAATTCAATTATTGATCGAAGTAATTAAGATCTGTTCATTGAACCTGCTACTATGATAGTGAATCTGTTCTAGACTCAATCCGTCGACATATCAAACACACTCTGCGGGCCCTCGCCTCTGTCGATTACTCAACCATTAACCTTACGAATTGAGGGAACTAGAGGGTACTTACAAATAGACAAATCACACTACAAGCCAAAATAGACCTTAAGCTATATTAATATGTTTCTATTTTCCTTGACAGTGATAATTTTATAAGATAATCGCATTTTTTAATTTTTAATCTTATCACCTTAGACTAGAGTTCGTTATCGAATGATAAACTGTTAAAGATGTTTGTTAAATTCTTGCTTTAAGGGTAGCGGAGTTTTTTAGCAAAAAGGTTTCAATAATCGTTGGTCAGTATAATGGCTGTTTTTTACAAGTTATACGGAGGGCTCATTATTTGAAGTTGTTGAGGTAATTCAATACATTCGTTGTTGGTATTGAGGGCTATTACCTTTGTATTTCTTCCTAGTATCAATCTTCAATCTTTTTATCAGAAAATCAAATTCAAACTTTGGGGTGGTTCAAAAATAATTTTACAGATTACGAATGTTGGCATACGTAAGCGTTAAACTAAATATTAGTAGAAATAAAAACCATATTTCTTTCACTATACCCGTTTAAATGCAATCAACTGCTACGTATACAAAGCAACATAAATAGAAAAAATATTATTTCACATTCTAAAAATGAAAAAAAACATTGCAAAACTTTATCAAAAGCAAACCAACCCTTCGTGAACCCGTTCATATTGAAAGCGGTTTATTATAGCATTTTATACAATGAAAATTCAGGTTGCATCCCGCGCTGACCTGAAGTGGACGCGAAGTAGGAAATACGCCAACGCCCGAGTGGGAGCGAGATAGTTATATACACGAAGTGCCACTTGAAATATAAATGGTATCGAAATCACGCGAGAGCGAGAGGTTGGGGGTATCGCTTTGTATGAGAGAGAAGGATGCTGAAGTGCTTGTTATTTGGACAGAACGAGATTCAAAAGACATGAGACGGACTTGAACATATCCTTTGGTAAAGATGTTCTCTGAGATATTGTCGAGAATTATAAGTAAGAATATTTATTATAAAAGCCTCAGTTGATATAATTAGAACCGCTGCAAATAATAATTATTATACAATTTTCGACATGAGAGTTTGTGGAACCAATTATGTCAAGTTACCCTCATAATGTTAAAATGGGGTAAAAACAAAAATTTAATATTAGGAACAAAGTGGATCAGAACATTTGTCAGTAATTTGATACGTCATATCCAGTTACTCAGTTGTCTAAATATCAATGTAGAACATACAAATACCATAAAAAGAGTAGAAAATTAGTGTTAGATTAGAATATTGTTTTATTTTTTTTTCTTAGATATTACTGATTCTTTGACACTAGGTTGGCTTTGACTCTTATATTAAAAACAAATCTTTTTATAGTAAAATCCTTTTTAATTCAAATTTTACGCCGGTTTCATACTATGAATAAAGTTTTATAAAAATTATTAATAAATATATCTAAATACAAATCGTGTATTCTTGAAATTTGAAGCTGATTTCAAACAAAATACCAAATATTTTTAAGATTGTAAAAAAATACAATATTCTTTCTTGAAAAAAGATAAACACAAAATATTGTTTCATTTAGACTTTACGCCGGTTTCATAGTGTGAACAAAGCTTTTGAATATCATAAAAAATAACTAAAGTAAAGCATACCCAGGAACAAACAGTAGTTATAAATATATTCAAAGTAATTAAACATTACCACTTATTGCTAATAGAGTTAATATTTAACTGAAGGGTCGACCTCCCTACAGTAATCAAGTGAATCATTAATTGACCCCACTTCAATACCATCAAGGTAATATGATCGTTATTGTATTAGCATTAAGGAATATATTACTGTGATATAATAAACGTTTTAATTGCATTGTGGTGGTATAAGTGTTGTCATTAGGTTCTAACAATTATGTTCTATTGATATATTTTTCTAATACCATTGTATGAAACTGCATTAAAAAATAGATTTTCAAATAAATATAAAATGAAAGATTTAAATACGTCTAGAAGGTCGCAAGTTGGAATCCCGTGTCGGTTTGTTTATATCCAAATTTTATTTAAAATTTAAATAAGTTAAACATGGTTAGACATGTTTCTAGGTATACCTATATTTTCAAACAACAAAGAAGAGTCTCTATTCATAATATTATCTAGAATTTTCTTTTATTTTTGAGCTACAAATAAGTAAAAACATATTTAAAAGATATTTCATATTTCAAAATTACTCAACAATGATCAACTAAAACGAAATAAAATTGGGAGTAAATTAAAAAATTATACAAAAAGAAATTCCTTTGTATATAAAAATCAATTTATCCAGATATAAGAGAGGGTAAGAGAGGAATGCAATAAGAGAGGAATATACAGTAGCCGCGATATGAGAGACACGTGATGGAACTTTATGGTACAAGGCATAGCCTGAAGCGATTTTGATATCACACTTATCCTAGTGCAATACACTATCGATATAAAAATAATTAAATGTTTAAATGTTTTTTATCGTTTTGTTTTAATATTACGAATTTGTGATACAAATAAATAATTAAAAAATATTTTTATAATAAAACTAATGTATGTATCTATTAGGTATATATCTACAAATTTCTCTCTTGGAAACCGTACCCAGAGGTCGCAGGTACGAATACGTATCTGTTTAATTATAATTCTATATTTATTTCAAATTTTAATATAATTTGTAACGATGTCAGAAAACTAATTAAATTCAAAACCTTTTACTTATTTTTCATTGCATTACAACGTAGTCAGATTCAGTTTTTTTAACGGTATTCGTAAATACTTCATATTTTATTTCCGCTGATCTCCTTTGTGATACACCAGCCCCAGTTATGCGGAATGCGAGACATATCTTTAATACTCGCTATTAACTTGCGGTTTCCAGGACTATATCTACGTTCTTCATTGTCACTTACAATATTTAATAATTTTCATATGACTTTTATTTCATAAAAGTTTAACCGCTTACTGGTTATTGCCGGATTTTATATAAAAAATGTCTTTTTCATAAATATTTAATGAAAAATAAATACACCCATACGGGTAGGGAACTCGCAACCTCTGTGAAACCGTACCGTCGCTCTACCAACTGAATTTTATGATTTTATATATAATAAAGGCATAAATCTTGTCAGTTACTTAAAAACTACAACTTTATTTATTTTCAAGGGAAATAAACAATTTTATAACACTTACACTTATAACGTGAAATAGAAATCATTAAAGTTTTTTGCTATTAAATTTTACACAAACACACACTCATATAGATTTCTTTTTCTTTTAAAATGTACTGAAGAAGCGAACAACAGTCCACAATTCATAATCAAACAAAAGAAACACGAGAAAAACCGCGAAGCAAGTGTAGCGAGCGCGCTAACTCTGTAACCTATAGTAATTTAGTAGCAACACTTCACTCTTCATTATTCAATTTTAAATCTTAATTATACGAAATAAGATTTAATTCACTACGAGAAAGTGCTGAAATTCTTTTGATGTTTCAGAATTATACACATTTGTATAAATAAAGTTACCGCGCAATTAACTAAACGCTGGTAGGGCTGTCGACGCAATGATTAAATAATATTAGTTGAATTTATAATTTGAGACTAATGATCTCAATTGAAGTTGTTTCTTTAGGACAAAATACTCATGTGTTTAGAATTTAAGTTTTACTAAAAAGACAACAATCTCGTCAACTCCTTAACTCGCCTCATGTCTGTCTCATGTATGTAAAAAAATGTTTTGTATATACAAATAAAGATAAATAAGGAACTACAATCGGTACCTATTTTAATGATATTATGATTCGTCTGAGCCCTCGTAGAGCAAATACACAAAAAAAACTTTGAGTCTATTATAAAAAAGTATGATTTAGCTTTTTAACTATACTAAAACATTTTTTAAGTGACAGTGATTGTTACAACAACAATCAATTCAATTAAAATAAACAATAACTTAACGGTAACCTTCGTACCTACGAAGGTTGTCGGGTTATTCGTAAAATATTTTTGCTACTCATGAACAATAATAACGAATATTGATAACGGGAAGATTTTTATTCAAGTTTATAAATGCTGAATAGCAATCAGAAAAAAAACTTTAAAATAGCATCTTAGTAACGAGATAAAAAAAAAAAGAGAGACAAAAAGATACATAGATTAAGACAGTACTGACAAGGTACATTTTTATTTTTAGAACGAATACTACTATTGTTTTTTATATATCTATAAATATATTAATATTCAGAACAGTAGTGTCAACCCTAGATTTTAGAAACAGTAAAAATGAACTCTTAGACGTACACATTTATATATACATTCGATTAACGCCTGCTGAGTGACTGAGGAGAGGGTCGCATTCAGCGCCCTCTTGTGAGGCTAAATGCAGGTTGAATAACAATGTTGTATGTTTATTTTTAACTAGTTATTACATATATACGGAACCCGCGAGGCGGAGGACAGACTGAAAGAACCGTTAATTCAAGCTACAGATCTGCAATTTTGAAAAATAGTTCCTTAATAAGAAATTTTGTTGAATTTACAGATGAATGTTGAATCAAAAAACACGATTATCATAGAGTCAAAAACTTTTATGAAGTATGTAGAAGTATAGAATTTAATTATTGAAATTATCGCCAAAGTGTAAATAACTGCTACTTTTTGCTACAAATAAAATGAAAATTAAAGAAATTAGTGATATTTTTAAAATATTATTAATACGCTACATTTATTTAAATATTTTTGTAGGTTTTTTATTTTTAGTAAAAAAAATCTATGTTAACCGAAGTAAATGACTGAATGAAAGTGATACCAAAATGATTCTCTCAAAATAAGAAAAAGATACGTAACGAATGAAACATACGAAACAAATTAAATTTAATACAATAGAAATCATTTTAAAAGAGTTCAATTAAGAGTGATCGTTACGTACAAGTGTTTGAAGTGCAGGAGTGCAACACTTTCTGAGCAATTTAATTGGCGCCAGACGCGACAATTTTCACACAAAATGTTCAGCTTCTCGACTTTCAGCTGAAACTTGGCTAGTTTATCGTTTAATACGTTTTACTCGATTTTTTTTCTCAATAATACCAATTCTTTAGTGTAACAATTATATTTTAGCCGCTTTATATAAAATGGAACCTAAAAAGTCCTGTGAAGTCATGTTAAAAATATAATTTTTAATAAACTATTTAGAATTACTAAAATAATTACATAATCAATATTCTTTATAAGAAATATGTAATATTGCGGTATTATCGGAAAATTCATTAAAATTATTATTTCAACATATCAAAATCTGTCTGTGTATAATATATAAGAAACTCTTCATCCTACTAACCTGGTGCGTCTTCCTGCATATCTGGGAAGTGCGGTGCCGCTGGTTGCGCGTATAGCAGGTTCAGTTCCCGGGCCTCGTTCTCCTCTTGAGCCTGCTGACGACGGAGTGCCACCTGGAGAAGAGATCAAACTTGTAAAAAAGAAATGGTACCAATCATTATTATTTTGGAAAAAAATTGTTTAAATGTTGGTATTGCCATTTTTTTATATAATTATTTAATTGATACTACAAATATGGAGTGGCTGACAATACATCGTCAAAATAAATGTCTGCTCTAAAAGCAAGTATTTTTTGTCCACAATTTAAATACTTATCCAGTATTATGTACTTTTAATAGAATGAATTGAACAAAATATTCAACTACTTATTATTAAGTACGCATAGCACATTATAAATATATAGTTCTTATAACCTGTACATAAATAACGAAAACCCACAAACCTGTGCGGCCATAACGCGCTGTCTCTCAGCGATGAGCGTGCACTTGGCACAGACACAGTCTCTCCAGCGACAGTACCGCTTGTGTCCCTTCAGCGCAGACACAACCCCGTGGTTGCGACACCGAGCACACTTCGGCGTTCTCTGTGCACAGATGAACTTTTACCGCTTAATGTCAATGAAAATAGGAGATATTTGACATTATTTTAAACACAAATTCAGTTAATAGTATTTTTTAAAGTCCATTCCAGAATTATTTAGTTACAGTATTGCATTATTAACTCACAAAAAATATAAATACAATGATTGCTAATTAATGTTGATATTATATCTATTTTTCAATTAATTAATTAAACCAAAATATCATAAAGCATTGATTGAATAATTATATTTATTAATAAAATAAGTAATATCTAAAAAAGGTAAAAATGTAGTAGATATTATTAAATTTAAAATTATTTTTAAATTGCCTACTTGAAAACTTAATAAACTTAACGAAATATATTTTATCTTTTAAAAAAACATAATACTTTTCTACATAGGATAGGTAGGTAAGTACTATTAATTAGATTAAATAAAAGTTAATTAATAAAGAATATTCATGTGATATATTTGTTTTCTAAAACTATATTATTGTCCTTATTAAATAATATTGGAACTATGTACTAGTAAGAGAAATTATACTCAGATTTATGTTTTTTTTTGTCAGAATATTACTGTTTTTATGTCTATTGTTACCAAAATCAATAAATTTCAAATCAATATACACTTTCAAGTTCTATTAAATTTACACTAAGTGAATGTTTCAGTGCTGATACAGACCTCTACAATTACTGAAACGGAGCTTAGAGTACACAGCGTCTAGAGGACATAGCTACAACCTATAGCTACTATATAACCAGACCCTAAGGTCTACTAACAACAACCTTCTTCACTGCGAGTTAGGTAATATCATGTTGAACGTATTCTAAATCTAGACCAGACTGCGAGAAATATAAGAAGAATTATATGTATGTTATTGCCTTTGGACGAACTGATGCTAGCTATTTTATCAATATAGATAGTATTTTGATTAAGCTAACATGTACTAGAATAATAATAAATAAAAATATTTTATATGGCATCTAAAAAGCTCCTCAGAAAAAACTTTTTTTATTAATATAGCATTATCATATATAACCTTAATTTTAGAAAACAATATATTTCCTTTTAATATAAAGAATATAATTAAATCATATTTACATATAAAGCGACCTAACACAGTTTGTATATCACTACTACCTACTTATAACAGACCGCCGGCAATATAAAATAATCATTTATTTATTATATTATAACAATCAAAATAAAAAAGATCAAATTACTATTTGAAATATAACTTATTTTTACTTTAGTTACTTTTTAAGTGTATAAATTATCTATGTTTATGTATAGCCGACAAATAAAGCTATAACAAGACATAAAATATTTATATCGTTTTATTATAATATTTATATTTTGATTCCACAGTAGAAAATAAGATTTAAAAGTTATTAAAAAATAACCTCCATTAGCTCCTAAAAAAAATGTATTCTACATATTTAGTATGTAGTTTAGTATGTTATAGAACTAAATAATATTTGGTTACAAAACCGAATCTAACTTCAGAGGTAATAATAGCTGTAATGCAACTTATATGATAAGTTATAAAATAAAGTTATTAATCATAGTAATAAAACACCTAAATAAAATAATATCAATCCTAAGTTTAATTTAATTAATTCACTTTATATTTATATATTCGTTTTATTAAAACAGTTCTTACCAAACTCTACCATTTGGTACCTAACCTAGAACCCTTAATTACATTTATTTAACCCATAACTTACAACAAAGAAATAAATGTAACAAAACACCCTATAAAATATAACATTACATTTCTATAGAGTAATATAATATTGTAACGTGTTAATATCTACGTTACAATAACACAATAATTACAGACAATTACGTTACATTCAGTAATTATGATATTATACCAAGGAAGTGATACTTGACACTTCTATTTTGGTAACTTTGTTATAAATTAGGGGTTGAATAATTATATATATATATATATATTTAATAAAGTTTGGATGATTGTTTGTTCTATAATTTCGGTATAAATATTTTAATAGATAAGAGTTTAAGTTTTACAAAAAAAATGTATTTTAATATAATGGTTATTTTATTTATTTTAATGATATAATTGATATGAAATTTTATTTTTTGACCTCCGACGGAAATTTTATTTTTAATATGTATATAAATATAATAATTATTAATATCTTTTGTACGTTTCGATGAATGAAAAGTTTTTTAAAATTTGTACAGTAATATTGTAGAAAGTACATTATTAATTCTTTTTTATTTTATTTTTATAATAATTCCTAATGTCAAATATTTTGTATGTTCTCAGATAACGCAAGGCCGTTTTTCTAAAATTAATTGGTTTTCAGTGTCTACACCTATATAGAAGAATATTAAAAAAAAACAATTTAAAAAAATATGTTAATCGTAAAAATAATACATATGTTATTGCAATACCTGATATCTCTCGGAGGCTCTGAGGAAGAAGGGCGGCAGCGCGGCCAGCACGGGGTGCTGCACCAGCTGCGACACGTCCACGCCGTTGGGGAGAGACATAGCGGATTTTATTATAAAATTTAAATTAAACACTGGCCAATTAATTCATTATCACACCACAAGTCACAAGTCAATCGTAGTTCGTAACGCAACAGTTAAAACGTCTTTCCTTTCCGCGTTTGCTTACAACACTGTTGCTTCAATTTTGGCAGAATGCTGACAGTTGCTGGACCCGAGGGAGAGAGACGGCACGAGTGCGAAACGACACACTGTATTAAAGATATATCGCCCTCTCTCTCGCGCTATACTGATAACTGTATATGTTGTATCATCCGGTTATATAAAATGTTGTCAGATGAGAGTACGGAACCAACCAATCCCGTAGTTTCGGGACCCCGCCCCCCACCACTCATTGGTGGGCATATGCTGAAACTTAATTTATAAAGGTGACTTTTTTGAGAAGCACTTTTTGTTCGGACAAAGCAATAGAAAGGCACAAAAAACACAATTATGTTTGTTATTCGAGTCTTTTTATTATTTATTGTTAAAAGGTATTGTTTCATTGTTCGTAGTGTGGTTTTAACGTTCGAGGGCTGTATGCTAACGAGATCGAACGATACTCAGCTCTATCACGATTATCACGAAATGAATCGCGACAGACGCACTCATTATTATATATTTAAAACAGAAGTGATTACTATCTGTCTTTACATTCATTGAAGTGTAACGTAGAGCATCACTAATAAATAGATGGTCTAAATTGTATGTATTTTAAATATATTCTTTTGTTATTGATCTATAAATAACATTAGCTTAATATAATATAGGTATGTGTATAATAATGAATTATTAATCTTATTGTCTTATAGATATTCCTTCTCTACGTTAATAGTACAAAGGATTATTATTATCTACACTTTGTATAACAGTGACTTCTAGAAGTACTGAACATAATATTAAAAAACGAATTCAAATACGATTATTATCCATAATGTCATCACCATCATATTGTTAATATACTCATTTAATCTAAATAAAACACATTCCTCTCTCTCGCAGTCGGTTAATTCCTTAATCAATTTCAATATCATGTGACGGAGGGAAGGTGCGACCGAATTGAAATATTTCAATTCGAAGGGAATTCGATTTAAATTACAATGAGTTCGGGGCGGGGGGGGGGGGGTTGAGTGGGGTTGGGGAGGGGTGGGGGTTGTAATTATTAATGTATTTGAATGTCTGCTCGTATTGAAACAGGATTATTAAAATATTTATTGATAAGGTTATTATTTTTTTCTTTATTTATGTAAATCATAACTTAATTTTAATTCAAACAAAATGTTTATACCTATGTTGGATTATTGTATTTATTGAAATAATAATCTAGATCTTGTTTAGACTCTAAAGTTCATGGACATTCGAAAACCTTCAATGACTCTATCACTCTATCTAGATTCAGCTTCAGATGATCTCTATGATGGTATCAGTTCATTTATCTTCATCACGAAATAATTAAATTATACTTACGTTACGTCTTTTTGTTGATTCTTCAATGTTTTCTTAATTTTAAATAAAAAATAATAATGTATCAAGCTACAGAAGATATTTTTTTGAATACTAATATAAGCTCTATAATAAGCTAAAGTCATCAATAGCTTTTTAGGAACTGTTAATGCTCAATCATCACATAACCAGCCCAGATAAGAGATACAGGTGTGATGGCTGCGGGGGGTTCACACTCTTCAAGGGTGGGTTGTGATAGTGGAGGGGTAGGGGGTTGAGTAAATGAGAATTCCGCAGCCGCGACCAATTCGCGAAATGTGAACATTTCGCAAACGTCTCAACTTAGATATAGTGATGTGTCTATTTGTATCGATAAAAGTTGTTTAAGGTATTATATATGAGCAGGTCTAACGGATGGTCAATATTTTCCAAAAAGATAATAATTTTAAGACCGTTGATTTGAGAAATGGGAAGGGGTCAAGGCCATTAGGAAAGTTAAAGAAAAGGTGTTTGGGCTTAGGATTCTCTAACTCCCCGTCAGAAACGTGCTATAATAGATAGGTAGGTACATTACATCAGTCTTCTGTGAAAAGATGAAGTGAGACCTCTGTCGAGCCAATTAATTAACCACCGGAAGTCTCTGCATCCTAAGTAAACGATATATTGTATTACTATCATACATTAAAGGTAATAAAAAAACAACTTTACAACAATTGGAGCCAGTAGTCTCTAATAATAGTTCAATTTAATTTTAATATTATAAAGCAGCTATTAATCGACTCTAAACCATCGATATCGGTACACATCCTTCACATCCCTACAAAGCGTGGGAGCGAGCGAATATCTTGGTAAAGCGTTAAAATGAAATGTTCGCAATTTGAATATCGTCCGTGTCCTCTCACCCCCCTACCCCACTGCCTTCTGCCTACCCCCCTCACCCCTCCTCACACCCCCGCAGCCTCGCGACCTCGACGTAGACGGTAAAGATGAATGTTGATAAATTAGAGATGTTTTAAGTAAAAGCAAATGTATAGAAATCTCTATTAAAACGAATATAATAGAATATAATACAATACTAATTAGTATTAACTTTTTATGAACCATTAATTAGTTAACTAAAACTTAAATCCTCAAAATTTAAACATAAGTTTAAATCTTTTAAACAAAATGTGAAATTAGTTAAGCTGTAATAATGTATAATAATAACCAAAAAACATAATATCAGCTGCTGGTATAAGTAAATGTGTGTACGTACGAGAGTTATTTAATTTAAAACTATGTATATAAAATCTGTATTTATTTTATAATAAAAATATTCATATTTTTATTTCTTTCTTAAATAAATATTCAGTCAAATAATATTCAAATCAAACATTTAACATTCTACGTCTGTCAGTCCGGATATTGTGTTGGCAAAGTAATTTCACGATATACTGTCTTCTACGAGCCCCCATCCCCCCTCCCTCCCAGTAACCCCCTAACAACCTCTCCCCCCTAACACTCATCGTGTTGTTCTTTTATACCCGTGTATAATTATTGTTATTGTGATCACGACATTTATCACACTTCATATAAATATATGATAGGTACTTACTTACAAGCTAGTGCGTTCTCTATTTTGCCATTGAAGACATTCATTGATCTGTTTTCTATTCATGACATATTGATATATGTATTTACATTTAAAACTAAACTTATATAATTGCTTAACGATACAACCTTGTAAAACGTATATGATATTATCTTCTGTTATATATAAATAAAGTTTTTATTATTATTACGTTTTGTTAAAGGTAAGTAAGTAGGTTGGTTTCTATGAAAATAAAACTAGAGATTTTATCATCATCTAGAGAAATCATAGTGTTATAATATGTAATTCTGAATATTCTATATTCAATATAATTTTAAACTATAGGTACTCCTTGTGTATCACTTTTACGATAACTTATAAGATACATCTTTGAACCTATTTTACAGCTCTATTTCTAAATAATACCTAAAACAATTTAACACTTTACGAACTAAACTTATATTTAAATTCTAGTTTCATACACAGATGCAAAATGAATAGAAAATTACATTCTATATATTAATTAGTTAACAAATTCTAGGCAATAAGTAAAACTTTATAAAAGTCGTAATAGAGAATACCAATAAAGAATTTCAATTCCCTCATACATGAGTAGTTATAAGCTTGGCAATAATAAAATTATTAATTCCTAGAACAGCCTACAAATTAAAATACCAAAAATACAGCAAGACTCCTAAGAGTAGGTATTGTATCCTGTCCAATGGCGTGATGGCAACAGTTGCGAGCGCTCTGATTGGCGGATGTAACGTGTACTCGCTACAGCCTTCCCTGAAAATGATAATGTTTCAATGGGCTCTTCCTACTGAACAATAATTATAGATGCTCGCCTATGCGGTATGAAAAGCGTAGTAACTACCTACGGCGTAGTACCTACGTAGAACATGCGTAGTACGTTGTAGCTTTCAATTATTTAAGTTTTTTTGTATTATTATAAATTATGTATAAGTGTCTTACCTTTTAAAAGTTACAGTTATATTTATTAATTACAGCTACATTCTACATTCAAATGGGGCGAAATATATATTACAAATTCACACTTTCGAAATTCGATGATTGTTTGATGTTTATGAAACAATTTTTTTTATTAGATTTAATTTAAATGTCTGTATGTAATATTTATACTTTTCACTAATGAAAAAAACAATAAGCAAATTATTGTCATCTTAATATAAAATAATTTTACAAACATTGGAAATAATTGAAATGCTCATTCAATATGACAACAGTGAGTTAGTGGTAATTTTTCTAATAATCTAGTATTATCCAGTGCTATGTTTGCTAAGCGATTATTGAGCACTGAGCACTGAGCATAGCTGAGCTCGTATAAATAGAGCGCGTAAATGGTGACCGTACGTCAGACGCTGACATGGACGAAAGATTAGTGTAGATATTACCTACAAAGTTTTCAGTAAAATTTGCACAAATATTTTCGATCATTATTAAAGATAAAACAACAAATATTCTCATGCAATAGGCCTTTTCAGCTACTTCTTCTCTTCTAGTCTTTGCAATCACCATTTCCTCAATTTATTAACAAATGGGTCAAAGGTCAAATATAGCTGTAACTATTACAACACTTTAGTTTTATTAATTATCTAACTAGTACATAATTCCTGCTAAAACACAACAGTTCCTGATAAAAAAAATAGTTTTCGTGGGCACCCGATACGAACAGTGTTTCTTACGCTTTTTTCTTCATCTCAAAATTCCACTATTAGATATAAAGTAATCAATCAGAAAATGTCACCTCGTTGGTCGAATAGTTAGCGCAGACGCCTAACGTATAGCGACTCAATGGGGCTCGGGTTCGAATCCCGACAGGGACAGGCATGTATGTGATGAACATATATGTCTGTATTTCTGGGTTTGGTCGTTTATTAAATGTTTTCTCAGTATTTATAATGTGTATTTCTATGTACATAATTGTTTCGTTAGAATATGAGCAATATTAAAATGACGTCAAAATCAAACATGCTTTAAAGTAACTTATAATTATTGAATTTATATAAATATAGAATGAAAGATAAACCGATACGAGCAGGGATTCGAACCCGCGACCTCTGGGCAGAAACCGTTCCGTCGCTCTGCTGGGCTCGTATCGGTTTTCTTTTCATTCTATATTTTTATAAATTTAAATAAGCTTAACCCACGTTAAGCTACACGTGTTTAAAGATATTTTCAAATTCTAATTATTGTCTTATTGGGGATAGTATTGTAGGACGCAAGATTTACCGATTACTTGATGAGAGTAGCTGGTAGTGGCTGGATGGCGAAGACTCTGGTCTTATCAGATCTACAGATCGGGTCCTAATTCGCAGGTTCTCAGGGGAGGCCTAGCGGAAGGCGGCAATTTGATCTGTCTGATGCCTGATGCTGATATGATGATGATGTAGACGCAGTAGTTAAAGATTAGTGTCCAACAAAAACAAAAATACCTAAAGGTGATAACCTTAAATTAATATATATAAATGTTAAATTAATAAATTCTATACATTTAAAAGTATGTAACTCTAGTCTCATCCATGCTATTCTTTCTGGCCGTCAGACCGTCAGAGCGCTGACCAACAAAAACATAAAGTAGATCCTTTCCGAATGCCGCTGACAGACCGCCTTATGACGGCCGACGAGTTAGTTTCTTTTCTTTTGTGTTAGGAACCCGGCACATGTGAGGACATTTTGGAAATATTCAAAGCCTACAAAATAGTTAAAAAAATTATTTATGTTGGTGGTACTAGAAGATTTAGTTGTTAATTATGTACATTTTTAAGTTATTGTAAATTGAAATTATTATTGTGAAAACATAATTATTTAAAAATGTTTTTATAACTATAATACTTATATAAAAATATCTTATTACTTGTAATATTATATTCAAGTAACATATAGTATTAGGAAGAATATTCAATTTTTATCTTTTATAATGACTGTAATGTATTATTTCTTCTAAGTAATAGCAGAAGATTATTTAAATTTGAAGTTCCATATTCTAATTTGAATATAATTTTCTTCAAACCTTATAACAAACCGTCATTAGCTAAGCTCCCTTAGACCTCACCCGCTGGCCATAGAACAGTAGGTCTTGCGTTTATTTGATGGATGCTCTTGTTTTTGCTAAAGATTTTGACCGCAGTGTTTTTGATGATATTTTAGCGAAAATACCTTCATAGGGAGTTTATCCAAAGACAGTAGTCGTACGACTATGTTGTGGAATTGTTAATGGTTTTATATTTATTTATATCAGGAACATAAAATTTTGGATATCCAATTTAAAAAATGTATTTTAAAAGACAGTAAGTGAACATACTTACTTTTGACAAAATCTATTCGATATTTACTTTTTTAAGTTCTTATATATTTTTAGTAAACTTTGATGATTTGATTGAACTTTGAATATTTTTGTGTTTTAATTAGACTATTATTGACCAAGGTTGATATTTTTGTATAAAGTATTAAGAATCAACTTTTTTGGTTATCTAGGGTTCAACATAAAAAAATTAAAAATGTCTCAGATAATAAGCAATATTATTAACTGACTTTAGATGTAAATATCACTTTCTAAATATTTCTTATTATTGAATTCGTTGTTATAATCAGTTGTAACAATGAATTGTTTCTTATAAGATATATATGTTCATGTCTTTATCTATTCTATTCTATTTCGATTATATCCTTTAAATATCAGTTTTATTATAGATAATGATTCTCATTAACATTTTCGAATGCATTAGTATAAAAACATTTAGTTATTTATTTTACGGTCTTCAGCCTTTAGTTTTAATAATGGGCTTCCATCTATCGGCAGAAACCAATGAGAACATTATGTCATATATTCACTTACTACTCAACGCTAGATGTCGTTAAACTTAAATTTATTAAATACTATGTTAGTAGATCGTACATGTTGTAGTTTATATTATTTTTACAAGATGACGCTTATTTATATTTATTATTCTATATTAAGTTACATTTGGTTAAACCATAAATGACTATGTTTAAGTTTAAGTTTGCTAAATTAATAAAAAACAGCTAATCACTTATATTTAATTTTATAATCTAATTTCTATTATCCTGCAACTTGATTGTTGATCCTAGAAATATTTTTTCTTCAGACCCCGAGATTATGAGATAAATAACCAATGATACTTTATTGATATATAAAGTAATTAAATGTACCTATACGTCTAAATTATTGACCTATTAAATAATTATGGAGTCCCCATTAAATAAAATAATTTTACTTATAATACTCGCGTATAACTTAAAAACACCCTAGAGTTAATCCGTGTAATATATATTTATAAATGTTTACTACTATTGAAAATCTTGGAAAACATGTGAATGTGTAACTGATTATTGATAGGTCTAATAGACACCGAACACGAAACTAAATCTTATTAAGAAAATTAAAATGTACAATTTTAACAATCTAAACGTATTTAGGTACCTACTTATTTCGTTTCCTTCCCACAATGTGATTCAATTTCACGTGAGTAAATACAAAACAATACAAAAATTTGTAAACACTTGCACTATTGGCGATAAGTAGAATTACCAACATCAACTGAGGGAGCTCTAACGACATTTCTTTAAACATAGAAGTCAGAACAGTAAGCACTTCTTAACTCGTGTTTACTTTTAATTTCCATCTAAGAAACAATGTCTTTTCTGTTCAGATTAGTAAATAGATGGCATTGATTAAAATTAAGATTAATAGAGGTATGTTTTAAATAAACACTTTATTAATATTTTTTGGTTAGTTATAGAGGTATGTTTAACATGAAAAACTTAATTCTTTTAAAATATATTGTGGCAAATTACATAAAAACAATGTGATGTTTCAGATTAACAAACAAAATGGTGACGCAAACACATAAATTAGTATTTACATTAATAATATTCTTATCAGTGAGCGAAGCGAAGATAATAAGAAACAACGCGCTCATGACAAAAATGGTGTCAAACTATCAGAGAGACAACGATGTCTCCGGACCTGATGCTGAGAAGCAGCCAGTGTTGACGAGAATGCAAAATGTCCTCTGCAAGAACTTCCCAACGATCCCCTGCGAGATGATCACTCAGGACCTAACACTCAAGAAGTTAATAGAAAAATCTATACAACAGATCAACTATAAGAAGCTCTCCTTTGAGAAAACAACCCCAGTTCCAGGGTATTTGACTCTTTTTCCAATAGTGAACAATGAAGATTTATCAAATTTTCTTCAATCACAGGACACCTACGTTCAAGAAATACAACAAAAGAAGACTAAACATAGTGCACCAAAAGTAAAAGAAAATAAGAATCTAGAAAAACGAAGAGCAAAAACAAAGACCAAACGTACGTCGGTCTACACCAGAAAGAAGTTGCGTAAGTTCTATCCACATAAAGTTAAATACAGAGATAAAAATGTAAGAACCGTAAAAGATGATTTTGGGGACAATACTGCAGAAAAGTTGTCAATGTCTGTAGAAATCCCGGATATGACATTAACAAGGAAACATCAACATTATTCCTACAAGGTCGAACCTGATG
Organism: Napeogenes inachia; assembly: GCA_959347355.1. Classification (NCBI taxonomy): domain Eukaryota; kingdom Metazoa; phylum Arthropoda; class Insecta; order Lepidoptera; family Nymphalidae; genus Napeogenes; species Napeogenes inachia. The sequence continues at coordinate 2,440,835 of OY365795.1, read as the reverse complement.
ATCCCCCTGTTTGGAGAATAGATTACATGAAACATGGCGAACCCAGTTTTAACATGTTCGGTGATAAATTCAAAGGAAAAAATACGAATGCAGGACCAAAAGAATTAGTAAACAACGTGGAACATGCAAGGAGAGATGTCCTTCATCCGGATATGATTATAAAAAAGAACTATGTAAGGAAAAATGTTGATAACTCTGATGTTGAATGATTTATGCTTATAATAAAATATTAACAAGCAAATTACATGTTTTAAAAAAATCTGTTTTGTTCAGTATCATGAGGTCTGTCATGTACAGAACAAATAATTGTATTTTTTTAATTTGTCTGTCTATTAGCTCGTGTTTCATAAAAATTGATCAGAAAAGATTCAGATGGAATTTTGTTTGATGGAATTTTGTTTGATGGAATTTTGTTTGATGGAATTTTGTTTGATGGAATTTTGTTTGATGGAATTTTGTTTGATGGAATTTTGTTTGATGGAATTTTGTTTACCTAAATGCCTATAGAGAATATTTTTTTCTTTGAAAGATAGTTATCTCATTATCATGGGCATAATATAATCTGATTTGGTATATAATTAGTATATAACGAGACTAGACAGATTTAATTAAAATTAAGTATGGTGTTGGTTTATTTTCTTCTTCAACATTTACTCAGAATGCTTTCCACGCAGTTTTTTGTTTATTTAAACTAAAACCTTTCTGAAATTATTTTAAATAAACTCAACAATTGGTTATAATAATTCCTAAATTTACAGTTCACAATAATATAATACTACATTAAATATGTTTAATATTTTAAAATCATAGTAACGAGACCTAATTTGTATGAATTGTTCTGTCGATATTTTAATTAATATTTATGGTATTTTCCTATTTTATGTAAGTAATTGCATACTATACGGTAGGTATTGGAGGATCCATTTTTGTTGCATTAGGTGAATCAAAATCGAACTCTGTTTTACCGTGCTTTTGAAAGGGACCCGGTTCTGTAATAAACAATTACCTTAGAGCTTTTACAAACTTGCAAAAGTCACAATGCATTACTTTACAATTTATAACACGACTAGCTTATGCACACGACTTTACTAGCCTGGAGAGAGGGGGAGCTTCTTATAAAAAACTTCTTATAAACGGATAACTGATAACATAAAAACAGTGGCAGTGGCTAATTGTCAGGGATAAAAATAACTGTCTTTCTGTTTCCAGATTATATACCTATGCAAAATATAAAAAAATCTACGATTTACTCCAGCATATGTTACATAAATAGTAAAATTACTTTTAACCGCACACAACTATTCCCATGCGATAATATTATCAAATGAACATGAGGCAAGAACACACAATAAAAAGTCACGACTCGTAGAGAATTTATGTCTTTAGACCTTTGGCGAACACTAACTTCTTTATCCAGTAATTAGAACTGCTGATATTTCTCAGATAGTTTATTTGCACCCGATTTCGTGATAGATATACTTAAGAGGATTTACTCAGATAGCTTATCATTACGATTAAATATGTATATAAACATAACGAAAAAATATAAATATTTACCAACATTAGTAGAATAAACAGTCTCGTGGCATTATTCATAATGATATAACATTATTAAATAATTAAATAATGATATAACATTGTTAATAATTTTTGATAAATACTTAATTAGTAAATTGACAGTGTAGCCACATCCTAAAATCATCATTCTGTTTGACCCTAAGGCCTCACTTTTATTAAAGCTACAACTATCAAGACGAAAACACGTATTTAACAATGTCACGGCCGGTGTTATCTACCCATGTTCTCGACACATCAACTGGCAGGCCGGTTGCTAGCATTTTCGTAGAATTGTACAAACAAAAAGACAATTCCTGGATACAATGGCATAACACAGTGACATCTAGCGACGGGAGGATTCAGTTTCCGTTTTCTCAGGACTCGTTGCCGGCAGGAACGTACAAATTAAAGTTTAATGTAGAAGACTATTACAAGAGAAACAATCAGGAAACCTTGTATCCGTTTGTTGAGGTTAGTATAATATATTATTTATTCTTTATTTATATACATTATATTTACATATATTTCTGAAGACTTTAATTTGTTAGATAACTTATATTATTAATACTTAAAATTGTTTTGTTTTAATCTTAATCGTAAAACTCGGTTAATTTTCAGCTTTCGTGATATAAAGATATATGCATTGTTTTAACTTAAATTTTATAAAAAAAATAGAGATATTTATGCATAAAATATATACCAACCAATTTAATGTTTGCTATATTGCCAAAAAATGCAATAGTGCATCAATTTTTATCAAGTGTTTCCCAAGGAGAGATAGGGAAGTGATTGTTCCTTGACACTAGTGGACATAATGCCCGTCAAAAATTTTTTGGCCTGGCCAAGAAATATGACATGACGTTTTAAACCTAGGCTTTTTCAAATTATATCTGTCCTTGTTAAACGTTAATTAACCACTGGACGAAAACGAACCTTATAATTGAATTTTATTTTATAAATATTATATAATTGTTTCAGATCGTATTCAACATCAAGGATGGCGAACATTATCATATTCCGCTGCTGTTGAGCCCGTATGGCTACTCCACTTATAGAGGTAGTTAAATAAATAGTCCAACCTTTGCTCGAGCATTTTATATTGACATTCAAATTACAAAACCTCAGTAAATAAATAACGATTTAAATCATGTTGTTTATAAATCAGACCCTCAGGTATTCATGGTAAGTTTGTTACAATTATCTTAAATTGGTTTATTAACAATTATCAGTCATGAATCAGCAATGAACAGTAAAATTTTTACCGAATAGAATTTTATGAATGTTATCAGCAAATAAAACACCAGAAACGATTCATTATATAATTAAGAGCATTATACAAACTTAAGAGTAAGTTCATTTACCCTAATGTCATTCATAGTCTAATCTACAGCGCACTATTTAACACCAAAAATAAGCGAGTATGTCCACTTATCTGACGGGAACACTAGCTCACTAAGTCTTTTTACAATGCGATATTAGTACACTAGTTAAACTAGCGCTTAGTAAATTAAATTGTATTAAGAAATGGGTGCCTAATTAATTTATTAACCCTACAGCTAACAGGCATCTACAATTTTACACTTCACCGATATTTATTCAATAAGTGCATTAAGTGTACAAATAAATGCATTTAGGGTATATAAAAATATATTCTATCTTTTATATTATAAATATATTTACTATTTACATTTGTATAACTATAGCATAATTAATATAACCAATATTTTTTTAAAGTTCTTTTTATGATATCTATTTATATCGTTGTTCATTTTTGTTCTGTGATGGATGCATTTGAGTTACGAGATTAAAAGGAAATTATTATATAAAAGCATAACTGTTTCTTATTTTATTATTTAGTTAAAACCATACAGAAACATAAGACCAAATCTTATATAATCAATGTAGTTTAAAATTGTTTTAAAGGTTAAAAAAAATTAAATATGCTATTATAATCTATTGTATTATTAGCAACACTATTATGATATATAAAGTTTAATTAATAGTAATTTTTTTATCTCTATTCAATTATTTATTTATATAGAAATATGATTGGCACGGAGTCTGGCTGGCGGCAGGTTCTGCAATATAAATGGTCATATTCATCAGTTAAACTGTATTTTTCTCACAAGCACCATTTCTTCAATGTCACACACTAAGTCACAGTTTATCACAGACAAGTCCGAGTCTCTACTATGTTCAATGTTGAATGCTTCAGCTGGATGAAATGTATCCCTATACTATACATGGGGTGTGTATGAAGAAAACAAGATAGAAAGTTATATTATCATATATATAAAGATATTTCTGAAAAAAAGCCGCCTGAAAGTACACAATAAGTCTTGATATGGCTTCTGGGTTAAATTTCTTACCTGTTTATTATACCTGTAGAAATACATAATGCATAATAAATAATACTTACCAATAATTAGCAGCACATCTTTGATCGCGGCCTGGAGCTTGCGGCGCCACATCTAGTGCAGTGAACACAGAATCAAGAGATTAGAGAGTGTCATTCTCATCCACCAAACGACCAACCATTTTACCCATATTATATACCGGTTGCTTTGCTAAATTGACTCTTCAATTTAATAGCAGATACACAGATGCACACAAACATTAAAAAATCCTCATATTCATGTTTAATATACTACACTTAATTATTAAATTTTCTTATTTGTCAACTAGTATGGTTTAAATAATAATGGTAAATAATAAACAAAAAAATATAAATATTTTGTATAAAAATACATGCTTACTACCAAATACAGTAGAACCTTGATAAGTAAATTTCCAAGGGAAGCACAAAATATTTTATGTTATATATATACTGACCTGTTGCCAAGAGCACCTGTAACATACAAAGGTTATAAAAAAATTACAAAAAGTACCCACCTAGCTGCCATCCTCCTGTCCAACCACTTCCTTGTATCTAGCAATCATTAGCTTCTTTACTGTGTCTCGATAAGTCAACCCTGGTGTTGGAGTGTAAATACCTCTCTTTTGACCTAAACCTGCCAAGCTTGGTCTTTGTTCGGCTTCTATAGGGTTTATTCTGCCCTGCTCTTCTTTGCCCAGTCCCCTTCCCTCTGACCAGCCCATATTCTTTAGCATTTTTCCACCAATAGTATCAATTACTGATGGAGGAGGGTGAGACATGACTGGGGCATGCGTTTCAGGTGGTTCATAACGCTTTCTGATTGGAGGTGGATCATCTTCCCCAAATTTCATCCGTCTTTCTGCTGCCCTGTCTCTATATCCATTAGATTGTGGTAATGACTCATTCTGTTTTATATGATCTGCAAGATTCTGTTTATGCAAATCAGATAATGTTTTGTGCTTGGTTAACACATCTACAGATGGGAACTTGCGTTTGCATAAAATGCAAGTAAGTTTTGACCAGTCTATTATGCCTTCATCACTATCAAATATGCTTGGTTCATTCTTTTTTATAAGAAAATCTTCAGTTGTGACAGCAGGTGGTGGAGGGGATAGTTCTCTTACCAAAGTCAAAGCTGGTCCAGCTCCAAGCACTGAAAAACCTATATCAGCTGATCCTTTACTGGCACTAGTATCTAAAGGTTGTTCCATAACAAAATTGCTCTTAGCATTTTCTTTCTTTTGATTTAATGTTTTGGCCCATCTTTCCATATCTTTAGCTATCTTTTTGGCTACCTTGACCTTGTCTTCCTTATCTTTCTTTTTCTTCTCCTTTTCCTCTGGCTCTTTAGTGATAGTATTACCAGCTGTAGGATGGGGAGGGTTTTGTAACTTGGGCTGGTCAGAATTGGTTTGAGTTTGTGTAGCTGCTATGTATGTAGAGGAAGTTGAATCCCAATACATGTACTGATTGTTTGCACTGTTATAGAAGTACTGTGTAGATCCATCATAGTATAACCCTGTGGCTGGATCATAATAATATCCAGAGGTCTCATCATACATAAATGTTCTAACATCTGGTGAGCTATACACAGTTTTGCCATCTCCTGTGGGCACATTTGTTGCTGAAGTAGTTTGAGCCGTTGATGTCACAAATACTGGTACCGATACAGGTGTCCAGGACATTTGCCGAGCTTGAGCAGCTGATATTGCTGATTGAGCCACTGCAGCTGCAGCATTCACCCTGTCAGCCTCAGACATGCCTTCCCTTGAATAGTTTGACATCTGATTATAATATGATGAATAATCAGCTTGTGGTTTTTGTTTCTGTGGCTCATTGTAAAAAGATATTAACACTTCTCTATTATCAATGACCAAAGGAGGATCTAAAGATAATAGTTCTGAGTGTGCAGCTGTGGAATCAGCTAAAGAATTAAAATTAATATATGCAAGGCATTTGGAGGCACCTGTCAAGGTCTCTCGGCCAACCTTTATACCTGCAATAGAATCTAACACAGATTTTGAACATCTTTCTTTTATACTTTCTAATATTTTTTCTTCCGTGGTAAGTGCATCAAGGCGCCTGAACAATAATCTCTTTGTTATGCCAGCATTAGACTCGGAGGCGGGCTGGCCGTCACCGTAGACGACACCTTCCGATCTCTTACCTGAACAATTGCGTCGGTAGCATATTTGGCGTCTTTTAAAATTGTATGAACCACATTTACAAATCCAATCGCCAGGGGAGGCATTAACAGATTGATCATCGTGTTTTTCCCTGTCATATTTACTGTCGAAGTCCTTGTAGTCGTGTCGCTCTCGGCTTCCTGACCGACTGCGGGACTGTGTTTCTACACAGCTGTCATAGTCACCACTTATCTTAGGGGGAGAAGGGGCAGCAGGAACATCTCTTTCATCAAAACGACGCGGAGACCTACGCCTATCACGCTCACGATCACGTTTGTCATAACGACGATTATAACGATCACAATCCCGGTCCCTGTCACGGTCACGACGCTCGCGATCATATCTATCGTGTCGATCACGACGTTCCCTTTGTCGATCCCGAGGCGATTGTGGCCTACTCCTATCAGGGCTCTCGCTGCGGTCTTCCCAGGCAGGTGAGCGGGGACGGTTTTCGCCCCAGCGGGATGTACGCTCATCACGTCCTCTCCACGACATTGCAATGGCCTGCGAACATCGTACATAATGAAACAAGTGTACTCACAACTCTCGTCGCTGATCCCGTGATATGATTCGCCTTAGAGAGTACCTAACGACGTTTCTAAACCCTTCTCTTCGCTTTGTTTACCTGTAGATAATTTCCTGAATAATGTGTATCTTGTTAAACTTACAAAAGTATGATTACACAAAGTGAAATCCCAACGAAAAAAATTTAACAGGAAATCGAACAAACGCCATGTTTTTTTAATTAATTAAATTACGACTATTTCTTACAGCTACACTGTACAGACTACAGTAACTTTTATAGAATAAAAATGTCACCGGAGCATAGATAACGTTTATAACTAGGATATTATATAATACAAAATTATAGTATTTTGTGGAAAATATAATTATTATAGATAAACTTATATTTTGAATTAGATCAAGACATATATGTAAATATTAAATTATAAAAATTCTAAGGTCTATTCGTCACAAATAGTATGTAAATAAAGGATGTTTCAGACTAACTTATTCAACTTTTTGAGTTGAGAGTTGATGAGATTTTTTCAATAACGCTGTTTAAAGGTATACAGCTTTACTCAGGGTTTATTCAAAACACAACACTAATCCATCAAATATTTATTTTTAAATATTACGTGCTCGAGTGCATAATGACAATATCTGATATTAAATTTCGGGTTGAACAATAAAATACAAGATATATATACAGGGTTATTCTTAATTAGTTGACCATCTCTTGCATACAGCCTCTCTACATCAATACCAACAACATTAGTTCTACAAATTTTTACAAATCTCGATAAACTACACAAAAAAAAGAAACAAAAAAAATGTTTGCTCCCCCTTCTACTTAGTACTCTGTGTTTTGTAAGAATTACTTAAAAGGTCAACGCTCGGGCACCATTTTTTTTTTTTTTTTTTTGTTTCCGCGGGGAAAATGCCTTACGCACCGTACCCCTCGCGGGGGAAGCGAGGGGCGTGTGTGGGACTCCCGAAAACGGTGTACCCACTAAAAACCCCGCGGCGCTCCTTCCTCGCCTTATTGGCGGAGTCGTGGGTACGGCTAGCCCTTCATCCACGACCCCGCCGGCTACGCTCGGGCACCATACCAACGCTCAGAGTTAATGCCAGTTCAGCGACAACCAATTAATTTTGTATGGGAAAATTTTAATGTCAAAAACTATTAATTTAAAAAGTCGTAGAACAAATGTTGTTGGGATTTTTGTAAAGAGGCTGCCTGCAAGAGGTGGCCAACTAATTACAAATAACCCTGTATATAGAAATTATTGTGTGTAGATAAAATAACAATTATGAAGTTTTGTGCCAAAAATAATGAGAAAATTACAATTTTATCTACTGAAAAAGTGAATTAATTTCATAATACATGTATAATTCTGATTGGAAAAATGTTGAATACAGTATTTTATTTTCACAAATCGAGCTACATACTTGTAAAACTTAGTTTCTAATAACTTGCAGTTTTCTATCACAATAATATATTCCTATTATATGAAACCAAGCTTCTTTGCAAATATATTACAAATGTATGATTTTTAAGATGTTTTTTTTTTACCATTTATAAACAGACGAGCATACATATTTCATATATTAAACAATCAGCATATACGGTCCTAAGACGATTTTCAACAATTTTAACATATTTTTATTCTGTGGTAACTAATATAATACGGAATGTATTTTAAAACCTTATTTCTACCTGGACTTAGAAAATATTTTTAAAACCTTTGCAAAATCACAAACATGGACGCTTATAGGTAATGACCTATTTGAGGTCATAAGACCTCAAACTAATTTATTTTGTAGATATTTAAGGTATTTGGATATTAAACTACATTGTTTTTAAGTATTTTGCAAATCGAACCAGGTTCAAAAACTTTTTCCGTGCCATTTTCGAATTGCTAAGTTAAAATACTAAGATTTATTAGGATTTTCATATTGAGTATTATTTTATATAATATGCTTAAATTAAATGTAGCTAATATCATCGCTACGTTGTATTGATTATTGATGACTAGCGATCTAATGATTAGATAACAATTATATATATAAAAAGCATATTAACCTTTTTGTCTTAAAATCGTGCTGAGACCAACACAAGACAGATAGACAGAAAAGCATACACCTACACTTTCACAAAACTGTAATAATCGATAAGATTATAATTATTATTATTATTATTAATAAACGACATTATTATATCCATTAAAAATGTTGCGTTCTAAACATAGTAAAATGTCACCACTCTTGCACAATTTAATCATGTATTAATAATAAAAATATCACGTTATCAGAAATACCAAACGGGGGGATACGGGGCCCGTGGACTGCAGATTACGGGGGCCCCGAACTTATAATAGAGCTTTTATTTTTGGATCTCTCTCAAACCTTTATCTTTGAACTGCCCTTCCCCCCCTCACCCCTCTAACGCCAAATCCCTCCTCCAAATCTCGCCTTGCACAAGAAATTTTGATACAGTGCCCCATTATTAGTTCATTTCTATTTATTATCCAATCTAGCAATATCGTAGTACACAGCTGGCGGGATATATTTTTTTAATTTCAACTAAACTATAAATAGTTAAAGTTAAAAAAGTTTTAAACTACTTTAACATTAGAATAGTTATTGTTATTTTGTAAGATATTATGATTTAGTACTTAATACTGCTCTGTGGCAAATACTCCTAAAATAATAGTAATGTTCAATAAATAGTCAAATGTAATATTAATTTAAAATTATATATTATTGTATTTATGTTTTTATTAAGGCCTGGTAAAACTTATAATTGTATTATAGACAATTAAATATTATATCTCACTGATTACTTGTTAGCGCGTTATACTTTTTTTAATATGTATTTAAAGGAAAAATACTAAAATATTTACAATAAATGTTTGGTATTATTAATACATCTTCTGCATCACTAGTTAAAACAAACATAATTGTCATACAAAATTATATAAATCCAATATATTAATAACAGAATATTTACAAAATAAAGTAATGTTTTTAAAAATAATCATAAATTATATTTGTCTATTTTACACTTTATTAATAATATTACACTATCACTATTAAAAGTCTATTATTTTACAATATTTTGCTTCATCGCAAAAACCTTATGATTTCGATTCTTGGTAAAGGGATAGAAGAGAAATACAAAATAATATGAAGAGGTAACAGAAGATAACTGCATTAAGGTGGAAAAGATTTAATAATCAACAAGATATAATAAAAAATATTAATTGTCAATAATTTTTCTTATTGTTTTATATGTACAGAATGACAAAAATGTTAAAAGTATATTTTTTATGGCAACCTCGAGATATAAAAAGTTTAGAATTAAGTATCAAAAAATTTAGATCTGATTTATTATCATGATTAAGTAAGAGACAAAATATATTTTTAATGCGATATTCGGGAAAAAAACTGGTATTTTTTTAGTCATTGTATCCATTTAAAGTTTTGTACCAAAACATGGTTTATTATTTTCTATAGATTTCATGCTTGGCGATTATTAAACCTTAACCCACAATAATCTAAGATGAAGTCGAGGAGGACGACGAGGATGAGGAGTCAGAGGACTCATCAGACCTCGACGACCCTGAAGAAGAGTCAGAATCGAAATCATAAGGTTGAAGCTGATGTTATTCATGCTGTCCTGTGAGCAAGTGTTCCCGAAGCGTCGTGATCTCGCGCTCTATGTTCTCACGAGCGACCGGCTCGAAGCTCTCGAACTCCGGGGTATGGTAGAGTTTGGGGATTTGGGATAATTGGTTCAGTACCTGCACGGCGAAGGAGATTTAAATGTACAATACAATATACAATAAATTATTAATATACAATCTAGATTGATGTGAAAAAATGTTATGAAGGGAATCGTTTTCATTTGCTTTTTTCCCCCGGTGACGCTGTAATAGCCAACAGGGCTAACAGCATAGACAGACAAAAAAAAAAAAAAAACATTGGCTTTTATAAAAAAAATAAAAAATATACAGGGTTATTTGTAATTAGTTGAGCACCTTTTGCAGGCAGCCCCTCTACATCAATCCTAACAACATTTGTTCTACGACTTTTTAAAATTAATATTTTTAAAAATTTAGTTTTTCCCATACAAAATTTATTTACTGTCTCTGAACGAGCATTTAACAACCTCGCAACCTTGAGCAAAGAGAGGCCACGCACCTTGCGTAGGCAAAATACGTGCCAAGGACACGAGCAGCGGGGCGCGAGGTGGCAAGTGGCGGGGTGATGCAGCGGCGGCGATGCACGTTTGAACTTGATCCAGTCGTTTGTCACGGTCAATTAGATAAGCGTGTGCCGCGCGACCCGCTAGCTCTCGTTACTCGGTACCCGAATTTCGATTAGTGAAAACAGTACTGTGATGCCGTAACACAAATATCAAGTACACCAAGATAGTGCGAGTGCTGGCTAAGTGTGGTAAGAGGAGTCGGTGAACAGTTGATTTTTAGGTGTGGTCTTTGTGTTGGATATGAAGGGGACTATTTTGCACCGGTATCGACGAGATATAAATTTAAGAGGTAATTTGTAAATATTGAATCCTTTTGTAAATAACACATTGTATTATTGTAAATAATCTGATTCTACCTTGATTAATTGTTAACAATTTCAATACACAATACGACGATTGGGTAATTATTACATACTGTTTGAAATAAAACAAAAAATAATAATAAGTTATAATAGTATTACGTGCGTGGTACCTTACAAATTTCGTACAGCGCTAGACTGCCGCGACCTATACTTTAGACTGCTTACAAAATACAGAGTAATAAATAGTCGAGGGAGCAAAAATTTTTTTGTTTCGTCTATTCTGAGTTATTTATCAAGATTTTTTAAAAGTCGTAGAACAAATGTTGTTGGGATTGATGTAGAGAGGCTGCCTGCAAAAGGTGCTCAACTAATTAAAAATAACCCTGTATAAACAACCTTATCTCTTCGATCGAATCCTCCAAACTTCAATTAAAATTTTCATACAATATAGATTTAATCAAATAAAGGACGTTCACAAACCTTAAGCCGCAGCTCCACGTAGCTCTTCTGTGTGAGTGTGGCGTACTCCGCCCTCACGAGCTTGGCGTGGGCCTCGTACTCCTCACGGCTGGCAGCCAGCACGGCCAGCTCGCAGTCACCGAACAGCTGCAGGTCGCGCACTGGCGCCCCGCCTGGAAGGCCTGCCGCCACGCTCACGTCTGCACACAGACACACACACACACGTGAACTTTGAATCCAGATGTACCAGTCTACACACACAGACGGACCTGGCCAGTACTATCCATAATACAAGTACCTGATATTCCCGAGCTGGACCCACAGTTGCCGCACCAAGCCTCGTCATCTGTTAGTAACGCTAAGACGTACGCGGTTAAATCTTGCTGGAATTGGAGGAAATAAAATACTCACAAAAATTTAAAGTAATATTGACTTATAAGCATACTCGACGACTACAAATATTATGTTCATTATTAAATGAAGAACATTGATAGCAAACAATTTTAACTACTACTGCAACGCGACAAAAGATCTCGAAAATATAAAAACGTATAGACGCAGAGGAAAATGACTCGAATAACCCAAAAAACTCTTTTAAATTTCTTGTATATTATATCAGAAACGGTTAATACGATTGAAAACATAAATGTAACAAGCAACTCTCACCGACTGAGGGTGAAGGTGCAGCAGGTCGGCCAACATTCTCGCGGAGAGTTCGGAGGGAGTGTGTCGCAGTACTACAGCCATCTTGAAAGCCGCTGGATGCAGTACGTCAATTGTGCCTTTCAACAGCAGATTCTGCCAAACTCCAGCCTAAGATGTAAGTCCGTGTAAGTTACAAAAATATAAAATAAAAATATAATAGCAAAAAGATTTACATAAATTAAAAAAAAAGAATAATTTTTTTATGTAGTTATATTCCTGGAGTATATAAACTTGACTTCGATTGTGGCTTGTCATACATAGGTCAAACAAAGAGGAGCATCGGTAAAAGAGTTAGGGAACACATCTCGGATATCAAACAAAGGCGTACATCGAAGTCAATCGTATATAAGATTCAACCATTAAATCATTATATAAGATTTGATAAACCTAAAATCCTCGCTAAAGAACATTGTTACATTCCAAGAATGGTTCGTAAGGCTATTAAAATTAAAAAACATCCTAATTTTAATAGAGAAGATGGTTGGGGATTATCTAACACCTGGGACCCACTTTTGAAAAAGAAAAAAATCCCATGTGTGTGACCACACTGTAAGACCTCAAGATACTGTTAGTGCATTTTGTGTGAATCCTGAATCCTGATACGCCCGGAAGCTTAGAAACCGTTGGAGGTAGATGACTAATTAACTGACTTACTGGCAGACACCTCCATCTCGTCTTACCGTGAACACGACTGCTGCAAAGCATTCGAAACGTCGGGTTACATTTAAAATGTAAATTTAAAATTTAATTCAAAATACGCGAGTTAAATCCGTAAAAATAGTTTTATTTCAATGAGTAGTACTCGTGAAAACCTTAGAAAACACTATATTTTTACTGTGCAATACACTGTATGTACATTTTTCTGTTATAAATATAACAGAAAAAAAATATGTAATAGAGATATTATTTAAATTATTCTTATAATTATTGGTACTTACTAATAATGGCAAAACTGATGATGACTCTTAAGAGTTATACCAAAAAAATATATACATACATAATATATTTACATATACATTGTTATATGTAATTAATTGGCCACCTCTTGCAGGCAGTCTCTCTACATCCATTCCAACAACACGAATCCATCCTGTTCTACGAATTTTTAAAATTTAAGTTTTTCCATACAAAATTTATTTGTTGCCTCTTAACAGGTATTAACTTTGAGCGTAGGTACGGTGCCCGTTGACCTTTTAAGTACTTCTTACAAAATACAGAGTAATAAGCAAAAGAGGAAGCAAATTTGTTTTGTTTCGGTTTTTTTGTGTTGTTTATCAAGATTTGTAAAAAGTCGTGGAACAATTATTGTTAGGATTGATGTGGAGAGACTGCCTGCAAGACGTGGCCAATTAATCAAAAATAATCCTGTATATATATAATATGTATGATGTATTAAAATATATGTATTTTCTGTATGTAATCATTCAGTATTAAGAGTCTTAATATTAGGTAATTTAGATCTATGACGTCGATAGAAACTTATAACACTCAATATATTATTATATTTAAAAAAGGAGTTTGCATAAAATATAAAAATACATATAAATAAATATTTTTTTTATCTTCATATTACAATGATATGTTATTATTATATTATAGTGAATTTCTTATTCTAAAAACCACCAACCAGGAATGATTTTTCATTAAATGATCATTCAGCCAGTCAGTCGGTCTGAAATTTAAATCGTAATGCCAACACAATACGTCACCTGATAAGCCACACAGTTTCTGAGTGAATGCCACACGGCGTCCGAGGGGGACGCATCAACTATCTGTTGCCAGGCCTCCTCCGCTGCTGGCGCCACCAGTGACCCGCACGCGGAGCGCCACATGCGGGACGCCGCGCACCCGTCACGCTCACCTGATACTGGAGGGGAAGAAGGGAATTTATACAACCGTTCCAATTGCTAGCCACCAGTGTAGACCGATAAAACTCACACACATGTCGCCGATAACACATCTCTTTATTGTACGTCATACCACAGTGCTCTCACGTACTGGCATCGGAACCTCTAAATTCTAGTAAGATCTAAGGTCATGGCCTCATACACTATAGGAAATTGGTATGGATTTAAAAAGCCTCAATTCAAAATTTAAAAAGCCTCATTTCGAATGCCGGTACTATCACATTTAATAAGGCGTTGTTCATTTTTTTGTTTATTCAAAAAAAAATACATTTTTCATGATGTACCTATGTTTTTTAATATGACGTAATAAATAATTAAAAAATGTATTTTTACCAAGTGGATAATTTTTTTTACAAATTGTTTTTTAAATACATTTAGAAAAAATAAATATATAAATTCCTAGATCATTATCAAAAAAAAATAAGTGTAAATAAATATAAACGGATGTGAAATATAATACACTCATAAAGATTTATAAATGAAGCTGAAATATCGTACAAAAAAATAATCACCTCCCATATCTGGTTCTCGCCACCAATGTATCGCCAGTTTGTACTCCAACCAGCCCCAGCTTAAATTTAAAAAAAAAATAAAAGTCACAAGAATGCATTAATATTCTGTGACTAACACTAACGTCATATCGTAATATATATCGTAGATAATGTCATTATGTTGAAAATAAGGACCAAACGACTTGTAATGGTAATGAAAATTTCAAAATATGTTAAAATATAATGTGTTTCATGAAACGTACCTTTTTAAATCCCGGGAAATAAGCAATAATTAGTACGGTTATATAAAATCTGTGATAACTTAAACAAACTACAGAATGGCGAGTGTCATGGCGTCGAACGTGAAGTAATGTGGTGGCATGGAATGCATGATGTGACATTACATTGTATCGATAAAAAGTATAAAGTCGGACATATTAAACTATTTAAATAATAAAAAGTAGAAAAAATTATCTATAAAAATGATCAAACTAAATATATTATTTAAAGGGATTTTTTTATAAGTAGTCTTTATCTATGTTTATTTGTGAATAATGATAAAACTACTAGTGCAATATTTAATTGATCGCCATATATAGGGTTTGATGTCATCTATGATGGGGGTTAAATTTTTAGCATATAAACATGTTTTAAACCTTAAGAATATATTTATAATATTTATCGACAAAGTATTGTATGACTACATCACTATAATCCAGGGTAAAATTTTGACGCAGGCGCGCCGGTTTATTAAAAAGACACTATTTAAAACAAACTTTATTACTAAATGTTTAAGTTCATTTTGGAAATGCGTACACGACAAAAAAAAATATCATTATTCTCTTAACCTAACATATTATGACATCATTTATTTGTTTAATATTTCATTGGATATAATTCCTCCCAAATAGGAATGCGTTCTTCTTTCATGTTCTCTCGGATGGTGAGTTCTTTGTCAAAGTGTAAATATTTCCTTTGATTGGGGGTCATGGCCGGCCACTGAAGACCTTCAAGCTCGGGCGTGTCGCCTCGTGGATTAGGGTCGCTGAAAATATTATGTAAATTATATTACTCATGCCTAAGTAAAAATATATAGCAATGTTGGACTACTTGGTTACTCGAGGTACATTATTTATATTACTCACGCCTAATTAAAATTATAAAGCAATGTTGGAGAGTTGTATTGTCTAATATATATTTAAAAAATAAGGTAACGTCGAAAAACATGTAATTCGTCGATGGAAGGTTATAATGAATTGTTTAATGTTTTCTAAGACTTTCACGAGTACTACACTTTGAAATAAAACTATTTCTACGGATTTAACTCGCGTTTAATGAATTAATTTTAAATTTACGTTAAAATCTAATCCGAGGTTTCGAATGCTTTGGAGCAATTATGTACACGGTATGACGAGATGGAGGTGTCTGTCAGTAAGTCAGTTAATTAGTCATCTACCTCCAATGGTTTCTAAGTTTCCGGGCATACAGTTTAGGATTCACAAAACGCACTAACAATATCTTGAGGTCTTACAGTGCGGTCACAGACATGGGATTTTATATTTTTCAAGGGTGGGTCTCAGGTGTTAAATAATCCCCAATCATCTATTAAAATTAGTGTGATTTTTTAATTTCAATAGCCTCACTAACCATTCTTGGAATGTTACGTTGTTCTTTAGCGAGCATTTTAGGTTTATCAAATCTCTTATATTATGATTGAGAACACATCTCGAATATCAAGCATAGGCGTACATCTAAGTCAGGAGTATGGAATATACCATAGACAAGCCCAATCTTTATATAAGATTTCATAACAAAAAACACAGAAAAAATATATGAAATTTCAAAATTGAGTTTTAATCACTTCGTTTGGAGATGTAAGAATATATGTTTAAATTTAAAAACATTTGTACACATTTTAGTTAAAAGCCGTTACCCGTATCTAGCGAAGTTGTACCACATCGCGGTCAATCTGTCTGAGGCGAGCCTGTCCAGGCCGCCGGTGATGTCCGGGAAGCGGTAGCTCAGCGTGAATAAGTAGATAAGATCGTCGTGATGCGCCGCAGCTAACACACAGACAAGCACACTATATTAACTACATTTTTATAGACTTTTACACGGAAATAATTTGAAATAAATAATTTTCTTCATCTAGTACAAGTACTATAATATATATTTAATTCAATTCAAACTTATATAAATGAATGAATTCGAATTTATATAAATAAATAAAAACTTTTTAAGGGATACACCACAATTATATTAGTATTATGTAGTGTCGAGTTCGACACATTATACCTTTTTTGGATTTGTGAGAGATATGGAAACTTGGTTTTAGTTAGACACAATACAAAAACAAGTAAACAAATACTCGACAACATCTATGGTGGAGTCTTTGTCGTGGCTTAAAAAGAAAAATACAAAAAGTCTCACCAACAGGTTTCTTAGTGACCGGGTCTTCATAGTGGCTGTGGTTACCGATGTATGAGAACTCATAGTACCATACGGGATGAGGTGAACGACGCGCCATTAAATTGGCTAACCTGTGGGCAATAAGTAATTGTATATATTTTATGGGAGATGTATGTTATAACAGTAAAATTAAAATATTTTGATGAGTTTCTTCTCTGCTATTCTCTATGTGAGAAGAACAATGAAGAAATTCTACTTTCCATGAGTTGGAAAGTAGAATTCTGCTCGCGAAATTTGGCCTCACCTGTGCACAGGGAAGGCCTCGATCGAATCAGCGTACAATAGCCCCAGGTTCCTAGCACTTTCCTCGTCATTGGCTAAGGGTTTGTCGTGAAGGTACTGAGTGCGAAGTCTTCTCGCAGCGTAGGCGGCGTAGGTTTTGTTCTCTCTTGGGAGTAGGAAGGATATGGGAGCGATCGTTTCCCACTCTGCGTTCATTCTATCTCTTAAGGTCTGGTTTCTGAGGGGATCTATGGGAAATATTCAGAGTTTTTAATCAATAACTTAAAAAAAAGCTTTTGATAATAACCATTATCAAAATTATGAATATAATCCATTATTTTGAACAATTCTGCAACTAACAGAAAGCCATCCAGAAGAACTCGGCCTCGGTCTGGCTCACGATGTAAGGCACGGCGTGGATCTTGCCGTCGCGGATGGCTTCTGCTGGTTGAGTGTCCAGGTAGCGTTCCTGACCGAAGTCCTTCTCCACAATTGGATCAAAAATACCGACGGGGTCGAAACCGAACTCCTTTATATCAACAATTCAAATTAACAAGTTTAATTGTACAAATTTATTTGATTTTATTACCACCACTTACATATAATCCAAGCAAGGAGTTGCCCAAATCCCTCCACGGCTTGGTCTTCAAGCAATCAATAATTACTTTGGAGTTATCAGTGGGACAGTTCAAGAGCTGGGCCTGTTTGACGGCCAGGTTGTACATGTTGTCGGCAAGAGGAGCCTTGGCGATGGGCGAGCCGCTCATCGATATGCCTTTGTGGAATAGACCTGGAAATGCCATTTGTGAAGGTCGAAGCAATGTGGCTAGCAATGTATATACTCTTTACAATATTTATAATAGTTATTGTAGATGATTTTTTTTTTTCGGATCAGTTAGGTTAAAAGATAGAGATTGCATTTATCAACCAGAAATCCTCCTATATTTGTAGATTAAAAGCTGGACTTAATTGTTCTTATTAAAAAGGAGAGATTAAAGAAAATTTCTTCGACAACTTTTCTGTAGATTTGAATATTTTTTTCTTGGTTGTTTCTTAATTTTGATATTTTCTGAAAGTTGATATTTGAGTCTTCAGTTAAAAATCAAGAATTTTGGGATTCAATATTTTATAAATTCCACCGGACCTGTGAGTAGGTGAGGGTGAGATGATGTATAGTGTAGTAGATTTTTGAAGCCAAACATTGTCTGACTATTATTAAAGTTATTTGTAGAAAAGAAACAAAATATGTAGGATTTTGCAAATCGAAAACGTTAGGAGGAAAGGTTATCGAGCATAAATCATATCTAATATACGATTCGCTATTATTTTTGCTAAGAAATGAAGAACTCTCGTCCCATACCGAACACTAAAATTCCTCTGTTAGTATCTGTTTCGTCCCGTACCTCTGGTCATGGGTGACACCATGTGCAGCAGCACGCTGAAGGAGCCGGCACTGCAGCCCGTAATGGTGACGCTGCCGGGGTCTCCCCCGAAGGCGGCGATGTTGCGCTGCACCCAGCGGAGGGCCGCTACCTGGTCCTTGTATCCGTTGTTACCGGGAGCGAGGGCGTCGCCCGTGCTCAAGAACCCTGGCACACATACTTAAATGAAGACCGATTGGCGGATCGCTATTGAAATTAAAAATAATAAATGTTATCGAAGGCGAAACAAAATTTCTTATCCGCTTTTTTCAATTAACAAAAAAATGCAATAAATTAAATAATTAAGTAAAATGCTAAAGTAAGTAAGCACGAATATAAAAACAAACTCTTCTACAATACTAACTTAGAAATAGTAATCTTTAATAACATGCGATATTTATTTAAATGGCATATTTAACAACCAAGGCACAGTTATTCTAGTAATGTCTTACTAATAATTTCAAACACGGCTACACTATATTCCTATTGTAACTTTAACATTTACATTGAACATCACCAATAAAATTGTTACGCTAGTAATGACTCATTGGAAAGTTGTATTTTACCTCATAATGATATAAGAAATGACAGCTTTATGAATCCAAGGATAATAAAAATATTTTATATTACCCGCATATGATCTTAATGTGATGTCAAATTAAAGTCAATATATATGTAATCTAAATGCGAGTCATAATATCTATAATGAAATGAAAGTCATAATGTATGTAGACAAAATGTGAGTCATAATGTATGTAGTCAAACGAAAGTCATAATGTAGGTATATAGTCAAATGAAAGTCATAATGTATGTAGTCCAAATGCAAGTCATAATATATGTAATGAAACGAAAGTCATAATGTATGTAGTCCAAATACAAGTCATAATGTATGTAGTCCAAATACAAGTCATAATGTATGTAGTCAAATGAAAATCTAGATGTATGTAGTCAAATGAAAATCTTGATGTATGTAGTCAAATGAAAATCTAGATGTATGTAGGCAAATGAAAATCTAGATGTATGTAGTCAAATGAAAATCTAGATGTATGTAGTCAAATGAAAGTTATAATGTATGAAGTTTTAGTAAAAAAGTAACAAATATAAATGACGAGGTCTTGCCTAGTGACCCCAGTCTGTAGTTAATAGTGACTAGCACGATGTCCCTGTCCAGGAGGTAGTGAGGGCCGGCCAGGTCACTGCGGCCCGTCATGGAGTAGAAGCCTCCCGCATGGATGAAGAAGATCACCGGGAGGGGCTTCGACCTTAACATTGTATCGTTAAACATATAAAGGAAAAGAACTAGACCACTTACGGCTTCCTATATATATATATCAAAATAATAATTATTATTACTGCAAAATAATAGGATTGTTCTTATCTTATTGTTAATGTCCTATCTTAATGTTCTTATCTTAAAGTTTTACATTTTAATAAATTAACTAAAACTCGAGGTAAATACTGTAATAAAATAATTAAAGTAATTTTGGTCGCCATTAGTATAAAACTGTAAACAGTTTTATACTAATGGCGATTAGTATAAAACTGTTTACAGGCGATTTATTATACTTATATTAAAAATATTCTATCCTGTAGATAATATAGTTAGAAATCGTTAAGTTCATAAAAAATCATAGATATGCAGATAGAACAAAAACCTGTCAAAAATCTTGAAACCTTGATATACGAGTATTATTTGAATTTTAAATTATGAAAACAGGGAGTTTTACATAGATTATACTAAAACATTGTAATAGCCAAACTAGATACCTGTCCTTTTTAAGCGGGGTGTAGACATTGATGGTGAGGCAATCCTCATCCACGAAGTACCCGGGCGGGGCAGGCAGGGGGCAGGCCGGGCCATCCTCCCTCGCATCCACCGGCGTCTTGTACTCAGTGATCAGTACAGGTGGCTGAAATAAGAAATCCTTCAGTATTTTATGCCATTAGGTGTAGTAAATTGTTTGCCTAAATATATGCCTGGACCAAGCAGTCTAATTTCAATAATTACTAAGCGGATATACCATACACAGACCTAAATATTTTTTTTCAAAAATTCTGTCGGTGGTTCAAAAAGTAAAACTACTTAAAACAGATGGAAACAACTTAAAGGAATCTTTATTAAATTGATCCAAAGTCCATACATTTAAGTATAACAAATGTTACCAAGATACCTGGAACCGAAGCTCTCCGACCGGTGGCTCAGCGTACCGTATCCCGCGATAGGTCTCAAAGCTGCGCCCGCCCCGCGTCACGTTGAGACCACCACGGAACACACCGGATTGCGATACAGTCACTGGCTCACCACCTGGTAGCAGGTAAAGTGGAATTGAGCAGGATTGAGAAGGAAACTAGAATATGAACTTAATTATTTTGCAAAATATATGCTTTCAAATTTAGAATATTAAAATTATTAAAAGGATTTTCTTAATTTTACTAGCTGTTACCAGTCACTTCATCTGCTTCATCTTTACTCACCTCAAAATAACAATCCCGGTACCATAATAAATATATTTATAAAGTTTTTTTTTTTTTCTTAGATCCTTAACTATTTATTGTGTTTTACCTTGAAAATTAGAAAATATTTAGCAGTTATAAATAACAAAGATTGGATTGATCCTCTACACACAATACAATAGACAATAAAAATTCATCTATTAGTTATAATTGAATAATTATAATTATTTACGTTTAGAAATCTATGTCATACACTTAGCGTAAAGTAAATACTTTTCCAATTAGTGTATAACTTTTATATGTACCTAATACCTACCTAGTAACCTAGTGTACACTTATTAATTCTAAAGATATTTTTTCCTAAAGTTAAAACATTAATGATAAATCATCGTAATTTCAATCACCTTAGAATCTCTGATAATATTTATTTAACAGCTAAACGCTAACGCTTCTTCATCGATCAAAAAAATATAAGACTTGTTGAAAGATTAATTAAATAATGGCGAAAATAACTATTAGCAGCTTCCAATTACTGTACCTTTTTTATTTATTCGTAGTTTCAGAGCTAAAGAATGTAAACAGGATATTTGGCCAAACAGTTATGATTTAGCTATCAGATTAACAAACAAATAACAAACCCTCAACAAAATTGTCGTCAATAGTGGTAAAATTTAAAAGCTGTCATTGTATAAACAAAAAAAAATATCCGACTTCTGTGCTTTGTGCTTAAATGTTTGCGAAACGTTAGCTTTTACAAATAGTGTAAATTAGAAGATTCTATCTACTAAAAGAACTAAGGATAGTTGCATAAAAAATAAGAAAAAAAAATTAAACACAAAATAATAGACTATTACCTAGCATTTTCATTGATTGTCTTATTAAAACTAGTTTTTTCAAAATAAATTTCAGGGCGACCAGAGAAAAAATAGAAAGAAAAAGAAATATAGGTTATTAAAATAAACGTTAATCGTTGTTGGCATAACCGAAAAAGCAGGTTGCCTGACACCCACACAGACTTAATCATAATCAATCGATTATAGAAAAAAAACAGAAAAGAGAGAGAGAATCAACCAACCACACAATAAGCCGAGACCCGGAAGTGGAAATTGTTTTACTAAGAATTTAAGGCGTGCGAAGCCGCGGGCAAAAGCTAGTATTTAATAAACTTAACCCTTCGACTTCGAACACGATAACACCTAGTGTGTTATAGTAATATTGTCAATTGTCAACACATTATAAGCGACACACTCCAACTAACCTGCCCCCTGTTCATCACGGTGATGATCGTGTTTGTGATGATGGTGATGGTGTTTACTGAGCACACAAGTGTAACTAGTCACTAGTGCAAACAATATTATCAAAGTCTTCATGTTCAATACACTGAGGTGCACAAACAACTGGCGGGAAAATTATTCAACCGACTTATATATGATGCATAAGACTGACTATTCTGATCATATGAGGAAAAATTAAAAGATAATATTAAAGACCTCATTGAATAATGGTGGCCGAATCAAGCTTTGTTTAACGTTTTATTATTTAGTAAAGGTGATTTTAATAAATACATAGGTTATCTAAGATTAAAAAAGTTTTATAGGTAATTAGAACTTATACAATCTCCAAGTCAATTAAATATATAATTGTAAAATGTTTTTATTTATATAATAAGTGCTGTGCTTACTGTAAGTACTGTTAATTTTTATAAACGGTACCATTACTTTTATTTTCTCAAAATACGTTAACCACTTATAATCAGTAAACAAGGAAAACCAGTTTACTTTGTTCCCAAGTTTGTAGTTAATTCTTTTATAGATGTGTCACTTGGCCTTGAAACTTGATGCAATATGTATAGATGTATATATATATACACGGTTATTTTTAATTAGTTGACCATCTCTTGCAGGCAGCCTCTCTACATCAATCCCAACAACATCTGTTTTAAGACTTTTTAAAATTATTAGTTTTTAAAATTTGAGTTTTCTCGAAAATTTATTTGTTGCCTCTGAACTGGCATTAGGTATGGCGCTCGGGCGTTAACCTTTAAAACACCTCTTATATAATACAGAGTAATAAGTAAAAGAGGAAGCAATTTTTTTTTGTTTGAAAAAAACTATTTGTAAGTGTATTAAAGAATGTTAAAAGTGGTTGCACCTTCTTGCGGGGAGATTTAATGACATTCTGTGAAGACCACTTCAGAATATAAAAATTTGATTAATTTGAGGTTAAATAAAATACTTCTAATATTTTTAACAGTTTTTAACAATATTTCCGCTGTTTTTTAAAATCTTAGTTAAAAATTGTGGCTACAGTCTTATGATAACGATAAGCATTACACTAGAAGATCCGGACTTTTGCTTGGTGTACTATTTGATGATAAATTTTTTTTTATGATATAAATTAAATTACTACTAAAGTATACTTACTTACTAGTAGTAGTACCTACTTAGTATACTTACTAAGTTGTTTTCAACTTTTTTTTACTTCGAAGCATAAAAATCAGAATTATTTTATAAAAAATTCATCAACAACAATTCATCTTTATAGAAAATAGTTTCGAAAGCTAATATAATCCAAGTAGGCAAACGTGGTCTACAAGCAAGTGACGTCATCATAAACCTAACCAAGCGGGGCCCTTATTCGCTGTGAGCAAATATTCGCGTTACGCTAAATGTGTGAAATCTTCATGGGACCGTATTCTCTATGCCATTGTCAAATCTAAAAACATGTTGTCGTGCTTTATGGGCTTGTTTTTAAATGTCAAAATAACATGTTGTGAACTCGCGCGTTTACAAAAAACGTGGTAAGTGTTGGCACGTTTCTATAAAAATAAATTTACTCGGTATTTAATTAAAAAAAGTATTATGAAGTTAAAAAAACTTATATTCCTTATTATAATTGTAATTTACATTCTTTACAATTACTTTTAATTTAATAAATACGAGCATTACTAAAACACGTATGATGATCCTTTTGTAACTTTATCGTTATGTAATGTATTAAAACGATCATTTAAAATACCTTTCAAATAAGAGTTTATATATAACCTAACTATAAATTACAATTTGAAATACAATTAACAACACAAAACACTCAAAACTTGTTACTTAAAATTTCTTTTAAATTATCGTATATGTCGTGTGGTATGGTCTTTCTGTTTTCTTACAAGCCGACTTTGTGGTGCAAAATTCTTTACACTTAATAAAATCTAATATTATTATAAAATAAGACTTCCGGTAGCTTCAATTTAAAATTTAAGGTAACGCTTTACGCTTTACTTAAAATAAATCTACTAAAAACAAAACATTGAAAACAAATAATACAAATCTTTTTAAAACCGGTATGTTATCGGTTTCCAATAAAAACCGATGTTAGATTCATTGACGTACCTATAATGTGAAATCAAAAACCGAACATAGATAACAGAATACAATTTATCAATTCCATATCGTGGCGCGTTTAAGTTTACAGCGCGTTGTGACGTCACGCGTTATTGGTAAGAAATCTTGTGTATCATACAGAATCAGGGACCAGGAGGGTTTTGTGTCACGTGAGAAATGTTTAAAAAAAAGAATTTTTATTTTCGTGTTTTTAAATTATTTAATTCTTATTTTTTTAACCAATTTAATAAATAACCATTTTAAAGCTCGTAATACAACTATACTAATAATAATAATTGACACTTTATTTATCCTATTGTTAAATTGCCCATTGTAATAAAATGTGTTATTTGAGATGAAAGTACGTAATTATAAGCCTTAGGAACTCTTCAAACTATCTGCGACTTTCCAAATTCTACTCCCCATTATCTTTTCTTATTACTCTCCAGTCTCTAACTTCCCGGGACCAAAAGTGACAACTCAGCTGACAACAACGTAAGATGAACCATCTTGACCTTACAAATAAAAAAATATATATTTGTAAGCAAATTCATTTATTTTCAAGCTCCACCAACCCTGTTTTTGCAACCATTTATTGCATATCACCCAATAATTTAACATTCATTGAGTTGAGGAAAACGAAATTGTGTGTCGGGAAATCCCTAACTAGATTAACTCTGCGTATTAAGGAGGTGTATGTTTGTTTACAACTTCTTGGTTCGATCTGGTCAGATAATATTTATAGGGTTATCATACAATTCTACAAATTGGATTAAAGTATTTTCTTTTCTTAGTTTTAAATCTAAAATTAAAAGTATACCTAGGTAACATTAAATAAATCTTATTATAAAAATAACATATTGTGTGGATGGTAACTTTTAAACTACCGCGTTTAATTATACCTTCTTATTATTTCTTCTCAGACCGGACGCGTTTGGAACCCTCATAGCTTTAACATTAAGATGGAAAGTGCTTTCTCAGAAGGGCTTATTACGATAAATCTAGTATCGTAATAGGCCCTCCTGACACTTCCATGTTGACGTACACAAGTGATCACTGATTATGATTCTAAGTGGAAAAGATATAAATAAATAAATAAATAAAAAATAAATATATATTATTTAAAAAATCGGGAATTAACGCGTCAGGCAAATAAAAGGTAGGTACCTATGTGATACCTATTCCGGACGCGTTAATTCCCGATTTCTTAAATAATAATATAAAATGTGTGGAGTTTGGTTTGTTGCCTCATTTGCGGGGTTGATGTTATAATGTATACTTCAAAAATTGTTAAATTACATTTATTTATTGTTAGTTTCTGGTCAGGTCTTCTCAGCAGAGAAGCAATCCGAGCTGGTGGTAGCTCACTCACGGACTGACTATAGACTATATATATTTATAGTTTAACCTTGATCGTCACACACCTCAGTCCTCACCGCAACCCTTGATATCTTTTAGTACATACGGAGTTACCTAGATCTACGTTTTAGGTTATTTTTAAGTCTACGTTTCATTTAACATTTATCTTTAATTAAAAATATTATGTGCTCTAATATGTCTAGTATGTACCTAATAAGTACCTTCATAACCATAATTTAACATTTATCTATAATTTATTCCTAAATATTAGATATAATTAAACCCACAGAGATTAAATATTAGGAAGATCCTCAATCTCCTGAAACTTTCCCCCGCTTCCTTTCCCAAAATGTATTCAGAAGATTTTCGATATTTTTTTTAATCACTAGATAGCAGGGCCGGGATTATTTCACATCATCTGGAATGTCAGTTTGTTTCTTCCAATATTTAAGAAATGTTCAACTTTAATAAAAAAATTGCGGGCATTAATTCAGTAAGAAAAATACATTTTAACATAAATTGAAGATTCAAAGCACCTACGCTGTATTTCTCAGACCGTGTATACATATAAACGGTCTATTTTCCTTATTAATCACTGTTTATTATTTTCCGGTGTTATTTGTCCACTTGCCATAATAGGTATATTTTGGGCCAAACACAATATAAAGGGTGAGGATAAAAGTTTCTTAGCATTTTATTTAAAAAAATAAAAACATATTTTTTTTCAAAGTTTATTTGCCTACATTTATTTATAGTAAAGGTATATATACCGTATTGTTCGATAACTTTTTGACATTATGTAGGTGTGTGATAATGACATAATCCCGTTGCTGTACAAATTTTGGGAGTTCTCAAGAAAAAAACGAGACAAATAGTTTTGGCAGTCCTCTCTTGATGTTAACCTGACAGAGCCTAAATAATTCTGTTGAGACCGAAACAGGTAGAAATCTGAAGGTGCAACGTCAGGGTTATACGAAAGATGCATAGATACCTCCCAGCCAAAATCTCATCGTTTTTACTAAATAGCTAAAGATGGGTGTGGTCTGGCTTTATCGTCCAAGTTTAATTCCTTTCAAGTTTATACATAGTATCTGCGAAAATACTTTTTCCCCGACCATTAAATTAAAGTGCCTGACCGAACACGAAGTAAAGATCCCGATTAAAAGTTACATATCAACGGTTCCAGAGCTATTTGGTCTAAGCGACCTTTTTTTTATTAAATAGAGTTATTATACAATGGAGCTATCTTAGTATATATTCACTGATTCCAAATACGTACATAATTCCACTTCGCAAATGTCGCCAAGACCAGATAACCCTGGAAGACGCGATTTGATAGTACCCAGATACCACTTTCGAGGCACAAAAAAGAGAAGGTCGCATCTGTATCACCAGGTACTTGAGATTACTAAAATGTTCTAGAATTTGTATCAAATGTTATCGTTAAATACAATTTTTAAATTCTATAATATTGAAGAGGATGCATATAATTGCAATGCGAACCTGAAAGTTCTTCTAATCAAAAAACTATTTGCACAAAAAAAATACTTAACATAACGAACAAACAAAAAGTATAATGAATTTATTTAATATGTTTTACCGTTCTCAAGTTAAGACGTTTTTTTTAGTTACGTTGCTCGGTATTTCACCATAGCAGCGCAGGCAATCATAGAACCCAATCCAAAATTAAATCGTTGGCTAAAAATGTCATTTCCTGAAACTCACTTTGACCGCTTAGTAAAAATTAATTAAAAATAGTTGAATTCAACATGTGATATTAAACCAACAAACAATTGCTACTGTAGTGTCTTTCTGTGTACTAAAATAAACGTATTTGCTGTAACATTTTTGCAGGCGTACAAATTAATATATCTGCCCTCAATTACAATAAAAATCATAGAGTTATTATATATAGAGTAGGGAAGCCGACTTAAAATGTGCGCATCGCAAAAAAGGAAAGCTAATTACCTACCTATCTGTCACTCTTTTTCGTATGTGTGATTACACAAAGATAAGTATGGGTCTCTTATCTTCCCACTTAATATTTATTAGATACTCGTACTTACATTCACCGTTGAGCAGTCGACCGGGACACATGTCCCTCTTACCTGCTCCGCCTATTCGCGCCACCTACCTGGGCCGTCACGCTGACCGCCCAGCCACCTGCACCGACCACCTGCACCGACCGTTCGTACACCTGCGCCAGTCAAGATAACGACCTCCATTGTGTGCAAGCCAGCGGTGTGATTGTGTTTGTGTGTGAGTCATCGCCGCAAGCACACCTGCGGGCCTGCGAGCCTGCATAGGGGTCCAACAAGTCCGACGTCGCCCTAGTTAGGGTACGAAACGGAATTCAAAGACTTCGTCGTAATAGCCTGCGTCGTGTAAGTACACAGTCGTTAGGGTATTAGGCACACCTCTGTCACCTACTGACAGAGATTCGATAGGGTTCACGTTAGGCACTCGCCTCCCTGCTCACGCAGGGATGACGGCTCATATCTCCGGGCTCCACCATGGACCCCAAATCCGCGGCGGAACCCGAAGATCTGTCCAAGTCGCATTTTCATGGTTGGGTCCAAGAAATCGCGCCACATTTATGCCTGCGCTACTCTGTCTTGTTAGGCATCGAGTCTCCGCCCTCGACCTCGCGCGCCGCGATCGCGACCGAGAGCACCTCCGACATGGAGGTCGAGGCCGCCACTCCTACGGAGCAGACGGCCTCGGATTCCGAGTCGGGGAGTTCGTCCCCTTCCTCGGACGCTGACGAGGACGACGGTTTCACGACCGTGCAGACCAAATCGGCCAAGAGGAAGGCGACGAAAGCGCTCTCCTCGAACGTCCCGCGAAAACGGGCCTCAAAACCCGCTAGTAGCGAACCCGCGTCGCCCGACCGTTCTTCGGGCCCGGGCCCGACTCGCGAACGCTCGCCGACCGCGCCCGAAGCGCCCGCGTCCGCGTCGCCGTCGTCCGCGCCTTCAGCGCCCGCGGAGGCACCTTCAGCGCCTGCGCCTTCAGCGCCACGGAAGTCCCCCGCGCCGCCGCCGCTTTACATAAGGGACAAGTCTAAGTGGGACACTCTGTCCGCACTTATGACGGAGCACAAGCTCCATTTCACGTCCGCCCGAAATACCGCCGACGGTATCCGCGTTCAAACCGCGTCTTCGTCGGACCACCGTGGTCTGACTCGTCTCCTCCGCGAACGTGGTTACGGATACCACACCTACGCGCTAGAGGATGAACGCCGCTTAACGGTGGTCATCCGAGGGCTCCCCGTGGAGCTCACTACTGAGCGGATTTTCGAGGACCTTAAGTCCCAATCGTTCCCCGTCATCTCGGTGCACCGCATGTACCGAGCGACCACTAGGGTCCCGTTCGATCTCGTTCTCGTCCATCTCGAGCTTTCCCCGGAAGGAAAGCAAATTTTTAACGTCAAGGCAGTCTGCCAACTCACCGGCCTTAGGGTCGAACCTCCACGCGGTCGCGGTTTTCCTGGTCAGTGTCATCGCTGCCAGCTCTATGGGCATTCCCAACGTTTTTGTCACGCGCGTCCAAGGTGCGTCAAGTGCCTGGACGACCACGCGACAGCCGACTGCTCGCGGAAGGGACCGGTCCCTGAGGATCCTCCCAGCTGCGTCCTGTGCGGACAGAAGGGCCATCCCGCGAATTATCGCGGGTGCCCCAAAGCGCCGCGCAGGACACAGCCGGCAAGGCATCCTCCTCGGTTCGCACAGCCTCCATGGGCTCCTCTAGCCCCTAGGAGGCCCGCGGCCCCTCAGGCATCCCAGGCCCCTCAGGCACCCGCGAACGCTTGGGTGAAGCCTCCGAGGATTATCCCACAGCCCGTCCCCCAGTCGATACCGTCGCCGCCGGTTCGTAACTCCACCGACGGAGTTGCGAGTTCGCTCGCGTGCGTCACGAGCTTCTTCGGTGTAATAGACATCGAAGAGCTCCTAGTCTTTTCAAATGAAATGAGGGATTCCGCGCGGAACCCTCCCGCGAGGATGGAAGTGCTCCTCAAGCACGCCGTCCTAATCAAATCGATATACGAACACACGATTTCAACATGATGACATCGCGTGGAAGGGTAAAACCTCGCTCTCTGACTGTCGCTACATTCAACGCGAACGGGCTACTTAAGCAGATAGATCTAGTACGCGATTTCGTGGTCACGTACCAGATAGACGTCCTGTTAGTACAAGAGACCTTTCTAAAGCCGTGTAATCGTGATCCGCGCATCGCGAATTACCGTCTCGTTAGGAACGATAGGGCAACCGCGAAGGTGGGAACCATCATCTACTACAAAAGGTCTCTTCATTGCACTCCGCTCGATCCGCCCCAACTAGTTAACGTAGAAGCGTCATTATGTCAGGTGGGTATGACCGGCCATCAGTCGATTGTACTAGCATCCGTCTATCTTTCTCCCAATAAAGCCTTAGTTGAGAGGGACCTTAAGTCCTTACTCCAATTAGGTAACGCAACCATTCTGGCCGGCGACCTAAATTGCAAACATCCCCGCTGGAACTCTACTGTCGCAAACAGTAGGGGAAATCTCCTTGATAGGCTAAGCTACAAGGCTGGTCTCGACTTCGAGATCACCGCGCCTTTGAGTCCCACGCGATACTGCGACACAGACTTCCGACATGACAGACCCGACGTGCTCGACATAGTACTCTTGAAGGGCGTGACACTCCAGTTACGTTCTATCGAGACGCTATCCGAGCTAGACTCTGACCATCGACCGGTCCTATTTCAGCTAGGACTTCCTCCCCTTAGGGAACCCGCGACAAAAACAATTATAAACTGGACGAAGCTTCGAGAGCAACTCCATTACCCCGTATCAGCGCACCTCGACAAAATTCCTGACCAGCTTACATCGGTCGAGGACGCTGTCTCAGCCGCGACTAACTTCACAGAACATTTGGTAGATAGCATAGGAAAGTCCTCGAGGGAGGTCCGAGTGAACTTCGAGGGTTACCGAGCACTCACTCCGGACATTAGACTTCTAATCACCCGTAAAAACGCCGCGATTAGAGCCCATGACCGATACCCGACAGATGACAACCGACGGAGGCTGCGCCGTCTCCAGAGGGAGTCAAGACAAGCTCTCGACGACTTCAGAGATAGCGGCTGGGATAGGACGCTTGCGACGCTCTCTCCAACACACCAGGATTCTGGCGGTTGCAGAGAGCGTTGAAGGCGGACACTGTCTCAGATATGCCTCCCTTGGTTGGACCTAACTCCGCCATCGCGTTTGACGACCCTCACAAAGCTGAGTGCTTAGCCGACAGTCTAGAGAGCCAGTGCCGTCTGTCTGCTCAATCGGTTGATCGCGATCATGTCGAAATAGTCGACAAATCGGTCAATATAATGTGTTCTCAGCCACCGGTCGGTCCGCCAATCAAGGAAACGAACCTAGACGAGGTGACGTCCATAGTTAGGGCGCTTCACGCCAAGAAATCGCCAGGTCCCGATAGGATCACTAACAATGTGATAAAGCTTCTTCCGCCTCCTTTAATTTACCTATTGGTTACCATTTTTAACGCTCTACTGGCCGGTTGCTTGTTTCCGGCCCAGTGGAAAGAGGCCATAGTGATAGGGTTCCACAAGCCGGGCAAACCCCGGCATCTGCCTAGTAGTTACCGTCCCATTAGTCTTCTTAGTTCCTTAGGGAAAGTATATGAGAGAATCATCCTCTGTAGACTTAGATCGGAAGTCGAGAGACTCAAAATCATCCCAAATGAGCAGTTCGGCTTTAGAGCCAACCATTCATGTTCCCATCAGGTGCAACGCCTCACGGAGCACATACTGATAGGGGCCACTGTGAGGGCCAAGAAGCATAGGACAGGAGCGCTCTTCCTCGATGTAGCTAAGGCGTTCGACAGGGTCTGGCACAATGGACTGGTGTACAAGCTATACCAGTTCAAGGTGTCGGACAGACTCGTACTCATCATACGGGACTACCTGTCGAATCGCTCCTTTCGCTACAGAGTGGAAGGCGTTCTGTCAACTCCCCGCCCCATCAGGGCGGGTGTTCCCCAGGGTTCAGTTCTCTCGCCCATCCTCTACTCCATCTACGCTAGCGATATTCCTAGGCCGCGATCTAAAGTGCACCTTGCCATGTACGCGGACGATACCGCGCTTTACACGTCCTCTAAGGATCACTGGGAGATATACCAACGTCTCCAATCCGCAGTCGACTCCCTTGAGAGTTGGCTGCGGAAATGGCGGATCGAGGTAAACCCTGAGAAGAGCGTTTCGGTGCTCTTCGAACGGGGCCCCCCAAGGATCCTCCCGCGAATCAAACTCTTTGATAAACCGATACCTTGGAAAGACGAGGCAAAATACCTAGGAGTAACGTTAGATAGAAAGTTAGTTTTCACTGCGCATATTAGGACCGTTCGTAGCAGAGCGGCCTACATATTAGGTCGTTTATATCCGCTGTTAGGCAAGCGGAGTAAAATGTCCCTTCGCAATAAGGTGACACTTTACAAAGCTTGCATACGTTCCGTCATGTCCTATGCAAGTCCCGCTTTTGCGCACGCTAATCTGAAACCCCTTCAGGTGATTCAGAACAGGTTTACACGGATTGCAACCGGGGCGCCGTGGTTCGTACGCAACATCGATCTCCATAGAGACTTGAACCTTCCGACCATCGCTCAGTACTTCAAGGGGCTTTCCCAAAAGTACTTTGAACGTGCTGAGCGACACCCGAACCCACTGGTGGCTGACGCCGCAGAGTATAGACCACGTAAGACTACTTTAGTCAGAAAAAGAAGACCCAAGTCGGTACTCGTTGACCCCGACGACGCGTTCACAGTAGGTAATAACGTGTACGCGTAGGCATAAGTGACACCTCACAACATACAGACACACACCGTCTATACCGGTATAGACGAGGTCCCAACTGAGTAAGTGCTCCGTTGCTCCGGCGTTCTGCCGTCGGAGGACGCTAGTGTCCAAATTTCCTTAGCTTCCCTCCTGACTAACGACGCCCCGAGCCGAGGTCCGTGTCTCAATCTGAGACGCCCTCGGGACGTCGTTCCCCGTGGGGGCCCATCTGGCCCCCCCTTTTCAACAGGGCTAACAGCATAGACAGACAAAAAAAAAAATAAATAAATAAATAAAAAAAAATCGTACTTACAGGCCGGCTTATGGCTTCCCTACTCTATGTATAATATGAACAGTATGAAGAATAATAATAAAATTATGCATTGAATATAATATAATGTATAAATAATAATCTTAATATATATAAATTACGTGTCACGTTGTTTGTCCGCGATGGACTCCTAAACTACTTAACCGATTTTAATCAAATTTGCACACCGTGTGTAGTTTGATCCAACTTGAAACATAGGATATCTTACATCTTAATTTTAAGTCACAATATTATTTTATATCAAAATATTGTTATTTCGTTATTGGCCTTGATAAATTTACTTGCATTTTAAATTTTTTCCTTTACTTAGCGGTCGGGGGTTCTTTTAATTTTATTTTTTCTAATACCGTGACTTCTTAAATAGTTTACTACAATGTAATAGGTATATCCAAAACCTTAGCAACCACAGCAACGCGTGGCCGAGTCTGCTAGTAATAATTATATAAATAAATAAGCGTTTTATTTATTGCTTCAACAAGTTTTAAGAACTAAGTGAAAATATCAAATGTATGTTTAGTTTAATTGTTAGTGGTTTACAACATTTAAATTAATAGTAAATAGAGTTAGTAAAGATTTACCCAAAAAAAAGTATATTAAATGTGTTTATGTACAGTTAGTAAAAACCTCTTTTTGGGTGATTTATGGTTATGATGTATTTCTATTTTCCGAGTCGTTTCTCCAGTCCGTGCCGATTGTTTGTTTGAGGACGTCTTCCCAGCGAGTCAGTGGTCTCTCTCGGCTTCTTTAGCCCGACGAACCGTGCCATGATGACCCACGTGCGGACCACCTGTGGTCTGTTGATATGACGACGTGGTCAGCCCATTCCCATTTTACTTTTCGTGCGTGGATTAGAGCGTAAGGAAGAACCCCAAAGCCACTGGCTTTGGGGTTCTTCCTTATCTATGATGTCTTATTTTGGATTTCTTTATATTGAACATACTACTCTCTAGCACCCTTTGTACCACAGGTAATGATAGTATTTCAAGCTTTATGGGTTCACTTTCAATCTGACACCCATATGTCAGACATGGTAGAAGACGCGACTTCATAATTCTGTCGGCACATTAATTAGAGAAATGTCTTTTAATTTCCAATACTTGTTCCACGTTAATTGAATTCTTGTTTCAATTTCTAAAAAGTCGCTGGTTTTATCGCAACTTAACTTAATTTTCCCAAATATACATATTGTTCTACTTGTTCTATTGGTTCTCCGTTAATTATTTTAGGTCTTTTCCATCTATTGTTAGTCATTATTTTTGTTTTAGATCAGCTCATCTTTAGTCCCACCCTGATACTGGCTTGGTGTAGAGACTATCATTATCACCATCTGCACCTGGCTAGCTGTCTCTGTCAAAAGCACTAGATCATCTGCGAATCTGAAATGGCTTAAGTAGGCTTCTTTTATGTATAGATTCCTGATCTGCTCCAGTCCAACTTGCTAATTATGTTTGTTTATATAATTTATAACCAGTATTGGAGAAAGGGTTAAATCGCTGTGTTACTCCTCTTTTTATAGAAAAAGCCGAGCCAATGGACTCGAGTGTGATTTTTCCTATATTATTGTTTATACTTTGAATAGTTTTTTATACATTCTTCTTCACCTTCCTGCTGTTTCAAGCTTTCACATATACTGAATATGTCTATTACCGAAATATTTTAGCTAGTCGATAAGTTATATATAAAAATCTCTGCTGTTCTTGGTAGTTTTCTACAATGATCTCTATTGTGTGGATATGATCAACTGTTGGAAAACCTTTCCTGAAACCAGCTTGCTCAACAGGTTGTTTTGTTTCTAGTACAGTGCTTATTCTTTTGTTGATGATAGCATTGAAGAGTTTGTGAAGGCTGGGTAGTAGACGGATTGGATCTAATGTTGTCAATATTTTTGGCATCTCATTTTTTACATATCAGTATGAAATTGGCTTCTGCCCACTGAGAGGACGTTTTAGAGTTATGGAGTATCAAATTAAACATATAATTGTGGAGCCATATTTGTGTAAGTGACTTTCAGTACTTAGCTGGTGAGTTTGTCGGAGCCTGGGCTTTTTTTCTAGAATAAGGTTTTCTATTACTTCTATGACTTTAGCTTTATTTATTTCTAGTCTCTTAATTGATTGTCTTTGTTATTATGAAGTTGATATTTTGTTTTTATTATTGTCTTTATATAGATTTTTTTATTATGTATTCATTCTTACTAATCTAATATTTAGGCCAGTTGTTACAAATTTGACATCTACATATAGATATCAACTAGCACCAGTAGTGTTGTTATCCTACGAAATATTATTTTTTAGATATTATTTTAAACATAAAATCTTATTTTAGTAATTTACTTTTGGTCAAAATTTTATTTCAAATTAAATTAAATCTTTTCCATACTGTTGTAGTCTTTGTATTGTAATACAATGCTTTAAATTTATCCTCTTTTAGATATTTTCTTTCTTTTAAATGAACCTACCAGATCGCATATTAAATATTTTCATAAGTGGGAGCGATCTCTTAAAGAGATAAGTTGATCTTTTGCACATTTGGTTCTGTTTATGCTATTATCTTTATAAGTAAGGTGTTACATAAATAAGTAATAACTACCTATATAAAAGTTATTCATTTTCTCATTTGTATTAACGTTCCCCAATTCAAATTCATGTTTCTAGTTTGTTAACTTTTTTAGCCCCGGAGATAAAGATGCAATCAGTTAGGATAACTAACTATAACTATGGATTTACCGAATCACTTCACCGGTTCTGTTGCTTTGGTAAAGTGTATGGCCTCTCTCCTCCATCTTACCGTTACTAATCTGACGTCCGTGTCAGTGCGAGCGCGGCACTACTAACGTCAAGAAAGCACAGACTGACGCGACTCTTGTAAATATTTTTTAAAATTAAAATAAATCATTAGGTGATCTGTGAGTGTTAAGTGAAGTTGTTAAAATGTATTCAGCCACGCGATATTTAATCTATTTGGTAAGTATTTTTTTATTTTGGTTTTTTATTGATATATGAGTATAATATATACATACGGTTTTTTTTATCATTCTTAATATTAGCCATTCTAATATATTTTTACAAAATTGTCCTGGGGTGATATATAATAAAATAAATATGAAAATAAAAAAAAAATTTAAGGAAATCTACCACTCAATTAAAATATTTAAAAAACAGTATCGTAATAATAAATACTTTTAAAAAACTATTCAGTAAAATTGTATTTTATAAATGAATATTTCTTTTTTGAATTTATGATAATTTAGTGTACCCTTTTTTATCAAAATTATAAGTTAAAATAAAAACGCAATACAGGTACGAAATAAGGTACTTACTATAAACATTATCTATATAAAATGAGATACTGAAAAGTGTTAATCAAATGCAACATGTTTAAAAAAAAACGGGAGCATGACTAGGACGAACGGTTTTTTGGTTGTTTTCGTAATTGTATGAACAAGTGGGGTAAGTATTTTTTTTGGTAAAGCTTAATAAAAATTTAAAAAAAGATGAACTTTTGTAAAACAATCTCAATATCAAAATTCTAAGTTCAGTTTCATAGCTGACTGACTCAATGACATAGACATTGGAGATAAAGAAAAAAAAATAACAAGTACAAGTACTTTTTCTGCTAACCGCTTTTCTCATTAGCTTACAATATATATATTTTTAAAACTGTATTAAAATAATTATAATTATTGACATTCCTTTCTTATTTATTTCAACACATTGTTTTTTTAAGACCCTTAATATAACTTTTTTTTTTTTAAGTTTGATGTGTGGCCTCTTTTAATTCTTCCTTGTCAAATAGGAGCCAATGTTAATTAAATCCCATCTTGAACCTGTTGCACAAGCAAAAGGACTTTTAGAAAGATGGGTCAGTTTTCTAAAAATCAAAGAAAGCTAAACAGTTATTTATACATCAACAATATTACCTTTACGGGCCGTGCGTGATCTCTCTCATTGATATTAAAATGTATTTGAATTTCAACTATCATTAGATTGCATTATAGTCTGTCTGTTTATAGAATTAAGATATATATTTATATGTATCTTCATGACAATAGAATTATTGTAGT
The DNA here is from genome assembly GCA_959347355.1 of Napeogenes inachia. Classification (NCBI taxonomy): domain Eukaryota; kingdom Metazoa; phylum Arthropoda; class Insecta; order Lepidoptera; family Nymphalidae; genus Napeogenes; species Napeogenes inachia. Next base: position 2,403,553 of record OY365795.1, on the reverse strand, counting down.
AGAAAGTCAGTGGGCGCATTGCGAAATCGGAATGAATTCCAAAATAATATGGATAGTTTTCTAGACAATGCGTATAAAATCATTGAAATCGCTGGATTGTCTTGATAAATTGGTCATTTACTAAATTGGACTACTATAACCAATTCTTATGTATGCATTGGTTGAAATTACAAGTAATTTATTATCCATGTTATAACAAGGTAATGTAGTACCATCGTTGGTATAGACTACATCTGAGTGCAGAATGCATTTAATACCGTTTGGATTCGTTCCGGCGCATTCGCAGGCATCCCGTTACTGTTGAATATTGGATAAGTGTTGAGTTTTGCGACCTATATAGCTTAGTTTGATGTGTTTGTTCTCTAGCTCGCTTGTTATCAGTTTTACAAATACCTTTATGGTTCTTGCAATATAATAATGTTTTTATATACACTGACGGACACATAACCTGCATTAAAGTTCACAATTACTTTCAAATTCATATTTTTTATTTTCGAAAAGTACGCAAACTTTTGTTGATTAAACTAAATGAAAATATCGAGACTGTCCATTAATCATAAAAAAACACGTTACTAATAGTATTGATTATTATTCTTTTTAACTGAATAAAAGTTTTGTTACCATAAAAATGGACACTTCGTCGGAAGAAGCCGCCCAAATTGTGGCATTGGTGCGGGAAGATCTGTCATAAAGAAGGATGGTCAGAAATTTAAATTTAAACCAATAGAGTATACCGAAGATTTGTAGAGACAGGTTCTCACAAAAGGAGACCCGGTACTGGCAGAACAAGAGTAAACTTCGTGACGACCGATTTATTCTTTCAACTTCCCTATGTAATCGTTTCCTTACGGCAGTAAACATCAAAACGGAGCTGAATGAAGTGCGTGATGTAAACGTGAGAGCACGAACAATAAGACGAAGACTTAAGGTAGCGGCAATCACCCCTTTTAGACCAGCAAATGGTCCAAAGTTGTCTGCAGCTCACAGACAAGCTCGTTTAAGATTTGCCCGTCAACTTCTTAATTGAACGGAAGGGCAATGGGCCTCCGTATTGTTCACCGATGAGTATAGGACTTGTTTAAATGGTGCAGATGGTCGCAGAAGAGTATACCGTCGACGAGGGGAGACATATGCTCAAAGTTTCATTGATTTGGAGGCGTGTATGATTTGTTCGTTTTGGAGGCGTGTATGGTGTAGGTTGGCATATATGGTCTGTCAAAATTGTCGAAGAGTAGGTTTGACGGCACAACGGTATAAAACAGAAGTTTCAGAAGCTCACGTGCTACATTACGTGAGGTTAATAAGTGTAAAATTCACTTTAATGCACGACAATGCTCGACCCCACACCGCTGCATTAGTGAAACAATATTGCGAAGAGACTGGGATCCGTACTATGAATTGGCCAACACGTAGCCCGAATTTGAATCCAATGGAGCATGGTTGGGACAGCTTAAAAAAAACCGTACGTGCGAGAAATCCTGTGCCCACAACAGTGGCAGCACTAAGAACAACGATTTCAGAAGAATAGAACAATATTCCATAAGACCGACTAATAATCCTAATAAGATCTATGCGGAGCCGATTAGAATATGTAATAAGAGCACATGGAAGTAATACACCATATTAAAAAAAAAAAAAACCGGTGTTGTAACTTTTTTTTAGTGTAAAAACCATTTTTAAATGAAACCAATTTTTGTTACATTTATCGATTTCGTCAAAAAAAATCATAGTCCTCTCCAGTACATAAACATACACTCAAAGATATGGTATGATACGCTGTTATAAAGCTAACAAACCATACTATAGGTTTCAATTTAAATTTGTTTAGAAACTTGGCATAATTATCCAAAATATTGATTCAAAAGTAATTGTGAACTTTGATGCAGTTTATGTGTCCGTCAGTGTATATATTTTTATTAAGCAATAGAAAGATATTTATAGTATGGAAAGAAATTAAACTTAAAGCATCTCTTTAAACTTTTTTATTTTCTATTTAAAATAATATTATGTATATAATGAAAGCCACGAAAATGTGTACATTAAATATTTTTGAAGAAAATGAATATTAAGTTAGTGGTTTGTGCATCTGTATAATAACAAAAGATCAACGGATTTTGATAAGACTTCCTGTTTAGACAAACTATTGCCTGAATCAAAATATAGTAATTAGGGGAACGGGTACATAATGATCCCCCTAAGGGAAAATGGTTGTGATGGCAAAAATATCAAACATTGCGAAAACTTTTGATATTTATATAAACTCGGCGTCACAAAAATCGCACCTCTATGTTTTTTTCAGTAAATCGCTCCTAGAATCTAGCACATAAGTACTACGTATGAAAAAATATATCATTCTAAAGTGCACTTCAACACCTTTATATTAATTACCTGTATCATTAAAAAAACAATTACCATTTCTAACCAGGGACCAATAAAAAAAATGTTTAAAAAAATGCTCACTTAAGGAGCACTACTTGTGCTACCTTATAAGGGTATAAAAGCTCATGTAAAGGTAAAAAATGGGTCAGTCGCTACTCAGACTTCAGAGTGAACACACCGGAACAACATACGCAAGAGAACAGTACCTGAAGATGGATACAACCCCTGATAAAGCCGCTCAAATCATTGCGCTATTGCAATCAGGACTGCGACAGGTTGACGTTGCTCGACAGTTGAACCTTAGCCGATTCTCAGTTCGATGATTATACCAACGGTTCCTTGAGACTGGTGGCTATACTCGAAGACATGGATCCGGAAGAAAACGCTGCACGTCAGTAACAGACGACCGCTTCGTTTTTTCCACATCCTTGCGGCACCGCTTCAGCAATGCTGTTGAGTTGCAACAAGAGCTCCGATCAGCTTGCAGAACGTCTGTGAGTGTTTCTACGATTAGAAGAAGACTGAAAGAAAAGGAATTGAGAGCTCACAGACCTGCTAGGGGCCCAAAATTGACCGTGCAGCATCGAAGAGAGCGGTTCCGATTTGCCCAGGAGCATGTCAACTGGACGAGTGAACAGTGGAAAGCCGTTCTCTTCACCGATGAGACACGAGTATGTCTTTTCTGCGACGACAGACGCAGAAGAGTATACCGAAGACGAGGAGAGCGATTTGCCCAGGCTTGCATAGAAGAATCCGTCGAATACCGAGGTGGTTCCTGTATGTTCTGGGGTGGCATATCCGTCGAAGGGAAAACGGAGCTTGTGTGCGTCTCTCGGACTGGTGGTGGTCGCGGGCAAGGGTCGCTGAATGCTCGGCGGTACATAACGGAGATCTTACAAGACCATGTGGTTCCGTATGCTGGTTTTGTTGGCGATGGGTTCATGTTAATGCATGATAACGCCCGTTGCCACACTGCGTTTGCTGTGCGAGACTATTTGGAAGAGGTTGAGATCCCTGTTATGCAGTGGCCAGCACGAAGTCCAGACCTGAACCCGATCGAGCATCTCTGGGACGATGTAAAGAGGCACGTACGAGCACGAAATCCTGCTCCCAACACTCTACAAGAGCTCCAGGATGCCGTGAAAGACGAATGGGACAACATACCCCAAGCAAGAGTGGTGACCCTCGTGAGCTCCATGAAGGATCGGCTGGAAGCTACCATCACAGCAAGGGGTGGAAACACTAGATTTTAAGGCCTTATTTGTAATTTTTTATGATGTTATTAATTTTATTTTTTGTCACTTTGTCATGTTTTAAGTTTTTTGTTATTAAAGAATTAAAATGCATACACATGTTTTTTATTTTCTAATAGGAAATTGAATTACCTTTCCAATGATATCCTACAATCATATCCTTACAATTCACAAAGTTTGAGTAAAATTATTTTGAAGTTGCTTTTTTATAAGGTGCGATTTTTGTGACGCCGAGTGTATAAGCTGGTTTATAGTCCTAACAATTAGTGAACATAGAAATAAGTAAAATATTTATAATATTTTATTATATCGTATTTTGTAAAGGTCCAGTAAAGGATCATTTTGTTCTACTTGGTTTTCAAAATGATTCCTAGAAAGAGGGAAAAATGATCCCCAAGGATCATTTTACCCCTTCAAATACATATGGTTAAGTATAGTAGAATAAAAAGAAAATTGATAATTATTTAGTTTTATTACATAAACAGTCTTCTTCTTCTGGGGCTCGTAAAGTGAGGCTAGGGTGCCTTTGCCGAAACCCTCTAAGCCAATCTTTACCAGCCTTGCACTTTATAGACGAAAACGGATGTATTATACTGTTTCGTTCAGCCAACTTGTACGCGAATTAAAGTATGTCATCGGCCGAAAATCCATACATAGTTTCTTCGTTATTCAAAATATGCTGAAGAAGTTCTTGTTCTTGCTTCTCCGTAAATGTTTTCATTAAAATTTCCATTAGTTTCATATCCATCTCGTCTTTTGAGAGCTATAACAAGCACTGAAAAATGTCTGCTAACGGTCATGTACAACACACCACTTTTAACAGCATTTAAAGCGTTCACCATGTAATTTTCATTCCTCTTCTGCCGTGATGCTTTCTAATATAGTTCCTTTGCATTATTTATACGTAATAAAGCAAAATTTTAATTAAATAAATATTTTGTTTAGTTAACTATTTATTTAGTTAACGGTGACGGTTCAAATTCAATACAAGGAGGTAAAATGATCCCCTGGATCATATTGCCCTTCATACAGTAGGATCATTTTGCCCCAGAACACATTTTTAACGATATTGTTCAAACATTACCTAACGTTTGTATGTAACTTCACACAATTGGCACAACTTTGTTTAATGATGGCACTGAATACTGTCACAAACATTTTTGCCACAAAATATAGACTACGGAAAAAGGTACATCATATTGGAAATGGACTTACATAAGATTTAACTCAGTAATTTAGAATTTTTACTTGCATTTTTTATCCAAATACTTCTACTGATATGAAACTTTAAGATTTACTGCTTATGTGTAGTCCCATGGCTACGAAATTCCAAACGAAGTGGACCAGATGCCCCTATTTTATCGATAAAACAATCGGGAATCATTTTGCCCCGAGGGATCATGATGTACCACTCTCCCATACTGAAAACCTAAAAAAAAATCATGGTTAAAGAAAATAAAACTTAAAAACCATTGTTTAGAATTAATGGTTCAAAATACTACATAATAAGAAATTGTATGTTTTTTTTATATAAATAGGTTAATGACACAAATTACTTTTTAAAGATTTTATTCTCAGTAAGACATTCAAATGTTGCTGGTGATCATCCTCCCACTACGCCTTATTTAGTGAAAACCACTTTCCCCACAATTTTTAGTAATTTCAGTGAATTTAAAGAATTATACCTATGTTTATTATAACTTTTATTATCACAATCAAGAAAAATTGTTTTATTTTGAGTAAATATATCTCTTTGATGTTTGCTTCGCATGTTAAAATTTCATGCTTGATTGATTGATTGATTTAATAAATATTTAAAAAATACTATAAACTACAAAATAGATTTGAATATTATACAATTATCAGTTCTACAAGGATTTTCTTAAAACGTAATAATAGCACAGTTAAACAGAGTCAAAAAAAGACAGACACTTAACTAACTATATCTAAATATGTCAAAATGTGCGTGCAGAGAATTGATATAATTGTCAAACGTCTAAACCGAATAGGATTGCGGCCAAGACATAAAAACAAAGGTAATTGCGTATTCTATGAGGTCAGGAGGAAAATGTTTGGTTCCGTTACACTTTCACAAGCTTTTATATTTGGGACATTATCACTTTCAGATAATATAAAAAATACTTTCGTCTGTGTTTTTGTCTTCAGACGTGATGATTCTCAATTACTATTATGCCTTTACAATCTGTCTGTCTGTAAATGTATTTTTAAAGAATCATACAATATTAAAAATGTTTTTGTTGGGAAATAATGTACATTGCATCTGGTAACATTTAATATTAATAAATCAATTTGTTCACTGATCAAAACGGCCGACATTTGGCGCCAATAACGCCATCTTAAATTATTATTGGTAATATGTCAAAAATCTTTTTTTGCATTATTTTTTAACTATATCGAATTGCAACCAGTTCGGTGACACACAATTTCTTTACGATGCAGATAATTAAAAGTACATATGTCATAATTTATCTCTTGTATCGTAAATTATGTTTTAGTGTTTTTTACTTTTACTAATTAAACCTTTCATTAAGTTTTTAAATATCGAATTGTTAATCAGTAATGAGTAATGACTAACTGTCATTTTTCGTATATACAACTGAATTGTGTATAGAATCACGTGAATCAATATTCAAGTACAACGGTTGATAAGGAATGCGGGGTCGGTGGCCGGCACTAGGTGAAGGTCACTCGGCCTCTAACGGACTTCGTGACGTCACTTGTGTTTGAGCGTGTGTTTCTTGACACAGTTTGCTTCATCACGTTTAACGTTGTGACTTAGGGCTTGGGTTTTTTATAACCCTTTATGTGGTATGGAACTATGAGTTGTGGGTTTTTAAGATTATTCGGTTATAATACAAGTCTCATATAGTAAATGTATAATATACCTATATTTTATAATAATGCAACTTTTATACTAGGTATATTCACGTTAAATATATCGGAATATTGCCCGACTAGTTTTGAACCCATTCGGGAATCGGGGTTGTTACTCATGAGCTCGAAAAATGTCGAACTCGCAGCGTGAAGTGAATTAAACTAAACTCGGCGTCACAAAAATCGCACCTCTATGTTTTTTTCAGTAAATCGCTCCTAGAATCTAGCACATAAGTACTACGTATGAAAAAAATATATCATTGTAAAGTGCACTTCAATACTTTATATTAATTATCTGTATCATTAAAAAAACAATTACCATTTCTAACCAGGGACCAATCAAAAAATGTTTAAAAAAATGCTCACTTAAGGAGCACTACTTGTGCTACCTTATAAGGGTATAAAAGCTCATGTAAAGGTAAAAAATGGGTCGGTCGCTACTCAGACTTCAGAGTGAACACAAAGGAACAACATACGCAAGAGAACAGTACCTGAAGATGGATACAACCCCTGATAAAGCCGCTCAAATCATTGCGCTATTGCAATCAGGACTGCGACAGGTTGACGTTGCTCGACAGTTGAACCTTAGCCGATTCTCAGTTCGACGAATATACCAACGGTTCCTTGAGACTGGTGGCTATACTCGAAGACATGGATCCGGAAGAAAACGCTGCACGTCAGTAACAGACGACCGCTTCGTTTTTTCCACATCCTTGCGGCACCGCTTCAGCAATGCTGTTGAGTTGCAACAAGAGCTCCGATCAGCTTGCAGAACGTCTGTGAGTGTTTCTACGATTAGAAGAAGACTGAAAGAAAAGGAATTGAGAGCTCACAGACCGGCCCAAATTTGACCGTGCAGCATCGAAGACAGTAGCGGATTTAGGTTTGAGGACGCCCTAGGCCCGAGACGATATGGCGCCCTTTATCTTTTGTACCAGTATATATATAAACATATATGTACATATATGTGTGTGTAAAAAATAATAACAATTATAATAAGAAATCTAATTCAGGTATAAATTAAACATTTATTTTTTTAACAACTTTTAGGACTTGCCTGATTAATTATTTTAACAAAGAAATTCAACCCTCAAAATGGATGGATGGATGGCTATGTTTCGATAGTAAGAGCGCAATAAAATAAACTTTGAAATTTGGTCTTGCAGTTTACAGAAAACCCAATCGATTTTAAATTTCAGTCATCTTAAAAATTTTGGCGCCCCTCAAAATTTGCCGCCCTAGGCCCGGGCCTCACGGGCCTAGGCCTAAATCCGCTACTGATCGAAGAGAGCGGTTACGATTTGCTTAGGAGCATGTCAACTGGACGAGTGAACAGTGGAAAGCCGTTCTCTTCACCGATGAGACACGAGTATGTCTTTTCTGCAACGACAGACGCAGAAGAGTATACCGAAGACGAGGAGAGCGATTTGCCCAGGCTTGCATAGAGGAATCCGTCGAATACCGAGGTGGTTCCTGTATGTTCTGGGGTGGCATATCCGTCGAAGGGAAAACGGAGCTTGTGTGCGACTCTCGGACTGGTGGTGGTCGCGGGCAAGGGTCGCTGAATGCTCGGCGGTACATAACGGAGATCTTACAAGACCATGTGGTTCCGTATGCTGGTTTTGTTGGCGATGGGTTCATGTTAATGCATGATAACGCCCGTTGCCACACTGCGTTTGCTGTGCGAGACTATTTGGAAGAGGTTGAGATCCCTGTTATGCAGTGGCCAGCACGAAGTCCAGACCTGAACCCGATCGAGCATCTCTGGGACGATGTAAAGAGGCACGTACGAGCACGAAATCCTGCTCCCAACACTCTACAAGAGCTCCAGGATGCCGTGAAAGACGAATGGGACAACATACCCCAAGCAAGAGTGGTGACCCTCGTGAGCTCCATGAAGGATCGGCTGGAAGCTACCATCACAGCAAGGGGTGGAAACACTAGATTTTAAGGCCTTATTTGTAATTTTTTATGATGTTATTAATTTTATTTTTTGTCACTTTGTCATGTTTTAAGTTTTTTGTTATTATAGAATTAAAATGCATACACATGTTTTTTATTTTCTAATAGGAAATTGAATTACCTTTCCAATGATATCCTACAATCATATCCTTACAATTCACAAAGTTTGAGTAAAATTATTTTGAAGTTGCTTTTTTATAAGGTGCGATTTTTGTGACTCCGAGTGTAGATTTTGTAATTAGTAATTTAATTTGTGAGAATACAGCTGGGTCTATAAATATTTAATACTCATCGTAGTTTATAAAAGTTTAAACACAAAAGTTTTATGCGATTACTTTTCCTCACAATATTATACAGTTTTGTATGTTTTTATGATGTTTGGACACGTATTATTTGCTAATGGTATATTATACCAGCTATGATTAATACATTTAATTATAAATGTTACGCTCTGTATATATCTTGCACGCTTATAACGGCACTGTTTGTCGGTCGTGTTACTGAGTTTCTCTCTCTGTTATGATGAATGGAAATAGTTAGATACCTATTCTTTGATGAGTATACTAAAATTTTAATTGTCATGAAGTCGTCGGCCATTTTAAAAAGTGCAATGATTAATGGACGTCTTTTATCACTGTCAGTATATTTTTTTCTTTTTAATGTCAGTGTCAGTTTTTTTCTAATGGTGGTTTTTATAAATTACATATCATAATTTATAAAAATTGGTTAAAATAAAAAACCTAATTATTGTTTTAAATTACAAGTAATTTCGTCAAGAAAGTTGTCAAACTTCAATGTGATTATCGTTAACCCATATCTGTGGTAATTGTCTATGGTTAAGAGTTACATTACGGTGCTAGTTCGTATAATGATGGTGTTTCATCACAAACTGAAACTAAAATGGTCTTTAAAATGTAGCTTGTAGACTTCAATTGCCGTAATATCGTAGCGTGTCGTAAATCGTGTCAAATACAATTATGTATTATATTATAATATACGAACTATTTACCTTAGTAGGACAAATGTGGTCAGTTTCAATAGAAGTGAAAAAAAATCTTATAAGTTATAACTTTATTAATTATATAATATCATTAAATATTTTTTTTCAGGGTGATTTTATTCGAAAAACAACATATCAAACCCAAACAAAAACAAAAAAAGTAATGTTAATATTGAAGCTGTTAATAACGATTCTCTGTTCTCTCTAACCTCACTTGTTAAACTCTCATAATTTCAAATAGGAGATCCATTTGTTTTTCAAATCATACCTAGTCCTAAAAGATTTGTGTGCTTTCCGAACAAATTAGAAAATTGGCAGGGCAAAAACATCCCATTTGTTGACTTAAGCATCAACATTTAAAATGCCAAGTACACGACGCCGTCCTACATCAAATTTAAAATCCATTCAGTAGTTTTTGGTATACTAATTCTAACCTAAATCACTTTGAGGTTTTACCGTTAAAAAGTGATAATTTTCGAAATGTGATAATAAGTATTCTGTATGTTGTCTAGGGCAATAACCTATAATCATGCCCATTTCATCAATATCTTTAATGTAGATTTTTCGTAATACCCAAAAGAACAAAAACAGATAAAAAAGAGATCATTTTAATAACTATTACTTTGAAATCTTTTTCAAATAAGGAACTCGAAAAAATGGTGTTCCCAAACTTTTAGTGTACCTCTACCTATTTTGGCTCATTACTATTTTATTATATGCATAGATGTTGTAATTTTTATCGCATTTATAAAAATACCAAACGAGATTAAGGGTTACCTGATGGTAATGACTCCCTGCCCGCGGTCTCTTGTAATATCAGACCATGCACAAAGCGTTGCTGGCCTTTGAAGAGGAAGAGAGCGCTCTTTTTGTAGGTAATCGTTTTGCAGCAATCTTGAATCAGAATCAAAGGGAATTCCTTCACATCTTGGCGGTTTGTGGGAGAAAGTTCCTTAAGAACCTCAATGTTGAAGAACTCCTCCCATCCAGGTATTTGAGATGGTATTGCAGACAGTTGAATGCAGAGCTTTTGTGTTTTATTGAAAGTCTCCATGATTAATGTGGAAGAAAAAAGATGCATGGTTCTTCAGTCTCTAGGTATATGTAGCCGAACGTGTGTTTTACGCAGAGCCAGCCTTTAATCTAGCGTGAAGCTAATGCCTCGTTCTATTGATCACTTCTAATTTAACATGGCTAAAATGGTCTTGCTCTCCAGTAACGGATCTTGGCTCGATATCTCAATACCCAGATTTTTTCTGAAATCTTGCGAGGCGCACTCGGAAAGAGGTAATACCGTGGGATTTTTAATTTAAACGCGCAAACCTTTTTCCTTAGAGGACTAAATTTACTCCTTCCCGAAACTTTCAGAAAGGAAACTTCAAAAAACTTTTTGGCATATGGCATATAGAGTTTACATTTTCATAAGCTTGCAACAGCAACAAAAGTGTAGGTAATCAGTTTTGTACGCAGAGTCGGGTAATAACCTAAAAATTTCCTATTCAAGCTTTGAATAAGATTTCAATGTTGCCTGTAACATAAAATAGAGTCGTGTGGGCTCTCTTTACCAAACTTACCAACGAAACCAACAAAAGGTTTAAATAAATGTTACATAAAAATTAACAAATTAGCTCATTACATTAAATTTTCTACAGGATACTCTACACACGAATTGGTATTATTTTTCCACATATTACTCCTTAATATTCAATATAGATTTTATATTTGAGTAAATCTTTTCGCACGACCCATACATAGTATGATTTGTTACAAAAAAACAAACTACGATACAGGTTCTAATAATTATTAACAAATAACAATACTTTATAATTACTTAGTATTTTCTAAGATTTTCACGAGTACTACACATTAAAATAAACGATTTTGATTGCTGCAAAGCATTCGAAACGTCGCGTTAAATTAAAAATTTAATTATACACGAGAAAATCCGTAAAAATAGATTTGTTTCAATAATACTTACTTGTTAACTGCTTCTGTGATTCGTATCCTAAATAGTTGACAATTCATTGAACGTTCAACAAAGTCTGTATTGAGAAAATGAAATAGGTAGATACGTTCATTTCATGTAGATGTATTTGGTGTCAATGTAATAAGGTCCTATTTGTTATCTCTGTATACAAACTAGGTTTAAATAAACTCGCATAGATAAAATCTCTAAAGTGAATAAAATAACGTTTTGTGGAATGCAGGTCACTATAACGGACCTACTTGTAGTTGCTATAAATTAAATGAATTAAAACTTTATTTTCTTTGAGATAAGATACATAATCGTAGTAGGTTAGAGGTGTTTGGTTATTGGCGCCGACTTTGGTCGTATATGGGCAATAATGTTACCATTCAGGAGATAGCGAAACTTTGATATACAGTTTTACGACTCATTAGTATTTAAATATTTAAATTTATAAGTTATAGGAGTGCATTAAGGCTTTTGATGGCAATTTATTAGTTCCGCTAGGTATCATGAAATCACTAACCAATTTTGAGAGTACGGTAAATAAAGTAAAATATTTATTGTTCCAGGCCCTTTTCTCACTCTGTGTCTCCGAGCCTGCCGTGGAGCCGCAACCAGAGGAACCTCAGAGTGACTCGGAAGAACCCCCAGAAGGATACTACGCCTTTGTCGAGTCACCGAATGCCACACCTCCCAGGTAGTTACAGCATGTGACGATGATGATAATGAACAGATTCACCTATATTTTTAACATAAAGGAATGGTTACTTTCTTTTATTTAAATAGCGAATAGATAATTTCTATGTACTTATAACGTTATAACGGTAAACTTGCATTTGATAGCTTATAATGATGATGATGGGCAATAATATTTTTGGGTTCTTCTAAAAACAGCGTAAATTTATTGTCTAAATTTTCGTTTCGATTTGATTCAAAATTCTTTGTCTAAATGGCCGAATCTACGTAATTTCTGAATCACCAACAATAATCGTGATATTTAAATTATTTTATTTCTGCACTTAAATGGTCCTACAAACAAACAACTCCATAAACAAATTAAGTTTGCGATAAACTAAACCAGATCCAGAGCAAGATTTCTCCTCAGATTTTGCTCTCTCTTACGTTTGTTTATATCTCCAGTACCTGGTGTTAGTCACTTGACTTTACTTTCACTAATGTATACATTGTAATGTGTTTTATGGTTGTTGTGTTGCAAATACGAGTAACGAGATAATTTTATTGTATTTATTTTACACGTGCTCAAAGATCTCCTTTCCTATTTTTGGATAGGTTGTTACTTTTTATATATGAACATATATGTCATATATAAAAGTGATTTCAAATACCAATAATTCGTTTATTTCAGGGCAAAATGTAGGTTTTCGTAAATAATTAGTGATCAATTATTTACTTTAAGTATTCACTATTGCTTGGAGAAGTAGATAATGAGGTGGTAATAATAAATATATATATATTAGCTGCCAATTGAGGTCCGACAGGGCTTCTGACACCGACTAGAACCAGCTTTCTTTACCAGGTTATATTTATATCATTCAAGTTTGAATCTCTACTTGAAATATCACGCGTGTTCAGTTTTCTATTATTATTAGGTAGTCGTATTATCACAATACTGGCATGGCATTCGGTTTCCAAGGTCCTCTTAGTACAGTTCTACTCTTCATTGCAGAGTCCGTCCTCCTCCCTACCAGCAGGTGTCGTCGGAGTGCGCGGCGGCGGGAGACCGCGCCCACGTCAGTGCTAACAACCTGTGCGGAGATCTCAACAGAGGAATTATTCCACGGAACCCCATGGGTCAGAGCCCAAATGGAGAGCCCTATCCCTTGTGAGTCACATAAAATATCTTAAAGGCTTAGTAACGTGATCTTACCAATATATTTATTAATGGATTCCCAGTTTATCCTACCATTTTAACTACCGACTTGCGATCCACTTTCTCATCTAAAAGATATAAAGAAAATATAAATATAAGCGGATCGGTCAGAGAAAACCGGCAACACCCGACTATAGATCAGTCTAGATAGATTTGTTGTTATCTGTCAGATAATTATCACCGTAATGACATCAATTTATCATCGGATCGACCTTGTAAGACTTTACATATGATAGATATTTAATAAGGTTCCGGTTGTTTATTATCTTCAAACTACATTCCTCCAGTGAGCTGATCCGTAACCACACTCTCCGCTTCCTGTCCCGCACGCTGCCGGTGTTGCGTGCTGACGACGCACTGCCCCGCGTGGCGCACGTACCACAGCACGCGACACAGCACGCAGCACACGGACCCACGGAACACGAACATGTGCCTGATGTTAGCCATAACAGGTGGGTTTTAGAGTAAAATTGACTTTAAAACATTACATTTTAAAGGTTTAAACTTACGGCTTATCTAAAATGCGAATATTATTAAATATAGAAGTATTAAACTATATATTTTCTTTGATATTTTAGTAAAGGTAACACTGTAACAATTCTAATAAAAAAGATTTAACTAGTCGATTGAAACTAGAATTATCTAAAGTTCTTTTTGGGCGCCCGTTTGGACTCACGTTTATAATAATGAAACCGAGTTTTGATTTCTAATCACGATTTGGTTCACTGATTCAGCTTTTACAACTCAAAAGCTGTTTCGAAACTTGTATTTGTCTTTAAATATAAATCATATATTTCATAATCCAATCAGTTACTCTACTTCTTTGTTCTCTAAGTGAACGTCGTTCTTCTATAATAAGTAATGTCATTTAAAAAGTTTAACCTAACTCTTACGACCTTAGGTTTCCAGAAATCGTAAGAAGATAACTCTTCTATAGTAATATAGGGGGTAGGGATCTGTTCACAACTAGCTCGACGGGAAACAGTAGGAAAATCAATTTTACGCATTTTTGTTCATTTTTTTTAGACAATTTTGTTTTTTTCAAAAAGAAATGTTTTTAGGTATTGTAAATGCGCAACGTTATTTAACTCTTTCCATAATTTAGACTGGAGGAGCGCTCCAAACGCTCCCTGTCCTCGGAGGAGGTTCCTGCGACCTCACTCCGCGCGGAACATCGCGCCGCCGACGACGACCAGCCTCATGACCAGCCGCGGGAGAGCCGCAAGTTCTGTGACGGCGGGGGAGTGTGAGTACACACACACTTGTACATGTCTGCACGTGTTAGATATTATAAGATATTATATGCCTAGGCATATTTATAACAATCTTATATCTTTCACACACATGGCTTACCTAATAAGATATGTAAATACAACATTTAATATCTTAAGGCTACTTCCGATAGCTCGTCAAATCAATATCTTTTACTACTTTTATAACATACCAGTAATAACAATGATATATAGATCTTAATTCGTAAATCTAATTGTAACAACAATATTTATTGTTAATGTTATTATGTAGGTAAATAAATAATTACATATTTATATTACCTACAAACCAAATTACTATATAATAACAATCTTATATGTAGCAATACTACAATAATATAACACACGCATGTGACACACAACATACACACTCACACAACGCTCTCAAGCATGCACAATCCGCACGAGCAATATTCTGTTTAAAATAATTAACATCTCGTATATCACACAAACTTTTTAAAAATGGGTAACAATAATTTTATACAACTCTCGGAATACTTGTAAACACATTTTAGTTTTTATTTCAGGGACTTGCAAGGTCCTCCTTTAGGACCATCACTATTGCTTCTGTTCATTACTATTCGCTTTAATAAAACAACTACTAACTTAAAATATATTTAATGTTTATTGCTAAATGTAAGCATTTGATTGTTTACATTTCTTATAAACGTATGAATCTATAAAACATTGCAAAAATAATTTTAATTGTTGTTGAAATTTAGAATGGTCCAATTGATGATTATTTTATAATTTCATTATAAAACTTTTAGCCAACATTACACTGACTGCGAAATTTAGAATTGTAAGTCACAACAGACAACACGAGAAACGACTTGAGAACAATAATATATGGGCAAAACAATAATCTTGCCTAATCGAGAATTAGAATTTAAACATTCAACACGAATCAATAAAAACATCGCAATTCAACAGAAATAAATAATTTAGTTCAACACTGATATTCCGATCTTTACCATAGACAACATCAATAATAATAGATTCCCTACAACATAGTAATTAGCTACACTGGTATATTTATCTATCCACTGCCGTGGCTCCCAGCTCCCTCACATCCCTCAGGACCACTTCCAGCGCGTCGTGGCGGGTTCCGTCGATGAACCTTACACGACTTTCCTTTTCGATCTGAAAGATGACAAATTAAATGTTCACTTTTGTCATCAAGCTGAAGTGTTTCTTTTTAATTATGATATCGGTAGACGTTTCCGTTTATAAAATCGACAAAGATTTGAAGTTGAAGAATTTATAAAAAAATTAATCATCTAAAAACACCTTAATGAATACACTACAAATTGATTATTTTTTAATAACAAGAACACGACACGTTAAAATATATATAAAATTGCTCACTATAATAGAAACATCATTAAAACTATCAAATGTCAACATAAACACTAAAAGGAATGAATGATGATACAAGTGAGCTGACAGAAGTAGTCAGTAGCTCACCTCGCGTCTGTAGGCGAGATGTCGGGGCCACACGCAGGCCTCGAAGTACCCCGGCACGTCGGGGGGGTCGTACACACGCAGGCAACGACGGGAGAAACACTCGCCGTACTCCAGGATGAAGTAGTACCTGGAGATCAAGGACTCCCTTATGAAAGACGACTACAACTGAACTAGTGTAACGATAGTAGTAGTAGTATATGAGCTACTTATAACATCAGACAAGTGTTAGGATCTAAATAGATAATTCTAAATAGTTTAGTTAATTGTTAAATATTATTAAATTTAAATTACAGGAAACAACCTTATGTGCTTCGTTAAATTTGATTTTAAAGTATTAAAACACTAATTTAGGCATTATTTATTATAATCTTTCATAGAAACTTTTCACACATAGATGTATATATTTTTTTCATAGTACATTCGAAATATGTATTGTCTAAACTTTTAAAAATCTAAGACTAACAATTTAGGTTGTTCCACGTCTGACAGCTATAATTAGCAACGTTTAGTTTTCAAACAATCTTACCTCAAATGACATAGCTCCATAATAGCTTTATCGTTCAAGACAGTGAATCCTTCCAGTATTAAGAACTTCTTTCCCTCTATTTCCAACAGGCCGCTACTTCTGTCCTCATGGCTTGCGTGCGCTTTATTTTCCCCGTTAAGGGTTGATATGACGTCATCGTACATGGCTTTCATGTCCAAGGCGGAGAGGATGTCGTAGTCATTGTGGTCCATGCCCTCGCACCTGATGTGGTGAGGACTGTCGTCCAGGTAGAAGTACTTGTCCTGATGAATGACGTGCACTGGCACCAGCGACTGACTCAACCTATTCGATAATGTTGTTTTCCCTCCGCAGGTGACCCCCGAAATACCGATCACAATCCAATCTGACTTGGACATGTTTTTAGTTGCCACTTGAGATTTATATATAAAGAATGTTTCTGGATGTAAAATACTAAATACGTGTCCTCGATTAATTGTGGTGAATCCCCTTTTTATAGTAAAACTTAGTTTTGTATTAAAATGTAAAGATTTGTCTACTTCTATATTCGATAAAGGTGGGTGCGTCAAATACGAACTATTGATTAGCTTCTTATTTACTAGATATCTTATATAAAAATCTAATTTACTATTTTTAAACACATAAGAATCTAAGCCAAATGATCTAGCTACACGACATAGGCACTCTATTGGTCTATATTTATAAGTTAAATGCTTCAGAGTATGTTTAGGAATAAATTCTATAGGTAAGGATAAATATGGTATAGAGTAAAAGACATGAGTCCCCCGATAAAGAACAACCCCCAAGTAGCGCAGAAAAGTAGCACCCACTTTGGATTTGGGATGTACTGATAAATCCACAAATCTGAAAAAATGTTTGATTCACTTTATTATTGCCTATTAATCATTAAAATGATGGTCATTTTGATTGAATTTTACTGATACTAAAAAAGATGATGTGAAGGAATTTGTCCTTGGAGATTAGTCAGTATCAACACAATTTAAACTTAGTTTTCATAGATATGTTATTATTTTATAATAATCATTTAATATCTATTTAAAATTCTAGTGAGCTGCTCTAAGATACACAGTAATAAGTTAGAATATTATTTAATATCTACAACTAAACTACTAAACTAAACTCACCGTCGTCAATAAAAGGATATGAGTTTATCCAAAATACAAAAATGAAGTATAAAGTGAGTGTTGTCACAAGAATAACTTTTCCCAAAACTGCATCAGGAATGTCCATAAAGACATAACTATATTATCCTATAAATTTATTAACGCTTTATATTTGTTAAGTCTCTTTGGGAAATATTATATACTTTTGTTCATCAATTTTCACTTCAATTTTCTTCTCTGGCTTTCCCTTTATTGCTCTCTCTATAATCTGAAAGCAACATGTATTTTATATCAAAATATGTAATAATAAAAAAAAATTAAACCTAAAGAGACATTGCTGGATTATTACTTAAAATTACTGAGGTTGAAGAAGATTAATTAAAAAAAATACTTGAAATACGCAAATCAAAATTTTATAAAAAAAAATTGAAATAAATATATTATAAATGTATCTGTCTCCAGACTTCCTGAATACTAACTGATAACAGCTAGTTCTTGCAATAAATAATGTTATTATCATTTCTTATCTACTATAACCATGATTGTATTAGTATTTTATTACATGTAATTTATTTTATAGCTTAATAATTAGTTTATAATTATTAGATTATTTTAATATTTGCCTTATGCATATATTTTTTTATATTTTATATATTTTTTGAATTTTTAAAACCATTCCTAGTTAACGATAAAAATGGGTGGGGAAGATTGGGAAGGCTTTTGTCAATAGGCAAACAGAAGTGTTACCATAGCGTATGTTTAAAAATGTAGTCTGAGTATAGTTGCCTCAAAGGCTATTTTTACACCATTCCTCATAATAAAGTTTAATATTTACCTTATCAAGTATAGAACTGATGGTGGTTGATGAGGACAGACCCAGGAGTTTCTTAGTTCCTCTGTCAGTATCCTCACTGGATGCAGAGTTTATCTTCTGCTTCTTGTATCTCTGTTTTGGTGTGTCGCTGGAAACTAAGAATGATAATCATATTAATGTATATATTCTTCTCTTATGAATAACTCAGTTTAATGCAATTTTGATTAAATATTTGAGTTGTAAACATATACTCTTTAATTAACTACTACACAAGGTTTCCAGTTTTTAGGAATTATAGAATAATCGTTTTTTAATTAAAATTATCTTTCAGAAACAATTTAAATCGAGACAATTAATACAGTGATAATAAAATCAACAACGCTTATTCAACTATCAGTTATTGTTTCGTAAAAATTAATTACTAAGATCGTATTTAGAGTAATGACGCAATCATAATATTGATGCAAAAAAGGACATACCTTGCCCTCTGACGCTCTGATGACTTGTTTCAAAACGACGCTTGTTTGCTTTGGTTTTGCCTTCTAAAAAAAACAATTAGGACCAGATCATAAACATAATGATTCATTTAGTGGTCCACCCACTTACCTTGTTGGTCTACAAATTCGAGCGAGGAGTGCACCAACTCTGAAGACATTTTATTTCAAGCGTAAATTATATTATTTAATGCATTTAAGTAAATTTTCAAAACAACTAACTTATTAACATAACCTCTACAATATTGACAAATTGAAAATGTCAACAATTGTCATTGTTAACGACTAATGTCATTTCAGGGAATTGCGTTTCGATAATTCATTCTGTGTACACGTTATCAAGGATGAAGGTCATATTTTAATATGAATTGTAATTCAAAACCTAAAATACAAGTTCAAAAATTTATTAACCATCCTTTAAATAATAAACTATTATTTTTTTCAGTTAGTAATATTTGTAAGGCACCTTTTAAATACTTTTCAAATATAATTTCAGATTCTGCATGTTATATCGAGCTATCAATGGTGATAGTGCTGGTCCTGAGCGCCGAGAAGATCCCGGAGTAACTACTCATACTTCACACCCTGCTCCTCACAGATATGAGGTTCATTAGATTATGATATTTCTAGCACTGTGTACTCACTTTTCATTTTCCATCCCTAAGAGTGACTTTATCAACATTTTATTTTAAAAGGTTTATATATATTTTTTTTAAATTTCTGAAATTTGGCACAGGGTCCACCAACACCGTGTCCTGCACGAGTGGAATATGCGACGCCGGTATTTGCACGCAACTATCAAGGAGTGTGGAGATACGTTGTACAAATACCATACGAAGGATACTTTACACAAACTGTAGAAGTCACCAGGTCAGTTATAACCCATGTAAGCTCACTGAAATTCCTTAATATTTTCTGTAATAATTAGCATACATTAATAAAATATATAGGTGCATGCAGTCGCGTTGTCATTATTTGGAGGGTGGTTGTCTCAGCTCCCCACGTTGGCTGTCACTGCTGGTGGCCGAACTGCACTACCCGCCTCCGACCAACGAACCTGCTCATACTCACAGACCGGTAGCGCTAGCTTTACTACTATAAAATATTGGAATTGTTTTCTCTGGTATCAAACTAGAAATATATTATATTATCACTACTTATTACAGGAGTACAATCAATTTCCACAAAAGCAAGAAACTGAAAGTAGTTCAGAAAAACCACAACACTGTGACGGGCACGACGCGCTTGGTTGCTATCAGGTATCACTGGTTACAGAACAGGTATTTTTTTATCTGTAGGAACTTGTTTTATATTAATTATTTATTATTTTTGCCAGGTCCGTTTATACTACGACTGGTTCCTAGTACCCGGTTCGTGCAAGTGTTGGCGTCCGGACTATTTTGCCCGCTACGTGAGACGTAATCGACATGAGTTGTAGACAGAGACAGATGAACATACATAGTTACGAGGAACATTAGAAGAGCTAGACGCTTGTCTCATTGCTAATAAATTATTTTATTATTTCAGGTGCTAAAAATCTTAGTTAACAGAATAACAAAGATCACACATGGTGGATAACTTATGCGACATAGCAATAGATAATATTTGGCACATCATTTAACATTCATCTATTTAGGATTATATAAAACATTTGTAATAAAATACTGTAAATAGAAAACCTGTTTATGGCGAACCTAGACGCTGTTATATAAAATATATCTGTATAAGTTAGTTATTTGGTGCTAAGCTTTTGTGACTTTAAGACTGCATTAGTAAAGTATATTGTTAAAAATAATTATTAGTTATCAGGTGTCTGATAGTATTACATTGACTAGAATAACATTTTTGGTTTGTGTGTGTAGTGTGTTTGGTGCGGCTGGATCTCTATTAACAATTGTCAAAGAAGTTATTATTTAATTTTTAATTTATCGCTTTTGTTGATAAACAAAATATTACTTTTATTGTTAATTATCAAGGACATTGAAGTTTTAATATACATTGCAAAAACAAAACGCAACTCGGATGACGTGTTGCAATAATGTTTAGAAATATGGTATTTTTAATTATCTTTTGTCCTTGATAAGGTGAATGAAGTTATTTTAAAACTATACTCAGTTCAATGTGCATTTATTTATATTAGTGTAAGATATTATAGGTTTGCAATAATTTTACTGAACTTTAAATAAAGCACTAAATATATTATTATTTTTCATTGAACTGCAACATTACTATAAATAGTTTTTTTAGAGATATTTAAAAATTACATCGGCAAAATTCTCACAAAAATATTAAATTGTAATTGAGGGCTATATTTTTTATTGAATTTAGTTAGTATAAATTAATTCTTAATTATCTACAGAAATATGATTTTTCAAAATCTTTGAATGTCTCTTCCGGGAACAGAATGGATTTCTCTTCTTCAACTTTCATCTCTATTCTCTCTGCCAGAGGCTTGCCTGTGATCGCTCTTTCTATAATCTGAAAATTAGTTTAAAAATATGCTTAATTTATTATAACAATATAATTTCCCTAATCAGGCATTATTAAAAACCAGACGGTGCCAAATTATTGAAATGTTTGGATTACTGGATTGTACAAAATTTTTAGATGATTTTGGGGTTTTAGTCAATTTATCTGATTTTGGTTTATAAACTAAAACTACACAGGCCAAACCATTTTCGAGTTTCATCCTTAGTAATATGGTTTATATCTAGATGCCGGATTATTGGAAATGTCGGTCTATTGAAGTGCCAGATTAGTGAGGTTTAACTGTATGAGGAAATTGATTTCTATACAAGTATTTAAACAATGTGTATGGTCAAATTATTTTCCCTGGAAACCCATATTAATTAGTTTTATAATAATAAAAAACTGGAAACTGAATCAAAATTTTTCTATAATGATCTTTTTAAGTATTATCTAATAAACTTTCTTAATCTGTGCTAACTTTCGACTATTAATTTTATATACATCGACAATATAAATAATTTTGTTAGTTTTTAGAAATATTACCATAAATCCCTAATTCTTTTATAATATAATTACGAAATTTTATCCTAATCACGCTGTCAAACTGTAAACACCGCGTAAATAGTGCCGCATTTAGCAATAAAAACAGTGAAAAGTGAATAATAGTGTGGAAAAGTGTTAATCACAAAATATAAGAACTAGTATATAATACGCGTATATAATAAATTCTAAGATATAATGAAATTTGCTAAGAATCTTTGAAGAACGCTCAATCGGAGGTTATAATTTAATAAAAACTATCAACCCACAGTAGGGAAAAATAAAGTAAAAACGTTTTTAAAATTTAAACTAATACGAAGAATTATAACAAACGGACCTAACAGAAATTAATTATTATTGAATATTAATTATTATTATTATTATTATTATTATAAATTGCTATGGTCAAATATGAAAGACGAGATGGAAAATCAAAATATAAAACAAACCGAGGTTTTAGCTGAAACTATTAGCAAAGCTCTAGAGGAGCTTTTAACACCGATTAGGCTGGAAAATGAGGCTTTAGAATGAAATTGAAACATTGCGGTCTAAAGTAAAATAATTTGACCTAGAAACAAGATATTTATAGTTATTCTTCATGGTGTCGAAGAACAGGAGGACAACAACATAAAACTCATGGATGTAGTATTACATATATGTATAGAACAAAACAAATGACACTCAGGAGTCAGGAGGAAGTAAATGTATGGGACCAGTGGGAAATAAATAAATTATTTAGAATCGGGATAAAGGCCGAAAATAAAATTAGACCTATTAAGATTACTTTTACACTAACAAGGCGCAGAAACGAAATTTTGAGGAACAAGAAAAAATGACCTATCGGAATGTATAACAGAGGACATCACAAAAGAGGATATGGAAATAAGGAAGCCAAGGAAGGAATACCAAAGCTAAAAGAAGCCAGAGCGTCTGGAAAATCTACAATTATAAAAAATGACAAACTAAGAGAAGAAATGACAAACTAAAAATCAAAGAGAAGTATGGAGCAGAAAAAAGGAAAAAAGTACCATCGTCACCTTTTTCTACACCACCAAATAATTTTAACAAAGCCCAAGAAGAAACAACAAATAAAACACAATCTACTAAACTTCATAGAAAAACCCTATTTTAGGCTATGAAAACCAGAACAAATTCAAGATCAGAGGAAGCATAAAAAAACTAAATGATTATTCCTATAAAACTACGAAAACTAAAACAACAACTAACAAAAACCGGAAACAGAACATCCCCCCCGGCAGGGTTGTTCACCATGGGGAGGATGACCACTACCCTCCATGTTCACACGAAATAATGAGAAAAATAAAAAAATAAAAAGTGCAAACTCTTGCCTTGCACTTGTAACGTCAGATCATTGTTATCCACAGAAAAATTACTAGAACTTTATATAATACAAATATATAAATTAAATATGTATATTATATATTTTATATAATATAATATAAATTCCTAGAACTTGTCATTGCCTTAGAGGATATAAAACACGATATAGTAACACTCACTGAAGTGAGGAGAATGGGCTGTGAAATTGAAGAACACAAAGACTACATAGGAGATGCCAGGACTACATGGTGTGGGTTTTTTGATAAAGAAATATCTAAGTCTAATATTGTAAACTTTATTGGGATATCGCAAAGAATAGCGGTATTAAAACAAAAAAATTGATACCATCAATATGTCATTAATTCCAGCCTATGCTTCAACAGACATTTCGAAAAAGGAAGAAATAGATTAATTTTACAAAGATTAGTTAGTATAGTCCATGAACCGGAAGACAAAATTTTAATAGTTATAGAGGACTTTAATGCAAAAATTGGACAACCCAAGAGCTATGAAAACACAGTGATGGGTAAGTTTGGTTATGGCAAAAAAAATGACAGAGGTGAAAGATTGATCCAATATGCCCTGGAAAACAAATTATCAATAATGAATACTTTCTTGTACAATATGAATTTTTTATAAGATCATAGAATGCTAAGAACCTTCTTTGAAATAAAGACATTAGTTGACCACCACTTATAGGCCAACTACTTACCAATAACCCTGTATATAACCTTTGTAGACTGTTCAAAAGCCTTTGACAGTATATCTCAAAATCAATATGGGATGCCCTTAAGAAGTGTAACATCAATTAGAAATATATAAATATATTTAAAAACATCTATGTAAAAAGTACAAGTAGAATGAAGTTCGATAAAAGAGAAGAAGAGATAAAAATTGGCAAAGGTGTAAGACAAGGAGACAAACTGTCACCAAAGCTGTTTATGGCTATATTAGAAAATATATTCCAAAATATAGACTGGAAAAATAGGATTACCGATAAAGAACCAACACTTACGTCACCTAAGAGTTGCAGATGATATAATTCTTTTTAGTCATACAGCAAAAGAACTGGAAGAAATGTTACAAACCCAAGTAGGGAGAGTTAAAAAGTAGGATTCCTGATGAATACTAAAACATCTAAAATAATGACAATCAATATGGAGAAACCAATTGAAGCAGAGGGCAACAAAATTGACTATCTAAAGAAATATATCTACCTAGGGATCAGGAGTGTCAATCAGTTTCAATAACAAAGAAGAAATGAATAGGCAAATAAACTTAACTTTGAAGATATCCTGGGCAGAGAAAAAAAAATCCTAAAGGGCAACTACAACCATACATGCCTTCTTCCATGCCTAACATATGGTAACCAGACATGGACATATACAAATAAAATAAAAAATAAAATAACAACCTGGCAAAAAGGGATAGAAAGGCCCATTCTGAAACTTAGAAAAATTCACTAAGAAAATAGTAACAAAATTAAGAAAAAACCAAGGTGACAGATGCTCTGGAACATGTTCTGAACATCTGACATATCAAACCACAAGATGGACCCGGACTAAGGGAAAGAAGAAGGGTTGGCAGACCAAAGAAGTGTTGGGCCGATGAACTCATAGATATAGCAGGAAAAGAATGGATGGAAAAAGCAAAAAAAGTAGATAACTGGAGGGACATAGAAGAGTCTTTACCTGGATGGGATCCATACCACAACCTAACAATACTTACAACTAGATAAGATTAAAATTATACTAACAATACTAATATATATTTTTTATTATTATTATAAAAATATAAATAATAATTGTAAATATACATAAGAAACACTTTATGTATGGTATAGAAAAGTGAGCTTTATAAATAAATAAATACTAATCAATGTCATGATGTTAAAATTAAAGTGCTATCTAAAACACATGTAGAATGTTTTCTATTTCATTTTGTACATAAATTTAGTATTATCAATATAATTATTGAAAAGCATTTAACTAATTACTTTTTTATAATTTGGATAATCTGTCATAATTCTCCTTACCTTATCAACTGTACCAACAGCAGTAGGGGTGGAGAGTGCTAACAATATCTTTATGTTCTCCTCGGCCAAGTCTTTGTTTAAGTTTGGGGTGTATTTCTTCTTTTTTTTACTTTTCTGCTTGAACAAATGACTAGCTGGATGTTGATATAGTTTATTAATGATTAATAACAATACGAATATATTCATATGTTCAACTATTGAACCATAAATAAAACGGAAATAATAAATAATATTTTATTCCAAAATGCATACCTTCAAAGATATTTTGAGTCTTAGATCGATTTCGACGCATTATTTGTTTAGTTTTGTTGGTTTCTAAAAAAGAGAAACGCTTTCATTTTATATATTATTAAAAATAAATGTACAATTATTTTATAATTTATCTACCTTCTGGGTCCACAAAAGCAAGGGCTTGACGCACTAGATCCGAAGACATTTTCCAATTATGAATCTATAACATTTGTGTAAAATATATGTAATTGTAACTTATAATTAACATTAAATATCATAACCTCTGAAATTATTTAGATTCTTTAAATTTTTAAACATCTTACAATGGCATCTGTCATCTGTCAATTTAGGTAGTGATGATTGTGTCAGAATTCAGAAACAATTTATAAAAAGTGGAAATAAAACTATTTTTCAAGTATTTAACTCGTGTATTATTAAATTTAAATATAATAATATACCTACTTCGCCTATCGTTTCGCCTTACTTGTGGTGACAAAAGTCAATTCAAATTATTAACACTATTAATTTTCGTATGTATATATCTATAATCTAATTAAACATTTCCAATAGTAGACAGGAAATCCTTTCTGCATTACCCTTTTGAATAGGTTTTTTATTGTTATAAAGAAACACGTTACTTTGTAAAACGTAAATTTGTTATTTTAAATACGCCAATGAAAAATAAAATAACTAGCGCTAACTTTTTGGGTATATAAGTTTTAATTTGTATTTGAAGTATATGTGCAGATGTTATGCTGTGGCCTGTGGCCTGTGGTACCAATCTCTCGAGTTTATAGACCGAAGTGGCGTCCTGCATGTGACGCTGAACTTGTCACTGCACGTTAGCCGCAGAATAATTACAAACGGGGGTCCAAACTCCAAGGAGATGATATTAAAGTATGTATAAGATAAGAATATTAAATACTATTCGTTTTCATTGACTTGAATAAGTCTTTTTATTAAAATGTGTTTTAATTTTTAAGTAATAAATAATCTAATCATGCATAAAATGGATGCCCAGTTTATTTTAATTTATCTTTAATTTTAGCAAAACCATTGTTTTCTTACCAAGAACAACAGTCCAGTGTGTAAAAACAATCGCCTACAGACAAACAGAAAAACAGTTACACTTACTACAAACAAAAATATTAATATTAGTATAATGTACCTACTTATGCTATAGCTGTCGTTATTATTGAAATATGGATATTTTTTAATAGTTCATACCTATTAATAGTTATTTATTACACATATGAAAATAAAAAATGGTGATAATAAAACCATTTATATAAGTAAATATTTTATTGTTTCTATTTATTTGAAAGGTATTTGGATATTTATTTTCGTGAGTTACTTATGGGTAAGTGTTTTAATATTGAATATGAAATTCTACTTTCTACACTATATTTTAATATTTTTAAACTACACAACCTGATTTTGATTTTATAATCATTATATATTTACAATGAATAAGAGGTACATTTCTTATAATGTTTTCAATATTTAATTATATGTTTCCCATGAAACTATTATAAAGGATCATAAGATTTTAAATAAGCGTAGATATTCACAGCACTAAGTTAACAGGCTTCGTGTCTGTCGTCGCCATCTTGAATATCTATGGAATGTTCCCCGGACGCCATTGGTGCGGTCCCAACACTGACACACTCGAGGGAATCAGTTATAAAATCTCCATTACAATCATCAGAGTCGTCAGTTTCTCTGTCTAAATACGGTATCTTATTAGTTCTCTCGTTATTCTGTCCCGTATCGAGATTGAAGCCGTTACTGGAGTGAGCTATCTGAGCGTCCCCATCACAATCCTGATGTGTGTAGAATCGCACTGAGGGTTCCTGTTTAGGATGGCTGAAGGTCACCTGACAAGCTGAGTAGGGAGGTGGGGGATCCTCCAGTTTGCAGGCGGAGTAGGGGGGAGGGAGATCGGGGGGGGAGCTCGATTCGGATAGGTAAGTGTCCTCAGGAGGGATATCCATCTCTATGCTGCTTGCGTTTTGTTCTGAAATAAAAGTTGTTATTGTTTTGAGACAGGTAGCGGTAAAAAGTTGAATGTTGATACTTACGACTCGTAGCGAGAACGTTAGGTGTCGGCCATTCTTCAGACCGCCTTCGTCGAGCTGAAAAGTGACTTATATAATAAGAATTTAAAAATATCTATAAAATAATTAAAATAGAGCCTAAACATGCTCATTAATATTTTGCAAACTTTGTACTAATTATTTTTTACCATTTTACTGAAGTCTCGTAGCAAGCTAAGCGGTACTCACAGCGCGCATAGCTCCGTGTGAAGCAGCGGTCCGTAGCGCGCACGAGCAGTAGCGCGGCTACGAGCAGTAGGGCGCCCGCTCCCCACCCCCGCGCCCCGCGCCATGCCCACTCCCCGCCCGCGCTACGAGGCTCCGACTGACGCAGAAAATAACATTATAACACTCACTGTAGTCTCTATGAAAAAGTTGATAGATAAACCTCTCAGTAAGTTCTATTCTAGAATCTGGTAATGTACCGAGGGGTTGTTGTCGGGTAGATGCCAGGGCGCCCCGAGCGGTCCTGGTCGCCAGGAGCTGGTGGGTGTGGGGCGCGGAGGGTGGGGGACGCTCTCCGCCGCCGCACTGCCTAGTCTGGATACAGGAGGTTATATTACTGGTACTGTGGTTAAGGCTTAGCAACAATGTAAGGTAATATTGAAAAAAGATTTACAATAAGTATAGGAACATCATCAGATGGACCGTCAGTTCGTTTTTTTTTATTAATAAATATATTTACAACCAGTATCACCTAACAACAATAATAATAACAATATCACAGAACAAATTACACACATTGATCTAACTCCTAAGTTGTTAAGGGTGTTAGACAACGATACAAATACATAGAAATACAAATAAATATATTTATATTGAATAAACGACCAAAATCAGAAATACAGACATCTATGCTTATCACAAACATGCCTCTCCCTGTGGGGAATCGAACCCGGGGTAGACCAACCTAATAAGTTGTCGTAGTTGTGCTGGAGTGTACAGCAGTAGTTCTGGACGGTGTCTCGGCCAGTCCAGACGAGCTCGCAGCTCGCGGAGACGACGCAGCTCCTGGGGAGGGAGGTGCAACATCTGTGATCGGAAAACTAAATTATCAATTATTAAATACATATTATAATATAGTTTGTGACACTAAACTCTATTTTTAGTCTTCATCATAAAAACTAATACAAAAGTTAATGCGTCCATTTCATTATCCAATTTACAGTGCACTATTTGGACTTCAAAAAATTGCGAATAAATTTTTCACCAATCAGATGTTAACACTAGCATAGTAACAGCCTTTTCACAATGTGATATTAGTACACTAACTGACCTAGCGTTTAGTAAATTGGGTAGAGACAGGCTGCTTTAGTAATGATTCCATCGTAGGTAGAAATAGACATTTTCATTTTAGTTAAATAATTTAGAGCATCGTTTTTACTGTTACGTCAACCGTACCTACCTCTAGTATGCTTTGAAGTTATTAAAACTATGTAAGTTTTCGAAATCGTAAAATGAAAACAGATTTATTATACACTCTATGAACCAAAATCTACTGACATATTTGAAAAAATATGTTAAATATTATATTTATCTTTAGATATTTAGGTTGCTTCTATAAATCATCTGAAAGAACTAAAGATAAATATATATTTTCAAATATGTTAATAGATTTTGATTCATGAAGTGTATAATAATTGTTTTGTTAGTGTATAACAATTGTTTTGAATTGACGATTTAGTAAACTGTCCTAGTTTTCGTAACGTCAAAACTCGTATAGGGGGTACAGTATTTGCCGGTAACACGAATAACGAAAACGAATCCCGATGTCGTTATACTCGGCTTAGACTATATGATTCGATGTCGTTTTTTCTTTGTTTGTCTTGGTAACCTACTTGCATTTTAATTTCTTCCTTTATTAAGCGGTTCCCCAACGCAAAGATTTTATAAAAATACATAATTATATTATTTTTATAATTTCTAGAGGTCTTTTTGTATCGGGGTTATTTTTGACGTGACAACGTCTTAAATTAGGTTAAGCTGGGAGTCACTTATGAAAAAGTGTAACGCCCGGTAACGTAACGATGAGTCACACACACATAGAATGCCTTGCATCTCTCTCCCACTCAAACATGATCGGTCCGCCGAGCAATGTTTTGATTTTCAAATTGATTCTTTAAAATTACAAATATTAAGAAAAAGTGGCAGATATAAGAAAACTTGATTTAAAATGTGTTGAGCAAGAATTTTAACATCTAATTTAAGTAAATGTTTTAATTTTCAACTTCATTATTTACAATTACAAATTTTAATTAATTTCAAATTTATTTAGCAAAAATTTGAACCTTCGATCTGAATAAGTGTTTTGATTTTCAAATTAATTCTTTAAAATTAAAAATATTAAAATATATAAAATCAGAAGTGACGTCAAATAACATTATCTGTACTTATTATTATTTAATATGTAGGCCAGTACATGTGACCATACTTGGTAGACACAATTGGAAATAGTATTTTTTTATAACTGAAAAAAATATATATATAAAATACTGGTAGCAAACAATAACTTCAATGATCGATATCTCCGCAACTAATTGATGTATCGAAAAAGTCTGTAAATAAATTTTGTAAAAAATAATAACATCAATAATATAATATAAAATAAATAATATATAAAATGATTTTACGTGACAACGTCTTCATCGTCCTATCCTCAACAAAATCACTCAAATTATTAAAATATTGTGCAATTTAATAATATTCATATCAATAAATATTCTACCGAGAAAAAGACGTGGTCACGTAAATCTTCGCCCGTAAAAGCGACTTTACAGGCAACCATATTTTTTTTTAATGATTTTTAAAGTTATGTTACTGATTTCATTATTATACAAAATGAACCTACGGACACACAAATTTTCATTTGCTTAAGTATTTCTATCAATATTGTATATATTGAACCTTTCACCCCTATGAATGAAACCTCAATATCTTAGAGACGACTGTTTATATTTCGACCAAACATAGCTAAAAACCATCTCGATGAACCAGGTTGTCGATTAAAAAAAAACCGCAATCAAATCCGTCCAACGCGTTTGGCTGCTACATTGCCACAGACAGACACACAGATACACAGATCGACAATCAAACTTATAACCTCCTCTTTTTGAGTCGGGGCTGAAAAAACAGTCACTTCTAGTTTCAACACTACCTGTAAATGCAAGCGATGCGCTCGCGCAGTGATCTCAGTGAGCTCTGCGAGTGTAACCCGTCCTCTCCGGCGCCGGTAGCGCTCGATCTCAGACCACACGGGTGGGAGCGTGGCCTGCATGATGCCAGAAACTCCTAGGACCTGGATAATCGCAACATACACAGTGAGTTCTCGTTGGCTAGCCTTTTTTTAAATAACTTAAAATTAATTTTACAAGAGTCTTCTCACACCAAGCGTTTGGTGTGAGAAAAACCAAACATCAAACTCAGCTGGATATTTTTTTTGTGATCTCTAAATATTCACAAATGTCAATATTTGTAAGCCAATTTAAAAACAACCAGAGTCCTCGAAATCAATTCGATGGAAAGCACTATTAATTAATTAATTTGTTAAAATGTTATCTAATATCGAGTAAATATAAAATTAAAAATTCATTAAGAAGAGCTGGACTCGAACCTGAACCTGTCAGGCCTTTCGTGTTTTTCTCCAACTTTCTCTCTTTGAGCTATCGTGTTGTTACCTGACTTGGATGATTTTAGCATATTATATTAACTATGAGGTTGTTGTTAAAAATTAAACTAACGTTGTATTTAAAATTAATTTATACTGTTTTTGTTTTAATAATTTTAAGTTTAACAACATGTATTCTTATGTTTTTATTTGAAAATATTATTATCAGAATGTCCGATCATTGATCGGAGATCGGAGTTTAAAACTTAAAACCTTATTTCAAATATACACAGACTACTAAATCAAACAGTTGCCGTGGCCGTCATAATGGGACACCACGGGATCGCTTTCGCACTCACCGTGATGCCCCAACGTGAACCACGGAGAGGGCATCCCGCAAACGAGGAGCACCCACCCCTTTTTTTAGGCTTTATATATTGTGGAGGGATCCCCTTCCCCCCACCCAAGCCTGCTACGTTGGGATTAGACCGAGGTCCCTTTCCAGCCGGTCCAGAAAAGATTAAAAGTTTAGGTCCAGATACTAGTTTCGCCGAAAAACCCCAGACTAGGAGTTCTCATCCCGCACCCGAGGCCAAACTCATGACACCGGGCTAGCTGGGCAAGAGGAAGTCATTCAGGTGCGGGTCCCCGAGTCTCCGTCTGTGACTCAGAAGCAGGAGTTCTCGTCCCGAACCAAAGCCTAGAATCAAATCCGAGTCCAGCTCCGCCGCAGTTGTCTCCCCGAGAGGAGACCACCGGTCTGGCCCACTAGAAGAACAGACTCGATACGACACAGCGGGTACAGGGCTCACGGCAGTGGACCGAACGTCGAACCCGACAAGTCGGAAACCCACCACGCCCAGACTAACCATCACAAAGCGCAGCCGTGGCGTCGCACTCGACAACGATTAGCCCAGGCAAAGTCTGTTGCCCAGACCATCTCTCCGTCGAGCAGCAGTTAAACATGCACAGACCAATGTCAAGGGCAGACTCTCCAATTTTTTTGAAATTACATTCTATAAAACTACGAATACATAACAAGACACATAACTCTGTATCGATAATTCTTTTGATGTTATTATAGACCTTATAATATAATTAATAACGGTCTAATTAGCGTGACATGGAAGTATTTTCGTTGTAAATTAGGTGAAGTAGGCAGTTCACGGTTCTTGAGTATTTGTGCCAAATTGATTATTCTTCGTATTTAGTGAATTTAACATAATTTACTTCTGAGTATTATTTATATCGTAATTTATACATTCAATGTGGTTTAATAATTAAAATCTATTGAATATAACTCATTGATCAACTTCAAAACATCGATTTTACCTAAATTAGACCTAAAATACCTGCTAAAAAAAACTGCATTGCAGACATAGCTACTCTCAATAAATAATTATTAACTGCAATCATTTGGACCAAGTCAGAAAAAAATGATAACAGTAATAATATTATAAATTTTAGATTTTCATATCACCTACTTACGGTTAATTATGAAAAATAAATAGGTATACCTAAGTAATATAATAACTTTAAAAATAGGATTTGTCTAAGTTTCACATTAAAACTTTTTATTGGTAAATGACAGTATCAGGTAAATGATATATAATTCAATTACCTAATACCTGAATAGTAGTAGATAACACCTAAACCAACTACCTATTTTGTTTTTTCGAAAACTAGGTATTAAGTTATACAAGAACACTACTTTTACATATACATATTTACATACTAGGTATTTTAAATTAATATCTACTTACTGCTCTGTAAAATAGTACCTACGTAAAAACGCCAACAGAGTACAATTTTAAAATAAACTAGGTCTAAAAATGTAAGAAATGAATCACAAAATAGGTAACTTGAAGAAAATCGTAATCATTGTAAAAACTTACCAAAAGAGCAATCTGATCAATACAAATACAAGAGAAGTGAACACTTATAACAGACACATAATTTTACAAATAATTAGTAAAGTAATCAAGAAATATTTAATATTTGTGATTGTTTACACAAAATACGTGTAACAAAAGGGAATTCTAAATAAATGTTACCAAGTTCGCGCATGCGTAGTGGACGAGTTGCGTCATTTACCTCGCTTGGAGGGGTCATACAAGTTTGGTTATTGGGTGTAGCATTAGGAATACGAGGAATTATTTATTATGTTTTTATCCAACAAAGTCACAGTATATAAAATACAGCCAAAATAGGTTCTACACAACAAACGACTAGTTATAAAGAACTAACCGATTTAGAACCACCCTTAAAAATAATAAGTTAAAGTTAAACACTTTTGTATTCATATCAAAACTTTGTAACCAAGGTTACATAATATGATAATTAATTAATTTCGTCTGTGCTTAGTTCTTATATAAGAAGATAAATGTATATAGATTGAAACTACATGGAGGGTACAAAAAAAAGAGAAAAACTGACAACAAAATATAAGAAGATAAACATGATTTTCTTTTATTTACTGAAACTTTTTATATTTCCAAAAAATGTTAACATCATATTTTCATTTTAATACAATTTAGACGTTACATACCTACTATTTCTTAAATTTGAAACTTTTCATCTGAAAACCAAATCTCAATCGGTTTAAAATTTATAGGCGGTTTGTAACGGACACACAGACAGACCAAAATAAAAAGAAAAACGTGATTTAGGTTCCTGGAGTCAATTTTTTTATTAGACCTAAACATTAAAGCTTTATTCTAAGTAGATTTCAACAAATTTTATTTGTTAATGAATAAATATAAATATTCTTGTCCAAGATATACATAACTGTA
Source organism: Napeogenes inachia (assembly GCA_959347355.1). Lineage (NCBI taxonomy): Eukaryota > Metazoa > Arthropoda > Insecta > Lepidoptera > Nymphalidae > Napeogenes > Napeogenes inachia. The sequence goes on along the minus strand of OY365795.1, from coordinate 2,369,421 downwards.
ATGACTGACTTTTTTATGGTTATTAAAATTGTCAAAGTTAGGTCAAGTGCCTATGGTTTAGGTATTAAAGAGCAGGAACTTCCTCAATAGTCCATCATTGTGTTACAAATTATGTTATTTTGTAACTTCGGAGAATTTATTTGTATCATAATACATATTTCTGAATTACTTGCTATTGAATGGATAAATGGATTAAAATAAATTATATATGTATTAATAATTTATTGGAACGTAATTAGTAATTACTATTGGAACATTGCATTATATTATTATTAAATATTGATTTTTTATACATTTATTCTTTAAGACGTAAACAGAGTTCAGGTTAGTAAAACCCTAATTACGTAAGTTTAAAGTTCTAAAACATTTACCTATAATTATTTGTTAATATTTTTTTTATTTTATTTGGTGTCTAAGTGTATTTGACATTCATTTTCAACTTTTGAAAGTCTTTAGCCGTGATGAGTTTAATTAAATTATAATAAATATAGAATGAAACTTAAAATTTTCAACTTTCCTTTCACATGACTTGCACTAACTTTCTCCTAAAATAATACTATCCTTGTCTTATATATTTTCTGTGTACATAAGTGGAAACTAAATAAATAATTTCAAATATTTTTGAAATAGGGTTGTGCTACATTCCCATTACTTACTTCACTCTCTTGAACAAAACCATCAAAAAGTATTATACATAGTACTATTTACTATTTATATAAGACAATTTAGTGATCCTAAGTGCGAGAGACAGAGATACGTGTGACAGAGAGGGAAGAGGGAGGATTGATCGCGACACTCCGGCGCCTGCAGCCTCCGACAGATACACACTGGGAGATTTATTTGATGTAATATTATTTATTTTCAAGGGATTCGAAATTAATGCACATAATATTATTAAAAAAAAACATTGAATAACATTTATTAATGCCAGTAATATTAAAGTTTTTAAGGACTTTTACCTGAACTATTACTTGAACAAAAATGTTAGTACTAAAACAAAAAGGTTTCATAGCATACAAACAATGCATCAATTTTGTGAATAAGTAGTTTTGTTTCGGTAAAATGATGAACACACACATTATCAAATTATTATAAAATTCCAAAAAAAATGAAAGCTTCATTAAAATTCTCGCAGTGTGTTTCAATCCTTACTTCGTAGCTAGTAAGACTTAGCACAAAGTTCAGTTCCACGCACACTCTCACCTCACATCCAACAACAAACACACTAACAGTTTTATCAAAAAAACATATTTTCGTAAATGTATTCATGATAAAAAATATTTAAATTGTTAATAATGTTTAGAATTAAATATATTTACAGTCATTAATTTCAATCTAAGTAATATTTGAGGTAAGTATGTATTTTTACTACATTTTAGTTTTTTTTATACCAAAAAAGTTATATCAATCGTGTTTAGTATTTACACAAACATGGTAGTTTCTAAAACCGAGTACATCATTCGCTTTAGAAATGTTTTATTTGTATCTTATTTTTCGTCATATTTTTAATTCTATGGTTGTATAAAACAAATATACAAGGTAATCGTGTGTAGATTGACTAGATATTAGACATGTTATTAGGTGTATTAGGAGAATTGTTCTCTTAAAGCAAAGTAGTGACTGTAAAAGTGATTTATTTATTAAGAAATTTGTGGTTAATGTTAATTTTTTAATTAATATTGCTCATCTTTAACTTAATTTTCTACTTTATCCTTCAGAAAAATCCTAAAAACATGATATTCCACTTTAAGATGTTTCTGTTAATAATTGTATGATTTATATTTTTAGTGTTTATTCCAGCATGGCGGGTCTGGGTCTGGGTGCGCTGGGCGGCGCCGGTGGGGTGCTCGCTGCGGAGGTGTTCGCGCCGCTGCTGCTCTTGTGCTGGCTGTGCTGCTGGCCCGACGACGACCGATCAGGTACACATACACACAAACACACACACAACCAAAAAATTTATAAAAGCGTAGTATATTTTCTTGGTTATTAGTCAGAGTGAAGAAATGTAATGGTATTGTATGATCAGATGTTTATTTTTGTGCTATATTTTATATTATAATAGTATGTATTTAAATATTATATGACCATTATATATTGGATATTTCTTCCAGATTCTAGTTCGGGAAAATACCAACCACAAAAACCTGTTGTTCCTAACGGTAATTTAAATGTAGCAAATTCATTTATGTGTTTTTCATATTATTATATTATGTATTTTGTTGCTACATAACTGATGTTGTAGTCTGTAGTGATGTTGTATTTTATAAAATTAATCTCTAATTACAGCCGAAAAAATATGGTAGGATACTATTCTTGTTAGGGTGATAATGTTATAACATTTATTCAATCAATGTGGAGCAATATCAAAAATATAATCTTTTAACTTTATGACTATATCATTTCAATACAATGACAATCCTAGCCATCAATTAAAAAAATAGCCATATAATTTGTAAATAAGTACTTACTCATTTGGTGTTCATGTTATTCAGAATTAGATATACTATTTCGCGGACATTTTATGAAATATTTAAGTGGATAATCAATAGAATTTAATTCACTTTCAGAAACTAACTGTCGTCATCGTTCTGGTGAGACCTTAGGTCGACGACGCTTCGGATCCAGCGCTGTATCACTCCATCTACCTAGTACTTCAGGTAAAAGACTACTGTACTAAAGATGATTAAAATGAGTAGTATATGAACCTTTAAGATTAATTTATAGATGGTATTTTTGTAATTACGAGTCACACAAAAACCAACCATATTTTTGTATGCTTTTCAAATTGTAGCTTTCAGTAATAACGATGAAGATATGATGGTTGTGGGATTTGAATTGAATTGAATTTGGTCGAAACCCTCCAAGAGAAAAAATAATAAACGATCCGAGAGTTTTATTACATCGTAGATGAAGGCATGAAATTAATATGCATTACAATCCCAGTGGTTGTATTGAATTATCTAAACTATATTTAACAAAAAACAATTAACTTAACAAAATTGAATTAAAAAACAACGAAACTAACAAATAATGAAAATGATTTTATTTTTGACCTTGAACTATATCACAAAATCGTAACAGTCTATGGACCTTAGGAATAAGTATTAAATTCAGATTTAAGCTTTTAGCTGCTTAGCGACTTCTGAGAATGGGTAGGGGTGCAGGAGACTAGGACAAACGGAGAAAAAGGTTTAAAGCATCTGGCTTACTTCACGTCTATCTTGTATTAGAAGATGGGGCTAGCCCAGCCGGATCAGCCCGTATACAAGATGTCATGTATTGTGTACAACTGGGGGTACAACAAAGTACATTATGAGGTGACACCATAATGTACTTAGTCTGGCCTTAAATGCTGTTACAATTGAAAATTAAAAAAAAATACATTTGAATATGGAGTCTGTCATTTTTATACGATTGTTCATTGTGTTTTCTCATTTTGGCGCCAATACATTATACAATATTTTGCGATATTAAAATGGAGTGGGGTGGTAACTTGGACTTGCAAAGGTTTTTATGCAATAATTAGTTTTTCCCAAAAATCCTTGTTATGTAAGCTAAAAGGTTTTTACAAAGTACTTTATTAGGGATAGATGTTGCACGTGACTGCGTCCACGTAGACTGTAAAAATTATATTTATATGGCTTATGATCGTAGTCATAAAGAGTCACGCGCAACAGCTAGTGATAATATAAATCCCTTTTTCATAGTCTTATTAGTGAATGTAAATCATTTTAACTCTAAATGTGTATGTTTATTAATATTCATATATAGCTACATGAAAAACTCTTGAATCACATTGTCGAAATTTTCACGCGGTTCCCTATTTTTCTCGTATTTAATATAGTCTATGTTCATCAGAGAGATAATGTAGGATTATAAAGGTCAATTATTATTTTTTTAAATCGGTCCAGTAGTTTCGGAGCCTATTCAATTCAAACAAATCTTTAATCTTTATAATATTAGGATAAATTGATAGAAAAACTTAAACAACTGAAAATTTGTGTGTCCGTAGGTTTAGTACAATATTTAGTATATTTAATTATGATTCTGGTTTATTTAGTACATTTAGTACAATAAATAAACCAGAATCATAACTTTGAAAAGCAGAAAAAATAAATAAATTAAATATTTCAAAAACCCCGATACAAATAGATCTGTAAAAAGAATAAAAATAATATTATTATGCACTAATTGAAGTCGTTGCGTCGGGGGACCGTTTAATAAAGGAAGAAATTAAAATGCAACTAAGTTAACAATGCAAATAAATAAATTACGATATGGAATCATATAGTCTAAGTCCTCAATGATTAACTACGTAAAATATACACCATCGTCAACCTATTTATAACGATCCCCCGACGTAACGACTTCAATAAGTATATAATATCTATTATTATTTTTATTCTTTTTTTCTTTGTTACAATATTTATATATACAGTTATATATACAGGTATACAGTTTATTATGAAGTGCAGTTTACTATATGAAGAAAATCACCTGAATATAGCCTTCAATAATATGACAATGAAAAGTATTCTTTTTATATGACTTTTGGTTAACTCTAAATTAAAACGGAGGATTATTCACTCTTTTTATTAGTATAATTAAATTTGGTATATTAGGTGCGACTTAATCATTAAAAACTTTTGAATGATTTCTGGAAATAATCGATTCCGAATGTTGTTTTATTATTATTTTTTCTCCTCAGGCCAAGCCGAGCAAACGCTAGCAGCGCACCGCAGTCACGAAGAGATCCGAGCTGGTCCAGTCTCCCGGCGCCCTACGCGCGACGCCCGCTATCACTCCGCCCCCAGCGTCATACACGAGGTCGTACACCGCAGGGACTGGGACCGCTCCGCCAGGGAACTGCACATTCCGCTCAAGTCTGATAACGACTCGTCTCATGCCAGCGAAGGAACTGACTCCGAGCGCGACTGTGATCGGACCGAACCCGAAGACTCGCTGCGACCTTGCAAAAAACACTACGCGAACATAAAATCTTCGAACAAAAAAGAAAATAAGGAAACGTCAAACTATGACGACAAGGATAACGATGCCACGGAAGATGCGACCAATTTTTATATCGGAGAGCCGAGTTTGAGCCCCGACGAGAACGATAACGATAAACAAGAGAACAGTAGAGTGCTTAGGGCGAAGGAAGCGAAACAGTGTCTGAATGAATCTATCAGATGTAAGGACAGGCAGAGGCAGCCGTTGATACCGCTGACGGAGTTTCAAGTAGCTGGCTTCGACAGAAACATAGATGATAGTTCAGAACGTGATAGGTCGGGTGCCATACATCACTCTGTCGAATCTCGGTCCAGCCTGATCAACCCTCGTACGGTTCCCGTACCTCCACCTTCTGTGGGTTAGTTTACAATACGTTTATTATATCACGTTTATATAACGACAAACACACCTAAGTTTAGATAAGTTAATTTAACAAAGATTATTTATAAATGCATAAGTAAATCAGACATAAAGATGTCTTGTGACCTAATTATTAAAAATAAATAGTTTTCGAAATTTAAATTTTCCAATACAAAGTTTATTTGTTGCGTCTGAATTGGCGTTAGCTATGAGCGTAGTTATGGCGCCCGGGCGTTGACCTTTTAAGTACTTCTTACAAAATACAGAGTAATACGCAAAAGACAGAGCAATTTTTTTTGTATTATTTATTAAGCTTAAAAAAAATGTAGAACAAATATTGTTGAGATTGGCGTAGAGAGGCTGCCTGTAATATATTTATTTCATATTAAGGTGTTTTTATAATTTATTATTAATATTTTTTATTTATTTATATTTATTGTTGGTTTATATATGTTTATTTTCTTTTTAAACAACGTTGTAATAATAAATAGTACATTGTATTGGTTGTGCACGTTCTTAGTTTCATACCTTTATTTATTTTAATGTTTTATTTTATTATTTTGTTTTGATTATGTGATTTAAACTTGTATATCGCCTCTTTGTGTTATCTTGTACTGGTAGAGAATGCTCTTAGCAAAGTCCGCCTTTTGTACCTTTACTTGGCTCAGTAAGATTAAATAAATAAATAGCTATCGTAAAATGGTGAGACGATTCAAACTCAACGCCACCTAGCTTTCAATAAAACTTAAGCACCAAAGTGTCCTTTTTCAGAAGTGGTAGGCTACGACTGGGAGGCGGCGTACCTGGAGGAGACGGGGGCGGCGGGTGTGTGGCGCGCGGGCGGGGGCCCGGGGGGGTCAGTGGGGGCCGCGTGCTGGCCGCGCCCGCGACACGCCAGCGCCGGGGACGTGCTGGCGCCCACGCTGCGTCCTCAGTCCGGTGCATTATCCGGTATTCAAAACAAGCGACATTTTTTAAGCAAAATGCATTTATATATACCTATATAAGTACGTATATAACTACATTTCGGAAAAAAATATCGGTTAGACCAAGTTGTCCTGAAACCGTCGATATTTATAAAATAGGATAGTAAAAGCGTAAGCCACCCATATTCTAGGAAAGAATATTGATTCTATAACATTATGGTTCGTAGTATTCTTAGTGGACGAAGAACTTCATTGAAATTTTTCGAGAAAAGTGGCATTTACTATATAATAAGCAATAATAATCAAAGTTACTAATCAAAGGATGGTCTTTTAGTGCCTCCTAAAAGAAAATGAAGGTCAAACTACGACCAAAATTGAATAACAAAATAAACAAACAAAAAGAAAAATATTAACTGGTCATATATTTAATTCCAGAGAGTGAACTGGACTGGGAGCTGGAAGACCTGGAGGAGCTCCAGGTTAGAGGGAAGGAGACCGCCATATAAAATACTCACTTTACGTGAGACTGAAATACTTTAGATAATAGACTTACCTATTTTTTAAATGATTTATTTTCACCGCTTTATGAAAGATCTTTTTTTTATATTGTTAAGTATAAAGACTCTTTATAATTAAAATGTTTTTTTTTCTTTTTACAAAATAATTGCTAGGCAATTAGCAAAACAATTTTTTTCTAGAAAAAAATTAAGATTCAATTGAAAATTGTTTCTGATAGCTGTCAACCCAGTATATTGTTTTTGTCAAACCTTAATTAGAATTTAATTTTGACATAATTTTCTAAATATAGCTAGGTTTAGTTCTGTAGCGATTAAAAAACGATTTTGATTACATCCAGTATTTCACTTCTTGATCTGCGAATGAAGTTAGAATTACCTACTATTTGGGGTGGTAAGATAAAGTCTTATAGCATCTTATAAATAGACCGTGTAACATGTACATACAGACGGTATGTACATAATATGTTTATATGAATGAGATGTATTTTGATATTTCGATAATTTATTTTTATAATTAGATACCAGAACTGTATTGCTTGCTTTTAGTTTATTATATTTTTTATTATTATTTGAATGTAGTTATTAAGTTATTCTAGTCAATTATTTATTGTCATTTAGAGGAAACATTAAAAAGATCTGAATAAAAACATTTAGGTAATGATTTTTAGACGTTTTATTTTAATGTATGAAAACATATTTATTTGTGGTACGATATGTAATGTTTGTATATACAGTGAATGGATCAAATGCATTATCTAATATCTATATAGATATGTTATGAATTTACCAAGAAAATGATGCTTATTGTGTTGGCGCGTTTGTGAATTTGTCAAGCTAATACGTAAATGTATGAGAAATTAAAAGTTTATTCCATTACACTTGTTTCTATTGTATTTTATTTCTTGTTTAATCATTAAATGAATTAATTTTATCATTAAATAAATTTATTAATAAAGTGTATTAATCAATTTACCCAACCCCCTAAAATAAAGGAAATTCAACTTAAATTCGAACACGTGGCCGGCAGTATCATACTGGCTCCTGCGATCATATATGGATGGAAAATAAACATATATTATGTGTATATTCTTTAGAATTTAGATGTAATTTGTTAGAAAAAATGCTAAAAATATGATTACAATGATTAAATGTATATGAATATAAATAAATGATACGTCAGATAATATTAACTGTTTTAAAATGACTGAGATTTCTTTATGAAACAATTCTATGGGTGAGAAAATAATTTCGCCTTCGAGTCTATTTTTCATGTTTGACCCTATATAGGCATACATTGACAGTGATTTGAATCGTGGTAAAAAGTTGTTCTTGTTCGACAAGGATTTTGCCTGACTCTTTCTGATTGCTTCAATTATCTGCTCTTTTCATTTTAATAATTGACAGTTGGTAACTATCTTGTTGGTTCTAGTATATTAATATAATTTTTATAAACCCACATAAAATATCGATCAAAAGAAAATATTTCTAATGTTACTGGATTTATTATGATTATTCGTTATCCTGTACCAATTCTGTGTGTATTTTTTTGTGTTTTTTCTTCATTCAATTATTGTTAAACTGTTATCAAATTAAATACTTTTTATGGTGGAGGGAATAAATGGGATATAATTTAATAATATCTGTTTATATGCTTAGTTTATCAGGACGTCAAAATATTTTTCTATCCCCCATTGACGAATCTATCACCAAGTTCAGTTATTATTGTTCTTGACAAGCCATAATGTCATATTGCATTTTATATTATAATTAGCTGTGCTTGCGACTTCGAACGCGTAGATTTCGATTTTGATAAAACGTACTTTGTACTTACCAATGTATGTAAAAACTATAAACTTTCAAACTGGTAAGCAACAATAGAACGACAATATGAGATTATTAACTTCTTTATTTGTTAACCGATTGTTAAAAAAAACAATATAAAGTAAATACAATGACAATATATTCCCGAAAACTGTATCCAAATCGATTAATCTGTTTCTGAGATTAGCGTGCACAAACATACAGAACAATAGACAAAATGAAAAAAAAAAAATCTGGGTTCTCTTGCATATAAAATGACCCTCTGTATGAATTTTTGAAGCTATTTTCTTTTCGTATTGCTTGCACAACTATAAGACAAACAAATAAAAAGAGAAAGATTAAAAAAAAGCTGAAAATGGATTCTTTTAGTTATCACTTCACATCCTGGTATATTTTTTTTAATATTTTCAATGTACAAAGACTACTCCTCAAAAGATTTATTACATGTATAGAATAAGATTTACATGGTATCTATTACGTGATTGAGCTAAATTGACATATCTTTTTATTTCTTAACCGATTTAGATGAAATAAAAACTGTTAAGTGAAGACTGTGTGTGTGACTGTAATATATTCCTGAAAACTGCATTCAAATTGGTTAAGCCGTTTCTATGATTAGCGTGCACAGACATACATACAAACTGAAAACGAAATCTTTAGTATACGGCGAAAGATTTATACGTTTTGAAAAGTAACCAGAGTAATTTACCGTTGGTTGCATTCTCCTCTTCTCTGGACCCCGAGGGGGAGAGGAGTAAACAGTGTCAGGGCCTTGCCCTCTTTCTGTGACTCTCTCTACGTCTGTTAAGGGCGTGGCGTTAGGGTGAGCCGCAGCTCTAGGGAATGCGGATGCGGATGCAGATGCGGCGGGCAGTGAGCGACCAGCGGCCAAGGAGACAGTTGACTGCTCAGGGGCTAAGGATTCTTCTCGAGGAGTTTGGGGACCGGATGTGCCATGGTGCGATTGAAGAACTTCGGTCATGTTGCTAGCTAAAATATTGTTATCCCGATTGAGAATAACTTAGCTCATGTACAGCGACCTCTAGCGTTTATTGATGTCACAAAATGTGGAGTAAGCCAACTGCATTGTGTTGTGGTTATAATAACATGTATCACAAATTATAACTTACTTAAAACATTTTGTTCGTTTTTAATAAATCTTTACATATGTATATAGATTTTCTTTTTCAGTCTCTATTAATTTATACAGTTAATAGTCTATCTTATATCCAAAAGATATAAAAAAGAAAAATGTTTCCAACTGAAATCACTAAATTGAATATTTCGTGACTACCTATCTCGTATTAAAATTTTGTCAAAGAAATAAAACAAAAGTGTTTTTTTTTTTCATTGAAGTGTACAACAATACCAAGAAGGCCGCTAGTGATAAATTTATATTAATATAAATTTTGTTAACGGTCACAACAGAGAAGAGTGTAATTTTGAAGAGATTAAAAAATAAAATTTCATAAATAAATAGTAACGGTTTATTTGTCATATAACCGGAAAAAGTCTACTTGCTTGATAAAACCGTAGGTGACTCTTACGTTATGTAACATCAATCCGCTAGATGTCGCAGAGTTCAATCTTTTTTATAATCGCTGTAATGGTTTTTTCTCCGTGAATGATTCTCCTCGGCTGCTAAATGCTAGTTCAAATCATGCGGCCTTCAAAGTCCAGAAAGCATTTGGTGGAGTGGAAGACAGTATTGAAAGTGACGATATTCCAGACCATCGTATTCTGAGGCCGACGCGCTGATCCTTTTCCAACGATATTAACGACGTCTCACTCAACTGGAGCAAAAGCATCACTTACCCAGGAATAGTAATAGAAAAGCGACTGTTCATAGCCGCTCAGGTCCCAAAGACAAGAACAGGTGCCAGAGCTTGAAATTAGCGCATCACCTCTTGCAGACAGCAACTCTACATCATTACCAACATTTGTTTGTTTTTGTACAAATCTTGATAAATAACACAAAAAATAAATTGATCCCTCGACTATTTATTACTATATATTTTGTAACAAGTACCTAAAATGACAACATGAGTTAAAGAATATTGCTTGATATGTTAAGCAGGATTATTAAAAAGCTTATATTAATACGCTTTTATTATTTCTTAAACGCTCTTATTTTTTTTATATTCATAGAAGAACATTAACTAAATTAACAGTTTTAAACATTTATTATGGCGCCACCTAGCGGTGTAAAGCTACAATGTTTTTTCCTAAAAAAAAAATAGATGGCGTTGCTTAAAATGTTTACAAATGACAACAAGATAACAAGTACATTCGATCACCATTTTATTATATGTATTTTTTAAACGGTCAGTTTTTAGACGGCATAAGACTGTTATATGAAAATCGATTCTTAAGGAGTTAACTCCAATAACAAATATATAATAAATAGCTGTGAAGCAATTTAATGAAATACAAAAGAAAATAATTAATTAAAACTTAAATATTCATAATTTGTATTGTAAATGAAGTCTCAGATTTCCATGGAGGGAACAATACATTTTCGAGGTATAAATGTTTATTGATACCTCGAAACTGTATCGCTAATATGGTTATGATTGTTAATAAAAACAATATCAGTCATAACGAGTCATAACGATATATTTTCATCGTATTAACGGAAACTAATAAGCAAATGATTGTTGATGAAATTAATACTAATATACAAATGAGTCTTATCTCCAATGTTACAACGATGAATTTTATAAATCGCATCATTTGATTTATTGACACACAAATACCTATATAAATAAATAAAGTTCACAGAACAAATTACACACATTGATCTAATCCCCAAGTAAACAAATTATTTGCTTGTGCTAAGGGTGTTAGACAATGATACAAATACATAGAAATACACATTTTAAATACTGAATAATAACCAAACCCAGAAATACATATACATATAGACATTTTTGCTCATCACATAAAATGCCTGTTTTCTGTCGGAATTTCAACCTAAAAATATGGCAATTTGAGATCATAGTGAAAATTGAAAAACAATAAACTATTCAAGAATTGATTTGATGATTTAATTTAATACTATTTATTATTTATGTTGGTACCGAAAGAATATACATGACAATGTTTTCATTAACACACATGATTACTTAGGTATCTCTTAAAGAACTAAAATCATTAAAATTAACATAAACTAACACTTTTATACACAGGGTTATTTGATATTAATTGGCCACCTCTTGCAGACAGCCTTTTTTTATCAATCCTAAAAACATTAGTTCTACGACTTTTTAAAATCTTGATAAATAACACAAATAACTCATTTGTCATTCATAAAGTAGCGCAACGACACTGTAGCGCTGACCTTGGTTGCGCGGAACTCAAAAATAAGGTATCTGAGGGGACTGAAAGGTTGGAAGGACGGGCGGGCTCTCCGCTTGTATTCTGTTCCCCGCACCGAAACGACTGTCCCCGCGCTTCCAGTGTACGTTCGAGTACAGAATTGTTTTGTTATTACTGGTTGATTTTTGTTTTTTTATAATGTTCAAGTTTGTTTTTTTTTTGTTTCTATTAAGATTGTTTGTTTTTTTATTGTTATACCTGATCTTCATAAACCTTTTTACATACCTTTGGTAAAATTACATCTTTGAATATTGTAACTAAATATAAACTTTATGTATTAGATATTAATTATTATCACATTTTTACAACATAAATTCATAATTTTAATACACAATACGACCATTGGGTTATTATTACAATGTTTTTCCAAATAACAAAAAAGCTTAACTTAAGTCATAATAGTATTACGTGCATGGCAGTACGATACTAGATGCCGCGACCTATACTAACTAGTTGCGCGTTTTAATTCTTAACCGGTCAATTGAAGTAAAATTTACACTACGAAATTAGTTCCTATCTTAAAATTATTTCTGATTACTACATTTTCAAATTAAATTTATGAGTTCACCTTTAAAGAAGTTAGTTTGTTAAAACGTCGCGATACATTACCTACTAAGTACCTAGAGTGAATCAAATCGAAATGACAATTTATCTAACTCGTCCACACTAAGAATCCACTTTCACTTCCTACTTAATCATTCTTAACTAAAATAGTCCCCTCCACATCCAATACAAAGAGTACACTTAAAAATCAACTGTTCACTAACTTTTGATAGAACTTGAGAATTCGTTTTCATTTGGTCAAACGCCCAAACAATTTTGTCCATTAACATAACGCGGCTATCAACTTCACCACCGGAATACACTAGGGTTCTTACATGTCCCCATAAATAAAAGTTCACAGGATTAATATCTGGGGACCTAGGAGGCCACGCACGTGCTCCTTCACGTCCAATCCACCGACCGGGGTACTCCCTGTCCAAAATCTCTCTAACTGGACGAGCAAAGTGCGCTGGTGAGCCGTCATGTTGGTAGTACATACCACGTGAGGTCGCTAGTGGTACATCCTCCAACAACACCGGTAGGGTTTCTGTGAGAAACTGTAGATATGTTTCTCCATTCAGTTTTTCCAGAAAGACGGGGCCCAACAATGTGGAATTTACAATTCCCGCCCATACATTAACACTGAACCGGTCTTGAATATCATGAGGTCTAGATTTTGGGCTTTGATAACTCCATAAATGTTCATTGCCAGTATTGAAAAACCCTGCTGAGCCAAATGTTGTTTCACCAGTAAATAAAATGGTAGGACGTTCGGTTAACAACCAGTTACAAAATTCAACACGTGCTGGTTTGTCTGGTTTGTCTGGACTTTGTATTGTGGTATTCTCTTTGACACGAGGAACTGGAAATGGATGTTTACCTTCCTTATGAATGATACTCCAGGCAAAGGATTGCGACACCTTAAAACGTCGGGCGGCGTCATTGGTACTCGCGGCTGGATTGGCTCGAAAAAACTCTAATATCTCTTCTTTTACGCTGTCTGTGTGCTTCGGCGGACGACCAACTTCGCAAGACTTATACTGAAATTGCCCGTAATCGCGCAATCTCTGTGTTGCGGATAACATTGTATGAGGCGAAGGAGTAGCTACTTTAGGAAATTGCCGTGCATACTCGCGGCAGGCTTTGCGAACATTGTCATCACACCTAGCCAGCATTCGCACCATCTCAGTATACTCAATATTAGAATATTTGTACGGCATCGCAGTACTGTTTTCGTAGGCACTCACTAATCTAAATTTGGTTGCGCGGCAACAGGAGCAGAAGACGCGCGCGGCGCACGCGTTCCTAATCGACCGCGTCGTCCGACTGAGGCCAAGTTTATATTGTGCATCGCCGCCGCTGCCTCACCCCGCAACCCCGCGCCCCGCTGCACGTGGCGTATTTTGCCTACGCAAGGTACGTGGCATACTTGTGCTCAGAGTTAATGACACTTCAGAGGCAAAAAATATTTTGTATGGAAAAACTTTAATTTAAAAACTATTAGATTTAAAAGTCGCAGAACTAATGTTGTTGGGATTCATGTAAAGAGGCTGCCTGCAAGAAGTGGCTCATTAATTACAAATAACCCTGTATATTATGTATTATGATCGCCTTTATTGGAACGGTAGACTTTATTAGGCTTCCAATACTCAGGTTCGAATCCCTGCCAGTATCGGTGTATTTTGCATTCCATATTCAAAATAAAAATTAAAAATAAATATATTTTTTTTGTATTGAATATAACACTAAGTCTTGATTATTAAAATTATTAATAAATATATATGTATTTAAATATAACAGTAAAACATGATCACTGAATAATTTAAATTTATAATAATTAATAATCATTATGGACCATGATTTTATTTTTTAATTTTCTGAGGTGTTATTTAAAATACCTATAACATCGTTTTCTAATTTTTCTTTTTAAATATTGTAATATCAAAACACATTTTTTGTACAATATCATTTTTGTGGAAGTCAAAGCCGAAGCCCAACTACCTCTTATTATTTCATTACAATTTTTACATCAATTAAAAAGGAATAAATTAATTGAATCTAATGACAAAACAGAACCTCCAATAGGCGTTACCCACTAGTTGAATCTCTTAATATCTTTATTTAGTTCAGGATATATATAGTATACCTAAGTGCAGTGTAACTTTTTCTGATCTTGCAAAATATTAATTTTGTTATTAAAAAGCTTCTCACCCAGATATAAGAACTACTTTTCTATATTTACTTTTTTTGTTTTTTACATATATAATTATGTGTAGTCAGTAAAAAAAATAACTGTAGTAACACTGTATACTACTTAATTTAATAATACTTTAAAACGTATGCAACTACTTTGATCCCAATATTATCTAGAATAGTATATTAGTAATATTGCGTATTTTCTTTGAGAATTTCATAAGTAAATAAATAAAAAATATTCTTTTACAAACTAATAAGCTCTCTTTAACTTAATTTATACATATTATTTTATCTCATTTTTTAATATTTATATCAAGATATAAAAACAATAAGACCAAATCGAAAATAAAAAATCTAAGTCCAAGAAATTAATTCGAAGTCCAAGAAGTTGCCGAGTTTGTCATAACTCATAAGTAAAAGCGTCGATATACAGAAACAATCCAGGTATGAGGTATGTAGTTAATAAGAATATCAGTAATACTAATAGTAGTTTAGGTATAATACTGTTGCATAATAAGGGTTTTTTTATAGTATCACACAAGTGTTATAAGACCAAGTTATGTACAGTGTCATACACTACTTTATCTACTCTCATACTATAATACGTAAAACAATATTGCAAATAAAACGCTGAATAGGTATAACAAGAGATTTTTTAAATGTCAAATCACAAATGTTGGTGCCAAGGCGCAAACGTCGAGTGCGGATGTGTAGTGCGTCGCCGCGGATTCGTTCATTGAAACCTTTTTTTTTAAAGTAGAGGTTTAATCTCCTTGGTCCAGGTTGTATAGGTGTATCTTTATGATTAAAAAGGTGTATTATGATACAGTGTCCATGCAAGCCCTGTATCGTTTTTTTTTTAATTTGTCCTGCCGGACAGCCTGTCCAGGACAGGCTAAGGTTTAGAACCATTTTGCCTGATGCCTCGTCTTTTTACTTTATTGTTAAATAATTTTCAGACGCTCTTCTTCTTTTAATATCTGACAGTAATCCGATAAAAATTTTCATAACAGTAAATTATTCTTTAGTATTGTCTTGTCCATAAAACTTCTTGAGTAAATAATATATTTCATTAGCATAGTATAATCTTGTGAAGTCTTCCGTATTTTTCAATATTTTGTATGTCAAGTCCGATAATTGTGTGTCATCCTAGACATAAGACACACAGAGTACTATAATTAAGACATTCCTAGATATGTCACTTCATAAAGTTTTAGAGTTTATACGTGTTTCAATAATATTTGCAATTAATTATATTTCTATTTACAAGTACAACTATTTACAAAAAGATCGGTAATAGTCTGCGGAACCAGTTCAGAGCGCCCATAAATGTTTATTAGCTCGTCCAACAACACAATGAATGCCGAAGGCCGGGCAATCAAAGAAGACATGAGAGATGGTTTCTTCATGAAAATAACAAAAAGAACACAAAGAACTATTTTTAATATTTTTATGCGATACAAATGAAAATTAAGTCTGCAGTGGCCAAAACGTAGACGCGAGATAGTCGAGTAGAAATTCCTGTTAGCGAAACTACGACTTTTACAAAACCATGGCAAACTATTTATTTGAACATTTAAAGGTACCATAGGTAACCATAATCCCTTATTTTCTATTTCAACTATGAATTTGGAACGATATGTCTATTGTTGACTCATTGTGTTTTAACTTAGGTGTAATATCGGAATAAGGTAGCAAAATGTCAAAGTTAGCAGTTTGAGAAATCGAGTTGATAATCAGTTTTGCTAAATAATCAGCCTTTTCATTCCCTACAACTCCAATATGGGATGGAACCGACATGAAACTCACTGTTGTATTTTTATCACTATAGAGATCATACCAGATCTGTTTTATAGCATAAATTAAATAATTAGTCTTAGTATGCAGTTTGTTATTGTTTAGATTGGTAAGTACACTCATACTGTTGCTAAGTACAAGCCAGTTTTTGAATCCCTGATTATGATTTTCGATATTTTAGAGCAGCTAAAATAGCTACTGCTTCCGCTGTAAATATGCTAGCATTACTATCCAACCTATAACCTATGCAACTATTTAAAAAATTATCATAAAATGCAAAAGAAGCACTGAAGTAATTTTTTGACCCATCTGTATATATATAAAGCGATGATTTTTTCATTATGACAACTGACTATATACCTCTTCCTTACAGGTTAATTTGTCAATAATGACTATGTTCATTGCTGGAAATTTGCTTAAAAAACACCCTTCATAACAAGGAAAAGTGGAAGCAGGTTTATAAAGCTTTAAATCCTGAAGAAAATTAATGAATTGAGGAAGATCTTGCATAATGTGTAAAGGTTTATGTGCTAATGAGGTTAATAAAATATAAAGATTATGTAAAAGCTGATTGTGTGGAATGGAATAAAGTGTAAGTAGAAATCTTTCTTTTAAATAACAAAATCTAATAGAGATTGAAGGAAGGTTACATTCAATTTGCATTACATTTATAGGTGTACTCCTGAAAGCTCCAGTAATTAAACGCATACTTTTATTTTGCATTTTATCCAAGATCTTTAGATCTCATTTGCATTGCATTTTATTCAAGATCTCTAACCAGTTTTTTATCACCAGCAAAACATAAGAAACAATAAGAGTTATATTTTACAAAAACTTTTCTTTCAAATAAAACTTTACAATCCACTGCACATCCTTTTTTTTTCACAAATCGATAGAGAATAATTCTCCACAAAGAATATGCACATTTACACTATTAAAGGCTCCAGCAACATCAAAGAATACCGCAGCTGTGGAACTGTTATCAACTATACTATTCTGAATATCAAAATGTAATTGGCAAAAGCTCTCTCTAGAAAAGCAACCACTTCTGAAACCAAATTGGTTGGATGGTAAAATATTGTTTTTTTCTACATAAAATTGAAGTCTATGTTCGAAAATTTTGTCTACACAGGATGTAAGTGTAATGGGTCGATATGAGTGTAGACTCATATCGACCCAATAAACCTAGATTGAAGGTAGCTTCAATCTAGGTTTATTGGGTTTTAAAATGGGAACTATGGAGTAATTTTTCCAGGACAAAGGTATTTTATTATTTTCTCAAAGACAATTTAATATGTCCAAAAAAACTTGCAAACAAAATACATTAAGTGTCTTAAGTATTTTATAAGGAATACCATCTAAGCCAAAAGCAGTATCTTTTCTAGAAAAAACAGCAGATTTTAATTCTTGTAAAGTAAAAGGTTGCAATAAAAAATTGTTATTAGAGTTAATGTCAATACCAGTATGTTCAGAAAAAGTTTCATTATAGGATACATAATCTGAAGTTTATTTTTTAAGAAAATTGTTAACCCAAGTATCATCATTCTGTTTGCTAGGAACAAATGTTTTATTAAATTTCCAGATGATAGAAAGAGGTGTGCAACGATGAAAGGACTCACACAATGACATCCAACTACTAGTTTTCTCTTGTTTTAAAGTAAGTTTCTTTAAAGCTTGTAACTTTTTAAATTCTATATATGTTTCTTCAGATGGGTTATTTTTAAAATTTATGTAAGCTAGTTTAGAATTTAACATTGCTTCAGAACATTTATCATTCCACCAAAGTAGAGAAGGCCTTTTGCCCTTCCTATTATTAGTATGATTCTAGTATGTAGGAATAGATGAGACAACAGCACTACAAAGAATTTCACAAAACAAGGAGTAAGCTTCTAAAGGAGGAAATGATTGAATCTGAAAATCCAATAACAATCTCTCGACATTGTTCTCGTACACTTTCCAATCGACTAACTTATAGTTGGGAGGGTTTGGAAGTCTAATTAAGTCATTTTAATTAGGATTATTATTAGTAATATCATTCTTTAAAACAACTTTTAACATTACAGGAAGATGATAACTACCAAGTGGATCATCATTAACAGACCATTCACTAGATAAAGATAACAAAGGACTAACTATGGACAAATCTAAAACATTTCTACGCCAATTTAATAAGCCTACTGTGGTCATCATGACCATCATTAAGGAGAACCAGATTGTTGTCGTCAATAACATCTAAAACATCTCTCCCCCAAGGGGACGTAGAATAACATCCCCACGAAGAATGATGTGCATTAAAATCACCTGCAATAATCATAGAGCCAGGAATAGATTTAATTAATGAATCTAGTTTTGTTGAAAGAAGGAATGCAATTGGCAGGACTGTAAAAACTCACAATACTAATCTCTTTATTACCAATAACAATGCGAACACAAATATTATGTAAGGAGTCATCAAAGCTAGTATTTATTTTAGAATAGATAATGCTGTTATGAATTAATAATATTGCAACACCATTATGTTTGTTGCCAGTGTCATTCCTTTCAATGCTGTAACCTCTTATATTGAATCTCTGATTGGGTGTTAACCAGGTTACAGAAATGATAGCTATATGAATATTATAATTATGGAGAAAGTAAGTAAAAATATTCCTATGACTTAATATACTCTGTGCGTTCCATTGAACTATATTTAAACTTTCCATTATTATTTGTTATGGGATGTTTTATTGAATGTAAATCGTAGAGTATCCTTGATAGAATTGGAATTTATCGGTACATTTTAGTTTGATATTATTTTCGACCCTGCTATTAAATTCATAAATAAGTCAAATTTCGTTAAATTGCTAATTTGAGTTTCAATAGATTTAGCTGTTAGCAATGGAAGTGACTTTTCGTTAAATAAATCTGAACATCGAACTGCTCGTGACTTTACTTTATTTTCTTCAATTTTTTGCTTTTTCAAAGGACAAGAAGCTGAGATGGCTATGTGGTTACCACTACAATTAGAACATTTAGCGCCTTGAGAATTAATATGGAGCGTACTTCATCATTTTTACAATATTTGGCAATGTGGCCAAACCGCATGCAACGAGGGCACTGTTTTACAGGAGGAACATACAGACTGACCTCGTGTCTCCAGTGGTCCAGGTACACGTGCTCTGGTAGCTCGGTAGAAGCGAATGTTACCGCCACGGTCTGGGTCGGCCGATACGAGACCGCGCCACCTTCAGCTCGTACACGCCGCATGAAACGACGGACTTGAATTATATTCCTTGAACTGCCAATTAAAGAAAATATTTGTTTATTGCTCAAAGAAATAGGGACTGATGTCACAACCCCTGTTATTTCTGTGTCTGCTGCTAAAATCCGTCATGCTTAATTCCTCTTAAAGCTTTTTGTTCTGAATAAAAACATTAGCATTTTTGGAGAGATCGAAAGTAATTCCGACTTTGTATGTATTTGTTGATTGGCCTGAGATGTAGCACACCTTGAGACACAATGCTTCCGAATACCTTGAGATATTTTTAAACGGTCTTTGTCCGAGAAAGGAATGTTTTCTTCTTTATAATTTAGAAAAACAATGAATTCTGATTTTTTTGAGTTTTCAGAATATTTTCTACAATAGGTTCCCACTTTAAATACTTTGTACGGCTCGACCTCTTCGTCCGAAAAATCTTCCGACCCACAAGAGTCCGGAGTATCTTTTCTAAGTTTTTTTTTACCCACCATCTTCGAAAATAACAATTATTTTTTACTATTTACTATTACAAGTTTATATTTGTAGGATATTGACGAAAAAATACAAGTTATATTATTTATTACAATAAAATTTGAAAACTAGCGCCTTTTACTTTTGATGGTTCCCTTCCTTTTTTTTGGCCCTGTATCGTAATATTTTTTTTTTTTAATTTGGCCTGTACGTAATGTTTGTCATAAGAAATTATAGTATCAGAATAGATAAAGAATTTTTTATCACCATAAATCTCACGAGGCGAATGAAATATCAATTATCCAAAAACAAAAGATAATAATATCAAATAACAATAACTTTGGAGACTTGGTAGTTCGTGATACCATTGAAAACAAACCATTGTAAAATATTAAGTAACACTATTTAAAATAACTCTATTTACTATATCTTTTGATCTGAACCGAAAACTTCATTCATATATTATGTGGAAAAATAAAATGTTAAGAGACACAAGTAACATAAGTGATAAAAAGTCTATTTAAATTATAAGTATAATATTTGAGTTATACATTATCCCCATTATCCTGATTCTAAGAAATGTTTTGCACACATTTTAATCACCGACAAGCTAATGAGGGCTGTTATAAAAATAAGGGGTAAGTAAAGTGTAAATTAGTTGCAAATTGCAATTTTACTTCTAACGAGAAACGTCATTCCTACGCTATAAATAGTGAATTTTATACCTACTTGTTAAAAAACTATGTGTTATGATAGATTTTGCAGCTGATGGTATGTGTATAGTTTTTTCCCACCATTTACAAGATGCGCTATGTTGCAATATTTTAATATTTTGTAATGTTTTTAAAAGCTTTACGGACCAGAAACTATCTCTCCTCTCTTTCCCCTAGTTCGAATTTTTAATGTCATGATTTATTTGTTAGCTTTCGATTTTTAGAATTTTTAGTAGTAAAACTAAACTTAACTAGAAATTACAACTACATATATATTTTTTCTAGAGTAGGAATTAACCATCTCGTTGAGTTGGTGACGTCACACTTTAAATGAACAAATACTTTGTAACCGTTATGAGATAAGTCTTTGTATGATAAGGGTATTAGTATTATACATCAATAAATTAAGAATTTTAACTTCTAAGAGAATAAATATTATATATTAAAAAAATATATAGAATAGTAGGTATCTACAAAAATTTGATCGAAACCAATGCCTAATAATTTATCTAGGTTTTCGTATACTTTGAGATATTTAGCCTTTTTATGAGAAGAAATATTACTTTGTATATATATACAGGGTTATTTCTAATTTATTGATCACGTCTTGCAGCTTCTCTTCATCAATCCCAACAACATTTGTTTTTCGACTTTTTAAAATATATAGTTTTTAAAATGTAAATTTTCCTATACAAAATTTATTGGTTGTCTCTGAACTGACATTAACTCTGAGCGTCGGTAAGGCGCCTGAGCGTTGACCTTTTAAGTGCTTCTTACTAAATACAGAGTAATAAGTAAAAGACCGATCAAAAATTTTTTTTGTTTCGTTTTTTTTGTGTTGTTTATCAAGGTATGTAAAAAGTTGTAGAGAGGCTGCCTGCAAGAGGTGGTAAACTTATTAAAAATAACCCTGTATATAAATGTTATATTAATGTAAAAGTATATAAATCTATGAGTATTACGCGGTAATACATTCATAAATATTTTTTAAAATTACAGTTATTTTGCGTAACAAATTCAAGTCAGCGAGTTTTTTGAATATGATTGCGAGTGAAAGTCATTTTTTAGAAGGTATACATAATTATTTTTTTGTTTCAGTGAAACGTTATTATTGTGAAGGTAGGAAATAAAACTTTTGACAAAATATTAAAGTATTTATTCGTAAAATGGGTTTTTATAAATATAAACAGTTTTTTACTTTTGTCTTCGAAACAAATGTTTATACAAAATTAAATAGAAATTCTTCATAATTTTTTCTAATGTAATATGATACAGAGGGACGGTGGTTTAGGAATGTGGAATAAGTTATACTTAACTAAATAGTAATAGAGTTGAGAATAAACATTAATATTTAATGGTGATCATATACCACTCGACTCACACAGACACCCGATTCTGGGAGTCAAATATACATATTAATAATGATTACAACGAAAATTTGGATAGACCCTATTTAAGCCAACACCACATAATAAAATCAGTATCTCAAATTGGTTTAGTTTATCTTAACGCCTTTAATTGCCTGCCAAAATGATATTTATAATTTACACTGATCTCGGTGAATAAACACGAATTTTAGTTACATCATATACCTGATGATATTATATTTAATAATTTTAAAGTAGTATCTAACTTAAATTATTTCATGAACACATTGAGGTATTTCATAAAAATTCATATCAAATACTCTGGTCTAGTACATTTAAATTGTAGCAAAATCAAACTTCTATTTCCAGTCAATCAAAAGAAACAGTAATGTAAGCCGCATATTTAACTCGAGAAGAGAAGCAAAAGAATCAAAACTTAAAGTCAACCTAGAATCTTGAAATTTAGCATGAAGCAATTTTTTATAGTATCTAAATATAAGCGAAAAACGCCGAAAACCCTATTTTTTAGTTACATCACATATCTTTTATATACGGTAATGAATCCTTCGTGCGCGTCCTTCTTCGACTCGCTCTTTGTCGATATTATTTTTGCAAACATTAGCTAATTAAAAACACTTTTTTATCTGCCTTGGTTTGACAATTCGAAGAACATTTACAGGGCTGAATTAACAGTTCATACAATTTCTGCTTCTTATATTGTCGTGGAAACAATTTGTTGTTTTTTCTTTCATAGCCTAAAAAGGCAGAATCAATAGTTGTATGTAGACTGTAGTTAAATTGGTTTGCATTAATCCATATATACGGTTATTTGTAAATAATTTACCACCTCTTGCAGGCAGCCTCTCTACATCAAACCCAACAACATTTGTTATACGACTTTTTACAAATCTTGATAAACAACATAAAAAAACGAAACCAAAAAAATGTTTGCTCCCTCTTTAACTTATTACTCCGTATTTTGTAAGAGTACTTAAAAGGTCAACGCCCGGGCGTCATGCCAACGTTCAGAGTTAATGCCAGTTCTGAGGCAACAAAATCAATTTTGTATGAGAACTTTAAAATTTAAAAACTATCCATTATTAAAAGTCGTATAATAAATGTTGTTGGGATTGATGTGGAGAGACTGCCAATTAATTTAAAATAACCCTATATACCTATATTTTTGATGAATCTTTTATATAATATGTACATAAATGTAAAGCATGTGACGTGCAAAATATTCCTAGGAAATGCCAAAACCGGGATTTGCAAAAATAATTTATTTTGATGTTTTTGATATATATAACAGTTGATATTATTTTCCGAAAAAGATAGGTGGAAATAGCGTCTTATTCAATTAATTGTTCGGCACTTAATTAAGGATTTCTTAAATACCGCAGAGCTTTCTGACTACAATTCCGAGAATGCAGCTTTTAAACTGTTTTTAGGAACCCTAATTTGCTGGTAAAATCACAACCACTGCAATTCCCAATAGATGAAAACATCTGTATCAGCGCTTATAAATATATATAACATTCTTAAAATTGCGACTTAAACGGTTTGATTTTAATTCGGATCCTTTAAGAAAGGAAGAGCCTTGAAATTTGGAACATTCTGTAGAATCACCAAACTGTTTGTTACTTCGATGTTTAATATTTCTTTGCGAAGTTGCTTTGTTTGAGTATTGTATGTAGAATTTATTGTTCGAATGTTATCAATCACTTTATCCAGTGGCATTTCGCTCATATTTAGCTGATCATTTAATTATTTATTAATAACTTTGTGTGCTGCATTTTGTAACAAATCTTATAAAAAGTAAAAACCTTAAAAAACATACTGTATGCATTTCGTAACTAAATTTATAGATAATTTGCACGATACTCTAAGTGATTGGGACTGACAGTGAGCTCTAGTGACAAACAATCGAAGCTGGTGTGTTTGGGGACGTTTTCCAGAGAAAAAGGATATCCTTATAGGAGTAATAAATTTAATTAATATTTATATTAATTATAACACTTATTCTATATATCTTTAGTTATTGAATCATAACTAATATCGTTTTGTTTAAAAACATGTATAGTTGTAAAATCTAATTAGTATTTGCCACTTATTTTAAAGAGCTCTTTATGTGGGCCGATCCCGGCGGCACTGCAATGCCGGGCCGACCCGTGACGGGAGTGGAGCGAGCCCCGAACATCCCGTCGATTTACAAAAATCAGATTAATATACTGGTCCCGACATGCGGGAACTTTCAGATATTAAGCTGAAAAGAACAGATACTACACTTTGATCTTAGCCAAAAGGCCGAGAAGCGATAACAGTAGAACAACAACTGAGGAGGGTCATTCACGCAGCAAAAATTTCATCATCGCGATACAAAAAACAACGCAGGATTCATAGCGATATCTAGCGGAGATATGTTACATAATGTAGAGTCACTCGGGCATTGTTCATCCAAGTAGAAAAAAATAAAGGCTACCCTTGCACATATATTATTATAATTATTTTGAAAGTGTTAGTCTCTTAAAAAATACACTCTACTCTACTGTGAACGTTAGCAAAATGTATTTTACTTCAAGAGTTCTCAATATGACTCTATCACTAGTGACATCTAGCGCCATTCTTGGAATTATTGTACATTTTAATGAAGATAAGAAACACTTTCGTTTTATTTCTTTGATTCTAAATTGATATATATTCTAGGAATAATAAATTTCGTGATTTCAGCTAAAAACGACTCTTGTTGTTTGATATTTTCTGGATATAAGATACACTGTAGTAACAATAAAATATTAATTGAGGCAGAAAAATAATATCTATGTATATATGTTAAGATATTTTTAAACGAGGACAAAATATGTCTTCTTCAAGAAAGTTTTTATAATTTATGATATTATAACAACACAATACATTTTGTCTTACTCTACATATTGTGAAATCAATTAACGCTAGATGTCGCCGTACACGAGATATGTAATTCTGAATCGCGATAACAATATTTTTACCGGCAACATGACCCCAGCTCTCTACCGTCGTAGAGTTACTCTGGTTTCCCTTCAAAACGTATAAATCTTTCGCCTTTTACTAAAGATTTCCGTGGAGGGGAACACTCAAATGAGTCTAACTCAATTTTTTAAAGCCTCACTTCGGTGAGGTTAATAACCTATAAATATAATCTAACTTTATGAACTATTACTCGGATATAGAGTAAGTAACTTGCATTGCGAATAACAATATTACATAGTCCTCTATAAAATGATTTAAAAACAATAAAAATAATTTGCTTTGAATGCATTTGATGTTTTGAGAATTAGAGATATTTGGATTATTTGAAAATCTATAGCAAGTATATTATTGAACATAAATTGATTTTAACTATTTTTATAGTAGTAAAATAGTTATATTATCGTCCCGTTTCCATTCTCCCATTTTTATCCAAGGTCCTAGAACGTATTATCCAAAAACAACTTGCTTTGTATATTAGTAAAAACCATATCCTATCTCCTTTCCAATCTGGCTTTCGATCCGGTCCCAGCACTGTTACGGCTCTCACCGAAGTCCGTGATAACATTAGAATAGGATTTGACAATCAGCAGATTACTATCATAGCTCTTTTAGACTTTTCCAACGCTTTTAATATGGTGAACATAGATATTTTTTTGGCCATGTTAAAAAAATGTAATACGAGTTCCAATGTTGTGGAATGGTTTAATAATAATAATAATAATAATATCAGGACAAATTACACACATTGATCTAACCCCTAAGTAAGCAAATTATTTGCTTGTGTTAGGGGGTTTGACAACGATACAAATACATAGAAATACACATATAAATACTGAGAATATATTTAATAAACGACCAAACCCAGAAACACAGACATCTATGCTCATCACATAAATGCCTGTCTCCGCCGGGAATCGAACCCGAGCCCCATTGCGTCGTAACACGTTAGGCGTCTGCGCTAACCACTCGACCAACGGGGCGGTTTGGGTCCTATCTGCATAACCATAAATAATGCATACGGCTTGAAAGTAATTTATCTACTTGTTGCAGTGTCGAAGCCGGTGTTCCGCAAGGTGGAATTATCTCCTCCTTACTCTTCTTTATTTATATAAATTCTATTACTAAACTCCTTAGCTTACCCTTTCATCTTTATGCTGATGACTTGCAGATTTATATGACTACGACTGTTATTGATATCCACAAAGCTATATATCTTCCTAATGCGAACTTACAAGCTATTAGAGATTGGTGTAGATCATACGGTTTGTCTGTAAATCCATGCAAGTCACAGTTCTCAATCTTTGGCAAACACCAACAACTTTTAAAATTAAATTACAGTCATCTTTCTCCTGTTTGTTTTGATGGTATTTATTTATTTTTTATTTTTATTTTTTTTTTCGGTGGTATTTCTAGATCGGTACGACATGGATACCTTCAAAAATATATATATAATTCATTCTGCGCTGGTGCGGTACGGACGTGTTGTACTGTGTATATTATAAACAGTTTTATTTTCTAAATACTATAAGTGTTAAACATGAAATGTGACGGATGTTTTAAACAAGCCAAAGAAGGCACATTTCTTACTTGTTCAAAGTGTAAAAAGTGTTTTCATATGAAATGTTTAAATATATCACTAGCACAATTCAACAAACTAAAAGGTAATATTTGGCATTGCCCTTCATGTCCTACAAATGTTTCAAGAAGTCAAGACTCCCCTTTTAGGGGCACTTTAGATGAAGATGATGATTATACAAGTACATCTGAAACTGACATACGGGAATTACACAAGGGGCCGCAGCTCTGTAAGAAATCTTCGCCTACCCTCGAAACATCATATCTCGCCATGAGTTCCCAACCTTCGGATCCCTCACTAAACTCTTTGCTTTCGAAGATATCTTCTCAAATTGCAGAGTTACAATCTCAAATGTCAACCGTAAAGTCAATAAAAGATGATATATATACCATAAAAAATGATATTTTGGAACTGAAAAATATTTTCTTTTCCAAACTAGAAGATTTAGACAGACGTGTGGCAAATGTTGAATTTAAAATGTCTGATTTGGATGATTTAAAAATAGAAAATGAAGATCTGAAAACGAAAATTACCCACATTATAGATAATTGTAATAAAAATGAGCAATGGGTGCGAAGGTCAAACATACAAATAAATGGTATTCCACAAAGAAAAGACGAGAACCTTATAAAAATCATCCAAAACTTATCCGATATGAGTGGTTATTCTTTGGATCCATCTAAAGATATTGATTTTGTTACCCGTGTTGCTGTTAAAAATGATGTTGATGGTTTATTTCCTAAGCCTATAATTGTCAGATTACTAGCAAGATATAAAAAAGATGACTTCCTATCTGCTCTGCGGCGTCTTAAGCATTTAAAGGCGTCTGACATAGGATTTCATGGAAGTGATAACCGTATTTATGCTAATGATCATCTTTCTAGTTACAATAAAATACTTCTACACAAGACAAAACTAAAAATAAAAGAAAAAAAATATAACTTTTGTTGGGTTCGCAACTGCACTATTATGGTCCGTCAAAACGAAAAATCAAAAATCATTCATATTACCTCTGAAGAGTCGTTAAACAAAATTATTTAAGTAATATATTATCTGTTCTTAGTAACATTTATAGTGTTAATATCAAAATAAACTCATTATTTAATCAAGTGCTAGTTAATATTTATAAAAGTGTAGTTTATATTACTTACTGGAAAAGGTTTGTAACCACTGCCTACTCATTAGTGTTATCGGTTAAATTACTCGTACACTGCTACTTTTATTATATCATTTACATAGGTTTAATTTTTGTTTATGCTTTATTCAAAGTTATTCAACTTATTGGAGATTCTTACAACATGAAAGTGATGACTTTTATCTATTGTGATCAATGTTTTTACAGTATTAGGATTCTTTTTTACCTTGAGTTTGCTTGTATTTGTATATATATGTATCACTCTTTTGCAGTTACTATTTTGTATTCTGATACATTTTTGTTCCTTCAAGTAATACTCGTATTGTCATATAACGTAGTCTCGAAAACAATGCTTTATGGTCATATT
This sequence comes from Napeogenes inachia, assembly GCA_959347355.1. NCBI lineage: Eukaryota > Metazoa > Arthropoda > Insecta > Lepidoptera > Nymphalidae > Napeogenes > Napeogenes inachia. The sequence continues at coordinate 2,340,999 of OY365795.1, read as the reverse complement.
ATTTTTATATTTTGGGATTTAATTTTTACTCGAACAAAGGTTAACAGAAGTCATTTTACAAATTTTTATATATTGAGCCTTAAGTTTTCAAACTGTCTGTTAAATGATAATGTGTGTATGTATACTATATATTTCAATATAATGTTTAGCCGTGATCAATTTTATTATTATTTAGACATATGTAAAATAATTAACAATTTTGAAAAATGCTCTTAACTATTTTTTATCAGAACGTTCGTGGGCTACGAACTAAAACTACACACTTTATAAGAAATCTTATACAAAATGATTATCACATTATTTGTTTAACCGAAACCTGGCTTTTACCGGGAATTAAGGATGAAGAACTGTTTGATTCGAGATATAACGTTTATAGAACTGATCGTGACTATGAACGATTGGGTAAGAGGATGGGAGGTGGCACTTTAATCGCTGTACAACGTTCTCTTCCTACTAACTTACTTAATGCCCGCGAGTTGCCTATATTTCCTGATGCTGAAGTAACTCAAATCAATATATCACTATGCAGCAAGCTTGTTCTAAAAAACTTAAGACTACTTTGTTGTTATTTCCCACAAAATTTACATCAAGCAGCATCGCAATTACGATTTTATGAATACTTGTCGGACTTAAATATTGAGTATCCTAATGATTCATATTTAGTGTTAGGTGATTTTAACATAAAGAATACCGAATGGCAGTCGAGTTCAAATGGTTTTAACTGTGTTATTCTAAATTCCTCCGTAGATCCTCTAACTTCTCAACTTTTTTCCTTTCTGTGTTTTACGGGATGGATGCAATTTAATTCTGTTAGTAACGGCAATGCTAGATATTTGGACCTAGTTATATGTAGTAGTTCTCAATGTACAGTATCTCGTGCTGAACCATTAGCAGTACCAGAGGATAGTCATCATCCAGCTCTTAATATTAATGTTGCGTTTGATTTAAATTTACCTAGCCTACGACCGGCCCCTCGTCTTATTCGTCATTATTATACAGCTGATTACTCAATAATTAATAGCGAACTATCCAAAATTGACTGGCCAGAGGAAATAGGAGATAAAAACATTGAAAATGCTGTTAGTCACTTTTATTCAATAATTAACTTAATAATCAACAAATACGTATCTTCTAAGTTTGTTACTAACAACTCCAGATTTCCTAAATGGTACTCACGTCCATTAATTAGACTAATAAATAAAAAAAATAAAATTCATAAAAAATGGAAAATTTATGGCAGATTGTATTATTACAATTGGTTTGCAGACTTAAGACAGGAGTGTAAAAAACTAGAGGCATCTTGTTATATGTCATTTATTTCACGTACAGAAGCAAATATCTCAAATTTAAGCTCCAAAAGTTTTTGGTCTTTTATTCATTCTAAATATCACTCTAATACTATTCCAGATAGTTTATTTCTAGATGACGAAAATGCACATGAGGGACATCGAATAGCTCAACTATTTAATAGGTTTTTTCAATCAGTATTTGAAAAAAGTTCCGAGACTATAAATAATATTGACATTGAGGATTCCCCGGAGAACGTTATCGGACATATTGATATAACTTTGGAAATTGTTGAAAAATCTCTACAAGCTAAAGACACAACAAAGGGCAGTGGTCCCGATGGCTTACACCCTATATTTTTGAAGAAATGTTTCAAGAACCTAGCTACCCCTCTAACGATTCTATTTCAGAAATCCCTTAATTCAGGTAACTTACCTAAAATTTGGAAACGATCCATCGTAGTTCCAATTCATAAAAGTGGTGATAAACATAATATTCGTAATTATCGTGGTATTTCTAAATTATCTCTAATTCCTAAACTTTTCGAAAAGATTATATACGACAAACTGCGATATTCCCTGCGATAAAACCACTATTGTCTTTTTCTCAACATGGTTTCATAAAGAGTCGTTCTACAGAAACAAATATTTGTGAATTGCTTGATTTTGTTTTAGACGCCATGGATAAAGGATTCCAAGTTGACGCTGTGTATACCGACTATTCCAAAGCCTTCGATAAAATTTCACATGAAATATTGGTAAAAAAAATTATGGCAATCGGAATACATGGTGACCTTTTAAGGTGGCTAATCTCATATTTACGTGATCGGTCCCAAGCGGTTGCAGTTAAGGGGTTTACTACGTCTTTTACGCCTGTCACATCTGGAGTTCCCCAGGGCTCTCACCTTGGGCCATTATTATTTAATATTTTTATCAATGATTTTGGAAGATATATACATAATTCAAAATTTCTTTTATATGCAGATGATACAAAAATATTCAAAATAATAAAATCTGAAACAGACTGCATCAAACTCCAAGATGATTTAGATCGCTTAAGTCTTTATTGCAAGAGTAATTGGTTAACACTAAATATAAATAAATGTTCAATTATCACATTTTCACGAAAAACAAAGGAACTCCACTATAAATACCATCTACTTGACAATAATTTGCAAAGGATGTTCGAGGTAAGAGACCTGGGAATCCAACTGGACAATAAACTATTATTTAATTCCCATATAACTAAACTACGAGGTAAGGCTTATAAGATGTTAGGTTTCATTTTGCGTCAAACAAAGGATTTTAAGAATCCTAAAACACTTATTTTGCTTTTTAATTCTCTTGTTAGATCCCATTTAGAATATGCTTCTACTGCCTGGAACCCATGCTATGAGGTTTACATTAATATGTTAGAAAGTATACAGCGAAAGTTTTGTAAATTTGTTAAAAAAAGATTTATAACTGAATATTCTTCCATTACTTTGACTTCGTTAAAACAAAGGCGAGAACACAAAGACCAAATTTTTTTATACAAAATCATTAATGGTTTGGTTGATTCTCCCTACTTATTAAGCAAAATTTCACTACACTGTCCGAGAATCAATAAACGAAGTAATAAGATAATGCATGTGCCAGTAGTTGGCACCAATTATGCAAAGAATAGGTTTTTAATCCGAGCTTGTGATTTATATAATCATAAATATAGCCACATTGATCACTACAGATATAATTTAAATAATTTTGTATCTCTAATAAAAGCAAACAAACAATGAATATAATATTAGCAGGTTCATTGTATTGTGAAAATTATGAATATTTATATATATTTTTTTTCTTAGATTTTAAGTTAACACTACACTCATAGTAAAGAATAACTTTAACTAAAAATACTTATTGTTATAATCCTACTATTACCAGCTTATTATGCATGTATTAAATATATTGTGAAAACTTAATTGGCTTGTCTATATGTATTGTTCATAATATTTTTTATTTATTATTGTAAATGCTGTTTGTTTACCACAATAAATTAAAAAAAAAAAAAAGAAAAAAAAAAAAGGCGTCTACCCCTCCCTACATGGCCGGCAACACTCTTGTAAATCCTCGGATGTTGCAAGAGTTCATGGGCGGCGGTGATCACAAGTCATCTGTGACCCGTCAACTCGTTTGCCCTCCTCTTACATAAAAAAAAATCAAAAAAAGTAAAAAGGTGTTTAATACTATAGGTAGGTTAAGAAGGTGGAAAAATCTTTTACTAATCAAGACAAAAATAACCCTTACTCAAACTTTCTTACTCCCAGTTCTTCATTATTCAGATACGTGCTATATGGATTTATAACAAATACTGTTACAAAAACTGGAAAGACTACAAAACGTATGCATTAGATTTATTTTTGGATTACGAAAGTATGACCACATCACAAAGCACCGCCTTCAGCTCAAATGTCTTACGATAAAACACCGTCGCAATTTTCATTCTCTTGCTCTTCTTTATAAAATTCTTTACCATCTTAATACATTTTTTACACACATTTTTCTTTTCTTGGCTCAAACTCTTCCCTTAATATGAATCTTCGTTCGCAAAATGATAATTTGTACGAGATTCCATTATGTCATACGCAATGTTACAGCGACTCTTTTACTGTTAAAACGGTCAAGCTATGGAATGCTCTTCCGTGTGAGATAAGATGCTCTAAATCTATTAACAGTTTTAAAAGTCTGCTTAAGAACCTATAGTTGTCTTTGTAATATTTATATATTAATAAGTAATTTTAAGTAATACTTATACTTTATATACTATTGTATATAAAGTAATATGGTATTAGTATATGTAGAAGTTAGTAAGTATGTGTATGTAATATTGTTTAGGTTATCTATATATAACGATTATATGTATGTACATTATATGTTGTTCTTAATTAATTTCAGCAGCAAGTACTTCCTGTCTAATGTTATTGTCCTTGTAATTGTAGGTTGCCTGTAAGAAATCACTTCTAGTGATAAGGCCGCCTTTGTGCCAAATGTTTAAATGTTTCCATTATGTTGTTGTTCTGTTCATTTTTTTTGTGTGCAATAAAGAGTTATAAATAAATAAATAAAATAATATAACTTTATATGTGTACACTCAAACCCAATTTAGGGAATTTTAGGAGTTACAAGTTTATTTTTATTTCTTATAGGTACTTATCTTATGTCTATCACAGTTTTTTATTTAAATAAGTATAGATTCAATTTCAGCACTGCCCTATATTAAAATATTGTAAGACGAAGGACTATGAAAATAACTAAAATAAACTAGTCGAGCCGTATTAAAGTCTGTTAATTCAAAATTGTATTACTTTTTTAATTGCAAAAATGGCCGAGCTGAGTTTGCCTGCGAGTGTTGAGAGATGGGGTACCACTGAAGTTTTTATCTAAAGTTATTATTGATTCAATCAGTTCTAACACTTCATTGCAGAGGAGCAAAGTACAATATTGACTTTTTTCATTAGGAAGTGCAAAACTCCATGCATTTAGTTTTCTTAATATCTAAGACCAAATTATTAATTTCGAACCAATGAAGAACACATGGCAGAGCACTGTTTAGTTCGTCATAATTAATCCTATTACGGTCAACTTTTAAAATAAGCGAGGTATCATCAGAAAAAAGTACAATCTCACATGACCTTAGAAAAAGGGCAATTAATATAAAGTAAAAATAAAGAGGTGCTAAGAATAGATCCTTGTGGTACACCTATTTTTAGGTAAGAACGAGCCTACTTAGAACATTATTTGTTGCTGTTTTATCTGTAAAGTATATTCTCATTTACTTCGTACATTACTAGAATATGTATCTAGACAAAAATATATTTTTATGTAGACAAAAATATATTTTTATGTAAAACTTATGTATTTTTATACTAAAAACAGAAAAGAGTTTTTAGAGACTTCCTCATACATCTTTCTTTCGACGATATCGTACATATTGAAGATATTTGAAGTATGTATAATGAAGATAATATATATTAATAGCCTTCACCAATTTCTTTTTACAATTTTCTTACATGATTATCTTTAATGGAATCCTTGTGATTTATTTCAAGTGCAATATTTTGCAATAGGTGCTAAATTTTAAATAAGTCTAAATGTTATAGGTACCTATTAATTTCCTTTATTGCCTTATGAAATAAATATTTTTTTGTCAGTTTTTAATATTTTTTATTAATAAAAGCGATCTCTGAAACATGTAGATACATAATATAAAAGTTAAAAACTGTGATTAAAACATACCGGAGACAGAGGTATTATAACGGCAAATATGACGAACAGTATATCAAATAACACAGATTTTTATTATATCCGTCTAACTCTAACATAACGGATGAAGCGCTCCAGGCGTCTAGCCATAGGCGTAATGGTACAAAAATGTAAAAAAACATTATTTGCTTAATAGATGTAGAAAAAAATTAAAGGCGATCTTTTATTCATTTCCCGTCATCCTAAAATTAACCTAAGGCCGCAACTGTCTGTTCGGCTTAGCTTTAGGCTGCCACAGTCTGTTTGATCTAGGCCTAGACTGGGACTTTCGCCATCCTAAAACCAGTTAGGCCGCCACTATTCTATTGAACAAGCTTTTTAAACAACCATGGGTCTATAAAAGAGGTATATGTTAAATATAACCAACACAAAATCAAATTATAATATCTTTGAAAGTTTAAAATTTCCGCGACTGCATTTTGGTAACCAAAATTTCAAATTATATTTTGAAACCAGAAATTACTACAATTATGACCTTAAACTAATACTCTTAGGAATAAACTAATTTTTACTGGTTTTTAAAAATAGCATTGTTAAATTACATCATTAAAATATTATTATTCAATTATACCTAAAGAATATATTTGCTGTCACAACATCGCTTCATAATTGTAAGTATTATTATTTTCTAAATTAAAACTAAACAGAAGCAAAAATTAATAATATATAAAAAACATTTAATAAAGACTTTTAAAAGATTTGAAGGTAACATTGGTCTGAAAAACAGCAAAACCTTTTTCAAGATCTTGGAAAATATCTTAGACGTATACGTATAAACTTATACACAAGGAATTTTAATGTTTAAGATTATTTTAGTTTCTAATATTCTGGGTCCTCGACACCTATTTTGGCACAACGGGCAGTATTGTTTATACGATATATTTAAAGCATTATATATTACGTTTTATAATTACATAGTGATATTAATATAAAAAACTTACAAAAGCGGCAGTCGTTTTTGTTTCTACACAAAATATTTTTTTTTTACAGTTAATTGTTTTAACGTATTTTGTTTATGTTACGTCTTACATAGATTATAGATATATCTATTTCTTTCTTTTATATATCAATTGAATATAGATGGTTAGCACTGTCTCACTTTGCCTCGTTGGAGGGTGGTGGTCTTGGTGGTGAGGGTCTTGGTGGTGAGGGTAGCACGCGTGGCGGAGGGAGGGGGGGTGCAGGACGTGGGTGGACGGTGTCGGTGTGCGAGGGTGGGAGCTGACACAAGTGAGCCATCGCTGTTGCGCTCTCCCTGACATCTGCAATGGAAATCATTTGTAAATGTTCTGACTAGATTAATTATATCAATTTCGAGTATTAGTACTTACTGGGCCGCACTGGGTAGGCGGCGGGCTGTCGTGGCGAGCGGGCGCCGGATGGGGGCCCAGCGAGGGGATCTCGCGGCGGTGGACGGACCGACTTCACCGGCTCCGGAAATGGTTGCTGGGATAGCTCTGTACGAAAATAATAAAATTACTTTAAGTGAGCAACACTATTTAATGCTTATCTACACAGCATCGACTCCAGATTGAACGGGATACGATTCGAAAAGAATAAGAAAACTGTAATCACTTATAATATCTAAAGTCCTCGCCGTCAACTCCACTGCAGGACCTTTTTGTCCTGCAGTCTGCAGCTGCTGGTGCATCATCTTTAAAATATTTTTTCTATTTATGTTTTTTAGCAGATTTATATTATCTGGGAGCTTCGATTATATTTCACTACCCATAGTTTGGTATTACTTACAGATGCCACGGTGGGATGTGCGGCCTGTTCAGAGTAATTTAAGTTTTGATTAGATCTTGGAATGCAGTTATAATTTGTACGATCGTGTATGGTTATTCGTATTTTATACTAATTAAAACAGTTACAAAACAAAAATCATTATAAAGTTATCTGCACTAAAATTAGACCTGTATTGTAGCCTGCAGGTAATTAATTTATTTATATTAACCCCATATATACAATAATGTGTTATGATTTGGCTAGTCACAGTCCCCGTACAATAAGAATGATAAGAGCTACATGATGTGTCTTGAGAATGTTGTTGTTGCCAGACGTAAATATTCATTTATTAACACTCTGTACTCAATTCTGTAGGCAATTCTGTAGGCAATTATTCTCCCTGTTTAAAAAAGGATTTAAAAATTAAATGCATACTTTTTAATTCTCCGTAGAGAATTAAAGAGTATTAAAAAGAACTCATATGTAAAATTTTTCAATCCTCCTTTAATCTTCCAAATTGTCCGAGAAAACGAGAATTAACAATCATGAAACTTTGTTTTTTTTTATTTTTTTCAATTCTTCGCGAGAACAGAAATTGCTACATTATTTTATAAGTAAAAAGGATAAGTAAGCATTACAGATATTGAATCCGTCTTCAATCCTAAAAAGATAATATGTTTTTTGGAACATGAAGGAGAATCAAAAAGAATTCATTTCAAGTTTGATCTTAATTCTACGGAGAATTAAGAGTGTTCCGAGCAGGTACATCATCATCATCATCATGCTTCATGTCTGGTACACTTGTTATGGGTTACTCTACCTTTGACCCTACGAACGCAGAAGTATATGAAGTAGCAGCACAACAACAGCAATAGGAACAGCACGCCAGCCAGCGCCACGAAGTAAGCAGTGTTGCTGGGAGGCCGAGCTCCGTATTTAGACCCCATGGTCTGTTGAAGAATTGATAGGGATAGTTCTTTATGACATTATATAAAGTATTATCGATTCGATATCTTTGAAGCAGCATTTATTACATTTTTCAATATTTGTATCGTTGTCTAACACCCTTAACACAATCGAATATATTGGGGCTAGATCAATGTCTGTAATTTGCCTTGTGATATGTATTATTATTTATTTTCACATAGGTACTTAATTTTTGGATGATGCTTTAGGAATGAGTATTTTTTTTTAGTATGTTAATATGTAGGTATTCTTTGTGAATACAGTGTTTTAATATTTTTTTAATAATAATATTTTAATAATAACAAATTAAAGAATTTATTTTTACTTACTTGTCAGTCTAGTAATTGAGTTCAAAAGAAATCAGAAGCTCTAAGGTTTTTCATAATTCACTTCTTTTTTATAATATAAATCACATCAAAGAACGATTATTTATAACGTACCTAATATTTCAACACCTCTGCGCGTATCTTTGATCAGCAAGCAATAAAAAGATTAAAATATTAATCAAACTATTATCGTGTATTTAGTAATGATCAAAATAATAATTTGATCTGGCACTAACTTTTCACCTCAAGAGAAGTCACTGATGTCTTGAAGTGTAGGAACAGTCCTGGCGACACAACGCAACAACTGCTACAGCTCTCTGGCGCCGGTCTAGGGCTGACAGAGATTTTTCCTTTTTTGGTAAATGTGTGCCAAATTCTTTATAATATTTTATATAGACATAAAAGACATCGTTCATCTCTATATTTTCTTATTCTAGAACAACAAATATGCCAAATGATTAGCGACAAAATATTAAATAGTCGCGAACTTAGCTGTGAACCCACTTCTGTGAGTTTGTGTTACACTACTTGAATTTTGCAAACCAGAAACAAGGTAGTAGAGTTAATTTTTTGTAAATTTTACTTATTATATTTATTTTATATTTTTAATATAGTTAATCGTCAACCCTGAGATAAGGATGAAAAGGCGTCGCGACGTCGCATGTCGGCTCTGACCACGCATGCGCGAGAGACACATCTTAAACAATAACTGTTAGATCGAGATTTTTATATTTTATAGCCTTTGGTGACATTCTTTTCGATTAATTTGATTTTACACATTGTATGAAATGTTAATAATTTCTCCATTTTCCTTTAATTTATTAGGTGAGTTTTTATGTATGCGATGGACCTAAATCAATATTTTTTATATTCTTGTTTGCGAAGTAAAAGTTGTGACTAATACTGTTTGTGATGACTTACCTACTACTCACTCTTGAGTACAGGACACAGGTTTAACTATTTTCTATAAGTATTGATATATTTTAGTAGACGACTCATATAATTTGTTTTAAAAATGGTGTAGTGTTACTAAAAAGCTAATAATTATTTTAATTTCAAATACTCTATATTTTATTATCATAATCTATACATATAATAAAATTGTCACTTTTCCATTTCTGTACATGGAAAATATTAAAAAAAAACATCATAGAACCCAAAACAATGGTTTTTCAGTTTGTCTGTATGTTTGTGCACGCTTATTTCAGAAACGGATCAATCTATTTGGATGCAGTTTTCGGGAATATATTGTCATGGGATTCACTTTATATTTTGTTTCTTTTTTTTTTACAATCGGTTAACAAATAAAGAAGTTAATAATCTTATATTGTCGTAGCATTGCTGCTTACCAGTTTGGAGGTTTATAGTTTTTACATACATTGGTAAGTACCTGCAAAGGGTACGTTTTATCAAAATCGAAATCTACGCGTTCGAAGTCGCAGGCACAGAAAGTGCGAAGAAAGAAGAAAAAAAAAAGAAAAGAGCAAAAAGAAATCAACGAGTGCTCAGACATATTGTCTAATTTACATAATATATATATATATTATGAAAATTAGAATATAATATATTCTACATATTATGCTATGCATGTGCATATATCTCTTGAACATGGACGTTCCAAGGGGAGGGGGCAGGGGGGGCAATTGCCCCCCCTTAGACATCGTATACCTCTCTACTACCTTCTATTGTAAATTAAAATTGGTATTTTACATTAAGAAATAAAACCAATTGAGTTTTAAAAATTGAAGACGGTTTAGAAATACTTTCTCAGAAAGGTTAGTCGGGGACGAGAAAAGTGGCTTTTCAGTGGTTATAGATATATGTACATATTACAAACAAATTATCCGATACTCGCAACTCACAACTACAAAATATGATTGTAGGTACCTCTACACGAAGCTAGCAAACAAGTGGGCCTTGAAATGAACATCAATATGACAAAAATTATGTCCAATCGAAATAATAATAATAACATTGATCATGAGACACTAGACTCTAGGGTATGTTGAACAATATACTTACTTAGGAAAACAAATTAGTTTAAATAGTATTAATAATGAACTGGAAATTGAGAAAAGGGTCAAAAATACTTGTGCTAAATACTGGAGCTACAAAGTAATATTTAAAAGAATTGTACAATAAAGAATTTAAACAAACCAGTTGAATCATCTTAGAATAAAACTTCGTTTTCCGACTTGGTGGCTGTTGACACTCAATAAAAGTAGGTGGTAAGTTCGTAATGTACCTAAATAAGCTTTTGCGCTATCGTCGGAAATGTCAGCATGAAACCACTTCATTATATTGATATATATTATGACATAGTAATAATTTTAACAGAAAATCAAACTCATTGTTATGAAAGGCTTTGATAAAGTCAAGTAACACAAATATGGTCAGCTTTTTCTATTAATTTCTATTAGTGTGTCATCGGTAACTTTAATCTATTTAAATGTACGATGCTTAAAAGCCAATCAGACCAGATTTCTTTAATATATTTTTGGAATTTTGGATCTGTCATTTTATTTTTTTTGAGCATGGTTTAACAATGAAAGAGCAAAAGCTGGTGATTTGTAAATAAAATAAAAAAAATAAAAAAGCCTTTATTTCTTAAATGAGTTATTTTTTTTCTCTATTCCTGTTTCTGTGTTTCTATTTGGTTAGGAACCCCTCACAGGTAAAGGCCTCTTCCAAAGATTGCCATTTATGACGGTTTTGTGCTATCTGTTTCCATAGTGGCCCAGCTACTCTTCTACTATCGTCCTCCCAGCGCGGCGCGAAAAGGTAGACCTTTGTGCCGTTTGCAAAGTGGTCCGTGCTAGGATGTTACCGTATTAGTCATTTCCACTTTATTGTTCGCGTATGAGAGAGCATATTTTTTTTTTATTTTTGCTTTTATGTCTGTGTCCCTTATTTTTTGTACTCTTTTTATATTCTACATACTACGCTCCATACCTCTTTGACATGTTATTATTTTATTTTTTGTTCTGGTTGTAAATTTCCAAGTTTGGCACGCATATGTTAACCATGGGATGAGACATGAGTCCATAACTTTCTTATTTAGCTTTAAGGGCTGATAATTCGACTGATTTGTTTAAATTCTTTATTGTACACAATAACACAAGGTAAATTACAAAGGCGGACTTATCCCTTGAAGATAACTCTTCCAGTCAACCCTTGAACTGTTATAAAAAAAAACTTAAGAAAAAAAGAAAAGAACATAAGTTAAAAACATTACAAAAGATAAAATAAAGTAAAAGAAATAATATCTGTGTATTAAAATTAAAACGATAATAAAAAAAGAATAACTAATAAAAACTAAATTACACTAATAAAACCTATTAATAATCATGCGTTTACTGTACGTGAAAATGAATTTTTAAATACAAAATTATATAAAATATAGCTTGGTGTTGACATTATCATTCACATTCATAACACTGTGTCGGTTGTGTGCTATTAAATGACTTTAACGATTTTCGGATGTCAGTGGACAGATCATTCCAGTCAATAACTTGTAACAATAATTTGTATAAAAGTTGGATATATCAGAAGAAAAGATTTTTATAAATATCTTGATAAGATATGCATAGTTTTATTTGGAATCATGCAATAAGCTTTCGATCATTTAGAAATTATATAATGTATGTGAGAGTGGATTATATAATAAAAAATTATATAAGGGAACGTACCCAAACTACGTGACCAATATTTTTCAATTTTTCGACACCCTCGGGGGGGGCCCGGTGACCATCCGTAGTATGTGATAAGACCTCCCCCCCCCCCGTCCCAAATGTTACGTAGTATAGCAAAGTTAAATTTTTATCATCCCAAACGCAGAAAATGAAACAAATAAAAATAATGTTTAATTTTTGTTACTATTGGGACGGCATTTATTGCACAAAAATGTATCACACGACTTCAAAGAACCCTGAAAAGCAGACTTTATTAAATGTTAGTAGCTTAAATTGCCTTCCCTAGAATTCGACTACGTGACAATAATCTAAACCCCCCCCCCCTCGCTTCTGTGACACAGCGTAATATTTTAAGGAACCCCCCCCCCCCCCCCCATAAATAGGCCACGTAGTTTGGGTACGTTCCCTAATGTATGTGAGGTTATACTATAGAAAAACACATATTTACTGAAACAATATTTATTTAATATAACAGTTCGTCAACGACTCGACATAACATTAAACAGACAGACAGGCAATTCTTTTTACAAATAGGTAATGTATGGAGCAAAATTTATTATTTTTTTAATCCTTGTAATATTAAACTTCTGGTAATTTTAATAGCTATTGTATATCAGGTTATTATTTACGTTTACAGACACCTATTAAAAATCCTTTCGGAACGTATATTATTTGTATTATATTTTCTTATATCACATTAAAAAGTATTATAAAAGTATTCACTAAATTGTTTGAATCTCTATTTTGAGTTTTCTACATTTATTCGAGAAGGAAATGTCTCGTAAATGCATTTTTTAAATCTTAATGAGAATCATAAGAACTGTTAATCTACAATACGTTAATTTTCCATTACCAGGTCATTGACCTCTCCCCTCAGTAACGAATTAAAAACATACGTTTGTTTTGGTACTTACGTGTATTTAAAAAATTCTATTATAGTTACAGACGAATATATTTTCTATCTAAAGAACAATTTTATATATTTTAACTAAACTATGAGCGGATAATCAATTGGCAGAACACTATCAATAAACTATAATAATTTATTGGGAATGTATTAAAGCATGATGTGGAAGTTTAGTTTTTAAATAGGAAACAGAAAATTATATAAAAATACTAAATTGTTATTAATCTTTTGAATGAGCCGACGTTTTAGAGTATATTTCAGACTTACAAACTATTTTAAGATAGCACTTCTACCTAAATACTCTATAATACGAAAATATAAAAAAACACCCTGCTATATAGTTTTATCAGCAAGCAGTAAATCGTTAAATTGAATACGCTCATATAATAGAAGTTTCAATGTTAACAAAACATCTTTAGAATTTTCTATTTATAAAAGATAAAATCGTTTAGATTGAGCCCAAGACTACTAAATTACAAAAAAAAAAAACTAATATTCTTTATAATAGAAGGAAAAACATCATATTAAACTTGTCACTAGCAATAAACTTTTTGTTAACAGAAAAACCAAAATAGCAGGTACATAATATTCGTTATGTAATCCCCTTAGAATGTGTTCTTTATTTCACTTTTGTACATAACACGTACTATTACATTGACTCGAACATTTATTATCATAAATGAATTATAATATTATATAAAATATTCATAATATTTAAGTCGTGCGTCGTCGTAATGGAGAATAACGGAATACAACACATATAAATTATGCAATCTTCACAAAGTTAACCAAATTATTTAATTTTTATAACTTAATCTCTTAGCTCTATAATTATATATGAAATATCGTGGCGTTATTTGTATATTATAGCTTTCTATCGGTCGACTACACGTTCACATCCTATCATCCAATGAGAGACGTCGGAACATCGATCCTACACAAAACATCCAATGAGCGTCGAGTGTCACTAGCGTCGTTAGTGCGCAGCGTGGTTGTATGGCGGCTGTTTGGCGCAAACTTGATCGTAAGATGGCGGGAGAGCTGTAAGAAATAAAATAAAATACATATATTGTTCTATTTATAATTATTTTAATTATTAGAAAATGCTCGTAATGTTAAAGAAAAAGAAATATCTATTTAGAATTTTGCATTATGATGAAAATGCTCGTAATGTATAAAAAATTAAGTACATAGGTATTATCTACCTATTTTAAATTATTTTGTATGTGGATGTAAATGCTCGTAATGTTAAATAAAGTGGAATATCTATTTTAAATGTTATGAAAATGAGATTTAACATTTTGAACAAAATAGGTAGACACATATCTTGAATGGGTTTTGCAAATTTAAAATCTTATATTACATTTGAAGGCATAACGACTGTTTTTAATTTAAGCATTTCACATCATAAAATCTCAATAATTAATATTTTTGTTTTAATCGAAAAGTGACTTATTATTTTAAATTTGCGTGAATGATACATTATCTACTTATTATAAGTTGTACAGCTAGGTAAGTGTAGAATATGTTATAAATATATTTTACATGCATAGCTATATCTTATATATGTAGGTAAATATAAATTTCATATCAAACAAAAACATACTTTAAAATATGAATACATATATTTTAATTTCAAAACATGCAGAAAACATGCGGTGCCTTGTTGAGTTGACGACTAGCATTATATTTAAAGAATTGTTACTAATACTAAGGTTTTAAATGTAAATATAACGTAATAAAGATAATTTAATGTAACAATGGTGTGTATCGTATCGTATGGTAATCGTAACTACATATCGTGTCGTACTTGTATACTCATACAGATCTTTGTCTGATTTCTAAAATGAGATCAAATCAACGTATCCGTGCAAGAGTCAATGACCCGATGGTTTAATTTCGGGCAAAACCCATGTCATATTTTAGGGTATTTCCATAAACGAAATTTTGTATTGTATATCAATAACATCTTAAGGAAAATACTTAAGATATAATTAACACATTTTAATTTCGATACTTATTTTCCTTATTGATGATGTTATTGTCTATTTATTATATTTAATTACAAAAAAACTATATAAAATAGTTAATATATACGTACGTACCTATGTATTTATCCTGTCCGTTACCAATATTTTTGTTTTGTAAGATTTCTACTGAGTAAGATAATTTATAATTACATATATAACCCGTCTATTTTTTATAAGCCTCAATAAGTTCAATTATTTAAAAATAAGTTAAAGATAAAAAATAGTAAAAGTAACTCTTTAATTGGGTTACGGCACCCTCCATCACAACACATCATAAAAATATTAATATATAATAGAAATGGGTACTTATTTACATGTATAAATATGAACATGAGTTCATGTTACCGCATTCGTCTAAATGTTATCATCATTACTCATACATACAAACAAATATCAACTAAATATATACAAAGTTCCTCTACAGTCTACACGATAACATATGAGTTGACACAATAAAAGCTTTATAACTTTAAAAAATAAATACATTTATTGTCTGAACAGTGTTGTATTGAATAAGTTAAAATAATCAAAAACACGTCTTATCTATATAACTGTAATATTATAACAGAACTATGTATATTATATATAACAATGTATGTATATTATATATGTTGTCAGTTTGTTTGATCAGTCAGACTTTGTATGTACTTTATTAAGAGGTTACAGTACTTTCTGGTAATATTTAAACATTTCTCTGAATACATATACAAGTCAAGTGACTATTCTTCTTATGAACCTACTGCAGAGTCAGCCACTAAGTTCTGTTTAAATCTATCTATATATCAATAATTTTCATTTTTTAGCTGTAGTGCTGTGTGTAACATGAGTCTTAAAAAGTATAATTGTAATTTATTTATTTAGCTTTATAGTTTGTTATAAGAGACAATGGAGCCGACTTGTCCTTGTGTATAAAAACTTCCTTTAAAAGATAAATAAATAAACATCTCTCTAAATATCGAGTGTAACCTTAGTAAAGATTCACTTTTACTTTACTATAAACTACATTCTATAAGGCAACATGCACACACTCAACTCAGAGGTAAATAAGTTAATCAAGTCTACCGAGCGCTACAACACTGCAAGACAGACAACTGAAGTAGAATAAGATCGAAAAACGCACTGACAGAGTCATATATACACAATATTAATTATTATAATTAAGTAAATATACTCAAACTAAAATTGTTGTGAGTAACAAGAATTAATGGATTGATAAGAATAAAATAATATACTATAATAATTATTTCAAAACAAAATACATTCGTTTTCGGTATAAGGAAATTATCAAATGAGTCATTGGGTATATAAAGGTCTGGTATAAACATAGTAGCTTTGAGGAGAAGCAGACGTAATTTTGTCGAAGAAGCTTAGGTAATTTAAATGTATATAAATGTACATATATATTATATATCTTCATGGATACAGAAACTATTGATATAATAAAAATACATTAAGATAAGATATTTTTTGAACACTGTCATGTAATCAAATGTTTTGCAGTTTCGTTTCTAACGTCTCACTTTTGCACATGTCGGCATGTGTCGTCGAAATAAATTATATAATATCTACTTTTATCTTTCATGGAATCAATCAAGACGTATTCCTGGAGAAGGATGTGCCGTCCTACATTCAAGGTTTTATTTATTTAAAAACTCCTCAGTGTTTACACTTCACAGCAGTAACTGTTTACATTCGCAATATCTTGTTGATTATTGTAAACAATGATTACATTTTAGGAGCTAGCGTTAGTCTATGACTAGCCTAACGAACCACCTAGCGAGTAGCTAAGTAGAATGACCGTTGTAGAATTTATGCGAACGGTCGCACTGACACTCGGCGCCTAGCTGGTCGCTTAGCGTACCAAGGTGGTGAGAACTATACATTTGTTACCACAATCTACAATGTATAGCGAACCTCAATTGTTTCCAGTTCCATTGTGGAAGACAAATGGTTCCGCAAAGATGCCTGCCCAAGTGAGAGCCACAAGTGTACAAGAATCATTTGCAATCTATGCAACTGTTAAGCAACTACTTATTATCTTAATGGATTGCTTTCTTACTTTAATGTATCTTTTGTGCCTTCTTCGACAATAAAGTAACAATATTCGACAGCTCAAAATTGATACAATTAGTCACCCTTGTAATCCGTAATGGGTTAATATTTATTTTCAATTAAAAGTCGCCATTTGGAACTGTTTCTAAAATAAATTAAAAATAATTTCAAAATATTATTCACCTTTGACCTCGATGTAAAAAAAAAAATTAAAAGATTGAAACAGAATTGCAGTAAAAGATGTTATGACGTCACTTTTATAAAAAAATACCCGTGCGTTGTTCGACCTTTATATTATGAAGATGCAACAAATACTCATATACATGTAAGTGTGTCTGTACCTGATGGGTTCCACCCGGGCGCGGCCAGGCCGAAGAATACTGACGGGACACCACAGTCATCATTATAATAAAACTATAATGTTTTTAAATTCAAATGTTATTGCTAAATTAAAATTATCTGAACCTGCGCAGTATAAGACATTTATACATAAAACGTAGGCGTTGATATTAAATGTTTATAAAATATAAAGTCCCGGCTGTTATCAGTGAGCCGGCGAAATCGGTTTCGAAATAGGTTCATATAATGTTGATATTAATTTGCGCATGCGTCAGATCCGTTAGAACTAAACATATGCCATAGTTGACAAACGATTTAAAATCATTTATTGAAATCAAAATATGGATGAAGATTAGGCTTAAGCTTTTAAATCCAGTTTATGTTAACGTATTATAAAATAAAATAATAGAAGTATTATGAAACCACACCATATACGTAAATTATAATATCATCATCCAAAATATAGAAGTCTCTGGAACCTCTTGGAGTTGGTAGAACATTTTCTAAAATATCATTAACATTATATAACTCATCATTCATAGGATAGCTCTATAAGGTTAAAATCACTGAACTCTTTGTTATAATTCTGAGATCTCTCCATTTACTGTTTCATTAAATGTGATATTATTATTAACAATGTATATTTGTTTTATACCGTTGGTAGGCAATGGTAATGTAAGTCGCAGCATTCCGATTATTGTTATCATCACTGCGCCTTTTCGATGTAAAGTCCTTGAGATGCTTATAAGCACTTTATTAAAAAATCCATTAAAATATTTACAATTTCCTTAATTATTTCAAATCTATATTCCGTGATGAGCAGATAACAGTAAAATCACTCGTTAAGGTTACTGACAACATTCGTCGGGAGATAGATTAAAGACAGCTAACAATATTAACTATCCTAGACCGTCTCAATGCCTTTGATAGTGATGATTTTAAATATTTTTATGTTAAATGCGTTATTTAAACATTGCCATACATAAATAGTTAGCTATGTAGTTATTTCCAAGAGCGTTGCCAGCGAACTGGTGCAGGCGATATTATATCGTCGTGGAGCGAGGTTCCTGACGGAGTATGTCAAGGTGAAGTGTCGTCTCCTTTCTTATTTACAATGTTCATTAACTAAGTCATAAAATATCTTCATCTTCTTCTATCATTTGTTTGCAGACGATTTACAAAGTTCCTTTACACTGCACAATCGAAACCTTGGTAAGTGCGTTCGTTACCAACGAGGGTCCTGAGTCTTGACCGTTCTAACAATGGCAATGTTATTATAGCCTTACAGTTAATGCTCTGAAGTCCCAAATTATTATTATTGGCAGCTCTTACGTGATTAAAAAAATAAATTTATTATATTATTCGATAATGTGTATAAATATTAGTCGATTTAAAATTTTATTTAAAGTTTGATGTAAAAATATCATTTTTTCCATCCGGTCCAACCAAAATTTTTTATCATAATTTTGGTTTCAAACTGACTCATTCTGGATCGTGTTTAGTTATGTAGGAGGCCACTTCATAGACTTTACAATCTTTCAGTAGGGTTGATATTCGTCGTATATATATGTCACTATAAAATATGTTTGTGTATATATCTGAAAATATTATACACATATCTACACGTAGTCTTTCGTGAGTTAATCTGTTTGATTTTCCGATTTGAGGTTTTGGATAAAATCTTAATTGAATTTTATTAGTAAGATATTTAAAATTAGTATTGGTTTGTATTCGGCTTTTAAAAACAATTGCTCACTTAATTTCCATTACCATCGTGTAATATTTATATAAAAAATGTTTTAAATAATATTAAGCAAAAACTATATATAAAATAAACACAGTTGCAAAAACAACCAATGCAATATAATGACTTTGGTGAGATTAATAACATTTATTGATTAGTTCACAGAACATATCAAAACTTTTATTGGGTATATTATACACATATACATGTTAATAGCTATGCAGTTTTGTGTGTGTGTGTGTGTATGTATGTATATATGTGTTACTCACCGTTAGCGTCGGGCGCGCTGGGAGCACTTGAGTAGGGTTGCGGCTGCTGTACATAAGGCGCCTGGTAGGGGTAGTTGCTGGAGGGGTAAGGGGGGTTATGAGAGATGTCTGGGCCGGGAGCGGTGGAGTACGGAGGGTAAACGTTCTGCTGATGAATGGGGGCTGGACCGGGGGCGGGTGCAGGAGAGTACGAGGGGTACACGTTCTGCGGATGAGGGTACCCCACGGGCCCTAGAACGATAGGACGACAGAACACATAAGACACAAATGAAATAACACAAATATGAGAAACCATTTAAAAAAAGCTCAAAGTTTAAGTTTTACATTATCAAAGTCAACATCATCAGCTGTTTGGTATCTTCAACTGATACAACTTTAACAAAGTTCTAATAAACAGTAGACACTCGGGCATTTAAGAGTTAACTTTTAACATATAATCTTGTCATTTTAAACATATAATAAGAGCTTAATACGCGATAGCTCAATATACACACCCGTAACTACGTATTGTTGCTGAGGGTAGGGTGCTGGTGACGTCACAACTGTCACCGGGGCGGCTAGAAACAAATATAATTAAGATACTCGTTATATTTCATTATTATAATTCTTTACATTAAATAGAGCTTGCTATTTCCGCAAATACATGTAAATACATGTAGTAGTACTTTACTCTGTAGTCATTTTATCAACATCCGTCAAGTAGGTTTTGAGTTATAGGACATAAAGACAAACATTTTAAAAAACCTTATAAAAACCCACAGATTTATACAGTAATACAGATAATTTATTAATAATAAAGATAATGAAAACAAAATCATCTCCGTCGACTACGGGGAAATGTTTTAAACTTTAAAACATATTTCCTACCCCTTATGGACGGTCATTAGTTTATGTTATCATTATCATGAACATTTGATAATAAATAACCTTGAACATTTTTAGTACAATATTATGTATTGAAATATATTATAATAAGTGTAAGTACGTACGGGACAGCACTGTTCCTCTGTTACGTCGTCGTCTACAGCAGCATCCCAGCAGCAGCAGTGCTACGAAGACACCGCCGCAGATGTAAAGAATAGTCTTGTAATCCATCGTTCTGGATTGGCGGCTGTGCGTATTTAGATCCTTAAAGTTATTGTTAATAGTTTAATTCACAAGTTGAATTACTTATACATACTAGGTTGACAGCTATTCTGACTGTTGTTGACCCTCAGATTTAATTATTTTAATCGTACATTTTGCAAATTGTTGTTTTTCTGTGATTATTCCTCCAGTACATGACTGATCACCGATTTTTGTTGCTAAAACATTCGATGATAATGCTGCTATCAAATAAAATAAACAGATGACAATCATTTCAGTAGTTTGAGAGAAGAAACACCAAGGTGATCGCATTGAAGCCGACTACATGAGCTTCGGTCCTCACTGTGCTCCAATATATTGGTAAAAATTACAAAATCGAAGATAAAGTAATCTTTGAAACTTTCATAATAAAAATGTATAGTTATATCATTAACAGACATAGTATCTCAAGAAAAAATGATCTTATTGTAACACAGTTTTAATTCTGAAACCATTGAATTTAAATAAAATTTAAATTATTGGTGTTGAAGAAAACACTTCCTAAATCAGTACCAGTACATAAAAAGTTATAATTTTTATAATAAGTGTTTCTATGAAATAAATAAAAAAAAATAGTCATTAGATAATAGATTCCATTATATCAGCAAAATAAATAATAATAATAATAGAACATATTTAAATTCTAATTATTTATTAAAAATGGAAATATTTATAAGAAAAATTGCATACATCGACCTCGGTCACAGGAATTTGTAATTATCTGGATTTCTAGTTATAATATTTTTTTGCAGTTGAGTAAAATGCTTGTTCCACTGTCCTTTTTAACCCCTAACCCAAAGAGGGGTTTTATAAGTTTGACCTCTGTATCTGTGTGTCTGTCTGTGGCAACATAGCAGTCAAATGTGTGGACAGATTTTGATGCGGTGTTCGTAGGTTTATTTAGTACAATATAGAAAAAATAAAAAAGTAAATAAAAATAACTAAAAATTAAAAAATACCCCAATGAATAAATATGTCTAAAACATACGTTTTTATTTCTAATCTTTCTACTACTTTAACTTTATATTAATTTTAACAGTAGTACAATTGCCTCATGAATTATCAAAGTAGGTTACAATATTATGTAAGAAATTTAAGAAAAACATGCATTTGTGTCATAAATTTGATTTGTTTAGATTGATAATATTTTTATTGCCACATTATATAGTAAAATAATAATGCAAAATCTGTGTTTTTATTGGGAAAACGAAACTTGTTATATGCTGTTATATGATGCAAGGAAACACTAGCAATAGCCATTTTAAATAATCACTCACATTATGTATTATCAAATGAAAATATGTATTATGAGATGAGAAAAGATCCAGTGCAGGTTACATAAGATATAATATTCAATCCAAATACACACAGTCAACTAACTGGAATATCAATTTCTTGGATGATATACAATAATAATCAATTTCAGACCCTTCTACAAGTTTCAATTTCTACACAAATTAAGCAAGGCTTGTACTATGAGTATTAGAGAACTGATAAGCAATACATAAACATTTTTTTTATTGTAAACATATACATATTTTACATATACCTTGAAAATAACACCCAGACCCTTGAAAAATATATCTTTTTAATACAAATATTTTTCTAGTGTGGGGATTGAACCCAATACCACAGGCACTGTGAACGGGGATACAACTATTGCGCCAATCAGTTGTCAAGACCAAGTGGGGTCTTTTTATTGTGGTATCCCTGTTTATCATAAATTGTTACAAATTTATAATTTTGACAAAAATAATGACCCTAATATTAGAATACATCTAATAATTAATGTTTCTTATATTTTATGTGTGATATTATGAATAATTTGATCGCAAAAGACATTACACCTCTTGATATCCGCACTAAGAGAACTAAGAGAAGGCTTCTGAACCCTTATTTACAGGACTATGGAGTTATATGTTATATTACCAACACACAAGTAAAGAATTTATCAACAGAAACTATAAATATATAAACGATGATATAAACTCAAACATTGTGATCATCAACACTGCTGTTATTGTTTTGATGATTTGTGTAACAATGTTTGTTTAAAGTTATATTTGTTTCATATCCTATCCTTCTGTTGTGCAAATATGATCAGTATATTGTGTTATCATTATAAAAACATTATTAGTTGATGTTAAAATTAAGACAGTTAATCAAGAAACATTTGTAATATATACCATTTATGTTAGTTCTTTTTAATTTGATTGAGAGAAAACAATGTCTTTATTGACATTATCTATTCTTCTTTAATAAACTGCTAAACCAATTTGGTTATTATGTGTATAATATTCTTAAACATATAAATTAGGTTTTTTAATACTAATTCAATCATTGTTCAAAAAATGCATAAAAGTAAAGAAAATAAATTTAACACTTTCTGAATATAATTTTTACTGCATCTGATAAAAACTCACTTCTAAATTACTGTTGTTCAATACTTATATTTCTTAAGATTCAATTGAAACTGCTCACCTTTCAAGGAACATTGGCCTTGAGTCAGGGACAGTGCACTATACCAGTGTCCAGTACACAATATAACAATGCACAATAAACGACCAATACTTGTACTGGACTCAGAACCGTGTCAATAATTAAATACCGCCAATTTTTTTTTATAAATTTCATTTAATGACACTTATTAACTAATAAACTGAAAAATGGAACCTTTTTAGAGCATGTTAAGCGGTATATACTAAGGCCGTTTTAATATTATAAATTTGAATTAACTTACCGTGAATAAGTCTTTGTATTTATCGTCGAAGTCTTCAAACATAGTGAAGCTCTAATATTGTTACGATATCATTGCAATTCAATTCACTACTCGTCACTAATCTCATCAAGTACCAATTATATATTCAAGTTTTATGACTCAGAAAAATATCAGGGTTTTGCCAATGATAGTGCAATACACAAAATATTTATCTAGACAGCTCTCTGGATTATAGTTTGATCTCGATTTATGTATTTTAATCACAGCCACTTAAGTTAGGAATATGTATCTACTTTATGAGCCCCGTGTTCGACGATCAACCACAACTTATAATTATTAACAACAGTACTAGTAATACAATATAACTTAAAAAATACACATTACACACACTATACTAGTCAGTAGTCACTAGTCACTACTCACAACTCTGTCATCTGTGGTCCATAGACCATAAAGTACTAAGTTTATAGTACTCTGTGGTACGAATAACGAAATACCGAGTACGATCTGTGCGATCTCACTAGTGTTTCCAATCCAATCTGCGCCGATAGTACAAGGGGCGTGAAATTATCGTACCTGTCAAAAAAATATCGTATATTTTCAAATAACAAATGAAAGCATTAGATATTAATAAACCAGACATTGTCATGAACCCTTCCCTCCTGACTAACAACGCCCCGAGCCGAGGTCCGTATCTCAATCTGAGACGCCCTCGGGACGTCGTTCCTTATGGAGGCCCATCAGGCCGCCCCTTTTTAAGGGTGGGTCTCCTGACACCTCCGCTCCCCCGGTGACGCTGTAATAGCCAACAGGGCTAACAGTATAGACATACACAAAATAAAAATGTCATGAACTTACATTATAATTTAACCGCCCTTCACGTCCTTATTTTTTTAATTTTACATGGGTGCACCGCATAGAAAATGGCGCAAAAATTTGGGTGATTTAAAAATTTTACAAAGATAAGTGACTTGAAAGTTGATGCATGTTATTTTTTCCAGCTCATTTAATGACAAACAGTGGCCAAACTCAGAATATGCAGCATTTTGATTAACAGAAATTCTGTCCATAGTAATCGAAAATAATACGACTTTTAAAGTTCTCTCCAGTAGGAAGAAAATAATTAAATCTCCTAATTATATTACCTAGGCTCTAGTCACAACGTCGCAAATTTTGAGTCAGCATTTGCGATATCGACTTATAACTGTAATATAAAGCTTTGCTCCTGTCCAAAAATCTAGGTGTCACTGTCGATAGTGTTTTGTCATGATGAAAGCACATCACATTTTTAACGTCACGGATGCGTAAGTTTATTTTTGTGTTCAGTAAACCTAGATCGTGCGCTGACCAAACCACATAACCACATTAAGGACTGCCTACTCTGCTTTGGCCCAATCGATCATCACTTACTGTGTTACAGTTTGGGGTGCTGCTAGTAAGACTAATCTCATACGACTTGAAAGGGCACAAGGATCAGTTTTAAAAGTTATTGTTCATAAACCAATAAGTCATCCAACTGAACTCATTTTTGACTTCTGGGAAGTTCTTTCTGTAAGCAAATTATTTATTTTGAAGACTACTCCACGAACACAAAATCACTTGCTATGATCTTTTTTTTTTAACGTCAGGAATGCTCATGGATACACACCTCCATCCAGGGGATGATGGAGCCAAGCCTGCTGCCTCTGAAGGGGGCCGAGACCCCCTTCTGGCCGGACTGAGACCGCTCAGGGAATCAGGTGTAAAACCCGACTTGACCATCATCGAATTTGTCCAGCCCCACCACGGTGGTCTCCCCGAGAGGAGACCACCGGTCAGGCCCCCTGGAAGAGCAGACTCTCACGCAGGGAGCCCAACGTCGAACCCGACAGGCCTTTACCGCTGGCCACGATGATCAGCCGAGACCAGCAAAAAAAGGCATAAGCCGGCAACCCACCACACCCAGACTAACCATCACCAAGCGCAACCATGGCGTCGCACTCGGCAACGATTCATCCAGGCCATTGCCTGGACATCGGGGTCATTTCCCCGAACGTCTCCCTACCAAGCACCCTTGGTGCTTGGTGGAAAGAGGTGAAGACCCTAACCACCGCAGACGACCTCTCCCTCAGCAAGAAAGCGTCCGCCGCGCACTCCCCCCCAAACAGCCACGGAACCACTTCACAGTCCACTCTGCTATCAGAGAAGTACCAGGAGCGATTCCGCAGCCGACCCCGGCAAAGAAGGCCTGCGACCTCCCACCCTCGACCCCCAGGCCAACTTTCCAACACGATTAAACGTTGGAAAGAGGCCCGAGCCTCCCCTCTCCCCCCCCAAGCAGGCAGGCCACCCAGAAAGGTTAAACCCTGGGTGGAACCCAGAAAGGTTAACTAACGCCAGCCATGGACCGGGCACAAACCCCCATGACCGACCTACACCGTGCCGGCTATTAGCCAACGGGAGAACCCGAAGGTTCTCATTAACCGTTGTTGCCCAGAGAGCACCACGAGGAGGTTCCCGGCGTTCACCCCCCACTTGATATGATCCTTTGCTGACTAGGAAGCGATAGAGAGTGAAAATATGTTCGAAACAATGCTCTAGACTTGTACTGGCGAAGCAACATTATAATTTTATTGCTCCCCTACTATATAATAGATTAAATAAATAATTAAATATATATAAAGAACTTGTTTATATATGTATGATTATTATAAGTGACTGGCTAATAGGTCTTTATTACGATAATGTGAAAGTTATTATGAAATTATCTTAACATATTATGAACAAAGACAAAACAGTCAACTTTCTTTTGTATTAGTTTAATTTGTTTGCGTATATACCTTCTTCCTTTTCCTGTAACGCTTTTCCGATTATGTGGTGGGCGCTAACATTTGCGACACTGTTCTAGAATACTGCAGGTGTACGCTAACCATAACTTTGTTATATGTGTTTTTAGTTTCAATACAGATTATTATTATAATTAAACGTCAGTTTTCATTGCTGGTAAAAGCAAATAATATAGTGTTTCTTTTTAACTATCATAGTTTGAGAATACAGAATTCTGAAAAAATAAGAATAGCTATATTTTTCTTACAACATTCATAAATGCTGCAAACCGCCACTTTAAGTTATGGCTTTTGGTCAGTTTTTGAAGATATAGTGATGTTTTGGTTTTTTTTGAGGATATTATAGTGCGAAACGTTCCTATTAATGTTCTGTATTACAATAATAAATCATTATTAATGTGAAGAATAAAGTTAAATACAGGGTTATTTTTAATTGGCCACCTCTTGCAGGCAAAACTAACATTTTTAAAACTATTAATTTTTAAAAGTCGTAGAACAAATGAGTCGTAGAATGATTGATTGATCTTGAGAAGCTGCCTGTAAAAGATGGCCAATTAACTACAAATAACCCTATATATATGTAAAAGACATTTCGCTAGTAGGAAAATGAAATAGATAAAATCGAAACAGTGATTTCTTTTCTCGGTTTCCATTTTGTGTAGCGTTTCGTAGTATATGTTAAAATTGAAACTTTGGAATTTTTATAATATGTAATTATTATACCTAACAGTAGTCTTATTCTTTTGAAATTTAGTATACTAAATGTAAACTTCTACTTGGTGGTATCACATATATTTTTTTCCATGTTTATTTTTGACGTGACAACGTCTTAAATTAGGTTAAGCTGGGAGTCACTTATGAAAATGTGTAACGCCCGGTAACGTTACGATGAGTCAACGAACGAGAGAGAGGCCCGCCGAATGCCTTGCGTCTCTCTCCCACTCAAACATGATCGGTCCGCCCAGCAATGTTTTGATTTTCAAATTGATTCTTTAAAATTACAAATATTAAGAAAAAGTGGCAGATATAAGAAAACTTGATTTAAAATGTGTTGAGCAAGAATTTTAACATCTAATTTAAGTAAATGTTTTAATTTTCAACTTCATTATTTACAATTACAAATTTTAATTAATTTCAAATTTATTTAGCAAAAATTTGAACCTTCGATCTGAATAAGTGTTTTGATTTTCAAATTAATTCTTTAAAATTAAAAATATTAAAATATATAAAATCAGAAGTGACGTCACATGACATTATCTGTACTTATTATTATTTAATATGTAGGCCAGTACATATGACCATACTTGGTAGACACAATTGGAAATAGTATTTTTTTATAACTGAAAAAAATATATATATAAAATACTGGTAGCAAACAATAACTTCAATGATCGATATCTCCGCAACTAATTGATGTATCGAAAAAGTCTGTAAATAAATTTTGTAAAAAATAATAACATCAATAATATAATATAAAATAAATAATATATAAAATGATTTTACGTGACAACGTCTTCATCGTCCTATCCTCAACAAAATCACTCAAATTATTAAAATATTGTGCAATTTAATAATATTCATATCAATAAATATTCTACCGAGAAAAAGACGTGATCACGTAAATCTTCGCCCGTAAAACCGACTTTACAGGCAACCATATATTTTTTACTATTGTTTTGCTTTTTAAAGTTAAATGATTCAATAATAATAAAAATTATGCAACCATTCTAACATTATATGGATAATAATATCGAACAACAAATATTTCAACTTTTAAATAGCAAGTATATATTGCTTAACATTATATATTTATTAAATTATTTATTATTAAATATGCCTATATAATATATATATGGCAACCGAAAAAAAAACTTAATAAGATAAGTTAACGTTAAATATTTTCATCACCTGATTATTTCCATTAAATGATATCCTAGAAATCTATTCAAAAACTTTGATGTAAAGAAAGAAGTAAATAACGAAACGCGTAATGTGTAAATCTATGCTTGAACTCTGAAGTATAGACTGTAGAGTACTGAGTATTTCACCACAGACTACAGAGTACTATAAATATGTCACTTATGAGTTATGAGTTATGACATAAATATAACCTTGCTACTTTTTAGTTTTATCTAAAATCAAAATAAAAATACAAATAACACACAAAAACTTATAATAATGTCTACATTTTACAAATTAGGTCAGCTGTGTTCATGCTTACGTCCGCTTATGTTTTATTCGAAGACACCTAATGTAGTATATACAATTAGTAAAGCTAAAATACATATAAATACAACTTATTATGCGGTCAAAAAAACGACGAGTGCTGCAGGAGGTAATATTTTTCTTATAATTAATAGTTCATCACGTGACCGTTTACGTTTCAACGTTCACCTCTTCTAATAAGGGAGACTGTTTTCTTTTTTCCACCACAAAAAAATATATACATGACTTACAGGCGTTCTGGGTCTCGGTAAGGGTAAGAAAAAGATGGGCAAGATTGGAACTATGGAGAAGAAAGTGTTGCCGGTAGAGTCAGACCCTGATAAATTGGTTCAGTATGTTTGCGGCTCGAACATCTACACTACAGGGGAGGATGTACAAGTAAGGCTGACTATATGTAAATCAGACAAATGTTTTAATTTAAACATGACTAATAACAGTTAATAAGTAGTATATGAATTTGCTATAAACATTACTTCAAAATCAGAAATACATAATTGAAACATAGAAATAACATATTAATAAATATTTACCATTACTTGTGTAGTTATAAATGGTCAATATTTTTTTTCTACATTTTAAACATATAGAGATGTCACATTGACTAAGTATAAATAGAGGCATATTTAAAAATAATAAATATATAATATTTAAAAATCTTATATATTTGTCCTCAAAATTCCTACTTTATTATATTTTTCTTCTTAATTACCCATCTTACAAGACTGTGGAAAGATGGATTTAGGGCATTTTATAAGAAAAAATGCAATGTAAGTTGTCACGCAATAATTTTAATACTAGACAACAATAATTTTTTTTTTGATTTCTCATATCAAATTTTAATCAGAGTAAAATTTTCATTTTCTACAGAATAACATAACTGTAAAGAAATAGCTAGTTTGTCAGTTAAAATAATTATATTCTTGAATCTAGATTAAACCAGACAGCGAGTACCCATCGTGGCTGTGGTCCCTGCGAGTGGGTCGTGCACCGAGCATAGAGGAACTTGACCCCACCACCAAAGAATACTGGTTGCGCGTGCGCACAGAGGGTATGCGCAGGAACAACCGCCTACGTGCCATGAAGAAGTTCTAGTGAAAAGGTTTTACCAAACTGTCAGTGTTGTTATTAGTTTGTAATTTTATTCATATTCAATATTATAAAAAAGTGAATAACAAAAAAACTTAAAGCTTTTTATTGTTTCTGGTAATATTGTAACGAGAACTTTAACCACAAAAAAAATACAATCGGTAGAACCACTTTGGTCCTTAAATAAAACAATGAAGTTTCAATTGATATTTCTCAAACTTACACAATACATTTTATATTACCGTTGTACAATATTATTACAAAAATAGTAAATATGCATAAAATTTAAAATGGTCTCAATTTTTTTTTTTAAATAATTATTGTCATCCTGTTACAATAATTTTTATTTTCGTATTATTTAATGCCATAAAATAATGTGGGAAAAGTGTAAATTAAGGGAGCGAAATTCAAACTTTCGAAACCCGCCGTCATACGTGGTATTAGTGTTTCTGAGAAAAAGAAATCATTTAAACCTATATTTTCAAAAAGTTTTAATAAATGATATAATTGTTTAGGACTTAGGTAATCCTAAAAACATTTTAGGTCCTTTTTCAATAGCAGTTAGCATGCTTCTACACATTACATTTTTAAAATGTTTCTTACTTTTACTTTTCGAACGAAAAATGTTACGACAACTATTCGAATTGAAGACCAGTCCAACTTAAGCCCTCAGGCTGTGGAAGCAGTGCCGAACGCACTTTGAGGACTTGGGCTAGCAAAAAAATCACCAAAATACCGTTTTAACTCCAACGCAAGGTCTAGAATATTTGGGAATACGTTAGCAAGAAATTTGATGTCTTTGCCAGTGATGAAACAAGAGAAGCTAGACAGATCTATAGCCTAAGTGTGTTTAGGATTATCGAATTTTGCCAATTTTGTCATTCGTCGGTGTCGTTTAAATTGTCGCAGAATGCAAATATTGCCGCGAAGCTTCGACAAGAACAGATCGAGGAAAAAACTGTCAGTTCCGGAAGTAGGGGCACAAAAGATGGCGCAGAGCCCATTTACAACAAACCTGCCACCCATTTTCTTGCAAGGCACGCTTCGGATTTGGGTTGGGGGGCACATTTAGATGGAGAAACATTGTCGAGAGTCTGGTCAATCCTTCAGAGAAGATGGCTTTGCAACAAAAAGGAATTATATGCAGTGGTAATAACAATAGAAAGAAATGCAAAGCAATTACAAAGGGCTCACGTCTTAAATCTTAATTCAATCGGAGATTGATTGCTTACATTCAAAAGGAGGGGGGGGGGACCAAGTCAATAGCGTTATTAGGACTAACCACAAAATTATTACGCATCCTGGATCAACACAACACAACTATATACACTACTATCATTATATACTATCAATATGTGCTATCACTATGTACTATCAATATGTACTATCAGTATGTGCTATCGTTATATACTATCAATATGTACTATCATTATATACTATAAATATCTACCATCAATATGTACTATCAATATGTACTATCAGTATGTACTATCGTTATATACTATCAATATGTACTATCATTATATACTATCATTATATACTATCAATATCTACCATCAATATGTACTATCAATATGTACTATCAATATGTACTATCAATATGTACTATCAGTATGTACTATCGTTATATACTATCAATATGTACTATCAGTATGTACTATCGTTATATACTATCAATATCTACCATAAATATGTACTATCAATCCATATACCTAGTATATTAAATAAAATACATTATAAATTAATATCCTACTTATGAATCTATACATCTAAAATATATTATACCCCCGTTGTAAAGTATAAAACTACTAAGTATGAAAACCTGTTTTTACCTGAAATTATCCAAACCTTTATTGTGTATAATATATATTTACAATATTTAATTAACAAAAGTCTACTACTTTTTATTCTCTATTTTCAGTCATCCAAAATATACAAACAAAAAGAAACATTTACCGCCCCGTTGGTTGAGTGGTTAGCGCAGACGCCTAACAATGAGACTCGGGTTCGATTACCGACAAGGACAGGCATATAAGTGATGGCATAGATGTCTGTATTTTTGTGTTTGGTCGTTTATTAAATATATTTTTAGTATTTATATGTGTATTTCTATGTATTTGTATCGTTGTCTAAAACCCTTAACACAAGCAAATAATTTTAATTTGCTTTCTTAGGGGTGAGATCAATGTGTGTAACTTGTCCTGTATTATTATTATTATTTGTTTTTCACGGACTGGTAAGTCCGGTATTTCTAAAGTCCCGCCTTGAAGCCTTCAAGGATAAAGAGCTTCAGATTCCCTCTCTGTATAAATATCATTTCCTAATAGTGATAGTATTAGGAAATGATACAATAGTAGTTAAAGAACTACTATTGTATTTGTGTTGATTGCGGCTTGTTTTTGAACAATTGTGATGTCAATGTTACTATCTAGTAATTTTATATAATTTTCTAAACTTTTTGCTATATTCCGGTGGCACCTACTATAATTGGGACTATTGTTGTTGGTGTGTTCCACATTCGATTAATTTCTTTCTTCAATAAATTATACTTAAGGTGTATATAATTGTGCTTAATTTTTCTATCTCTTTTCCACCTATGTTATAATCCGACGGTACTGAAACATCGATTAAATATGTTTTATTTTGTAATTTATCAATATAGATTAAATCTGGCCTATCGTGTGTAATTGTCACATCTGTTTACCGGTATCTCCCGGTATTATTATTATTACTATTATTATTAAACATCAATACGAGTAATAATAATATAATAATAATACTCAAAACGATGATTGCAAAAAGGAAGGCGATATTATTATTATTATATTGTAACAAATTTGTGCATAACAAAACAAACTAAGTATATTAGGTATATTATTGAATTAAAATTCGATTTAATGGCCTATTATTGAACAAAGACGTAGTAAATGTGCCTATACGTAGGATGAAACTTAATTGATGGATGCTTCATTGATTTATCTTAGACATAAACCATCAAACATTTCTTTGCATAGTTAACCACTATGGTTATAGTGCGAAGTGATGTTATTGTCTTACCTCAAGTAAAAGATCCAGGCGGTTGATGTAACTAATTATAAATCGGCGGGTTTTCACCTAAAAATGGGTGTTACACAAGTATCTATTCTTGACTCATTTTTACTTTTACTTTATACTAATGACTTGTCTTTTTTCGTAAAAGGTCTATGTAACATTGTACTTTTTGCTGATGATATTTCTTTTATTTTTAAAGTTGAGCGTCATAAGTCTATTTATGACAAAGTTAACAGTGACCCGTCACGTGATCATCATTAGTTTGAATTTTTTTTTTTAATAATAGGTGAACTAAATATATGTAGTTGACTCTTCTACGAGGAAGTGTTAGAACTAACTGACTCAATGTCAACTTTACTAATATAACTAACTAGTCTTAGCATATATACTGTTACAAGATACAAAACTTACACTAAGCAGCTTCGACCGTTAACTCGCACATTTTTATTTAAGACATTATTTATTTGTTACATTTTTCTCGTCAGATTTTTTTCTATGATCTCCTTCTACTTCGCTAAGAAGTTGTATTTATTTTATTTTCAAACAAGTTTAAAAAAAGATAGATTGATTTAATGGCTTTCAGTTGTGCCAGTACACAAGTTGAATGCTGATCTTAGTCTTTTATAGGTTGCAAGTCTTAGGTCACTGTTAATTGTATTGTTATGTTACTTACATTTTTAATAATGTCTGTAATTGTCACTTATATTTTTATCAATAACAAAGGTTTCATTGTCAATAGTACACAAACTTCGACTAATGCCAAGCGGATAGAGAGTTTCAAAAATTTCATTAACTCCGTACTTAGTCGGTCTAATGTTATACCTAACAGCAATTTGGTTTTCTTTACCACACCACCACTTAATTATAACATATGACTATTACAAAAAATAAATTTATGGTCAATAATACATCTATTATCTTTATGAAGTATGTACTAGTACATTGGTATACAATATAGATTCTAGAGAAGAGTAATCTAAATATATCTATCGTCAAATGCATTCAAAGCAAATTATTTTTATTGCCTTCAGATAATTTTCTAGAGGACTATATAATATTGTTATTCGCAATGGAAGTTCCTTACTCTATATCATAGTAGTAGTTCATAAAGTTAGATTATATTTATAGGTTATTAACCTCACCGAAGTGAGGCTTTAAAAAATTGAGTTAGACTCATTTGAATGTTCCCCTCCACGGAAATCTTTAGTAAAAGGCGAAAGATTTATACGTTTTGAAGGGAAACCAGAGTAACTCTACGACGGTAGAGAGCTGGGGTCATGTTGCCGGTAAAAATATTGTTATCGCGATTCAGAATTACATATCTCGTGTACGGCGACATCTAGCGTTAATTGATTTCACAATATGTAGAGTAAGACAAAATGTATTGTGTTGTTATAATATCATAAATTATAAAAACTTTCTTGAAGAAGACATATTTTGTCCTCGTTTAAAAATATCTTAACATATATACATAGATATTATTTTTCTGCCTCAATTAATATTTTATTGTTACTACAGTGTATCTTATATCCAGAAAATATCAAACAACAAGAGTCGTTTTTAGCTGAAATCACGAAATTTATTATTCCTAGAATATATATCAATTTAGAATCAAAGAAATAAAACGAAAGTGTTTCTTATCTTCATTAAAATGTACAATAATTCCAAGAATGGCGCTAGATGTCACTAGTGATAGAGTCATATTGAGAACTCTTGAAGTAAAATACATTTTGCTAACGTTCACAGTAGAGTAGAGTGTATTTTTTAAGAGACTAACACTTTCAAAATAATTATAATAATATATGTGCAAGGGTAGCCTTTATTTTTTTCTACTTGGATGAACAATGCCCGAGTGACTCTACATTATGTAACATATCTCCGCTAGATGTCGCTGTGAATCCTGCGTTGGTTTTTGTATCGCGATGATGAAATTTTTGCTACGTGAATGACCCTCCTCAGTTGTTGTTCTAATGTTATCGCTTCTCGGCCTTTTGGCTAAGATCAAAGTGTAGTATCTGTTCTTTTCAGCTTAATATCTGAAAGTTCCCGCATGTCGGGACCAGTATATTAATCTGATTTTTGTAAATCGACGGGATGTTCGGGGCTCGCTCCACTCCCGTCACGGGTCGGCCCGGCATTGCAGTGCCGCCGGGATCGGCCCACATAAAGATCTATCTTAACTTTAATGTTCATAATTAGAGGTTTGCGCCGGAGTGATTTGTTCGTCACCGATTGAATTCTTCGGTGAATGGGGCAATCTCCGGTGTGTTCCACCAGTGATCACCGGAGAATTAAGTCATTATTAATTTGTTATAAATGAGAACTACTAATAATATTTATTATTCTTTAATCTGAGGTATAAATTCTTTTAAAATTATACTTTAATATATTAGTAACGAAACCAATATAAAGAAAAAATAAATTGATATTTATAATTTATGATGGTTTTTGACCATATAATACAACTCAAAGCGCGAGTCCATAAGAGAATATACCAAGACATCAAATACTTTTTATTAATTAATGTTTTTATTAAAAACTTTACAAAATTATAAAGATATAAATGTTGTTTTTGATTTAAACAATATGACAAGTCAATAGTATGGCGCATCACATAAATCTTGGAATTTAAGTTAAGCTCTGAGCGAAATTTGGAGAGGATATCTGCACATGTACTGTCGCGCACATAATAGTTCTGTAACAAATATACTTTTTATTTATATTTAATAGCAGGTAATATAATAATTACCTGAAAGTCGTATTGTCTTAATTTAAAATTTATATTACATTTCCTTTCTTTCCTTTCCTTTAGTTTATATTACATCTAAGATATGATTTATTAAGATATAAGAAGATTACCTACGTATAATAAGAAAAACAATCAAAGGCACAAACAAACTTAACAAAAACAAAAAAAATGAAAAAAAAACGCAACAAAAAACAACAATAAAATATTAATAGCGATAACAATTTAGTACTCAAATGTACACTGAAAGTGAGAGAGAATTAGTATCGGTGCGGGGGACGTAACATGAACGATTGGAGAGCCAATCAGCACTATGTGCGCCCACCCTTCATCTCTCTCAGACCCCTCATATACCTTAATTTAGACTTCTGAGCAGTCAAGTCCACCAGGGATGCGTGGCGCTAGTTATACTTCTTTTATAGTTGAGTGTGTGATCTGTCGTAGAAAATACTCTCTCCGACATTAAAGAAGTTGGCAGTTGCAGGCACACTTAAATATTTGAAAGCTATTTCGACTAAAGGTTTTAAATGTGTATTTATATTTATAGAAATGTAGAATGAAATATAAACCTTTTTTACCTTAACCGTATCTAACATTAAATTTTTCATTCTATATTTATATATATATATGGATTATCTATCTATTTCACCAAATAAAAAAATATTCAATTCGACTGTGATCAACGGAGTTTAACCGGTTATTCACCGATTGATTCAATCGAGTATTTTGACCGGTACATCACCGGTGATTCTCCGGTACTCACTGCTCCGGTGCAAACCTCTATTAATAACCAAAACCATATTATTTATAATTATATTATTAAAGTATATAGAATAAATGTTATAATTATATCATTATAATTTAAGAAGTTCTTCTGGATATTAATTTATTACTTTGTGGATATCCTTTTTCTCTGGAAAACATACCCGAGTAACCGGCTTCGTTTGTTTGTCACTAAAGTTCACTGTCAGTTCAAATCTCTAAAGTATTGTGCAAATTATCTATAAATTTACGGGTGGCATTTGCGACGCAGAAATATTACGCTGACGTCGCGTAGCTGCAGCAAAGTGTTAAAGGCACTGCTGAAGTCTAGGAGAAGTAGCTTATTAAACAGGCACTGAAGGTATTGAGTATTTAAAATGTGAGGACCGCCCACTTTGCCCAAATTCTTATACCTGAAAACCCTAACATTCCCTTGTCCCCCACCCTTCACCCAGATCTGATCTTAGTAGTCCTTAAACTAATTGATGCTTAACGGTTTTATTTTTTGTGTTTGTGATATTGTCAAAATACAACAAACAAAAAAATAAAACAAAACGATTTTCTTGTCTTCAGAAATTTTGGTGGTAGAACAAATCTTGAACAGCTCGCCAAAAACGTGACGATGTTTATACAAAATAAGCTCAGGCGAACCACCAGCTGATCTATTTTCTATGAAAGCAAAGTATCCAGCAGGTAGTTATTCCAATAAAATAATGCATGATCTACTTATAGAGGCATTTGAGAAGCTGATTGATGAAATTAATTATCAATTTAAAACTCCTCCGTTTAAAGTGTCCAGTCAGTTAAACAAAATTACCTTAACTTTGACTTTTATATTATATGTAGCTATAGAAATAAATGTTACATCATGACACAACACTGCAACGAGGAGCATAAACTGTTAGACATATATAAATAATAATAAAAATAAATCAATAATCCATTATAATTTCTTTTATTGTGTCTGGTTGTGTTGTGACGAAAACTTTTTAAACAATAAAAATTTTATGAAATCGTCTAAAAACCAAACAATGATTAAACATTCAATTGAGATTTCTCGACCTATCACAAAAAACGATACATGTTACAGTTATACAATTTTTTTATATCACAAGAATTAAACAAAATACGGTTTGATGAAATCTCAATATTTATTTAACTCCTTTTATATTTTTTTCTCAGGGCCTCTTTTAATGGTCAAATTATTCCTCTATAAATTTTTTATGTAATACGCTGTGACTATGACCCTGGTATGATCTGCTCCAATATTTTCTTTATCATAAGAGGATTTACAGGCAATCCATCGTGTCTTCTTTGATGATCAAGGGACATGCGTAGTCGCCATGCTTAGTACCAAAGGAGTATGCGTATGGATTCTGAAAAGACAATCATCTTGCAGAACATTTAGGAGCACTTAGAATAGTATGTATTCTATAGTTAGATTACAAAATACTATTGTCGTATTAAACGCAAATACAGCAACAGAACAAAACAATCCAAAAATAATATTGTGTATATTGAGGGTAGTTGATACTTTTACCTTCTTGATGTTGTAGAGGTTAGGCGGGTAGTTGGCGGGTCCGGGAGTACGCATGGGGCGGCCGGCGCCTTCTGAGCGCGCGCCAAGCGTGTAGCGAGGGGACCTGATGATCACGCACAACATATAAGTGATCGTGACGCTCATATAATCATTACCGAGAGCCGGACTCTGAACGATCGTTAAACACATTTGATAATTATGACAAGGTACCAATATAGTATCTAAAGGTACCGTACCACCTACCTCGTTTTATAAACATCTGTGTCCCTCTGAAAGTACACGGCGGGTCCTGGAGACTTGGCCTTGGCTTGGTTGAAGCCGAACCTGGCGCCCATGGTGTAGGCGGGCGTTCCGGGCCCCATCCTTATCGCGTACGCGTTGGACGCAGGTCCGACTCTCTTGAGGCCAAATCCGAGTCTCGCACCCATGGAGTACTGAGGAGCGCGCGGCTCTCGGGTGGGCGGGCAGCGTTCTGGAGCGTGCGCTCCCGGACCCGGCATGCGGAGCGTTGAGCGAACCGGAAACCTTCGGAGGAAGTAGTGGCCTGTTCAGACTTGAACTTGTGACCTCTGGGATCCCAGTTTGGATGAGGGTCATATCCCCCAGAAGTCATAGGTTCAAGCCCTGCCCGCGTAAAATTTAAATACCTAAATTGCGTAATATATTTATAGACAATTTCAAATATTACACTATTATAGTTATTTAACTGTGAAATATCATAAAATTAAGTTATATCATTAAATGATCTTTCTAAAAATATGATTCTGTAAGTTAGTGTAAGTACCTGGCCCCAAAGCTCCAGTTGGGAGACGAGACGACTCCGTCTCTGGTGACACGGTCGATGCGGTAGGCGGGCCCGGGTCCAAGATGCCTCACGCGGAAGCCGGCGGTCATACCGAACGAATACATGGGGTTCCGGTAGCGAGAAGGGTCGTGCGCCGGGAACCCCACTGTCGTTGGTAACTTGTAGGCACCCGGCCCGGGACCTACGAATGAAAAATAGCTTTGTTAAAATATACCAGGGTCAAAGTAGTTTTTCTTTAATATCAAATATCATGAGTTCCACAGAGAACAGCCGATAGGAAACGCAATGTAAAAATGTATGAATGAGATAACTCTCACTACCTTAACGAAACTATAAATATTTTGTAATCAATCATTTATATTTGAGACTGTTGCCTTTGTAATTTTGCTATAGATATAATAGTGAATTTTTATACCACTGTAAACAATCCATGTTTTGTATTTTTCCATGCAGTTTAAATATTTTTTCGCTTTAAAAGGCATTCTAATCGGTTGACTCGGTTAATGAGGTTTAATCTCACTGAATGTTATCAAAACCGTCTAGAGGTTTTACTGTAGGTAGGTACTCAAATAATTATTTTTATCTATAGTAAAAATAATCTTGTATATTAAGTGATACGATTATGAACACCAAATTTTACAAAACTCTGTTTAGTAGTTTTTGCGTTTAGTAGATAATATCAAACAAATGAGGAAAAATCATACTATGTATTACTCTGAGATCAGTGTTATGTACCTACTTAAAAGTAACAATTACTTTAAAATTAATATATTTTCTCTTCTTACTATTGTTGTATATGTATAGATAAACTATTGTGAATAAGATTATTAAATCTGCAATCAGAGGCAAAGCAGTTTTAGATAAAAAATATTATAAGAATTTTAGAATCTCTCCTTTTTAGTAAATGAAAAATTTTCTACAGAAATATTTACATTAGCATCTCTGTTAGTACCATTCTCAGCAATGCGGGAACTGTAGTACTTACCCAGTGGTTTCTTGCAGGCCATTGTGTGGTAAAACAGATAATTTGGTTAGAACACAAAAATTTCGTATAATTTACTAAAACATTATGTCCAGCTGCTCGGTCACTTGTTTGTGTGAAATGTCAACGAAATAACATGTTTTGAATTTCGATTAA
This sequence comes from Napeogenes inachia, assembly GCA_959347355.1. NCBI lineage: Eukaryota > Metazoa > Arthropoda > Insecta > Lepidoptera > Nymphalidae > Napeogenes > Napeogenes inachia. The sequence continues at coordinate 2,301,338 of OY365795.1, read as the reverse complement.
CAGCCAAATGTAGTAGAAAATAAATAAAATGTACTTCCAAAAGAGTCTAATTAAAAGAACACATCATTTCAGTTTTTTTAAATTTATACTAAAGATTAGACTGATCAGCAATTTATAGTTTGCTGTTAGGTTCATAATTTAATTAATTTAAATAAATAAGTATATAAAAATATTAAACATAAATATAGTAATTTGACACGCTTATCCCGTAACCTGCTGTTCTTCGGCCTTCCTCTACTTTTATCCCCCACGATTATATGAAGTACTTTTTTGTCATTTAAGATTCATCTCTCTTCATTACATCCCCATACCAAGGGAGGTTCCTCAATTTTTCTGTCACCAGAGCTTCCTCTTTCATACTTATTTCTGATTCAATACAAAAGATTCGTTTCTTTGTTTATTCTAATCTTTTAAAGAGTAAAGTAGTAGATCTCTTAGTAGGTAGTTTCAGGTCCCAGTAAAAATGTAATATTATTTTTTACTGTAGTATTCTTATATATAGGTAGTATTGAACATTCTCACGTTGTAAGAATTTCTTAGAGATATTATGCATGGAGTAGGTAAACAAGCCAAAATTGTGACTATCGAACTTAAAAGAGATAGGTTGATCGAAAAACCTCTATCTCTATCTGTCTCTATTTTTTATGAAATCTCGTGCTTCGTCGTGGTCGTCTCGTGCGTAATTCGTTGCAATGGAGTAACCAATTGTCATTTTTAATAACATGCTGAAACGGTTTCCCAGAGGTCGCGGGTTCGAATCCCTGGTAACTGTTTATTTTAAATTTTATATTTATATAAATTCAAATAAGTTTAACATGGCTATACATGTTTATAGATACTTTCAAACATATAGAGGATGTCCTAAAAAAATGTAAGTCTTTAAATTGAAAACGCGTCATGAATATTTCTTTGCGCATGTGTGATTAGACAAAGACAAACAGTGTCACATCTTGCATCTTTTTTTAACTATCTATCACTGACGCTCATACGAATACCTATCATAGAATTTGTATAATATCTCTATGATACCTATGGCTCACCTATTCTATGTACCTATATTAATTCTATGAAAGAATTTACTCGTGTGTTTATTATTTGACAAATAGTTATATGACATAATTATGACGTTCTTATAACGTCATGGATATCACAACATTAATATGACATAAGGGTGACGATTTACGAATATTCACCGCAGGTGGAATGATGATTGCGGAAGTGTTTTAAGTAATAAGTAATAACTTATTTTCTTTAGCATTTTTATACAACTAAATACCTACTTATTTATTTATTATAAAATCGATACAGAAAAAGGACAATAACGTTAGGAATTTATTAGGTTTGTTAATTTTTAACATGTATCTATATTAAATTGATAATGAAATGAAATTAAAAGTGATGTAATATTAATTTATTATTAATATTAATAATGTAATATTAATACCAGAAAATGACTGAATTAAAGAATAATGACAATACATTTGAATATTATTGTATAATTAGGGTTGTAGGTTGACAGGGTGGTTGAGGCCGGCTGTCTTCAGCGGCGTCAGCTCCTCGCCTTCAGCTTCGCTCTCTTCAGTAGACTCACTGGCGCCCCACTTGATGTGAAGTTATAGTGTACATAATATTATTAAATATATATTTACCCGGCTATAATCACGTAATTTAATTAAAATTTTGCCCGACTAGTTTTAAATCCATGGGCGGTTCCTATTCATCAGCTCGAAGCAGGGCGTTCTCGCGACGAGTTCACGCCGAAACTAGTCGGACAAAATTCCGATAATATTAGGTGATTACAGCCGGGTAAATATATATTAATTAACCATCATGGTACACGAAAGTTTCGTTGAAAAAACACAATATTGTTGCATTTAAAAGTGCAAGAACTAATTACGTATAAACTATAAGTACATATATTGGACAGAGTCTATTGAATTTGGAAAAAATCTCTTTCGAAGTGGGAGGAAAAAAAAAGGAGATTCAACAACAAAAAGATTAATGCCCAGGAGAACGTAGATAACGGAACAAAACAAAAAGAGTAACGGTACGTTGCAAGCGACTCACCTGTGGTGATAGTGGATGCTTTACCAGCACGCGGTAGAGCAGCGCGGCATAGAGGACGTTGGCGGCACCCAGCACGCACAGCGCGCGCTCGAATCCCGCCGCCCACGAGACCGAGCCGCCCACCACCGGCCCTGGGCGGGGGAGGGCGGAGGACTTACAATTTTATTAATCTATAATTAATATATTGGTGGTCCGTGTGAAGAAGGGACGATCGGAACTATCTGCACGTTCTATGGACTATGAGATGTTACGATCACATTTCATGTCAGACGTTTTGTATCTCTGTGAGAAATTTAGCGATCTGTCTCAACGGATGGATGAAATATTTTTAGATATAGCAAGGAAAGGATTAAGTTTTCCCGGCCCGAAGCATAGTTCCCGATATCCCGTGAACGGTCGTAGTATGCCGGTTAGGTTTGATTTGTAAATGCGAGTCGTGTGATTACCGACGGCATAGGCGGCGCTGGAAGCGGCCTGCAGTAGGGCGGCGCGAGCTGGCAGGGCGGCCGGCGGAGCGCGCGCCAACAGGGCGGGGACTACGGCGGCGTCCGCAGCACCAAGGCCCGCGCCCACTACGCACTGAGGCACCGATAGCCATCCTACCTAAGACATTGACCATAGATTAACTCCGAAGAATAAAGGAGAATTTACAACGAACGAGGTAACGAGAGATCGAAAGATCAAATTGGCCAAAATTAAGCAATTGTGATGTACCGAGGGAGCGAGTGGCAGCAGCATCGCCGCGACCCCGACGCAGGCCACAGCGGTGACGGCGACACGCTCGGCGCCTGCACGCTGCCACACGCTGCCCAGCGTGCTGGCCGCCAGGTAGCCAGCGCTGTCCGGCACGAACACCGCGCCCAGTGCCCAGCGCTATGAGATAGTTCAGGATAGTTACGATGAAGTTGTGAATTACGAACAGATTGCAAATAATTCTCATGGGATAAACGTTTCGTCGTTTTATCATTTTAGGAAACGCGTTCCAACACAAAGGTAAGGTAGGTTAATGCACATGCACATACACATATGCACATACATATACATGCACTTATACGCAGAATGAACCAAATACTGTTTATCGAAATGAGCATGACCTGAGGATGGAACTTTGTCATGATCCACAGTGGCAGACAGGGTTCGAGGGCGGCCATAACGCTGGTGGTGAGTAGAATGGCACCAGCGCACGCACCGGCAGCGCCACGACCCGCCTCGCGCAACAGGGCGCGCGGCCCTCCTGACGGGGAGGGGGAGGGAGGCGCCACCTGCCAGGGGTGAACGGTACCTTAACTGAACTACTTATTAAACAAAACAAATAAGTTTGATTATTTATTTACACCCACCATGTTGTATTCTTCCTTGTTCAGATAGATGTATTGTAGAGCTGTCACGAATAGGTATTTTTAATTAATTCATTTTAAGAAACAAGAAAAAATTACTATATTTAATAGTAAAACAGTACCCAAGTTGAAGAGCAGTGCGAAAGCTATTAGTTGAAATGGCGCGGCCGAGCTCCACAGCTTGTACGCGGCACCACCGACCGGATACCCCACTAACACTCCTGAGATGTTTAAATATTACAATAATACCCACCGAATCAATAGCATTGACAGTACTTGGTGGTGCAGACCGAGTGCGACAGCGCCTAGCAAAGCGGCGAGTGCGCGGTGTGCTGCGTGGGGCAAAGCCCGAGTCACCAGCGCCAGTCCCGCCACGCCACCTAATGCCGCACCTGCACCCTGGACCGCTCGCCCAGCACCAGCACACAGTGCACCTCCACCCACAACACCGCTGACACCCCCACCGGCACACACGCCGAACGCTTAGGAAGAATTAGCACAGATAGGATTAGGTACTTGCCTAAAGTCCTAAAATAACTACGTAACTATAATACTCAGGTTATAATAAAAACTCTAGAATTTTGTTAATAATGAATATATTTTATGGATTCCGATAACAATGTGAAATTTTTCGTATTAAGAAGATAAGGAGTTATCAACACTAAATCCCATCAAAAGCCGTTTAGTTCAAACAAATAAACAGACAACAATTTCAAAAACTGTTGTTGTGAGTTATTTAATATTTCCAAACCATTTCCATTCCAATATACTATCATGTCAAACAAACTTTTTCTGACATAGTTACAGAGCGTATTGGGGTGAGTGCCTTCACACAATTATGAAATATCTGGCATTTGATGTTGAAGGAGGTCTCGTTACTTTCGTTACATTACAAACAAATATTATGAGGTCAACATTTTGGTATTTTATCATTACATTTATTAGAGGGTTTATAGCATTATCAACATTTTCATTATATATGTAATAAGTATAACATTTTCTTGAAATAAAAATCTCATAAATGTAGCCTAGAATATAGTTTAACTAGTAAATTATAATAAACCTAATGACTATCGTCATTTATAGTATATTAGCTTTTTACGATATGATGATTTTTATATAAGTATATTTACCCAACTGTAATAAGTACAGTTGAGTAAATATACATATATAAAAATAAATCGAAAGTAGTCAAGCATGTTCCGGTATAATTGAAATAAGTCAATTATTCTGAAATCTGCTTGACTATTTTCGAACCAATGGGGGTTCTTATTCATGAGATCGGAGCATGGCGTATCTGTTGGGTTTAGGGATTACAATCCGGCGTCATTTTCATTTGGCCGGATCCGACCGGTTTTCCACCAATCCAGTTGGATCGGGCCGGATTGGTCCAGTTAGGTTGATTTCCGCTTTTCAGTTAAAATTAAACCAAGTGACTATACTTAATAAAGGTGGCTTAGAATATATTACACCTTATCTTATCTTACTAACATATAAGTCCGAATGTTTAGATGGATGGATGTTTGTTATTCAATCATGCCAAAACTACTGAACAGATTTTGATGAAACTTCGCATTATATTTGCTCATGTACCAGAAAAAAACATAGGTTATAGAGTTACTAACTTTTGCACGTGGAACACTTTTGCACGTGCAACCTAAATTTTGTCTGTGACATAATTTAGGTTGTAGTATGATTATGTAATTGACACGGGAGATCCTATATTTAATCGGTTGATTATTTAAATTCTACGTAAGTATTTGTGAAAATTATTCTCATTACCTGACGGCTTTAGAAGGAGTGTTATGTTATTCAAATATGCTATTTGTATGTTCGCTGCTACACTCTACAGCCAAATCGGCTAAAAGGATTTTGGCGTATGGGGTATCGGTAGGTACGTCTTGATGGCGCAAGTGACACTGGGTATATTTAAAAACGGAAAATGGTTGATTTTGGAAATCATATTGTGAGTTTATATAAATATAGAATGTAAAAAACCGATACGGGCAGGGATTCGAACCCGCGACTACTGGGAAACCGTCCCGTCGCTCTACCAACTGAGCTACCGTATCGCTGTCCGTCTCGGTGAATTAAGCATTCTATATGTGATCGTCTTTATCGGGACGGTGGTGACATCTATTAGGTTTCTTTCGAAAATCCTAACCAATGTTTCTAACTTTGCAGTATAGATAAACATTGAAAAGATGCCACTACCGAAATCAATGTTTTAAAATATTTTCAAACATTGATTTCGGTAGTGGCATCTTTTCAATGTTTATCTATACTGCAAAGTTAGAAACATTGGTTAGGATTTTCGAAAGAAACCTAATAGATGTCACCACCGTCCCGATAAAGACGATCACATATAGAATGCTTAATTCACCGAGACGGACAGCGATACGGTAGCTCAGTTGGTAGAGCGACGGGACGGTTTCCCAGTAGTCGCGGGTTCGAATCCCTGCCCGTATCGGTTTTTTACATTCTATATTTATATAAATTTAAATAAGCTTAACATGGCTATACATGTTTTAAAATATTTTCAATCATATTGTGAGGTCCAAAAATTATGTTTACTTGCTAAACCCATCCAAGAGCCTATCAATATAAAGGGTTAGATAGCGACCCGTGACCCCATTAACGTAGACTGTAAAAATAATATTTTTATAGCTAGGAATATAAGCCATATAAATATTATTTTTACAGTCTACGTTGACGGAGTCACGGGTAACAGCTAGATCACGGTCACCGGTAAACTCATAAAAATGCCGGATCCACCGGATTATCGGTTCCGTTTTCCGGATTGAAATCTAATCCGGACGGTTTCAAATCGATCCGGTCGGATCCGACGTGTGAACGACGATGTGACGAAGATTTAAATTCCTGTAGGTATCAGTTGATTTTCATTATTTGTTTATTTAAAATTTTATATTTGTGTTGTTTTAGTTTGTTTAGTTTTGTTGTTTCTATGTATTTTTATGAATATGTCGGAGATAGATGCATATTAGTGACTTGCTCGTTCTTGATGGAATATTCTGGTACAGGATCCGAGGCGTAGGTCTCAGGCAATTAAACCACACACACAATATGACAATTCTTGTATTAAATGTAGGTAATCAATTCTCACAAATTACTTAGTAGGTATACAATTATCAGAGTTGCGTGAACTACCGATCCCGTTGGGGGGTCCGAACTGTAAGGCTCTCACTAATCAAATCCTCCTCGACTCAATGCTCTCTCATATTTAAAATGTCTCCGGTGCCCCTCCAAACGATTCCGGTTACGTGACTCGTTACGTCACGATGTTCACACCCCACTGTTACAATGATATCAATTGAGTTACTAATTATCGCTAAATTATCGTGATCTACGACACGGCCATACTGACAAGTCACACGTCCTCGTGTGCATGTATCTCTATGGAGTGACAATAACTATGTCTCCTCTGAGTGACGATAACCACGCCACCTACATCGAGTGACGATAACCACGCCACCTCCATCGAGTGACGATAACCACGCCACCACCATCGAGTGACGATAACCATGCCACCTCCATTGAGTAGCTTTAGGATTCGCGGTTGTCCTGGGATGTAGGGTCTGAAATAAAACAAACAACTCCAAGGATAACTTGCTCGGCTATTCTGACAAAACCAGTGAATGTCACGTCTCAGGTTTTTACTCTATATACATTCTTAACACAAGGTGCGTACTACACCTTATTTACAACAGTTAAAAACTACTCTGATCATTAGATCCATCACTTTACTTTACAAAATCAATCATGATTTTACCAGACTTGCGTACTCAACTCAGCTCAACTCAACTCAATACTTTTGCAATATGATACAGTCCATCGATCATATACAAACAACTACCATGAACCAGTCCTTCGGTCATGTAAAACACACATCAGACCCATCGCCTACACGTGTTACACCACACGTGAGGTGCGGTCAACAAGTATGAGTAGGCAAGCTGTTATCTGTAGTGAATTCAATATCACTTTGTTTAACTAAAACATTTAGTTCTTGAGGGACCTTGTGATCGGAATGATTTGAAATAGACTTTCTAATAGAAAATTATTAATCATAACCTCTGATAAGATCTGTAACGTACTCTGGACACTATGATCGTTGTCAGTTAAAATTACCGAGTTATTAAACGTTAGCTACAAAAATTGTTTGCTACACATTCTGTGATCAGAAAACTCTCAGCACAAGAATCAAAACAATATGAAAATGACTCACCAAAGTCCTATAGTACCGTTATGGTAGCTTACGTAACCATTTCAACCCTTCTTTCTCTGTGGCTGCCTGCCCAGCGGCAGTACTGTATCGAAGCTACCGGAACCCCTGTTGCACCTGTGCCTTTACAACTTATTGAAAAACAAAAAAGCCGTTATAATAAAGTTTAACATCATAATTGAAAATAAATGACTACTCAACTAAAGCCTAAAGCAACCAAGCACCACTTTTCATTACATTTAACATCATAAAATACAAAGCATGAATCCTATTCGTCACATATGGCTTTTCACTAAGCCTTACCAACAAACCTCCTGTTTGATTCATTACTTTCAATTCTGAGTCCCACGGACTCCCAATTGAACTAAGATTCACTACTATCACTTTTATTCAATCGCTTTTACTACAAGCTTTACTTCAAGTGGTACCTAGCTCTCTGGCATCGCTATTTATCAAAAACAAAGGTTTTTCAACTTTCTCTATCATGCTCAGATCAGCCCAGAGAAGTACCCATTATGATCCAATAAATCTCAAATCAAAGAAAATTCAAGTGAGTGGTGTCTCTTTTGTCCGGCTATCCCAGTAGCCTTAAAATCAAGTCATCCCTGTGACTATCTGTGATCATCCCAGTGATCAAATTACCCATGGTCATCCCAGTGACCAACCATGATCATCCCTGTGAACACTCGTGATCATCCCTGTGACCAACCGAATTTATAACTCAAGAGGACACTACTCACAACTCACACACAACTTAATTGTCAGAAAGCAACTAATGTCACCCTCACAAGGTTCAGAATCACTAACATTAATGGGTACTTGTCCATCGGGCATACCACCATATTTTATCGCTTAATTTTCTTTAACTAGCGAGTATTTAACGCAAAAATTGGAAGTAAATCGAAACGAATTCACCTTTATGCTGCGACGTGTCCGATTTTGGAAAAATTGCAGACCGCAACGCGTTGCTCGCACCGCACTTTACCAGTACCGCTGCCATAGCTGCCATCGCCACGACCGCTGTCATCACCATCAGCAACCTCAGCACCATCAGCGCCATCAGCGCCATCCGCGCCGCGCCGTCACTACCGTCCCCGCAGCGCCGTCACCACCAGCCGCGCTGCGCCTTCATCGTCAGCCGCGCAGTGCCGTCACCGCCAGCCGCGCCGCGCCTTCATCGCCAGCCGCGCAGTGCCGTCACCGCCAGTCGCGCTGCGCCGTAACCGCCATCCGTCCCGCACCATCACCGCCATTCGCGTCGCGTAGTCACCGCCATAATTTCTCATTTCTTTTCTTTCTTCATTAGCCACGATTTCTTCTTTCGTAGAATTCTTCAAACGCTTTGTCAATTAATCTAATAAACGACTTGCATAAGCGATTAAATAGGTATTTTCACTCGATTTTCTTGATATGTGGGTAGATCTCAATTATTAAGTTTTGAGATAACATAAATTTAACTTGATTGATTGATTGATTTACAACCATTGATTATCAACTATTGATTGATTGTATTGATTCTGGAACTTCCTTGTTATTATCTTGTAGTGTGCGTTTCAAATAATAAAATCACTTCATTTCTTGCTTGAAGTGATTTGTAGCTTCAATAAACTTATCTTGCGGGTAGTTGGTGGTTTTGATGCCCGAGTGAATCCCACTTCTGATGTCGGAGATAGATGCATATTAGTGACTTGCTCGTTCTTGATGGAATATTCTGGTACAGGATCCGAGTCGTAGGTCTCAGGCAATTAAACCACACACACAATATGACAATTCTTGTATTAACCTCTATCCTCTAGTATTTACCTCTGATCTTAACTTTCGGGGCCATATAGCCGAGGTGTGCAAAAAAGCGTACCGGAACCTGGGCTTTGTACTGAGGCAAGCCGGAAGCTTTACCAACTTCTCTGCTTTACGTATATTATATGAGGCCTTGGTGAGGAGTCATTTGGAGTATAACTCGGTCGTATGGTCTCCGTGTGAGACTAAGTATAAACTTATGATTGAACACATCCAAAATAAGTTTACTAGGTTCCTCTATCATAAGGTGTATGGCGTGTATCCAGGCTATCCCTTGCTGTATCCTACCTTGTTCGTTATCGGCATGGTGGGATACAGTAAGCTGGAAGCACGGCGGGATGTCGCTCTCGCTAAATTTGTGGTAAGGGTATTACGCGGTGAATTGAATAATCCGGCAATTCTGGCAGAGCTTAATCTCTCTGCCCCTCCTAACAGTGTAGAGCGTCGCCGGCTGCCGCCGCTGCTGGCGCTGCCGGCTGCGCGCACTACGCTGTTGCATGACGCTCCGCTGACGCGGGCACTGCGGGTGCTGAACGAAACGGCGTGTCATATGGATCTATTCAGTTGCACACTGGACGAGTTCACTAGAATATGTTACAAACTGTGTTCGTAGTGTGCCTAGACAATATTTAATTGTAATATTTAAATTATATTTGACATTATTAAGCATGACTTTATGAAATAGGTTTTAAAATGTAGAATAATTATGTTGTTTGTAAATGATGAAATTATTTATTTTTAATTGTAATGAATTATTAAATTTTATTGTATGGATTTTATTATTATTATTATTATTATTATTATGATTATTATTTTGGTTGACATTATTGATTAAATGTGAAATTGTTATTTATTGAATCTTAATATAATTTAAGTGTTTCATGTCAACTTATCTAACGATTTGGTAATACTGTAATGTTAGATTTAAGTTTTATGTTTGAATAAATAAATAAATAAATAAATAAATAAATAAATAAATGTAGGTAATCAATTCTCACAAATTACTTAGTAGGTATACAATTATCAGAGTTGCGTGAACTACCGATCCCGTTGGGGGGTCCGAACTGTAAGGCTCTCACTAATCAAATCCTCCTCGACTCAATGCTCTCTCATATTCAAAATGTCTCCGGTGCCCCTCCAAACGATTCCGGTTACGTGACTCGTTACGTCACGATGTTCACACCCCACTGTTACAATGATATCAATTGAGTTACTAATTATCGCTAAATTATCGTGATCTACGACAAATATATTAATACATAAAAATAATTATACAATTTGTATAATATATACAATATCAAAGATAGTTTTTATTGTACCTAAAAGTTTACTTTATTTACGGTTTATTTTTGTTGATTTTGTCAACACTATACCCGGTCACTTGCGCCATTTTCAGTTCCGAAAATATATTCAAACAAAAAAATAATAATCGTAACAAAGATTTAATAAATTTATTTGCAGTACTTATAATGTATATTTCTACGTATATGTGTCATTGTGTCAGACAACGACACAAATATGCACGTAGAAAATAATAAGCAACTAACCAAATAATTTGTTTACTTAGGCGTTAGATCAATGTGTGTAATTTGTCCTGTGATACTATTATTATATAAAATAGTTTTAAAAATATAAAGAACTTACTGAGCGCAGCGATGGCTAGCAAGGAGGTGGCTAGACGTAGGCAGGTGGCGGCACCTCGCTGAGATACCAGCGACGCTGCTCCCGGTGACGACAGCAGCTGCGCTGCGGCCTTCGCACCCAGCACCGCGCCCACCAGCAATTGAGATGATCCCACGCCCTCTCCTGGGACGAGAAACCCCACACTATTAAGACCTATGCATCTAGTTCGTTCCGTTTATCGTTATAATCACCAATGTCCTGGGTGACGTGTCTAACAGTGCTGTTGAGTAGCTTGGCGAGCGGCGCGTCGTGCTGGGACCACAGCTGGAGGGACTCACCGCGCACCCAGTCCGGGATTATGGGAACTAATAAAAAAATATATATATAATCTTTAGACTTGCGGTATAAAAATAAATTGACAAACAATACGGAATGTTTTATCAAAAGTACTTTTGAGTTTTATCAAAAGTAAAACAATTAATTATTAGCTAGTAACCAAGTAAAAATAAAATAACATTGTGAAACGAACCCAGCACTGTTAGAAGAACATTATCCAAGAAAAAAGTGAGATAGACCAGCGCAAAGGCGATGGCCCCTGAGGAATCTTGCTCCTTCATCCTCCCCGGTACGAGGCTGAGTCTACACTGTACCTAACACGTCGTCCCTGGATGTATTGTAGCGGCTGATAACAAGCAATTCGTTTTCAATCAAAGTGCACCCGGGCGTGTGCACTCGCTTAATAAAATTTGCCGCTAAGGGATGCCTTTATGAGATAAGCGAATAGAATCTAAGCTAGTATTGATTGAATATTTAAAAATTGTAATTGAAATAGAAAAAAGGACCTTGTTGTAATATATAATTATCTATAATAGGGAACATGCATAAAATTTAAAATGCTCTCAAATATTTTTTCTCGAATACTTATTATCATCTTATTATAATAAAAATATTTTTTTTATTTACTAATTATTTAAGGCCATAAAATAATTTATGAAAAGTGTAAATTAAGAGAGCGAAATTCAAACTTGCAAATTTGCGCCACCATTGCATTGGTCGAAAGGAAATGTGACGTCATTTGACACGCCATTCAAATTATCGCCATCGAAGCTCATACTGTGGTATTAGTGTTTTTGAGAAAAATAAATAATTGAAAACTATATTTTTGTGTTTAATTTTTTTTATTAAATGATACGATTGTTTAGGTAATCATAAAAACATTTTCTCAATACACAAACAACTCTAACAAAACAGTTACAAACTCTTCAATAGCAGTTAGCATGCTACTACACATTACATTTTTAAAATGTTCCTTCCTCTGAATCATTTTCCACTTCACTTGACTCAATTAAATAACTTTGTTAATTATCAGCAGATATTGAAGAAATAAGATGCAATATAATAGTACTATCAGCTGTGTTTTCAGTAAACAATTTCCTTTTTAAAACAAATAGTTTTATGGGAAAGTTCCAATATTGTTTGTTGAATGAGGAAATGGTGATAATGCTACATTTTGTTTTTCGGCAGGTATATTTATATTTACTACTACTACTGAGAAGTACTCATTCCTGGTTGATTAATATTACAGACATTTATATGGGCAGTACTAGGACTGACTTAGTGATCACTTCTTTGTGAAGGTTCACCATTTATTGAAACATTACCACTTTTGATAGCTAACTCTGAAAGGGCTTCATTAACCGGTATCAATCTTTTCTTTTGACTACGGACATTGACATTCTCTCTTAGATAACTTTTTCTCCATGCTATTTCGTTATATTATATTCAATACAATTGTTTGTATCTTCCTTATCCTGAAATAAATCGACAACCATAAAAAATTCGTAAAACCAAAAAGAATATATAGAGTTTTATAGAAAGTTATGCTGTACTTTTGTAAACTAGGTTAGATCATTTTAAAAACAATTTTTTTAATGTTCAATAGCTAACGCAAAACTTACTTCTTACTAATTTACACTAAGCTGAATATACATAAAGTATACTTACGTTAATTTGGTCTTCAAAACAGTGTAAATACGACAAAGGACATATATTGTCCCTTTGATAAACCATACCCCATTGTTTTTGTATTTTAGCATCTCTTGGAACACAAAAAACACTTTTTCGGGTGTTTTTCTAATACTATTTTTGCACTCTATAACACTATATAATACTTGTAAGATGGTTTTTGTCTGTCCATAATTTGTATAGCAATTAAAACTTAAAATATTTATGAAGTAACTAAAGAGTTTAGAGCTCACAACAATAACTAATACAATTATTTATTATTCTGAGGTTTAGAGTAAACATTCACTGGTGACTAGACGTGTCATTTGACGTCACGCAAAGAGCGTGCAATAGGTATGATGGCGTTTGAACGGCTCAAATTTATTCAATGTTTTCATTTTCACTTAATATCTAGAATATTTTCAAACTTATTTATATTTATTTCTACGATATAAAGTGGTAAATGATTAATTTAAGTAAAATATTTTTTTTATTCGTTTACTCTTAAAAATTATTGTATTAGAAACCATAAAATAGCAAAACCTTATCTATAAACCAAAATAGACTGTTGGTTTTTCCATACTCGTTACTAAAACTTAAGCTCGTCTTTTCAAATTGTTTGTATGTTTGTTTGTTTTCCGGTCTAAGTCTTCGAAATAGCTAAAACTGTTTTGAAGGGAATTATAATGTTAAGATTGACAAATTTCGGAATTACAGTGCACATTTTAAATAAAGATTTTGAACGATAAATATAATGTTTAAAAATATCTAAGAAAATACATGTATGTTAATCTTATTAAAATTTATATAAATATAAAATGAAAAATAAACCGATACGGAAATAAAACGATTCGAACCCGCGACGAAGTTTTCCAGAGGTCGCAGGTTCGAATCCCTGTCCGTATCGGTTTATTTTTAACATTCTATTCATGTAGAATTTAAAAATTATGATAAATATATTTAGAGCGTCCATATTTACAGACAATAATATTTTTATTTTGCTTTTCTTTGGAAATACCTATATGAAGATTTCTGATGATACAACATCTAACCTTTCCGTAAATTCATTAGCTTTGTTGTCAAGATATTACCAAATACCAGATAGAAATAGTGGTATAGAAAAAAGCATTATTAACAACTCAGATTAATTTGTTTGGACTACATAGAGATAGATGGCGTTAGTAAAATTTGTTAAGTTTTAATAATCTCTATCTAAATTCTTTATAGTCCATATGTTTATGTTCTTAGGATGAAGATAAATTAAAAGTATCTTAAAATAATGTTATTTAATAAATAAATGCCAGACGACGGTATATATCAGGATTGTACAAGTATTTATTTTATTATTCATTTTTATCAAAATAATATTATTAAAGAATGAAACTCATTCTAATTTTCTCTAAGTGTCTAATCTTGTAACTACAATTTATAAACCTAGCAAAATAAACAATACGTGAAACAAAAGTTTATTATAAGAAAGTTAGTTCGAACTTTCTAACTAGATGGCGCTACATTATAACGTTATCGTATTGTTATAACTTTTATTTAAATAGATTTCGTTATATTAGCCATGACAAAATACATAGCGAGTGAGTAAAATATATAATTTAAATAATCATCTGAATGTTATAATGAGGAGTTATCTAGTATATTTGACTTGTAAGTCTGCAGTTTGTAAAGTGCTTATAGTATAATAATTCATATACTAAAATACTAAATAATAATTAATTTTTTAACACGGATAGTTTTAAATTTTTATAAAGTCTAAAAGTAAATTTCATTTCAGTTTCTAAAGGTTTTTCAGAACACTAACGAACTTTGAAATTTCTTAATAATAATTATGTCCACTTCATTATTTGTTATAGATTCTGGATAATATGATACACGCTATTGTTGCGCTATTTGTATTTATACCTAATAATATATTTTTAACAAGATCAAATTATTTTATTACAGGAAACAACACGCTAGGAAATAGGTATAGGTACACATTTCTTTTAGTCATTTACCTTACGTTTAAATATCTTGCTTGTGTCTACCTCCTGAGCCTGGTTCAGCTCCTGCTGTAAATGTTTAAGGTCAGATTGTCAGATTGAAAGAAGTAACAGATTGCAGGTGTCCCGTGTGGGGGATGATGATGAGACGTGACTTCTAGGTCTGTAAGAGTAGGTATCCAGTACCTGAAGTGTGTCCGATTGCACTAGTACTTATCCCGTTTTTAAATAATTAAATATTATGAAACGCCATAGTTTTACCAACAATATTGACAAAAAAATGTAAATTGTGTATGATCTATACACACAGTAAAATAACGAGGCGAAATGCATTTTTTTTATTAAAAAGTAACTGCATTGTGTTTAGTACATGATGAAGAACTCAAAAAAAAATATATATATATATAATATATATATGTATATATATATATAATTGTTTTTGTGTTGTTATTTTATTTGTGGGTTCGCGCGTCACAGAAAAAATATTTCACGGATTTTGATGAAATTTGATTTAGTGTTAAATCAATATATTGAATGATTCGGAAAACTCAAAACTTAGTTTGGAATAATACGAGGTGTATTATACCGTGACAGACTTTATGATATAATAAATGAAAAGATTTAAATTATTCTTCTAACGTAGTCCAACGAGTCAATATTGAAATCAGAATCACTGATAAATAAAATGAATAATCTAAGGAAATTAACACAATCATACGGAAACGAAACCAATTTGTGAGACACCTATTCTTATTTAATATATTACAATGTATACTATTAAAACAAGCAAAAACAAAACGCACTTCTCTAATATGCCGTTATGTTTGTGTCAATGTCATATTGGTCAAACTGAGGCGGCAGTTGGGAAGAGGCGGTTGTCCGTTGTGGCTTGTCAGGCTGATTTATGTGTATAGTTCACAGTTCATAGTTCATACAGCGTGGAGGCTCCGCATATGCGATATGCATTGTTAATTTGAATTTGAATAAAAAATATAAATTTTGTATTGTGACTGTCCACTTTTTCAAGAAAGTTGTAATTCTGTTACATTTCCTGGCTCCGCGCTACCTGCTGCTTCCTTGCAATATTATGGTGAGTAGAATTTAAATGCCATCTATTAGTACTTTATTAATTGCGCGTTCATTGTTAAACCCAATTTAACGCACTTAAATTCAGTAACAATATTTTAAAGTGCATTCGCTATGTTAATGTATTTGTTACTATGTTGACATTTTTGTAAGATTTTAAAAATATAATTATTACTTAGAATTTTCAAATTCTGTTGAGAGTTTTATCTAATTCGTTTCTAATGAAACTAATCTTATATTTAAATTTAGAAAAATGGTTTATCTTATAAGAATCTTATTTTTTTTATTACATTCAAGAATTACATAGTTTCTGAAGCTATTTCGAAACATAAGTAATGTTATATCTAATTGATAAATTGATAAATAAAAACACGTTATTGAAATCAAATTTACATATTTTTTTATCATATCTATCCTGGATTACAATTTCCTATTAATTTGTATAACACATGTTATTTTAATGTTGGAAACATGTTTAGATAAAGTGTAGAGATTAAATAAACATTCAATTAAGCTTTTACATGTGGCCTTGCATAAGTGACTTAATATTGAAAAAATATTCAATATTGTACAATATTATAGTGAACTCCGATTTATTAATGATTCATAAATAAATGTCATTATTATATATATTATTTATATCTAAAATGACCTGTATATAATAATTAATATTGGCCTGTATATAAATATAATAATTTTATTACAATAGATTTAATATCTTAAGTAAACCTGCCCTGACATCTGTTACAGATCATTTCATCCATTGTTCTATTTCAAGGTTACTATTTAATTGAAATTACATTGGTTCTAGAAAAATGTTCCTTAAATTGTTATAATTTATAATAAAAGTCCTCTAAATGCACTTGTTTAAAACATTGGTAGGATTCTTTTATAACAAACTAATAGATATAAATAAAAAAATGTTTAAAAAAGCTATAGCTTTATTATAGGATGAGCTTTAATTATTTCACTAAAAATATAAGAACATTTAGAATTATCTATTTGTATATGCTGGTTACATTATTTCAATCATTAAAATAATCATTGGATATAATGAAAATGCATTATCAATGCCAATTGAGATTGTTAAATTATTTATATAATGCTAAGTTTAATGATATTTAGGATTACTCCAGAGGAATGGGAACAAACACAGAGAGATGATAGGTTCAAATTCTGTCCGTCAGGATATAACTGTTCATTGTTTAAAATTGTTATATCAAAATCATTTGAATAAACTACATTTAATACATTTGATTTTCATTTGACTTTCATCAAAGTAATTATATATTTAATTAGTTCAGTATATATATCATTATTTGTGATACATTATGTAAATTATATGGTATTAATTAATAGTGGTGATTGTAGGGAAACTTCATTAGCAGTTATCAGTACTGTGGGGTGTGCGTACAATATTACAAGTTCTATATATATAATATTAAATAAAACAATAATATTTAGACAACTGTTCATAATATCTCAAACATAATATCAACATCAATGTCATTGTATATGACACTGTCTGTCTGTCTACCACATATTTCCTGGGTGACCAGGAACTGCTTTTTATATCATACTGTATAATTTAGGAGCTGTGTTCTGTCATCTGATTAGTAGACACTTTTTTTGCTATTTTTTGTTGTCAAATAGTGCACTGTAGTTTGGATAATAAAATGGGTGCATTAATGTCAGATATATATTTGGTGCTCTTCTAAGAAATTGAATTTGTATTTTTGGTGCTGTTTCCCCACAAAATAAAGGAATAAGGGAACCTAATTCTGTAATTAATGATAAAATCTGAAACCTTATTTGAAAGTCATTTTTCATAATCCCAAATATACATAGATCTCTTTTATGAAACATCTGACTATTTACATTGTTGCAAATGATAGGTCCATGGCAATACATGAAGGAAACAACATTGATACTCCTTAAACTTATTTATGAAGTTACAATTACATACTTACAATATTGACTATTTGATTAATAATATTTATAGACAATAATAATTACTCTTATGAGATAATGAATAAAAAAAATAGTAAAGAATTCTAAAAAAAAAAAACATTTTTTTTGCTTTAACACATTCTTAAGGATAAGGAAGGACTTATTTCGAAGTTATTTCAAAAAATTTCAATGAATATATTATATACTATTAAAAACCGGTAAAGAATCGTTTATTTTTATGATCAAAATAAGCAACAAAACCTTCCTAACTGATTCAGATATTACTTAGAAGTGCCCCAAGCCCGATTTTTATGATTTCCTCAAGAGAACCTAATTTGGTGAGTCATAACTAAGGCAGTACGTTTTTATCAAATCTTCAGGACGAAACTTATTTATAAATATATTACAATAATCGTGAGACCGAGTTTGATTGTCTGGCCTTCATACACGCATACACACAGACATATACACTCACACTGTCGCATGTGTATTCATTGCATAAATTTTATCAATCTTGCTATTCCTGAGTAACAAATCTAAATATGTTTTAAGTATTAAATTTATCATCTGATATATGAAGGTGATTTGGTAATCCCCAGGTTAAGAGCGAGGTCGGTGAAGGCCGTAGAATTTGTTGTTTTTTTTTACGTACCAGTTAATTCTGTTTTCTGAAGGTGAAAGGTATTTTTAAACTTAAAAAAATGTAGGTACGTGAAACAAACAACAAGTTATTCTCGTATTTTATTGATAAATTTAAACGATTACGCAAAAATTCCCGGAATTTCATAAATTTATAAAATTATTGTTGCTTGGTTATGGACACAGATAGTGTTGCCTACTTGTATTTGTATTTCTGAATTTAAATCTAGTATATACTTTAATAATATTATTTTAATATAAAAAATATGACTAGTTAACTATCATGTCAACCAACGGGAAAACCATCCTCCAGGTATATTCCAATCCAGTAGTAGATTTGATTGATTCACCAACATACAAACAGAAAAACTGTTTTTATTAAAAATTATGTGAGATCTGTGTCACGAACTAAACTATTAAAAATATATAATTTAATGTTTCTTATTTTCCTTCCCTGTTCGTATTATTTTACGATCATATTGTGGTATACTTATATTTTTGAAGACCTCAGAACCTCAAAACTATTTGGTACAAATATTTGTACCGTAAAAATACTAAAATCTACATAGGTACATATACATAAAATAAAATAGTTATGTCAGTACATTTCTGGAAAAATATTGCTTTTTAATATATAACAAAATTTGTCTCTTGGTCTGATTCAAAATTCGTGCATCAGGCAAAAACTACTAATCGGATTATTACAAAATTTTGATGTTTTTGCTTACTGAGTCCACATACCTGCAAAATTACTTTTATTCAGATACATTTTCTCATAAAAAAAAATATTGACTTAGGCTTTAATAATTGATAACAATAAAATAAAAATGTATGGATTTGTCATTTTTCGAGCGATGTTAGACGGCGGTAACTTGAATCTTGAAGCGAACGAAGTAACTGGCAACTGTTAGGATTAAATATATCTTAAAAAAGTAACAGCAACTGAAAATAACACGATATACATCAATAAAAATAAGTTTTGAAATGATTATCTATATCTTGAGATAGATAACAATTTCAGACATAATTCTAGAAATACAATTTTAGTATATGATACACTACTTATTAAGGATCTTCGTCACATACCACTGCTTTAACTAGTATTAGAAAATATAGCAAAACATCGTCTAAAACACCGGCCAAGTGCGAGTCGGACTCCCGCACGAAGTTTTCCGGACCGTTATCTATATAAAAAACGGTAAAAAATTATCGTTTGTTTTCGGGAAGCCTCCTTAAATATTTCATTCATGGTTCATGAGATACACCCTAGTGACAGACGGATGGAGGCGTCTTAGTGATAGGGTTTTGTTTTTACCATTTGAGTACGAAACACTGTAAATGAAAAGTTTGTGTGTTCGATACTAGAATAATATTTGTGATATAAAAATATTCATTTCTCTAGGGTCTTGGTGTTATTAGATATGTATTATCTTTATAAAGAAAGACATAATATGTATGTATTTTTATCACTTGTACAGTAGGTAACCAACCAAGCTTTGCTCGCTAGATTTAGTTCTGTGGACATGTCTGAATATTTATTAATTTATTATTCAAATGAAGTTATCTTGTCTGCTATGGAGAGGCTGATTGATCCTGTTGCCCAGTTGTAATGCTGTAAATAGACAACCTGTTTGTAGTACTCACTCGCTTCAAGCACAGCTTCAAATATTGGGGCAGGTGTGTACTTCACTTCACAACTTCACTGCTATTAATAGGTGTGACTATTTATAACAAGCCTACTAATACAGGTATTTCACTGCTATTTCAAATGTTTTAAATAGGTTATCCAAGTGATTCGAGAAGATACGATACTTAAAAGAATGCAGACTTTTATATGTATGTTGTAGTAGTGTTGATATTTTTTCTAGTTTGCATTATATTTAAGAGTGTGCTGTGTGTCTGTCCTTTGTCATCTATGAGTCAGACTTGACAAGTTCATAACTTGTATAAAATACGTCACGAGACTTGTCAAATAACTGACTTGCTAACCAGCTTGAGTTTAAAAGTATAATTACATTGACTTCAGAGTCGATGCCACATATGTATATATATACATATATATATTTATTACTTTTAGACTTGACGCAATCTTCAACATACAATTAAATTTACAATCTAAAATCGTTTGGATTAACAGAACTCGAAGGTAAGACTTTGCTCTTGAAAATTGAAACCACGATATCAACGAGGCCATGTAACACGATAGTATGTAGTCTGAAGAACCGGATGTAACCAGGAAAATAAGATGAGGGAATATTTCATCGCAACCCGCACATTTGTGTTATTTGATTATCCTCAGCTGATTGCTATGCGTCTCTCGTGGGGACGGAGTGCAACAAACCAATATTCACCATTCAATTGTGGGAACATTAGCTTAAGTTAGACTCGTATTACTTTCACAGAATTTAATATATTTATTAAAAAGATAAATTTACAAATTTTAAATAATTGTAATATTTTTATCGTGTGACTGAAATATATAATGACCTTATCAAGGTACGTGTTAAATTTTATTGAAACACAATAAATTTTGGTTATCTATTCGATGTAACACTTCGAATATTGTAATTAACGCATCGATGCAGCAATTTTCAAATCATGAAAGAAATGATTGCGCGGTTCATCGCAGTTGGCAATATCTTGCACAACTATCCGCTTACCATCATATTATTTGTATTTGGTGTTTTGTGAACTATCTAGACGAATTGGAAGGTTACGTATTGAAATCTACTTAGATGATAAAAATATTTGTTTATTACAAAATCAAATAATGATGAAGGTGATTAAATATCAATATTAAATACCTAATTGCTTAGAAATAATTTCATACAACTATTTAACATGGTAAAACATGTTGTGAATAAGTACAGGAAACGTCTACCTGTAGCTAAGCTACTAGCTTATCAAGTAGTTGTTAATGTGGTGCGCAGGCGCAATTTCACAGAGCATTGACCAGACTTATATTATATTTTTTACGAGTTACTATTATCAGGCACATCACAGATCCATAGAACTATAATAGGTAATAGCTAGGAAATTATTAATTACTATTACAAAATGATAATTTTACTAATATAAAACTAAAATACAATTGAATAAATCGCAATTGCGGTAGTGTGGGTTACGTAGTGACAGGTGTGTGTGTGTGTGTAAGTGAGGCCGTTATTTTATGGAGGGCCTTGACCCGGCGGTTTGGCCACTGGTTGGTGATAACTACCTATATTAGTGCAGCCAACAAGAATCTGAATGCACATTTGGACAAATAGTCTTGATCTATGTTCAAACATAAACCTGTATAAATATGTTTTGATACTTTAAGTATATATTTTTAATAGCGTTTTATTATTTAAAGATACGGTATTCATGTTAATATAGTTTAGTCACACGTACCGTTGAAACTGATATGTCAGCTGATTGTACAGTTATTTAATGGTACATGATTTACAAACATTATCACGGAAAATAATTAATAAGTATGGATGGTATGGTCAAGTGGTTAGTGGACTTGCCTGATGAGATAAAGGTCGTGGGTTCGATTTCCACTCGGGGTAGTTGTTTTTGTGACCCACAAATCGAAGTTTCGAATCGGTATATTTAAATTTGTAGAAATATAGAACGAAAAAATATGCCGATACGGGCAGGTATTCAAATCCGTGACCTCTGGGAAACCGTCCCGTCGCTCTACTAATTGAGCTACCGTATCGCTGTCTGTCTCAGTGAATTAAGCATTCTATATTATACACATAAACTTGACATAGCTATAGAATGAGCTATGTCAAGTTTATTTAAACTTATATAAAAAAAGCTGTAGGTATATATAATATATAATTTATATAAATATATAACTATACATATTTATATATATTTTTTAATTTACTAAATATACTGAATTTTTGTTTATTTGTAATGTTTGTCACTCACAGGGGTTTTTTCTGTAATGCTTGTTTATGATATTAATTTCGTAATAAAACATTCTTTATTATCTAGGGTCATTTCGCCTGTTTGCGTCCATTTAGTGGAGTTGCTGACTTTGAAAGAGAAAATAAAAATGATTTAGCACTAGTTTTGAATAAAAACTTATGTACAGTGTTAATAATATAGTATTTTTTATATTTATTTAAAGTTTTGGTGGAAAGATATAACGATTTAAATATAAAAGTGATAAATATCAGATTTGGGCGATTTACCCAGTTTGCGTCCATAATATCTAAATTGCGTCCACTCATGTCCAGTTTGCGTCCACCAACTTATATATAGAATGTAGGGGAGATTTTTAATAATTATTATTCAGAAAGATTAGATTTTAACAATTTATTGTTTTATGTCTAAATATTTTACTAATTAAATTTTACAATATTTTTAATAACAAATATATCATCTTATATATTTGTCACAGCCAATGTTTTCTTCGCCGTCTTCATCTACATCTGATATAAGTATGTCATTACATTCAGCGCACTTTGTACTATCCACGGCTGGTAAATTTTCTTTTCAGAGTATCAGTATTTACTGTGACTTTAACAGGAAGTGTCTTTTTCCTACGTTTTGGAGCAGTTCCTTGAAGTTATTTTTTCTCTATTCGTTCTTAATTTCTTTTTCTTACTGCTTTGTTTTTTTTCTCCATCTGCTCTTTATGTTCATAATACTTTCTCGATGCAGACGAAGATATGGCCGCTGGAGTTCTTTGATTAAATTTTCTTGCTATGCTAAAAATTTCAGCCAACATCAGGTGGGTTTTAAATGGATCAAAGGTTTCTGAATGTGAAATACCTTGAATAAATAATGAAGATGATTGTAAATTAGGAGGCTTTTCTATAGGTGAAATAGATGGTAATACAGTTGATGCTAAATGAATAAAAGCAGTCGAAGGGGGTTTTGATATTTGTTGCTTAGTTTTCTAAGGACTTGGTGTAGTATGAGTTGCCATATCTTCTAGTGGTAAAATAAGAACTTCATCTGAAGACACTATTGAACTAAGCTACAGGTAACTGCCAAAAAGGTGTATAGGCAAAATCATTTTTATTCGTGTCATGAGTTTCAGAGTTGCACCTTGATACACTGTGATTTCACAATTTCTAATTTGTTCAATCAGGAGCCGTTAATAAATTACGTTATCTTTTTTTTTTTTATAATTACATTAAGATATTATTGATCGTAGGTATATACAATTTTATTAAATTTAAATAAGCTATACATTTTTAATTACTTTTATAAATAGATAACAAGAAAACAAAGGTGGACGCAATCTGGTCTGTCCTAAATAATAGGTCATAAAATTCGCGTCCACAGCGGACGCAAAGTGGAATTTTTAAAATTTGTATGTACTAGTTTGCGTCCACCTTATTTTAACTGTCAACAATTAAAAAACTTAAGTAAATTCATAATTATGTTTTTCCTTTCTTTATTATTAAGGCCTAGAAACATCTATGTATCCTTAACTTCACATAAAACAATGTAAAACTAACCGTGAGTGGTGTTGCTGCTCACTATTTTTTTACTAACATTTAAGACATTCGCAGTCTTTTGTCCCGTGGCTCAGATAAATTATTTTTTTTTAAAGGGAAGGATTGAGCTCAAGGAAATTCTGTTTATGACTGTGTATCTCCTATATATTGAGGTATTGGCAGAAATTACATTTGGTTTTGTTAGAAAGTTCATGAACTTATTTTCGAGTATTTAATGAAAGGATAGCCGTCGAATGGACGCAAACTGGCGATGGACGCAAACAGGCGAAATGACCCTATATAATTTATAGTTATTAGATATTTCGCGACGAAGTTTGTATAAAAAGGTATTTTCGACGACAATGCTCTTAGAGGACGCCGGTCGCGCTAGATACACTTCTCTCAGGGTCTTTTGCTAAGG
Source organism: Napeogenes inachia (assembly GCA_959347355.1). Taxonomy (NCBI): domain Eukaryota; kingdom Metazoa; phylum Arthropoda; class Insecta; order Lepidoptera; family Nymphalidae; genus Napeogenes; species Napeogenes inachia. The sequence goes on along the minus strand of OY365795.1, from coordinate 2,276,733 downwards.
TACTACTATACTTTTGAAATATAATTATATTTAATAATATCAAAGCCTTAAATTAACGACTACTTATTGTAATAATCTTATAAGAAAGATAAAACCTGAAATTTAGATAATATTATCATTATTACATCATGTTTGCATTAAAAATGTTATGTTACATAATTTCTTACTAGGTACTTGAATTGTATAAAACATGGTCTGAAGGGAACTCTTCAGATCAGACACTATCCAAAGCAGACATATCTATAAGTACAGTTCTACTTGAATCTAGCTTTACTTAAACTTACTATCATCTATATCAACCAGAATTCTAGTAAATACTCAATTTTCCAATCAGTCTGTGCTGATAAAGAAGATAAACAACATAAATTATAACATTGCAAGTTATATATTTCTTATGTATGAAGTTAAGTTATTTTTTTATATAAAACCTGAATTTCATAACGCTTAATGGTTTGTTTTAATTATCTTATAATTGTCCTGCTTCGTGCCACGTTTCCAACCACAAAACTAGTGTTTGTTACAAAATAATAAACTACTGAGAGGCTGTACCCTCCAAAATAACCTTACGAATTTTATCTTACTAAACATGTTAATCATGCAAATCATATTACAACATTATGTGATGATAAATTTAATATACTATACTGCAAATATTTTTAATAAACGACCAAACCCAGGAATACAGACATCTATGTTCACCACATACATGCCTGTCCCTGTCGGGAATCGAAGTCGAGCCCGATTGCCGTCGCTATACGTTAGGCGTCTGCGTTAACCACTCGACAAACGGGGCGGTAGTGTAGTAGGGTCATTTCGCCTGTTTGCGTCCATTCGACGGCTATCCTTTCATAAAATACTCGAAAATAAGTTTATGAACTTTCTAACAAAACCAAATGTAATTTCTGCCAATACCTCAATATATAGGAGATGCACAGTCATAAACAAAATTTCCTTGAGCGCAATCCTTCCCTTCAAAAAAAAAAATTTATCTGAGCCACGGGACAAAAGACTGCGAATGTCTTAAATTAGTAAGACTAATTTAAGACATTCGAAGTTAGTAAAAAAATAGTGCGCAGCAAAACTACTCACGGTTAGTTTTACATTGTTTTATGTGAAGTTAAGGATACATAGATGTTTCTAGGCCTTAATAATAACGAAAGGAAAAACATAATTATGAATTTACCTAAGTTTTTTAATTGTTGACAGTTAAAATAAGGTGGACGCGAACTACAACATACAAATTTTAAAAATTCCACTTTGCGTCCGCAGTGGACGCGAATTTTATGACCAGATTTATTATTTAGGACTAAATATTATTTAGGACAGTCCAGATTGCGTCCACCTTTGTTTTCTTGTTATCTATTTATAAAAGTAATTAAAAATGTATAGCTTATTTAAATTTAATAAAATTGTATATACCTACGATCAATAATATCTTAATGTAATTATAATAAAAAAAAATTAACGTAATTTATTAACGGCTCCTGATTGAACAAATTAGAAATTGTGAAATCACAGTGTATCAAGGTGCAACTCTGAAACTCATGACATGAATAAAAATGATTTGGCCTATACACCTTTTTGGCAGTTACCTGTAGCTTAGTTCAATAGTGTCTTCAGATGAAGTTCTTATTTTACCACTAGAAGATATGGCAACTCATACTAAACCAAGTCTTGAGAAAACTAAGCAACAAATATCAGAACCCCCTCCGACTGCTTTTATTCTTTCAGCATCAACTGTATCACCATTTCACCTATAGAAAAGCCTCCTAGTTTACAATCATCTTCATTATTTATTCAAGGCATTTCACATTCAGAAACCTTTGATCCATTTAAAAGCCACCTGATGTTGGCTGAAATTTTTAGCATAGCAAGAAAATTTAATCAAAGAACTCCAGCGGCCATATCTTCATCTGCATCGAGAAAGTATTATGAACATAAAGAGCAGATGGAGAAAAAAAACTTCAAGGAACTGCTCCAAAACGTAGGAAAAAGACACTTCCTGTTAAAGTCACAGTAGATATTGATACTCTCAAAAGAAAATTTACCAGCTGTGGATAGTACAAAGTGCGTTGAATGTAATGACATACTTATATCAGATGTAGATGAAGACGGCGAAGAAAAAATTGGCTGTGACAAATATATAAGATGATATATTTGTTATTGAAAATATTTTAAAATTTAATTAGTTAAATATTTAGACATAAAACAATAAATTGTTAAAATCTAATCTTTCTGAATAATAATTAATAAAAATCTCCCCTACATTCGATATATAAGTTGGTGGATGCAAACTGGTCCATGAGTGGACGCAATTTAGATTTTATGGACGCAAACTGGGTAAATCGCCCAAATCTGATATTTATCACTTTTATATTTAAATCGTTATATCTTTCCACCAAAACTTTAAATGAATATAAAAAAGACTATATTATTAACACTGTACATAAGTTTTTATTCAAAACTAGTGCTAAATCATTTTTAATTTCTCTTTCAAAGTCAGCAACTCCACTAAATGGACGCAAACAGGCCAAATGACCCTACATGTAGTAACATTAACTGTAAGTAATTAAATAACGCGGGTTTAATTACTTACATTTATTAGTTTAGCTCGAAAGTAAGTTATCAATACCCCATAGTACGAGTTATTTTGTATTCTTCTATAAATCATCCTAAATAATATTTTTAATATTTTTTTAATGTGTTAATATTGATTCGTAGTGTTCTAGTGTTTTACGTACGTTTTAATTCTTTGCTTTACGTTTTCTAGAACTGCCATAGTTTTCATAATGTCAAAACTACTACTATGGGTACAGAACCCTCAACGAAGTAAGTAGTTGATATACCTACATATATTATATATTATTGTTAACTAAACTTCCTCGAACAAATTGGAATACTGACAACTATTTTTAAATTACATAGTGTCGGTCTCACACCTGACGTAAGAGGTCCAACATTTCTTACAGGCTTTTTTCTAAATCACAAGTAGTTGAAAAAAAATAAGTGTTCAAGATGAAGCTTACATCCACCTTGATCGTGTCTCATCAGTGATTTTTTATTAATCAAACACTACGAAACGTGACTCGGGTGTAAAGTGCTAATTCCTTGATTTTTTTTTATTTACTTGTCAATAAAATTGTATAAATCTATTTCCTAAATCAAATGTCAGTTATAATTAAATAGTCACGATTTTGATGACTACCTTGATAATTATTTCTGGCTACTAATGAGACGATAACAGGATTAATAAATTATATATAAGTATATACGAACATTTAATATTTGATTAACTTTTCAATGACATTCGTTTGTGATTTTTATAAATACCGAAGCAATTAGGAAGTCTTTTATTGACACTTAAATAAAATCACTATTTTGAAAATCATTTAATTTGTTTGGTGAATACAAATACAGTTAGTAAACATCGAGTCACATAATAAAAATACACTGAGTTAGTTAACATCGGATCACCAGTGGTATACATATATTGTGAATCTTAATAGACAGTCTCACGGGTGTTGACGTATAGAAACATTTGAAATAATCTAACTAAACATCCGTTACTGACTATAGTTCAACTAATCTAAGAGGTACTTTTATCTTGGTGTTTTATAGAAATTCTAACTTACTATATACATTGTAATTAGGTAAACATGTGTGGATAATCGAGCCGTTTTCAATGTACTATTTTATCTTTTAATAAAACTCAGCTTTTAGTTAATATGATAGTTCCAAGTTATCATGCGCGCACTTTATGACACATAATAACGTATTTTAATTATTATTGAATTTTTTCATAACAGATATGAATCCGATAAGGTCAGAGAGACTACGGTCGTACTTTTATTATTTAAAAACTACGAATTATTCCTATATACCTCTGTAAAAGTTATCTTCGTCACTTTCAGAGGCGGGAGTGCCTTCGGCCCGACGGCGGGTGAGGCGGCGATGGGCGCTCTCGGGCCCGGCGGCGCGCTGCGGCGGTCGCACGCGGCCGCGCTGGCCGCATTGGGGGCGCTGTTGCTGCTGCTGCTGGCCAGTCACGCGCCCGCCCCGGCGCCTCGCGCGCTGAGACCCGCGCCCGCCCCCGCCTCCACCGACGCGCTCTCCGCCCTCCCCGCGAACCCGGCGCCGCTCTCGCACTCGGCTCCCCCCGCCCCTCCCGCTCCGCCGGCGCCCCCCGCGCCCCATGCGCCTCCCGCACCTGTCGCGCCTCCCGCCTCGTCAGACGCCCCTCCCTCGCCCCCGCGGCCGCCCTCCACCGGGCCGGTGGTGGCGCGGGTCGCCAACGCCACGGTGGCGCCTGCCCACAACGTGGTGCTGGTGCGCGACGTGTATGAGGCGGGCCACGAGCGCCCGCATCCCGAGCTGTGCCCGGCGCTGGGCGCGCGCCTGCGCCTGCTGGTGCTGGTGACGTCGGCTCCCTCGCACGCGGCGGCCCGGGACGCCGTGCGCCTCACGTGGGGCCACTACGCCGCCCGGCGCGACGTGGCGCTCGCCTTCGTGCTGGGATCTCCGCCCGCGAGCCTGCGCCCCTCGCTGGACGCCGAGGACGCGCTGTACGGGGACCTGGTCGTGGGCCGCTCGGTGGACTCGTACTCCAACCTGACGCTCAAGACGCTGTCGATGCTGGAGTGGGCGGACACATACTGCCCGCGGGCGCCCCGCCTGCTCAAGACGGACGACGACATGTTCATCAACGTGCCGCGCCTGCTGCGGTTCGCGGCCGCCCGCGCCAACGCCACCCGCACCATCTGGGGCAAGGTGGTGCGCAAGTCGCCCCCGAAGCGCACCACCAAGTCCAAGTACTACGTGTCTCCGCTGCAGTTCCCGGGGCGCGTGTTCCCGGACTTCGCGACGGGCCCGGCCTACCTGCTGACGGCGGACGCGGTGCGGGCGCTGCTGCTGGCGGCCCCGGACGAGCGCTACCTGCGCCTGGAGGACGTGTTCGTGACGGGCGTGCTGGCGGCCAAGCTGGGCCTGGCCCGGAGCCACGCGCCCGAGTTCTACAACAAGAAGGTGGCTCCTCACCCATGCGCCGTCCAGAGAGGCATCGCCATCCACATGGTGCAGTACCACGAGCAGTTCGACTTGTGGCGCAAGCTGCTGGACGGCAAGACCAAGTGCTCCAGCTAGCGGCCGCGCCCGACCGACCGCCGACACTTTTTTTTCTACTCTACTTTTACAGATTATATTTTTATATTGATTACTTTTGTTTTTAAAATTTACATTTATTTTTTTTATTAAGAGTACGATACCGTAATCGACTGCGATACAAAGGAATGCCATAGAGATGTATTATTGTATTATCGATTATTAGAAATCGCTTAGACTAAGTCTCGGTGCACGCGTGACCTTTGTGTGAATGTATTTGCAAAACTAGCCTTTGGAGCTCGAGTGGTGTGAGTGCTGGGGTACTGTACTCATGTACTGTACCGAGTCTCGGTACACTACTCGTGTGCTGCGCCGTGATCGTGTACTGTACTTTGTCTCGGTACCGTGCTCGTTTACTGTACCTTATCTCGGTACCGTACACGTGTACTGTACCGTGTCTCGGTACACTACTCGTGTGCTGTACCGTACTCGTGTACTGTACCGAGTCTCGGTACACTACTCGTGTGCTGTACCGTACTCGTGTACTGTACCGTACTCGTGTACTGTACCGTACTCGTGTACTGTACCGAGTCTCGGTACATTACTCGTGTGCTGTACCGTGCTCGTGGACTGTACTTTGTCGCGGTATCTTGCTCGTTTTACTGTACCTTGTCTCGGTACCGTACTCGTGTTCTTTACCGTGTTTGTACCTTACTCACTCGTGTAGTGTACCGTGCTCGTGTACTGTACCGTACTCGTGTACTGTACCGTGTCTCGGTACCCTATTCGTGTACTGTACCTTACTCGTGTACTCTACCGTGTTCGTGTATTGTACTGAAGAGCACGAGTGGTGTGTGTTAGATAATGCGAGCCGCTCGCCGTCCTCACCGTCCGAGCTGCAATTAATTGATTGTCAAGTGAGGACGCGCCTCTGAGGAGAGCCGGCTCCCGGACCTTGCTCCGAGCGCGATGCATCCGCAAAGTACGCTACGTATGTGTAGTACGCTCTCGTCCGCAGAGAGCACACGCGGTGTGTAGACGACGCGCTCCGAGCGACGTCCGAGCTTTTTAAAAGAGCGTCGAGTCTGGACCCGACGTCCAGTGTCGCGACAGTGTATATTAGATCAATATTGATATTTAAGGTAGAATTATTTAATGACGTCATAAATGTAACGAATTGTACACATTTATAAATTTTTGGCTCGGATAATAGAGTTGTAAATATTCTGCATATAATATACTCTCATGTACAAAGCCTTTGGAGTTTTCATTTCACACACAAATATAATAACAACAACTTAAAATTAATAAAGTTGTCGTATTTAATCATATTAATAAAGTTGTCGTATTTATTCATCAGAACCAAAATAATTTAAAATACTAACCACTTAATGGATATCAATAATATCTTATGATATTGTTACTAAATAGTCAATAAAAAGAAGTTTATTCACATACTGTTCCGATATTTTGGAGTATAATTTGGTAGTATACTGAAGTCATAAATAAGTACTTACATTATGAAAATAAAAAAAAATAATCACCAGAGACGACGTTATTCGATCAGAAACGATAACTTTGTCACAATACGTTCGTATGATGCTTAATGCATCTGAAAAGAAAGTTAATGGAGTTTCTTTAAATGAAACAATTATGGTTGGAGTTTTGACCGACAATACAGGCAGATGTTCACCATACTGTTCTAAAATATAATAATAATTTACCATCTAATAAGAATACGTGAATAAGATGCAATCCTAACGAAGAATTCAACAGACACTTGCGAAATAGCCTTGAAAAAGAATTAAAAGATGATTTTTCTGATGACAGTGTTGTTGGAACAGCTGCGCCATATCAACATGTTTTCACGAGAAATTTTCTCCAAATCGTATACGATGAAGGTTTACAATTAATCGTCTTGACATGAGATCAGAGATCGTGGTGGTAGACCATAACATCGGGTCGCCGGCAAAGTTACCACCCATCGAGTAAAGTCGTGCCGCAAAGCAACCTAGTCATGTTTCGGCACGTTGCTCGATGAAGCCGTTTATGGGAAATGGGTCTGAACAGCTGCGGTACGTTGGCGAACCGGTTGATGTCGAGTTGGTATTTGTTTTGTCGTTTGTCTAGTCGAGGAGGGTAGCGGGATCCGAAGCGACGGCTTTCCGCTGGCCGCCCGCAGATAGCTGGGGGCCCAATTAGTGGGTTAGCCACCCACGAAGGGCTGCCCCACCAGCTGCGAAAAATCCCAGGGTGGCTCTATCGTGCTGGTTGGCGACCAGACGAGGAGGCCCGATGGCGATCCCTGGAGGGGTTCGGGCGTCCCCGCAGTCTCCAGGCTAGCCTCCCAGTGGCATGACTTAACCAACTTCGACGTTGGGTTCGATACGTACAGCCTCGTTCAACTGCCATTTCCAATCCCTATTCACTTTTATTTTTTTTTATCATGAAGAAAAACCAAAAAAGGAAAAAGTTTGTACAGCGATTGCACTCCTCCTCATTTAAAGTGCACCTCAGTAATATTAGGGGCTTGCACTCTAATATCTTACCTGTTTATCACCACCTGGAGACAGAACAACCGCACCTGTTCTTTTTGACGGAGACGCAGATACAATGTCCTTTAAGCGCTGCGCACCTGGATTATCCCGGATACACGATAGAGCACAACTTTCGCCCACGTGCCGGAATCTGCGTGTACGCGCGGATCGACCTCTGTATCCAGCGTCTCCGTCACCTTGAAGACCCCACTTTTTTCTTCTTTATGGGTTTTAGTAGACACAGGAAACGAAAAAATCCTGTATTCCTGTGTTTACCGTTCGCACAGCGGTGATCAGGAGACAACTAGATTATTCGAGTATCTCGGTGAGGCTGCTGATATGGCTCTGCATCAGTTCCCTTCAGCGCAACTCGTCTTTCTGGGGGATTTTAATGCCTGTCATCAGGACTGGCTGTTCCCGTACCAGAAAAAAGGTATTTTCGGCGGTAGGTGCAAAAACTGTAGACATCAAAAAGTTATCTCCTCCTTTATTTTCAATAAATAAAATAGTAATTATCATATTTAAGTGTAATTAGTGTTCATTTTCTATTTACAAACTTCCAAAGTTTTAATTTTCTAAGTTTACATTTGGATGTGTAGTCTATTTTAAAAATTGCACCAACCTGCTGGCCCCACATTCTTATATCCCATTACATCACTTCACAATACACAACAAGTTATTATGGCAAAGGTCCAAGATATTGTTGAAATGCACAAAAACATTTCTGAATCATTGGGTAAGCGAATGACAGACTTCGAGGGGAAATTGAAATCAACATCACCTAGTGACATCGGTAAACCCAATTTGGAGAACTTGCAAAAAAATTACAACGATTTTAAATCATCACTGTGGAATATATTATTTTATTTATTTATTTATATCTTTTCCACTTAGAATCATAATCAGTGATGACTTGTGTACGTCAACATAAAAATGTCAGGAGGGCCTATTACGATTCTAGATTTATCGTAATAAGCCCTTCTGAAAAAGCATTTCCATCTTAATGTTAAAGCTATGAGGGTTCCAAACGCGTCCTGGTCTGAGAAGAACCACACAACAAACTCAGCAGGATATATTTTTTGTTATTGTGATCACTGTTTCACAAACGTTAAACTTAAATGCAATTTTGGAACAACTAGAACCGTCGCAATCAATCGGAAAAGAAGCCTAATGATTTTAGGCAACGGAAATTAAATAATAATAACAGAAAAAAATATATACAGGGTTATTTTTAATTAGTTGAGCACCTTTTGCAGGCAGCCTCTCTACATCAATCCCAAAAACATTTGTTCTACGACTTTTAAAAAATCTTGATGAATAACTCAGAATAAACGAAACAAAAAAAAAAGCAAAAATTTGCTCCCTCGATTATTTATTACTCTGTATTTTGTAAGCAGTCTAAAGTATAGGTCGCGGCAGTCTAGCGCTGTACGAAATTTGTAAGGCACCACGCACGTAATACTATTATAACTTATTATTATTTTTTGTTTTATTTCAAACAGTATGTAATAATTACCCAATCGTCGTATTGTGTATTAAAATTGTTAACAATTAATCAAGGTAGAATCAGATTATTTACAATAATACAATGTGTTATTTACAAAAGCATTCAATATTTACAAATTACCTCTTAAATTGATATCTCGTCGATACCGGTGCAAAATAGTCCCCTTCATATCCAACACAAAGACCACACCTAAAAATCAACTGTTCACCGACTCCTCTTACTACACTTAGCCAGCACTCGCACTATCTTGGTGTACTCGATATTTGTGTTACGGCATCACAGTATTGTTTTCACTAATCGAAATTCGGTTACCGAGTAACGGGAGCTAGCGGGTCGCGCGGCACACGCTTGTCTAATTGACCGTGACAAACGACTGGATCAAGTTCAAACGTGCATCGCCGCCGCTGCATCACCCCGCCACCCGCCACCCCGCGCCCCGCTGCTCGTGTCCTTGGCACGTATTTTGCCTACGCAAGGTGCGTGGCCTCTCTTTGCTCAAGGTTGCGAGGTTGTTAAATGCTCGTTCAGAGGCAGTAAATAAATTTTGTATAGGAAAAACTAAATTTTTAAAACTATTAATTTTAAAAAGTCGTAGAACAAATGTTGTTAGGATTGATGTAGAGGGGCTGCCTGTAAAAGGTGCTCAACTAATTACAAATAACCCTGTATATATAAATCTTCGGCCTGCCACACAACTAGTCACCGCAAGCAGCACCCGTTCACGAGCATAACACAAGAGCCAGCCATCACCCCCTTCGCACATATTTGAGGGAGGGAGGCAACCCGACTCCCGATGCTACCGCGAGTAGTGCCTTCTAAGGAATCGGTGTGATGCAGAAGGTCGATAAAGCAAAATTAATTTACAACAAAAAACAAATTGCGGAGATTACTAGCTAATCGCAATACAATACAGATTCATTCCCAGGCCATACCGTCGTCGATGTAATCCTTTACACTATAGTAGGATTTTTTTATTAAATTATTTTTAACATATAATTTAAATTTATTTAATGAGAGGCTTAAGGCTTTATTTGGGAGCTTATTATAAAAACGTATACAATTAGGGGAACATGGGGGAATGGGAGCTAGCGGGTAATGAGAGCTATTAAAATTTAAAGTGATAGGAACGTACATGTCGCGTGAAACTGAAAGGAATGGCTTCATAAACATTCGGTTACATCACGTGATCACCGCCGACCAGCTCAGCAGCCCGCGCACAGCAGTAAGAAGAGGAAATATATTTGAATTGACCACGTTATAAAATAGTACAAAATCTCTCAAACAAAGTGAGTACCTAAACTTTTATTATTCCGTCGTATTTTGTTTCTATTGTATGCACTATTTAATCAATTTCAAGATAAAATTGAAAACTAAATTAATTTAGCGAAGTTTTTTAGGTTGGTGTCGTTATTTTTTAAATAGTTAAGTTACGGGTAATGGGAGCTACTCACGCTCCCATTACTCCACTATGGCTCTTATTACCCCTTACGAGTTGAAAAATTTAAATTGTTCAAGAAATAGGTGGACTAATGAGCAAATATTCTTAATATTGCTTGAGCATTTCATAAAATTTACAAGTCCTACTGCGGAAAAACAGATTTTGCTTATTATGGACAATCATAATACTCATGCTACATTGGATGGAGGAGAAGAAGGAGAAAAAAGATATAAGAAAGAAGAAAGGGATAAAGCCAAAGAAAATCCAAATAAATAAATGTAAAAATATGATACAGATTAAGAATAAATTATGTTAAAAAAACATAAATAGAGTAACTAGAAATTTGTTTCAAGAGAGCATTACTGACGAATCATCTATTGATGAAAATAATATTTGTGATTATGGTTCTGAATATTCTGAGAATGAAAATCTATGCATGATATGTAACGATGTTGGTTAAAATGAAGAATTATGGTATCGTTGCAGAGCTTGTGGCAAACGGGTCCATTCTGAGTGTTCAGGTTGCGATTACCCTAAAGATGATATTTGCAATTTTTGTTTAAATCCCTAAATTACCTTTTGTTTTTATTTTATTTTTTATTGAAAATGATATATTTTATGTTTTGTTGATTACGTTATGGTTTTGAATTGTTTAAATTTCTGTTAAATAGGTGAAAATAGATTTTATTTTGTTTATTTTTATTTCATGGCTCTCATTTCACATATTAAAGCTTCTTGGCTCTCATTACCCGATGCGAGGGGTAATGGGAGCGAAAGTAGGATTTTACAAAAAGGTGATTTTACTTATGTTATGATATATTTTATAAATGATACTTTTCAATTATTGAAAGGCAGATAACTAAAGGACTGATTAGTGTCTATAAAAGTCTATGATTGTAACCGAAACTGTATTTTTTTTACACTTTTCCTTACATAGCTCCAATTCCCCCATTCTCCCCTACCCTTAAAGGATTTACCTATTTTATGGAGCCTAGTGCCGGGCATAGCGAGTTTATTTTTATTTCTTGTATTAATTTTATGTAAATCACAATTTTTCTTGAACTTTGAAATATTTTTATGAACGTATTTACCGTACCTACGTATTTAAGAATTACTGGAAACTGATATACCAGAAAGAATTACCAAAGAACGTATTAAGTTTTCATAAATATATTGATTATAAACAGTCATAATTTTAAATTCTTTAAATTTGTTTATTAAAGAGTCTCTTGGTCTCATATTATATATTGCGCGAACAGCCCTCTTCTGCAATGCAAATATGGTATCAATGTCAGCCGCATTGCCCCATAAGAGTATACCGTATGACATTAAGCTATAAAAGTAACTAAAGTAAACTAATCGAGCAGTTTCCATATTTGTTAATAAACGTATTTTATTAACCGCGTATGCAGCAGAACTTAGTCTGCTTGACAAATCAAATATATGAGGACCCCATTGTAATTTTTCATCTAAAGTAATGCCCAAGAAAGTAGTAGATTTGACCAAGTCCAAATCCTCATTATTTAATTGTACATTGGTTATAACATTTTTAACATTTGGTAAACTAAATTTGACACATTTCGTCTTTTTTTATTGAGCAACAAATTATTGGCGTTAAACCATTGTACAACATCTGAGAGAGCATTGTTTACATCGTCAATAACAGATTGCCGTCTATTAACTTTAAAAGTAATAGAAGTATCATCAGCAAACCACACTATCCCATGTTTTTCCCTCACTAGGTGAGGTAAGTCATTTATGTAAATGCCTGTCATCAGGACTGGCTGTTCCCGTACCAGAAAACCGACCATGCTGGAAGAGAAGCGCGGAACCTGCGTTGCGTTGCGTTGTCCTTGGACCTCTTTCAGCTGGTCAAGCAAGCGACAAGGGGACCAGATGTGGTAGGCCATACAGCCAATTGCCAGAACCTTCTGCTCACAACTGATCCGGACAGGTATCGTGTAGAGGTTACCTCCCCCCTTAGGAACCTCCGATCACTGTCTGGTGAAATCTGTGTTTACATATTCCCCACCAGCTTTCGAACCTCATGGTGTTAATCGAGTATGGAAATACAAGTCAGCAGATTGGGATGAGATGCGGCACTTTTTTGCGTCTTATCCTTGGCGGCAGGTCTGCTTCTCTTCTTTGGATCCGTCGAGTTGCGCGGATTCTATAACCGATGTGGTGCATCAGGCAATGGAGTATTTTATTCCTATTGCTGACGTACCCATCGGTGACAAAGCTCGGCCATGGTTTAATGCCGAATGTGGTCATGCTCAAGACCGAAAACATTCGGCATATCTCATTTGGGCTGATGCTCGAACCCGCAAAACTCTGGATGTAAGTTCGAAGAAGAGAGCCCTTAATCAAGCTCCCAAGTCCTACAAAAAGGCATTGCGGAAGGCTCGTCTCAATCGAATCGCTATGAATGGCGAAAAGCTGTCTGTCTGTTAGACCAACTGGCAGTCGAGCTTTCTGGTCTCTTGCGAAAGCGATCGAGTATAAATTCTGCCAACCCTCACTGCCTGCTCTGCTGAAGCCGGATGGATCCCTGGCCCACACAGCAACAGAGAAAGCGAATGTATTTGCTTCTCTGTTTGCTGATAATTCGCATCTAGACACTGGCAATGCTTCAACAGCATATCTTCCTCACTGCGGTATTTTGATGCCTGAAATCCGCATCACTAACAAAGAGGTATGGAGAACATTGTGTCGTTTAGATGTGAATAAAGCCAGAGGTCCTGATGGTATACCAGCCATTCTGCTCAAGACATGCGCAGCTGAGTTGTCTCCTGTACTGACACGTCTGTATCGCCTCTCTTTCATGATTGGAATAGTGCCGAAATCCTGGAAGCTTGCTAATGTGCAACCCGTGCCCAAGAAAGGCAGCCGTGCCGACCCTGTCAATTACAGACCGATTTCAATCACCTCCATACTCTGCAAGATTATGGAGCGTGTATTGAACTCGTGCCTACTAGCATACCTAGAAGATAACGATCTCCTCAGTGACCGACAGTACGGGTTTCGCCGTAATAGGTCTACTGGGGACCTCCTAGTGTATGCTACTCACATTTTAGGCGAGGCCATCGATAAGAACGGAGAAGCGGTCGCCGTCTCTCTGAACGTCTCGAGGGCATTTGACAGGGTCGGGCATGCGGGCCTTATAAGCAAACTTTTAGCGTACGGTATATCTCCTGGTCTGATCGGCTGGGTAACGGACTTTCTGAGCCAGAGATCTCTCCGAGTAGTTGTCAACGGGTGTTCCTCTATCTATGGGTATGCAGACGACAGCACAGTTGTAGAAAGATATCTGCCGAGTATTCGGGCTAGTCGAGATCAAGTACAGTCTGAAAGAGAAGTCATAGTGCAACGTTTGAATGACAAACTTCAGGCAGTCTCCGCATGGAGCAATGCCAATCTTGTCAAGTTCAACGCCACCAAAACGCAGACGTGTCTATTCACCGCCAAAAGGAGCCCTTTCACCTTGGCTCCTACTTTCCAGAATGTATCCTTGGAATACAGTGACCGGCTTCAGTTGTTAGGCTTAGAGATTTCCTCGAACCTTGACTTTGGTCGGTTCATTGAGTCCAGAGCAAGAGCAGCAGCAGCAAAGCTTGCCGTTCTTGCGAAGGTTCGGCAGTACTTTACACCGGGACAGCTTCTTGTTTTATACAAAGCACAGATCCGGTCGTGTTTAGAGTACTGTGGTCACATATTTGCTGGTGCCGCAAAGTCTCATCTTGCGGTTCTGGACTAAATTGAGAGGCGAGCAAAGAGACTTATAGGCGATCCCGAATTGGTCGAAGCCCACCTCCAAAGCCTTGAGCACAGGCGTAGAATTGCTAGCCTCTCAGTATTCAATAGGATACATTTTGGTGAGTGTGCGCAGGAATTATACAATTTAATTCCCCCGTCTCCCTTCCATCACCGGACGTCCCGACCTACGGCAGGTTTTCATCCTTCTGTAGTGGACATTCCACCTGTCCGAACGAAGCGCTTTACTTCCTCATTTTTAGTGCGTACAGCGAAGGACTGGAACAATTTGCTTGCGTCGGTATTTCCAGCCAAATATAATGTGGGTGTCTTTAAGAGAAGAGTGAATAGGTTGCTAGGGCAATGCGACTTACCATCTAAGACTACATTCCACTTACCATCAGGTGGAATGTAGTCACGCATTGCCCTAGGGCCTAGATCATATAAAAAAAAATCTGAGACTTTACATATATGATAACACTGAATGGATCTTATGTCATGGTTTTGAAGAAGATATTGATTTTATATTAAGAGGAAGGCAAACTAGCCTGAGAATAAACTTATGGTAGGTAATCACTTGCGCCCACCATTGAACTCTTTGGTGTAGGAGCTCTTTTTAAAGCCACTGGTCGATTCTGAACACCGTCGAAGGAAGTTCTTTCCACATCTTGGTGGTTCTTGATAGAAAGTTTCTTGAAAACGGCATTGTTGATAAGTGTCATGCATCCTAGTGGTATAAAAATGTACAAACTAATGTCAGAGTTATGAGAAAAAGGTAGGAGGTCAATCTCAAAAAAGGGGAAATTCATATTTCGAAATTATCAGAAATAATAAAAGCATTAAAAATAAGGAAAATTGTTTATCGAAAAAATTATCATCTTTACATATAATAAAATTGTCACTGATCCATTCATGTCCATGGAATAAAAAAAAAATCTTAGGGAGGCTTTATAAGAGCAAGAGAACCCAAAACAATGGTTTTTCAGTTGGTCTGTTTGTCTGTATGTCTGTATGTTTGTGCACGCTAATCTCAATAACGGCTACACCAATTTGGATGCGGTTAAGGAATATATTATCACAGTTTTCACTTAACATTTAGTGTTTATTTTATCTAAATCGGTGAAGAAATCAAAAAGTTATGACAATTTATGTCAATGAGGTAATAGGTACCATGAGAATCTTATTCTATTCATGTAATAAATCTGTAGAGGAGTAGTCTTTGTACATTGATAATATTTAAAAAAATATACCAGAATGTGAAGTAATAAGTAATAGAATCCATTTTCAGCATTTTTAAAAATGTTGTTAGTTTATTTATTTATTTATACTTTATTGTACAACATAAAATACAGTGGGCGGACTTAATGCTAAAGCATTTTCTACCAGTCAACCAACACAGATAACAGAAAATAAAACGATGAGGGTACAAAATTAATGAACAGAATGGAAACACTTAAAGCTAAGAATAACAAAGGTGCTATAATAAACTAAACTATAGGTAGAGTAATATATAATAATATATACATATACAATAGTAATATACAGTAATAATATAAACAAAATATATTGTAGAAGATAATTCAGATCCACTATTGAAGATTTGTATATAAGACAGCGCGGGTAGATTCTCGAACTCACTTATTGCGTAACGCTCGATTCATGCGGTTGTTGTTTTTTTTGAGCATCTCGTGTTTAGTGATAACGTTGCGTTGTTATTTTGTAAATTCTTTTCCTTATTATTAGTTTGAAAGTATTATAGTTGTTTTCTAATCTAAAGTCATTTTAATTTGCTGTTTTATGAAATTTTAAATAATAACCATTACAGGTTATTTTGTGATTATTTTTTTTAAGTGAAATTAATTGAAGTTTACTAGATCAGAAGTGGGATAGGATTATCGTGATCTTATCCTGCTCGTCCGTTCTGATTACGTTTACGTTAAAATTTTACGGTTTCTTTTTGTTAACTATAAATTGGTGATTTTTATTTTTATTCAGTGTTCGATATACCCACATTGTGTGTAATGTCTGAGCGTAATTATAATAAACGGGAAAGTCGCAGGAGAAGTCGTGATTACCGACGTAGTAGACATCGCGATCGTTCTTCAAACGGTCAATTGAGGCGCGATATGGAAACAATGTTAGAACGTCTCCGATCTATTGAGAATCAGGTAGCTACGCGAAACACACCGCCACCGGTGCAGCGTGATGTGAGGCCCGTGCTCTCACCAGTACCACGTCATGAACCGATTGAACGCGGCGCGACCTCCTTAGTTGAAGGATTTGCGATGTCCACGCATAGGGATCAACGGTCTATGACTCCGTCGATCCCTCTGCCTTCGCGGGGTGGCCCGGAAGCACCGTCTGTACCGGACTTAGACTCGGAGTGTAATACCACTCAAATAAGTGTTCCGTCGACATTTACTGACCGTATTGTAGATGCTATCCGCGTAGATGCTATCCGCGTTATAAATACCACTAGTTCTTTAAATACAAACTGTTACATTTCTAATTTTGATCCAAATTTACAGAATATCGATGATTGGTGCGAGGAGGTGGAGCGTGCCAAATCGCTGAATAACTGGAACGATTACGAATGTCTTTTACGAATCGGTAACTGTCTTAAAGGGGATGCCAAGTCGTGGTTAAGTGAGTGGGTGACCCCCGAACGTAGTTGGTCCAATTTTAAGAAGGAGTTTAAACCTTTGTGTCCAAAAGTTCCGGATGTCGCCAGTATTTTGTTTGATGTAATGAGCACTAATTCGGATAATTACGTTTCATACGCCGATTATGCTCGCCGGTCACTTCTTCGTTTGCGAATTGTAAGGGGACTTAGCGATGAGTTGATTACAGCCATTGTGATTCGCGGTATTAACGATCCCCATATTAAGGCGTGTGCTACAAATGCTAAACTATCTCCAAACAATCTTGTAGATTTCTTTTCTAATTATGTTAAACCTTCCACGTCTGGGGTTAATTCTGTTCCAGTTAGGTCTAGCGGTTCGTACCTAAATAAAAGTAAATCACGGTATCCTAATCAAAGAAAAAGACATTTTGAATCGGGTAAGTGTTTTTCGTGTGGTCAGCCAGGGCATACTCAGGCTGTATGTAAAAAGTTTAAGTCGAATTCAAATGAGCGCCCTCTAAACCAGGATAATTTAATCTCTAAGCCCGTTTTTGTTCCTACAAAACCCGATACATGTACGTTTTGCAAAAAATCTGGTCATAAAACTGAAAATTGTTTTGCTAAGTTAAAATCGGAATCACGTAATAAAAATAATGTCAATTTTTGCCAAAAACAGGAAGTTACCTACAATAGTGATGTAATCGTTGCTGTTATTCAAGGCGTACCTGTCGATGTTTTGATAGATAGTGGTTCGACGCTATCATTAATCTCGTCTCATTTATTAAAACATTTTAGTTGCGCGCATAAGCCTACATTTCGTATACTCAAGGGTTTAGGTAGCCAGGAGATTGAAAGTACTTCTTATGTAACTTTATTGATCGAATTTGACGGCTTATCTCTTGATGTTGACTTTTATATAGTTGACACCGAGTATATGAATACCCCGGTCATTGTAGGTACGGACGTACTTAATAGAGAAGGCGTTAGTTATATTCGGACGCGTGACAAGCAAATATTGACTAGGAATTTAAATGTAAATAGGGTCATGACCGTTCAGTCTCATGTATCTATCCCTGTAAACACGCCTCTTGTTGGTAATGAGCTTCAACGGTTGTTGATAATAGTAGAGAAATTTAAAAAGTTTTTAATATCTGGCACTGCTACGTCAACGGTAAATACTGGTAGTATGACCATTCGGTTGAAGAGTGATATTCCTATTAGTTATCGCCCATATCGTTTGTCTTATGCTGAGACACTTCGCGTTCGTGATATTGTCAAAGATTTGTTGAAAACTGGGATTATACAAGAGTCTGAGTCTGACTATGCCAGTCCTATTCTTCTAGTGAAGAAAAAGGATGGCTCGGATCGCATGTGCGTTGATTTCAGGAAGTTAAATGATGTGACAATTAAAGATCGTTTTCCCTTACCTCGGATAGATGATCATATTGATCGACTGGGGCGTAATAGATACTTTACCTCTTTAGATATGGCAACAGGGTTTCACCAGATACCTTTGCAAAAATCTTCAGTACCCTTTACTGGCTTTGTCACACCCGAAGGCCATTATGAGTATTTGAAAATGCCGTATGGTTTGGCTAATGCTCCTGTGGTGTATCAGCGGATAATTTCAAAAACATTAAGATAATTTATAGAATCTGGTGATATCCTGGTATACATTGATGACATTTTAATTATGAGCGCGTCAATAGACAGCGGATTGAGCCTTTTGCATAAGGTACTTGACACGCTAACAAATGCAGGTTTCTCCATCAACTTAAAGAAATGTTCTTTTCTTTCCAGTTCAATAGAATATTTAGGTCGCAGTATTAGTGAAGGACAGGTAAGGCCGAGCAGTGAAAAGGTAAGAGCTTTAACAGGGGCTGAAGACCCCAAAAATGTTAAACAGGTTCGCCAGTTCATGGGCTTAGCCAGCTATTTTCGGCGATACATACCGAACTTTGCTCAGAAAACTGCTTGTATTGCTGCATTGACACGTAAATGTGTCCCATTTAGGTGGGGACCAGAACAGCAGACTGCTCGTGAGGTAATTATTCAATGTTTAACCAGTGAACCGGTGCTTGCTGTTTATGACCCATCTTTGCCAATCGAAGTACACACAGATGCCAGTTCTATTGGCTATGGTGGTATTTTTTTACAGTTACACGAAGGTGGTCATAAGCGAGTAGTTGCTTACTTCAGTAAGTTTACGCAGGGTGCTGAAGGTAAGTACCATTCCTACGAATTGGAAACACTGGCGGTTGTTAAAGTGCTACAGCACTTTCGTCATTATCTTGTAGGTGTACACTTCATCGTAGTCACCGATTGCAATGCACTCAAGTTAACCCAACGAAAGAAAGATTTACTTCCTAGGGTGGCTCGGTGGTGGATATACCTGCAGGATTTTGACTTTGAGCTGGACTATCGGAAGGGTACTCAAATGTCTCACGCCGATTATTTGAGTCGAAATCCGGTCAATGTGTGTTCGGTTCGGAAGCCTCTGAATTGGGCACGGATTGCTCAGGGTTCAGACGAAGAAACTCGGACCCTCATTCAGAAACTGAATGACGGTCAGTTGGACGCCAGTCGTTATATCGTGAAAAATGACATCCTTTATTACAAGTATACACCTACTGGTGAGTCTCTCAGATACTTGTGTTATATACCTAAGGGGCACAGGTTAACTTCGAGTGTTTCACGACGAACACGATCATCCTGGTGTGGACAAAACGATTGATTTGCTCTTAAAGCATTTTTGGTTTCCAGAGTTACGTGTTTTTGTTCGCAAATATGTATTACACTGTTTAGTGTGTATATCTCAAAAGAAAGTACAGCGAGATCCATTACAACCTATTCATTCATGGGAGAAGCCCGAAGTACCTTTTAACACCATTCATATGGACGTGATGGGTCCCCTTCCCGAAGTAGATGGTTATCGATACATTCTTGTAATAGTAGATGCATTTTCTAAATTCTGTTTACTTTACCCAATGTATAGGCAAGACTCTGATGAATTAAAACGTCATGTTACTAATACTATTTCTTTATTTGGGTCTCCAAAACTAATTATTGCTGACAGGGGACGAATGTTTCAAAGTGTTAGTTTCCTGGATTGGGTTAAAAATATGGGAACTGATGTACATTTAATTACTCCCGAGATGCATCAATCTAACGGACAGGTCGAGCGTTATTGCAGGACAATCTTGAATATGATCCGCATTGAGGTCAACTATCGCCAACAGAGGTGGCCTAGCATCACTTGGAAGCTTCAGTTGGTGTTGAATATCACCCGACATCGGACAACACAGCGTTCAGCACTCAATCTGTTGGTGGGTATTGACGCAGCGACACCTCTTATTCGAAGTCTGGTACGAGATGTGGCACTGGAAGGCTCTAGTCCAAATCGCGAGGCTCTGAGAGAGCTGACCCGTCAACGAGCGTCGGAGCAACTTAGAGAAAATCAACAGGACCAAGATTCTTACGTTAATCAAGGCAGGAGACCTGCCTGTCTTTATGAATTAAATTCTTTGGTTTTTGTTAGAAAACAGGCGCAGTCAACGGGGAAACTGGACTCTGGGATGCGAGGTCCTTATCGAGTTCTAAAAATTCTCCCCCATGGACGCTATGAACTGCAACTTTTGGCGGGATCCTACGGAAAGTCAACCCAAGCCGCAGCCGAGTATATGATCCCATGGCGTGGAGAATGGACACCTGAAGTTTGTGCTGCTTATTTTGAGAGTGAGTCCTAGTGCAAGTGCGGGCTGCTGCCCGTTACTTGGTAGTTAGTGTGCCAGATAATAGCTTCACGTAGTGCTTCCTTTCTGGTTAACAATTGTTAGATTTAGCCTCACGCCGTGCTTCTGGCTAACAATTGCTATGCCAAGTTATTGCTTCACGTCGTGCCTCTGACTTGTGCCAGGCCAAGTTATAGCTTCACGTAGTGCCTCTGACTTGTGCCCATGATTAAGTGAATGCTAACGTTGTGCCTATGGCTTAATCACTAAAGCAGCGTTACATTGCTTGTTTATAGGGCGGACGCGTCTTATTTGCGGGCTGTGTATCGTTGTATACATTTTTTTGTTCTCTATAGTGTTTGTTTTATATTTTTTTATCATGCAGGTGCAGACACAGAAACAGGGACAGACTACTTAGAGCCAGAAGCGGGACCATCTGGAGATCAGCAGCCTCTACAGGCTACTACCGATCTCGGAGTCCAAGAACTTCAAAATTACGACTTGTCTTCAGCAGAGTCTGGGACTTTGCCTTCTATGCCACTCTTGGAATAAAGAAAAGGGAGTCCGAGGACGGTCTCCTGTCAGGAAAGGCCGTGTAGAAGATAATTCAGATCAACTATTGAAGATTTGTATATAAGACAGCGCGGGTAGATTCTCGGACTCACTTATTGCGTAACGCTCGATTCGTGCGGTTGTTGTTTTTTTTGAGCATCTCGTGTTTAGTGATAACGTTGCGTTGTTATTTTGTAAATTCTTTTCCTTATTATTAGTTTGAAAGTATTATAGTTGTTTTCTAATCTAAAGTCATTTTAATTTGCTGTTTTGTGAAATTTTAAATAATAACCATTACAGGTTATTTTGTGATTATTTTTTTTAAGTGAAATTAATTGAGGTTTACTAGAATATATTAATAATAAATACCTAAATATATATATATATACATAACGATAAAATAAATAAAGTTTATAAATTAATAATGCACCTTAAACAATAATTATACAGGTAATTATATATATAGGTAATGGTAGGATATGAATGAAAGAAACAAATGTTATGATCTCTCATGTAGATATTTTATGATGCGTTTCTTAAAAACTTGTCTGTTCGGAGCACGTCGAAGTATGTCAGGAAGGCTATTCCATAGTTTTATGGCGTGTACTGTGAAAGAATTAGACATAAAACCAGTATGGTGCGAAGGGATGAATAAACTTAGGTTTGTTGAAGAACGGAGATGAAAGTCGTGAGTTGACCGCAGAAGTTGAAACTTGGACTTCAGATAATGAGAAGAACATGGATTGTTGAAAATGGAAAATAACTGACACAAAGTTCTTAAAATTCTTCTTTTACGGATAGAAAACCAGTTAAGCTTAGAACGATATTCTGAAATGTGATCGAATTTGCGTAAATTAAAAATGAAGCGAATGCAACTATTGAGGAGGCGATCCAATTTGTTTAGATTGCCTTCAGAGATATTAGGGTAACATACATCAGCATAGTCTATAAGAGGAAGAATAAGAGACTGCACTAACAGAGTTTTGGTCCGAATGGATAGAAAGTTTTTATGCCGATAAAGTAAACGCAATGAGTATGTAACTCTGCGGCATAACTCAGTTATATGGGGATTAAAACTAAGTGTGCTGTCCATACGAAGACCCAGATTTTTTACTGATGCCGTAAGAGGAATTTTAACGCCATTGTATATGATTGGTGCCACATTACAATTATTAATTTTAGTTAAACCGTGCATGCTGCCGATAATTATTTATGGCTTGACACTTTTGTGGGTTTACATTTATTCCAAAATCGTTGCACCATTCCTGGATGTGTATCAGATCACTATTAATACTCTCAATTATAGCAGAATTAATGTCATGAGGTGAGGCATGAGAATACAATTGTAGGTCGTCGGCATACAGATGGTAAGGGGAAGTAAGATTAATAGTAATTAAATTTATAAACAAAGAAAAAAGAAGAGGGGAGAGAATACCACCTTGGAGGACATCAGATACCAAGCTGCACCACATAGACAAAGTTTTGTCAATGCAGACAGCCTGTTGGCGACCCCGAAGGTAGGAGGAAAACCAGTTTAGCTCCTTGGAAGAAACATTAAGATGTCCTAAAAGCGCAAGCAATAAGTCATGAATAACTGTATTAAAAGCGTTAGAAAAATCAATAAGAACTAATACAGTTAATTGACCATGCTCCATCGCTTCTCGAACATCTTCGGTGACTTTAAGAAGAGCTGTGGCAGTGCTGTGTCCCGGACGAAAGCCAGACTGATAACTACTTAGAAGATTGTTCTTTAATATGTAGCTATAAAATTGTTAATAAGGTAAGATAAGGACATATTGATAATATGAGTTAGAGTAGGTAAGATAAAATCAAGTAATGTGACAATCATGAACCGGCTAACGTCATCATCACCAACAGCATTAGATTTAATGGAGAGTTTTTAGGAAGGAGGAATTTTTTAGTTTCTTCCTCAGAGACTAAAGTAAAAGTAAATGCAACATTGACAAGGTTTGGCAAGGAAGATATATATGAAATTGTTTTTAATTTAATGTTATTATTAAGAATAGGAGTTTTAGAGAAATGAATGTTCAATTCATTAGAAGCACAGCACCTAAAGTTTCAAGAAACTTCCATGTAACTGCCGAAGACGAGTTTAATAGTTTATTATGAATATAATAGCCGTTTAGTAGTTAGTAGCCGTTTGGCAGCCCTTACCATCTGATTACAACGATTTCTAACAGTTTTGTAATGCTCCCAATTACCCACGCTACGATCTAGTTTGAATTTTCGAAAAGCTGGATCCCGTCTACGCATGGCTGCTCGCACATCATCGGTAATCCATGGGGCAGGTGGATGTTTTATCTTGACTGTTTTTATTGGCGAATGTTTATCAAAAAGGCTCAAGATATTATTGTTTAAGAGATAAACTTTTTCGTCAATGTTCCCCAGGTTCCAAATCGCACTCCAATTTATATTATTAGCGTCGTTTAAGATGCTATCAATATTTAATTTTGAAAAACACCGTAAGTGCAGCAGTGAAGGCTTAAGTTTAGGAGGCTTAAGGTCATAGGAAAGGAATAAAAGGTCGTGTCTAGAAAAATTTGGAGCAAGTAACTGACCATGATTTATTACCTTCTCGGAAGATGCGGTGAGAATCAAGTCAATCCAGGTGTCAGGGACGTTAAAGTTAAGGTGAGTTGGATTCAAAGGTAAGATGTTTAAACTGACAGAACTAAGAATAGACTTTAATTTTTGAGAAGAAGAATCTAAAAGAAGGTTAATGTTAAAATCACCCATAACTATCTGATGTATGTACTCCGAACTAATGCTTTCAAGAGCAGTCTCTAAGTCAAAAAAATAGTCAGTGGAAGGAGGACAGTACACGACACCAAAAACGGCCTTAACTCCTCTCAAGGAAATTTGCAGGAAACGAAATTCCGCAGAAGCAGAATAAGGAGACTGTGAAATGTTTAATATAGTATAGGGAATTTCATTTCGTAAGTATATTGCCACTCCGCCTCCTCGTCTACCAATACGGTCACATCGAATTAGCACAAAACCAGGAAACGAGAAAGTGGTGGAGCATAAGTTAGGTTTTAGCCAACTTTCAGAAATCAGTATTGCATGTAATTTACTATCACGAAAGGTATTTATTAATTCAGAATAATGTTGAGGAATAGTTTGTGCGATAAGGTGACAACAATTAAAAGAATTTATATTGAATGATAGGTTGGAAGAGAGTTCATCGCTTAGACTAAGGGTGGAAGCATCTGTGGAATCTAGTGAGAGATAAGAACCAGAGTCGCAAGCAGAGCAGTAAGACTCGCTACCAGACATTGTAAGGCGTAATTAAAATAATAATATAATATATTTTCTAAATAAAGAAATTCTATAAATAAAGTATTATAAATGATTGTATATTTTAAAATATATATAACTACTATGTTACAAAACATTTTATGATTAAATAAAAAAAAACAACTAAAAATTAGACTTCTCATCACCCGTATAAATGCCGCGATTAGAGCCCACGACCGATACCCGACAGATGACAACCGAAGGAGGCTGCGCCGTCTCCAGAGGGAGTCGAGACAAGCTCTCGACGACTTCAGAGATAGCGGCTGGGAAGGGACGCTTGCGACGCTCTCTCCAACACACCAGGCATTCTGGCGGTTGCAGAGAGCGTTGAAGGCGGACACTGTCTCAGATATGCCTCCATTGGTTGGACCTAACTCCGCCATCGCGTTTGACGACCCTGACAAAGCTGAGTGCTTAGCCGACAGTCTAGAGAGCCAGTGCCGTCTGTCTGCTCAATCGGTTGATCGCGATCATGTCGAAATAGTCGAAAAATCGGTCAATATAATGTGTTCTCAGCCACCGGTCGGTCCGCCAATCAAGGAAACGAACCTAGACGAGGTGACGTCCATAGTTAGGGCGCTTCACGCCAAGAAATCGCCAGGTCCCGATGGGATCACTAACAAAGTGATAAAGTTCCTTCCGCCTCCTTTAATTTACCTATTGGTTACCATTTTTAACGTTCTACTGGCCGGTTGCTCGTTTCCGGCCCAGGGGAAAGAGGCCATAGTGATAGGGTTCCATAAGCCGGGCAAACCCGGGCATCTGCCTAGTAGCTACCGTCCCATTAGTCTTCTTAGTTCCTTAGGGAAAGTATATGAGAGAATCGTCCTCTGTAGACTTTGATTGGAAGTCGAGAGACCCAAAATCATCCCAAATGAGCAGTTCGGCTTTAGAGTCAACCATTCATGTTCCCATCAGGTGCCACGCCTCACGGAGCACATACTGATAGGGGCCACTGTGAGGGCGAAGAAGCATAGGACAGGAGTGCTCTTCCTCGATGTAGCTAAGGCGTTCGACAGGGTCTGGCACGATGGACTGGTGTACAAGCTGTACCAGTTCAAGGTGTCGGACAGACTCGTACTCATCATACGGGACTACCTGTCGAGTCGCTCCTTTCGCTACAGAGTGGAAGGCGTTTTGTCAAGTCCCGCCCCATCATGGCGGGTGTCCCCCAGGGTTCAGTTCTCTCGCCCATCCTCTACTTCATCTACGCTAGCGATATTCCTAGGCCGTGATCTAAAGTGCACCTTGCCATGTACGCGGACGATACTGCGCTTTACACGTCCTCTAAGGATCACTGGGAGATATACCAACGTCTCCAATCCGCAGTCGACTCCCTCGAGAGTTGGCTGCGGAAATGGCGGATCGAGGTAAACCCTGAGAAGAGCGTTTCGGTGCTCTTCGAACGGGGCCCCCCAAAGATCCTCCCGCGAATCAAACTCTTTGATAAACCGATACCTTGGAAAGACGAGGCAAAATACCTAGGAGTAACGTTAGATAGAAAGTGTTTTCACTGCGCATATTAGGACCGTTCGTAACAGAGCGGCCTACATATTAGGTCGTTTATATCCGCTGTTAGGCAAGCGGAGTAAAATGTCCCTTCGCAATAAAGTGACACTTTACAAAGCTTGCATACGTTCCGTCATGTCCTATGCGAGTCCCGCTTTTGCGCACGCTAATCTGAAACCCCTTCAGGTGATTCAGAACAGGTTTACACGGATTGCTACTGGGCCGCCGTGGTTCGTACGCAACATCGATCTCCATAGAGACTAAGACCTTCCGACCATCACTCAGTACTTCAAAGGGCTTTCCCAAAAGTACTTTGAACGTGCTGAGCGACACCCGAACCCATTGGTGGCTGACGCTGCAGAGTGTAGACCACGTAAGACTACTTTAGTCAGAAAAAGAAGACCCAAGTCGGTACTCGTTGACCCCGACGACGCGTTCACAGTAGGTAATAACGTGTACGCGTAGGCATAATTGACACCACACAACATACAGACACACACCGTCTATACCTCGCCGTCGGGACGTCGTTCCCCATGGGGACCCATCTGGCCCCCCCTTTAAGGGCGGGTCTTCTGACCCTCCCGCTTCCCCGGAGACGCTGTAATAGCCAACAGCATTGACAGACAAAAAAAAAAAAAAAAAATGTGTGTCTTTCCTTTCTATCTATGAGTCAGACTTGACAAGTTCATAACTTGTGATTCGCGCGGTTGTCAGAAACTGAAAGGGCGCCTTTTTTTTCTTTTTTGAAAAAAATTTGTTTTATTGGTTTTTAAAAACTAATACGACTGTTTTAGAATGGGGAAAAGAAGCGGAAAGAAGCGTAAAAAGAAAGATGAGAAAGAGGAGGGGGAAGATTATGAAGGTAGCGTTTCTGAAAACTCGAGTTCTGAGGATGAGGCTGATCGTTATAGAGAATTTCGGCTGCCGGATTACACTCGGTTTTATCCGGAAGAGGGAGGCAATTTTGAATACATTGTTTTCCTAGAAAGTAATATCAAAGAAAAGCCTATTGGCGACAGGGATATGATGTCTTTTTCGAATGCGATAAAGAGGTATAATAAGGGCGTAAAACAATTGGTTCGTATGAACAAATATAAAATTGGTGTGATTTTTGATAGACCGTCTTTTGCCAATGCGATCTTGTCAAATAAAAAGATTTTGGATTCGCATGCTTTGCAGGCTAACATTCCTGCTTCTGCAACTGAAGTCATGGGTGTCATCCAGCATGTCCCAACCAACCTAAGCAATGAGCAAATTTACTCGGCTATTACCAGCACAAAAAATATAATTGCGGTAAGAAGATTCATGAAAAGGGTAAAACTTGATGATAAATTCTTCTTGCAGCCAATAAACACTGTTTCCCTGACCTTCCTGTCCCGTCCTTCCTGATAGCGTCGACCTCAACAGTTTGCAGTGAGGCCGTACATCCCACCGGTAAAACAGTGTCTGAAATGTTTAAGGTATGGACACATAGCTAAATTTTGTAAGAATGCAGATCGCTGCTCAATTTGTGGAGAAAACCATAATTACAAATTATGCTCTTCACCAGTAAAAGATGCCACATGCTGCCATTGTAAGGGCAATCACATATCGATATCTAATGATTGTCCGGTAAAACAGGAAAAAATTAATGAGAATAAGAAAAGATTTATTCCCAAAACTTATGCAGAGAAATTGCCTGAGAAATCATTTCCTTCCCTAGGAAAAACTAAGTCCAGTCCTTTTGAACAATTTTTGTCACTGTTAAACTCTGATCAAATTTTAAATGCATTACTAAATACCATAGTTAAAGTTATAACTGAAAACAAAACAAATGAAAAAACTATTTGTACTGAAAACATTAAAGCTATATTATTAGATATTTTCACTAATAACAATAATAAATTAACTTAACTATAATGGATCAGCTAAACATTGCACAATGGAATGCACAGAGCATTAGAAGTAACCGGAATAATTTTACATATTTTTTATTTGATAATAATATACATATAGCTATTTTATGTGAAACATGGCTTTAACCATCTCATACATTTAATATTAAAGGATATACTACAGTTAGATTAGACTCAGGTAATGATCACAATGGGGTTGCAATTTTAGTTCATAACACTTTACAATTTAGACAAATTAATACAGTATTGGATGACTCTATTCAAAATATAGCTATTAGAATACAATATGGTAAAAATAAAGAAATGACCATAGTTAGTTTCTATAGTCCTGGAAATTGTGTTCCACCCTTCAGTAAAGTAAAATTAGATAATTTAATAGATAGTCTTTCTGGTCCCTTATTTTTAGCTGGAGATTTTAATGGCAAGCATTCTGCTTGGGGGTGTAGTAGTACTGATTTTAGAGGAAGAGAAATTTTTGAGTGTATTGATAGTAATAATCTTGTACTGTTAAACACAGGCCAGATGACAACTACTGGCACTAATAGATGGCAGAAAAATGCTCTTGATTTAACAATAGTTTCACCTTCTTTAGCATTAGCTTGTGAATGGTCAGTATATCATGATCCTCTTGGCAGTTATCATTTACCTGTAATTACAAAAATGACGGTCGGATTAGTAAATTCTCCTTTAGATTCTGTTAACAGTAATTTCTATCATAATTATCATATGGTAAACTGGGAAAATTATCAAACTCACCTTGATACTTTGTTGGAGGGTTTTAGTATTGATTTTGAGAATCCTCTTAAGTCTTATAATGACTTAATTCATTGCATTCATTTAGCAAGAACCCTTTCTTCCCCTGCTCCTAGAAGAAAAAGAAGTACAACTGCTTTATATTGTTCAAATAAAAAAAAATTAATTCCCCTTCCTTGGTGGAATAACAAATGTTTGGTGGCTGTTGAGAATTCTCGAAAAGCATATGTAGAATTTAAAAATAACCCAACTGAGTTAAATTACATTAATTTTAAGAAAATGCAAGCACTTAAAAAATTAACTATTACTACAGAAAAGAAAATTAAGTTGGGAATTTTTTTGTCAAAATTTTAATCAAACAACTCCTTTAAGTAGAATTTTCCAATTAGTAAAAAGAATCAATAGGACTTTTGTAAATAACAACTGTTCAGATACATGAGTTTCTTAAAAAATATACACCGGATACTGTTGAGGCCTCTCTTGATTTAAATACTAATTATGTCTCTGCTAGTAATACTAGTTACATGACAAATTCCTTCTCTTTTCAAGAATTTGTTTCAGCTGTTAATAGTAGAAGAGATACAGCATTTGGCCTCGATGGGTTACCATATAAAGTAATAAAATAATGTTCCAAGAATTCGAAGCATGTTATATTGAGTATTTTCAACTTATTGTGGTCTAATTTATTGATTCCTTCTGACTGGAAAGCTGACTGTTTGATTCCTGTTGTTAAACCCAACAAAAACAGATATGAACCAGATTCATATCGTCCAATAGCTTTAACTTCTTGCATGGCTAAGATATTTGAGCAGTTGATCAAGCAAAGACTAGATTTTTTTATAGCATCTAATAATTTATTACCTTCCAATCAATATGGATTTCGTAGATGTAGATCATCAATAGAGAGTATATCTCATTTGCATCTTGACATCTATGATTCTTTTAAAAACATCAGGTCTTCATTGGGGTGTTTTTTGATATTATGGGAGCATTTAACAATGTTAATCATCATCTTCTAGTGCAGCAACTCTTGAGACTTGGTATACCTGGAAAAATTGTTAATTGGGTATTTAATTTTCTACATGACAGAAAAGTTTATGTAAAATTAAATAAACAACTTATTGGACCTCGTCTTTCTCATAAAGGTGTGTGTCAAGGTGGAATATTGACTCCTTTATTATACATTTTGTGTATTCATAATCTTAATTGTATTTTAGGTTCTAATGTGCAAAATTTACAATTTGCTGACGATTTGGTTGTATAAGCAGCTGGCTCTAACATTAGTAATGTTTCAAATAAAATAAACTTGCTCTTGTCAAATTGAGTACCTATTTTAACTACTTAAATTTAGATATTAGTTCTGAAAAATCTAAAATTGTTATATTTAGTAAACAATTTTATTTCACTGATATTATTTATAATAATACTTCTCTTCCCGTTGTTGATGAAGTGAAGTTTTAGGGGGTCATTTTTACCGGCAACCTTTCTTGGACAAAATATATAGAATATTTGATTGGAAAAGCTTCCAAAGCATTTAACATTTCGAAATGTTTAGCTAAAACGGATCCTAAAATTTTGTTAATTTTATACAAATCTCTGATTAGGAGTCATTTTGAGTATGGCTTTCTTTGTTTTGGTTCTGATTCCAAGCTGGTCCGAAAGTTGGATGTATTGCAGAATAACAATCTAAGATGCATTACTGATGCAATGAAAACTTCACCTATAAATTCTTTGCAACTAGAATGCGGTACTCCTCCTTTATCATTAAGATTTAAGTATTTAAAATCAAGATTTTTATTAAAGTTACTCTCCTTGTCAAGTCATTCCTTAATTAAAAAAATTACTCATTATTATAGAGTTTACAACCCTGCTAATCAATCCAATACCCCTTTTATTCTTCATGATTTCTCTCAAATATTGAATTTAGATGAGCAATTTCAAATTTGTAAGAGTACTGGAAATTGGACTTGTTTTAATTCTTTATTCTTTTAATGGTAGTTATGAGAGCAAATTCTGTACAATAGACACTCATGTGAATCGTGGTCTTAGAGAAAGGAGGAAGTCTATGCACAACTGGAAGAATACACAGGTCATAAGTGTATTTATACAGATGGCTCCAAATCTGACATCAGCGTTTCTATGGCGTTTTACATACCTTATTTGAAAACTGGTTTTGCTTACAAACTGCCGTCGGAAGTGTCAATTTTCACCGCTGAATCCTTGGCTATTTTATCTTCTCTGGAATTCATTAAAGAACAGTCTTCACATTCTAATTGGATTATTGTCATTGACAGCATGAGTGTTATAAGTGCACTTCAAACCTGTAAATATAATGTTAATACGAACTAATACTATACCATCTACGCTATTAAAGAACTATATTTTGCTTTGAAGAAAATTAATATAAACGTTACATTAATGTGGACACCTTCTCACGTTGGTGTCGTTGGAAATGAAAACGCTGACGCCCTTGCTAAGACAGCTGTTCAATCTGTCAACGGAACTCCAAAAAATGTTGCCATACCGTATACGTACTTAATGCTTAAATTGAAAAGGAAGCTAGTGGAAGAGTGGGATGATCACTGGAAGGAAACAGTTAGAACAAAAGGATCTTGGTATGCAGAGATAAATAATAAAATTTGCTCGTCACCCTGGTTTAATACATATGGACACAAGACCTATAAGAGTAGGGAATTTTACGCAATTATTAATAGATTAAGATTGGGACATTGCTCAGTTAATGCGCACTTGGCTAGAATGAACATTATATTGTCACCTGAGTGTACAGACTGCCATTCGGGTTTGGATCAGACTATACACCATCTATTCTTTGATTGCCCAAAGTATACTTTGCAACGGATTGTGCTAATGTTGCGTACGAACCACGGCGCCCCGGTTGCAATCCGTGTAAACCTGTTCTGAATCACCTGAAGGGGTTTCAGATTAGCGTGCGCAAAAGCGGGACTCGCATAGGACATGACGGAACGTATGCAAGCTTTGTAAAGTGTCACCTTATTGCGAAGGGACATTTTACTCCGCTTGCCTAACAGTGGATATAAACGACCTAATATGTAGGCCGCTCTGCTACGAACGGTCCTAACATGCGCAGTGAAAACTAACTTTCTATCTAACGTTTCTCCTAGGTATTTTGCTTCGTCTTTCCAAGGTATCGGTTTATCAAAGAGTTTGATTCGCGGGAGGATCCTTGGGGGGCCCCGTTCGAAGAGCACCGAAACGCTCTTCTCAGGGTTTACCTCGATCCGCCATTTCCGCAGCCAACTCTCGAGGGAGTCAACTGCGGATTGGAGACGTTGGTATATCTCCCAGTGATCCTTAGAGGATGTGTAAAGCGCGGTATCGTCCGCATACATGGCAAGGTGCACTTTAGATCGCGGCCTAGGAATATCGCTAGCGTAGATAGAATAGAGGATAGGCGAGAGAACTGAACCCTGGGGGACACCCGCCCTGATGGGGCGGGGGGTTGACAAAACGCCTTCCACTCTGTAGCGAAAGGAGCGATTCGACAGGTAGTCCCGTATGATGAGTAAGAGTCTGTCTGACACCTTGAACTGGTATAACTTGTACACCAGTCCATTGTGCCAGACCCTGTCGAACGCCTTAGCTACATCGAGGAAGAGGGCTCCTGTCTTATGCTTCTTGGCCCTCACAGTGGCCCCTATCAGTATGTGCTCCGTGAGGCGTTGCACCTGATGGGAACATGAATGGTTGGCTCTAAAGCCGAACTGCTCATTTGGGATGATTTTGAGTCTCTCGACTTCCGATCTAAGTCTACAGAGGATGATTCTCTCATATACTTTCCCTAAGGAACTAAGAAGACTAATGGGAGTGTAACTACTAGGCAGATGCCGGGGTTTGCCCGGCTTATGGAACCCTATCACTATGGCCTCTTTCCACTGGGCCGGAAACGAGCAACCGGCCAGTAGAGCGTTAAAAATGGTAACCAATAGGTAAATTAAGGGAGGCGGAAGGAGCTTTATCACTTTGTTAGTGATCCTATCGGGACCTGGCGATTTCTTGGCTTGAAGCGCCCTAACTATGGACGTCACCTCGTCTAGGTTCGTTTCCTTGATTGGCGGACCGACCGGTGGCTGAGAACACATTATATTGACCGATTTGTCGACTATTTCGACATGATCGCGATCAACCGATTTAGCAGACAGACGGCACTGGCTCTCTCGACTGTCGGCTAAGCACTCAGCTTTGTCAAGGTCGTCAAACGCGATGGTGGAGTTAGGTCCAACCAAGGGAGGCATATCTGAGACAGTGTCCGCCTTCAACGCTCTCTGCAACCGCCAGAATGACTGGTGTGTTGGAGAGAGCGCCGCAAGCGTCCTATCCCAGCCGCTATCTCTGAAGTCGTCGAGAGCTTGTCTCGACTCCCTCTGGAGACGGCGCAGCCTCCGTCGGTTGTCATCTGTCGGGTATCGGTCATGGGCTCTAATCGCGGCGTTTTTACGGGTGATGAGTAGTCTAATGTCCGGAGGGAGTGCTCGGTAACCCTCGAAGTTCACTCGGACCTCCCTCGAGGACTTTCCTATGCTGTCTACCAAATGTTCAGTGAAGTTAGTCGCGGCTGAGACAGCGTCCTCGACCGATGTAAGCTGATCAGGAATTTTGTCGAGGTGCGCTGATACGGGGGAATGGAGTTGCTCTCGAAGCTTCGTCCAGTTAATAATTGTTTTTGTCGCGGGTTCCCTAAGGGGAGGAAGTCCTAGCTGAAATAGGACCGGTCGATGGTCAGAGTCTAGCTGGGATAGCGTCTCTATAGAACGTAACTGGAGTGTCACGCCCTTCAAGAGTACTATGTCGAGCACGTCGGGTCTGTCAGGTCGGAAGTCTGTGTCGCAGTATCGCGTGGGACTCAAAGGCGCGGTGATCTCGAAGTCGAGACCAGCCTTGTAACTTAGCCTATCAAGGAGATTTCCTCTACTGTTTGCGACAGTAGAGTTCCAGCGGGGATGTTTGCAATTTAAGTCGCCGGCCAGAATGGTTGCGTTACCTAATTGGAGTTAAGACTTAAGGTTAAGTCTCTCTCAACTAAGGCTTTATTGGGAGAAAGATAGACGGATGCTAGTACGATCGACTGATGGCCGGTCATACCCACCTGACATAATGACGCTTCTACGTTAACTAGTTGGGGCGGATCGAGCGGAGTGCAATGAAGAGACCTTCTGTAGTAGATGATGGTTCCCCCCTTCGCGGTTGCCCTATCGTTCCTAACGAGACGGTAATTCGCGATGTGCGGATCACGATTACACGGCTTCAGAAAGGTCTCTTGTACTAACAGGACGTCTATCTGGTGCGGTACCACGAAGTCGCGCACTAGATCTATCTGCTTAAGTAGCCCGTTCGCGTTGAATGTAGCGACAGTCAGAGAGCGAGGTTTTACCCTTCCACGCGATGTCATCATGTTGACATCGTGTGTTCGTATATCGATTTGATTAGGACGGCGTGCTTGAGGAGCACTTCCATCCTCGCGGGAGGGTTCCGCGCGGAATCCTTCATTTCGTTCGAAAAGACTAGGAGCTCTTCGATGTCTATTACACCGAAAAGGCTCGTGACGCACGCGAGCGAACTCGCAACTCCGTCGGTGGAGTTACGAACCGGCGGCGACGGTGTCGACTGGGGGACGGGCTGTGGGATAATCCTCGGAGGCTTCGCCCAAGCGTTCACGACCGCGTTCGCGGGTGCCTGAAGGGCCTGGGATGCCTGAGGGGCCGTGGGCCTCCTAGGGGCTAAAGGAGCCCATGGAGGCTGGACGAACCGAGGAGGATGCCTTGCCGGCTGTGTCCTGCGCGGCGCTTTGGGGCACCCGCGATAATTCGCGGGGTGGCCCTTCTGTCCGCACAGGACGCAGCTGGGAGGATCCTCAGGGACCGGTCCCTTCCGCGAGCAGTCGGCTGTCGCGTGGTCGTCCAGGCACTTGACGCACCTTGGACGCGCGTGACAAAAACGTTGGGAATGCCCATAGAGCTGGCAGCGATGACACTGACCGCGACCGCGAAAACCGCGAAAACCGCGACCGCGTGGAGGTTCGACCCTAAGGCCGGAGAGTTGGCACACTGCCTTAACGTTAAAAATTTGCTTTCCTTCTGGGGAAAGCTCGAGATGGACAAGATCGAACGGGACCCTAGTGGTCGCTCGGTACATGCGGTGCACCGAGATGACGGGGAACGATTGGGACTTAAGGTCCTCGAAAATCCGCTCAGTAGTGAGCTCCACGGGGAGCCCTCGGATGACCACCGTTAAGCGGCGTTCATCCTCTAGCGCGTAGGTGTGGTATCCGTAACCACGTTCGCGGAGAAGACGAGTCAGACCACGGTGGTCCGACGAAGACGCAGTTTGTACGCGGAATGATTGGACTATTCTTGACTTGGCTGTATGGGTTATCCCATTGCCTATCCCGCTCAAGAGGGATGAATTATTATTGCACTATTCATTTCAGAAAGTTTCAAAATCTTATCTCAAATAATGTCATTTAAAAAGGATGATTATTTATCTCTATATTGAGATTGTGTCAAAATATCGATAAGTAAAAGTATTATCTTATCAAACATATACAGTGTCACGTCTCTGTTGGCGCAAGGTTTTAGTCTGTCTGGATATTGTATAGAATGTTGGTTGTTGATTTATGTCGGTACATGTGTGGTCAAAACTTTAAATAATCTGATTTTTTATTAAATTATAGTGAACTTTGTCGACATATGACAGTTTATTTAATTAAGGTAAGTCAAAAGTTATTATATTTTTCATATTGAAATGAGTTTGGACATTATAGGGTCATTTCGCCTGTTTGCGTCCATTTAGTGGAGTTGCTGACTTTGAAACAAAAAATAAAAGTGATTTAGCACTAGTTTTGAATAAAAACTTATGTACAGTGTTAATAATATAGTCTTTTTTATATTCATTTAAAGTTTTGGTGGAAAGATTTAAATATAAAAGTGATAAATATCAGATTTGGGCGATTTACCCAGTTTGCGTCCATAAAATCTAAATTGCGTCCACTCATGGACCAGTTTGCGTCCACCAACTTATATATAGAACGTAGGGGAGATTTTTATTAATTATTATTCAGAAAGATTAGATTTTAACAATTTATTGTTTTATGTCTAAATATTTAACTAATTAAATTTTAAAATATTTTTAATAACAAATATATCATCTTATATATTTGTCACAGCCAATGTTTTCTTCGCCGTCTTCATCTACATCTGATATAAGTATGTCATTACATTCAGCGCACTTTGTACTATCCACGGCTGGTATTTTTTTTTTTCAGAGTATCAGTATCTACTGTGACTTTAACAGGAAGTGTCTTTTTCCTACGTTTTGGAGCAGTTCCTTGAAGTTATTTTTTCTCTATTCGTTCTTAATTTCTTTTTCTTACTGCTTTGTTTTTTTTCTCCATCTGCTCTTTATGTTCATAATACTTTCTCGATGCAGACGAAGATATGGCCGCTGGAGTTCTTTGATTAAATTTTCTTGCTATGCTAAAAATTTCAGCCAACATCAGGTGGGTTTTAAATGGATCAAAGGTTTCTGAATGTGAAATACCTTGAATAAATAATGAAGATGATTGTAAATTAGGAGGCTTTTCTATAGGTGAAATAGATGGTAATACAGTTGATGCTAAATGAATAAAAGCAGTCGAAGGGGGTTTTGATATTTGTTGCTTAGTTTTCTAAGGACTTGGTGTAGTATGAGTTGCCATATCTTCTAGTGGTAAAATAAGAACTTCATCTGAAGACACTATTGAACTAAGCTACAGGTAACTGCCAAAAAGGTGTATAGGCAAAATCATTTTTATTCGTGTCATGAGTTTCAGAGTTGCACCTTGATACACTGTGATTTCACAATTTCTAATTTGTTCAATCAGGAGCCGTTAATAAATTACGTTATCTTTTTTTTTTTTATAATTACATTAAGATATTATTGATCGTAGGTATATACAATTTTATTAAATTTAAATAAGCTATACATTTTTAATTACTTTTATAAATAGATAACAAGAAAACAAAGGTGGACGCAATCTGGTCTGTCCTAAATAATAGGTCATAAAATTCGCGTCCACAGCGGACGCAAAGTGGAATTTTTAAAATTTGTATGTACTAGTTTGCGTCCACCTTATTTTAACTGTCAACAATTAAAAAACTTAAGTAAATTCATAATTATGTTTTTCCTTTCTTTATTATTAAGGCCTAGAAACATCTATGTATCCTTAACTTCACATAAAACAATGTAAAACTAACCGTGAGTGGTGTTGCTGCTCACTATTTTTTTACTAACATTTAAGACATTCGCAGTCTTTTGTCCCGTGGCTCAGATAAACTATTTTTTTTAAAGGGAAGGATTGCGCTCAAGGAAATTTTGTCTATGACTGTGTATCTCCTATATATTGAGGTATTGGCAGAAATTACATTTTTGTTAGTTGTTTTGTTAGAAAGTTCATGAACTTATTTTCGAGTATTTTATGAAAGGATAGCCGTCGAATGGAAGCAAACTGGCGATGGACGCAAACAGGCGAAATGACCCTATATGATAAGGAAAAGCTAAATGTCATTTTTATTTTGACAACAGTATTGTTTATAACATAATGTTTATAACATCGAACTGGGTAGAAACAGATGATTCAGTTAAAGATCCATATCACAATATAGAACGTAAAAAAGTAAGAAAAAGGTCCTTCCTCATCGCCGCTCACCATCATCATGTACTTCAAGTTCTTGATTATCCAGTTTAAGTTCATCTTTTTACAGAACAAGTGTATCCTTATCTAGCTTACCCATTTTGTTAAATACTGCAAACCAAGTAAGATATTCACGATTCACGAAGTCTGTCCATCAATTTTACAAGTATCAAATGCTGAAACCAACTCCGGGAACAAAATGTTTTGTTTTGCAGTTAGCTCGGAATGATGTTTCAGTGTTTTACTCTAATAGCAAATTAAAGAACATGAATTTCACGATAAGCAAGTTGAAGGCAGAAAATACAGGACGAAAAAAGAATAACATTACTAATGTTATTTTTGTAAACCTATTGTAAATCAAACTATTACTGAATGCTACTTTTGGCAAGTGGGTAAAGGGTAGCTTTTACCCACTTGCCAAAAGTAGCATTCAGTAATAGTTTGATTTACAATGGTGGTGCAGGTGAAATTGGTAGCAGTTTCTTTAAATTTATCAAAATAAAATTGCATTGTCATACCAACCATGAACCAATTTATTTAAGTTTCTTTTCGGACAGTTGTTGCGGGCAGAACAAAAATAAATTAAGTCGAGTTACATACGTATGCAGTCGTGAAATACATAAACTAAATTCGATTAGTTTTTAACTCGTCTAGGGTTAAAAATATGTTTATATTAGGTATAATATAATGCTGAGTTAGAGACAACCACTAGTTTTATATTTACAATTGTATTTTCCAAAATTTGTAATTTTAAAACTCTTTAATAAGACAATATTTTGTAAATTATTTAGTTTTATTATCTCTAAAGTGTCACAAGTCAAAAAAAAAAAATCTTTTAAAGCTACCTACCCGACCATTTGGTAGATCTTCATAAACCATTTAAACTTACTTAAAAACGTATAGCGCTAATTTTGTTAGTTTTTGAGTTATGACCCGAAAATTGAAATTTTTGCTTAGTATAATTTTCAAATGCTATTTACTCGAAAGTTTGATTTTTTGACTTATGTCACTATTTGAGCGGAGGTGCGATATATATATTTATTACTTTTAGATTGACGCAATCTTTAACATACAATTAAAATTACAATCTAAAATCGTTTGGATTAACAGAACTCGAAGGTAAGACTTTGCTCTTGAAAATGGAAACCACGATATCAATGAGGTCATGTAACACGATAATATGTAGTCAGAAGAACCGGATGTAACGAGGAAAGTAAGATGAGGGAATATTTCATCGCAACCCGCACATTTGTGTTATTTGATTATCCTCAGCTGATTGCTATGCGTCTCTCGTGGGGACGAAGTGCAACAAACCAATATTCACCATTCAATTGTGGGAACATTAGCTTAAGTTAGACTCGTATTACTTTCACAGAATTTAATATATTTATTAAATAGATAAATTTACAATTTTTGTAATATTTTTATCGTGTGACTGAAATATATAATGGCCTTATCAAGGTACGTGTTAAATTTTATTGAAACACAATCAATTTTGGTTATCTATTCAATGTAACACTTCGAATATTGTAATTAACGCATCGATGCAACCATTTTCAAATCATGAAAGAAATGATTTTTGATTTTTGCAGCGTTTTATTTTTAGTAATAAACAATGTTCCGTATGTTGCAAAACGCTGCAAATTTAATATATGTTACAGAACGGTAACAAAAAGCTAATCCCAAATTTGCAGCGCGTTAATATATTTTTTAACAATGTTATTAACAAAATACACTTTTCACCCCTTTTCAACCCTTTCCGTTCACCCCATAGCACTGCAAAATCACAGGGTAAGTTATTTTACCTTCCTCAACAAACCCTCAAAATTTCACAATGTTTGGAGTTTTCTTTGACTTTTGGCTTTATTGACTGGACTACTAAGCTACTAGCTTATCAGGTGCGCAGGCGCAATTTCACAGAGCATTGACCAGACTTATATTATATTTTTTACGAGTTACTATTATCAGGCACATCACAGATCCATAGAACTAGAATAGGTAATAGCTAGGAATTTATTAATTACTATTACAAAATGATAATTTTACTAATATAAAACTAAAATACAATTGAATAAATCGCAATTGCGGTAGTGTGGGTTACGTAGTGACAGGTGTGTGTGTGTGTGTGAGTGAGGCCGTTATTTTATGGAGGGCCTTGACCCGGCGGTTTGGCCACTGGTTGGTGATAACTACCTACATTAGTGCAGCCAACAAGAATCTGAATGCACATTTGGACAAATAGTCTTGATCTATGTTCAAATATAAACCTGTTTAAATATGTTTTGATAGTTTAAGTATATATTTTTAATAGCGTTTTATTATTTAAAGATACGGTATTCATGTTAATATAGTTTAGTCACATGTACCGTTGAAACTGATATGTCAGCTGATGTTACCTACATGATGTTACCTACATGATGTTACCTACATGATGATGTCAGATGTTACCTACATGATTTACAAACATTGTTACGGAAAATAATTAATAAGTATGGATGGTATGGTCAAGTGGTTAGTGGACTTGCCTGGTGAGATAAAGGTCGTGGGTTCGATTTCCACTCGGGTTAGTTGTTTTTGTGACCCACAGATTGTGGTTTCGAATCGGTATATTTAAATTTGTAGAAATATAGAACGAAAAATATGCCGATACGGGCAGGTATTCAAATCCGCGACCTCTGCGAAACCGTCCCGTCGCTCTACCAATTGAGCTACCGTATCACGATCTGTCTCAGTGAATTAGGCATTCTATATTATACACATACATTCTATAGCTATGTCAAGTTTATATAAACTTATATAAAAAAAGCTGTAGGTATATATATATATAATTGATATAAATATATAGCTATACATATTTATATATATTTTCGGTATATTTAGTTAATTTATGTTTATTAATCTTATAATCTTATAAATTACTAGCGGGCCCTACAGACGTCGTCTTGTACACGCGTCTTTAATTTAAAAAATCAAACTTAAAAAAAAAAAAAAAAAAAATACTAAAAAGTTATCACAATGTCTAACGTCATTACATGTACATTTATCATTATTCGACCAATCGATTCCGTATAAATGTGTAAATAAAGATTTTTTGTTTGAATAAATGAATTTGATGTTCCAATATATTTTTGTAAATTTCACTTTTTACGTAGCGAAGCACCTATCGGGCCGGGCAACTGTCAGGGCAGACTATAATGAAAATATAATATTATTTAATATTTGACATTGCCATGGTAACGCAGGCCGTCGAACCAATGTGAAACATTCCAAAATCACCACCTACTTATTTATTAAAAAATGTTAAAAAAAAAAAATGTTAAAAAAAAAATCATTACGATTTGCGCACAATGTAAAAAGTCAATGTGCTTACCATGTTTTAATGATAAACATTTTTTATAGTTTACAATAAATAATTAATTCGTAAAAAAACTTTTTCTATCGACAAATGACATTTTATTTAATTCCCATCACTAGTCACTTCACATATTGCTCTATCTCTGGTTGCGGAACGAGATACAATCGATGTCTAATTTTTGATTTGGATTTGTGGCATATTCTTATGTCATAACTGCGTGCGAACCTAGCAAAATATAGAACAGTAGACTATCTTTGACCCACGAAATTTTTAAGTATATGTCATTGTTTTTGTTGAAGATATAAATTATTTTCAGAATTGTACTTTTAGGGGACTGATTAGGTCCCCAACGCACCCGGGGATAAATTAGTTTCGAGATCTTTTAGATCCCTAACGCACCAGATGAAAGTTTTTTAATTATGATGTCGCAGTGAACGTGTTAATATTGATTCGTAGAGTGTTTTACGTACGTTTTAATTCTTTGCTTTACGTTTTCTAAAACTGCCATAGTTTTCATAATGTCAAAACTAGTACTATGGGTACTGCACCCTCACCGAAGTAAGTAGTTGATATACATATATTATATATTGTTAACTAAACTTCCTCGAACAAATTGGAATACTGACAACTATTTTTAAATTACATAGTGTTATCTCACACCTGACGTAAGAGGTCCAACATTTCTTACAGGCTTTTTTCTAAATCACAAGTAGTTGAAAAAAAATAAGTGTTCAAGATTTTTCTTTTTTTTTTTTTTTTATATGATCTAGGGCAATGCTTGACTACATTCCACCTGATGGTAAGTGGAATGTAGTCTTAGATGGTACGGCGCATTGCCCTAGCAACCTATTCACTCTTCAAAGCTTTCATCTCTTCTTTGAAGCTTACATCCACCTTGATCGTGTCTCATCAGTGACTTTTTTATTAATCAAACACTACGAAACGTGACTCGGGCGTAAAGTGCTAATTCCTTGATTTTTTTTATTTACTTGTCAATAAAATTGTATAAATCGATTTCCTAAATCAAATGTCAGTTATAATTAAATAGTTTATAATATTAGTCACCATTTTGATAACTATCTTGA
The DNA here is from genome assembly GCA_959347355.1 of Napeogenes inachia. Classification (NCBI taxonomy): domain Eukaryota; kingdom Metazoa; phylum Arthropoda; class Insecta; order Lepidoptera; family Nymphalidae; genus Napeogenes; species Napeogenes inachia. The sequence goes on along the minus strand of OY365795.1, from coordinate 2,234,873 downwards.
TAAAGATTTCTGGCTACTAATGAGACGATAACAGGATTAATAAATTATATATAAGTTTATACGAACATTTAATATTTGATTAGCTTTTCAATGACATTCTTTAGTGATTTTTATAAATACCGAAGCAATTAGGAAGTCTTTTATTGACACTTAAATAAAATCACTATTTTGAAAATCATTTAATTTGTTTGGTGAATACAAATACAGTTAGTAAACATCGAGTCACATAATAAAAATACACTGAGTTAGTTAACATCGGATCACCAGTGGTATACATATATTGTGAATCTTAATAGACAGTCTCACGGGTGTTGACGTATAGAAACATTTGAAATAATCTAACTAAACATCCGTTACTCACTATAGTTCAACTAATCTAAGAGGTACTTTTATCTTGGTGTTTTATAGAAATTCTAACTTACTATATACATTACAATTAGGTAAACATGTGTGGATAATCGAGCCGTTTTCAATCTACTATTTTATCTTTTAATAAAACTCAGCTTTTAGTTAATATGATAGTTCCAAGTTATCATGCGCGCACTTTATGACACATAATTGTTGAAGGTTCTTAATTTTTTGGGAGCGCCGAGGGAGTAGACTGTAGAAGTAGGTAGTAGAGCCTTTTTAGTTTTATATATATTTTTATTGATCACCATTAGGCATTTTAACTAATACCAGTGTTCACACTTATATATCCAAAAAACGAACAGTCAACAGCTAGCAAATCATAGATTAGAGATGTGACTATGTTTTACAATTATTATGTTAGGCAAAGGAACTAATGCCATACAGCCTATTTGCCCTAACATTTATTGACACGATAATTACCATTATTTTATATTCACCAACATACCCCCTTAACCCCTGGTATGCCGCGGCTCAAAATGTAAAAAGTGCGTCGTCTGCCGCCTACATTAGAAAAAAAAATTTTGTTTAGTTTGTATTCTTAATTGGTAGTTGAATTGTTTTTTATCTTAATATTAACTGTAACTAATCATTGACGCAAATAAAACAAACAAGAGAAGCAAATTTTAAGTTTTCCTTAAAAGTTAGGTTAGGTAGAAACTATACAGGTTGTTCTTATTTTTTTACCACAAAATTACTATGTTATGATAATATATAAAATAAAATGGAAAATATGATAAAATTTAAAGGGAAATATGACATAATCTTTTTATTTCCTCAAAAAACAAGTCAAATTTAAAGAAATCTATTCATTTTTAATATTATATATAAATATATGTATATTTGTGGGTCTTTGTGGTTTTACCATGAAAATTCCCATATTTTCGGGATTGAAAGATAGACTTAGATAACAAGCAAACACCACACTAAATTGCATATAAATCCGGTCGGTAGTTTTGATACACATATTCTAATTATAACCTATACATTTATTAGTTTTTTCAAAGAAAGGTTTGTATATGTTATTAGTATATTGTGTATTATAATATATTTTTTTATAATACGGAAACAAACACAATAGATAAACAGACTAAAAAAATAAAACCTATTGTTTTCTTGACTGCATAACGTAGAAATTAATTATCAAAAAAAAATATTTTACAAATATTGAGATAAAACATTTAGTACCGACATAATATTGTTTGATTCATAGAACATGTCATTAATGTACAACGAATGAGAAATTACTTAGAAACGTCTTAGACACCAAAATATATATTCCACAAATCTCTAGAAGTTTTGTCGGTGTATGTTTATGGACTGCTTGTAAATGTAGTGAAATCTTCAGAAATTCAATTATGATAAGTTTTCAAATATGTTGAGATTTAGTCTCTTGTTGTTATAACCATTTTCTTCCTTCGTCATACTAGTCCTGGATTGAATAGTGTTTTAAGTGATTCTTTCCAGGCAGTTGCGTGTAGCCAAGAAATTGCGTTTTGCGAAGACCTACAAAACAGATTACAGAAACGGACTTATTATACGTAAATATAAAAACAAATAATATACATTTTTTTTTCTATAAGAATTGTATCGAAAAAAAGCCGCTGGGAAATTTACTACAATATCATAAATATTCAAATATAATATATATATATATATATATTATATTTGAATATATATATATATATATATATATATATATATATTATATATATATATATATATATATATATATATATATATATATATATATATATATACATATATATATAATAACTTCGTTTTGTGCAAACTAACAAATTCAAAACGTTCAAAATATACCTAACTATAACACAATATTTAAATAACGATTTCTAAAGTTATCAGTTTCAAAATAATTATTGAACTGACTTTTCTTATGTGAGAGTCGAATTATTAAAACTTAACCGAAGTTCTTTGTAACATTTATTACATTTTGAAAGAGTAGACACAACATAGAGAGGAGTTTTACTTTTGTTTTCTAATATGTTCTTTTTAGGGTTCCGTACCCAAAGGGTAAAAAACGGAACCCTATTACTAAGACTCCGATGTCCGTCCGTCCGTCCGTCCGTCTGTCTGTCACGAGGCTGTATCTCATGAACCGTTATAGCTAGAGAGTTGAAATTTTCACAGATGATGTATTTCTGTTGCCGCTATAAGAACAAATACTAAAAACTAGAATAATATAATTATTTAAGGGGGCTCCCATACAACAAACGTGATTTTTTTTTGTTTGTCTATATGTCATGAACTTTTATAGCTAGATAGTTGAAATCTTCACAGATGATGTATTTCTGCTGCCGCAATAAAATCTGATACTAAAAACGTAAACAAAATGATAATTATTTTTTTAAATAGATAATAATAGTACGGAACCCTTCGTGCGCGAGTCCAACTCGCACTTGGCCGGTTTTTTTTCCATAATTGCAACTGCCCGCCATTGCTGATTGAAAAATAAATTTGTGACTGCAAATATTTTGTACTTTTTTACAGCAAACAGTTGAAGGCAATGGTTTAGTCTATTCATCCATGTACTACCTATAATATAGACTTTAAGGATATGTAGCCACTGTACAATAATGTATATACATGAATGTTTTTAATTTAAACACCATAGTTCAGAAATGTTGTTTGTATTGAAATTATCTAAAAACAATCATATTCCTAACCATTATTGCCTTTTTTTTAAACAATTCAATATGTAATATGATTAACACAAATTGAATCAATACATTATTCAAAAAAATGTATATATTTTTTTAATATTTCTTTAACATTTTGATTTTAATGCTTTAGATTTTTTCTTTTTCTTATAATGAGATGTTTTATTTAGTTTATTTTATTTATATTTTTTTTTTATTTATATTTTTTTTATTTTTAAAAGGGGTTTTATTAGGGGTTAATTCATGACATTTAGAGTGATTAAAAAGAAAACTGTAGTTTTAGTTTGTTATTAGTTTTTTAATTGTAGACACGCTTTTAAAAACCCAATAAAAAAGTAACACCAAATAAAATAAGTATAACAGTTGAAACAGTTGATAAAAATAAGGATTTTTATAAATTTATTCTGTAGTTTAGTTCACAATACTACGACGTACTCCATTTTATATTTCAGACTGAAGATATTTAGTTTATCGTGTTCTTTCCTTCAATTTTGTGTGATTACGCTCGGTATATATAAATAAGTTCTCTATGCTTATCTAATAATGTCATATCGAATATAGTGGCCTTCTTTTAAAACCATTTAGATTAGATACCCATGTCGTAAAAAATCCAGACGCCAATTTAGTGTGGCGGCCATATTGGTTTTGCAAAGGTGGCAATTTATAAGGTAATTAAATTAGTGTTCTGCTCTTTGAGGCCTTCAGTTCGATATCTATGGTAAAAATTAAGTTTGATGCTATCTTATTACGTCCGGCATATTGAATTTACAAAAACATATTTTTAACACTTATCGTGTTCTCCGTAAACCATTTTAATTGATACCCATGTAAAAAAATCAGTCGCCATCTTGTTTTGTCCGACATATTGAATTTTGAATGGGGTTGTCGAGCAATTCAATAAGAACTAAATGTGTATGTAGAGTTTCAGTTCAATCGGGTTACGGGCTCTTGATATAATTGAATTGTTGAATTTCACACATCACATTCACACTCTACTTATACACAAAACATATTTATATTCCAACATAAAAAAATAAATTATTAAATGATATAAATTCGCAAAACTTAAACAACCTGTACATGAATTATTATTTTGTATAGAGCGCAGATCTGCGCTCCCGGCATCTGACGGAGTCAAATTTTGAGCGCAGATCTACGCTCTCGGCATACAAAGCATTAATTATCACTGACAATACAAACCATAAGACATTTATCTTCCAGAAAAAAATAATAATATTTAAAACAAAAAAAAAATCACTCCCTTACATTACTCAGTTTGTTGAAACAAGATTTTAACTAAACTGTATGTAAATTAACACCTTCTAGGATAAACCTCAGGTTAAATAAGTTTACCATACAAGGTCTGAATAAATTTTAGTCTAAGTCCCCTATCCTTTTCAGAATTATTATTTAAAGTATGTAAGTAATGTAAGTTTACATCGACTATCTAGGCAATTAAACAAACTACATTTTGTTTTTAAAGAAAAATGTCGAATTAGTTAATTATTTTATTAGAAAAATACTTAGCATATTTTCTTATCTATGCCTTTTACCCCCTTAATGTGACACTTTTCTTTTTAAACATAAACACATAAATTATACAAGTAAAAAAAAAACATATCTATACTACATATAACATAGTTTTTCAGAATTTTAAATTTTACATTACACAATGGCTTTGTTAGTATATCGGCCATTTGTTTTTCACTTGGACAGTATTTAACACTTAATAGTCCTTCATTGACTTTCTCATGTATGAAATGATACACGCACATCTATATGTTTAGATCACACTACACCATTTTTTATTATAGAAATTGCTCTTTGATTATCCACATACAAGGTTGCACTGATATTACACTTTAATATTTCACTTATTAAGTTCTTTAAGTACAGGAGTTCTCTGCACCAGTCAGCAGCAGCAATAAACTCTGCTTCTGTAGAAGACATTGCTACTATTGGTTGTTTCCTTGAAGACCATGCTATGGGGCCTCTATTAAATAAGATGATATAGCCACTGATGCTTCGTCTTGTCTGAGTGTCATTTGCATAATCGGCATCACAGTATGCTTCCAGACTATTGGTATTTGGACAGAACTGTATACCTTCATTTTTTGTGCCAATCAAGTACTTTAGTATTCGCTTTACATTATTCACATCTCTCTCAGTAGGATTTTCAACATTGCGACTACACATGTTGACAGAAAAGAAGATGTCAGGTCTTGTCCTGTTACTTATATACAGTAGCGAGCCAACTAGCTCTCTATAGCAAAAAATTTTGTTAGGAATATCATTGTCTTGGTGATTATTTGCACCAACTGACATAGGTGTAGGAACACTTTTAGCTTGTAACATGTTGAAGTTTTGTGCTATTTGTTCTATATGATTTTCTTGAGTTAATCTCAATATATTATTTTGTCTTTAAATCTCTATTCCAAGAAATGAATTAGGATCTTCGTTACTAGATGTCATACAAAATACTTTTTGCAGTTCTTTTTGGAGATTTTTATTATACTTTTTCTAAGTAATAATCCATCATCAACATATATTCCAAGAATGATTGAGCTATCTTCATTTGTAAATATACATCTGTCATTTTTCAGAGGATGTAGAGACTGCGTTTTTAAATAATTAGTAAATCTTTTATTCCAGTTTAAGGGTGACTGCTTCAACCCATATTTTTTTACAATATTTTGAGCCTGTAAACCATGTATGGGCAACCTTTGACAAGTTGTGGGCCAAACTTTAGTGTGCAAATACATTCGCGGGCCGCGTTTAAAAGTAGTTCATTTTAAAATAGTGTTGTCAAGTAGTGTTCATAATTTTTTGCACTATTGCAAATATCTATATATCAGACATGAAATAATACGACAATATTATTATCAAAGGCTTTTATGTTTGCCGCCTCACTCTTTGATGATCGCCGCCACTCGGCTTGCTTGATCATTTGATTCCATGAGTATGAGTAAGTAGTGTAATATATTTTTTTAAATTAGGTTTTACAAAATGTCTTGCGGGCCGGATCAAATAATACAGCGGGCCGGATCCGGCCCGCGGGCCGGTTGTTGCCCACATATGCTGTAAACCCTTCTGGTAATTTTATGTATATGTCTTCTTTGATTTCGATGTTTTGATGCTCCTGAGTCTATTATCCATGAGTCTGTGGTGTAGTTATCATTTGCAAAGAATGATAAGGATGTTTCTTTTGATTTCTTATTTTTATTGCGGAAAAAACAGTTTTCTTCCCGGTGGTTATTTTTCTTACAGATTGAGCAGAACATGCTTTTACTTTTACAAAACTTTGCTTTATGCGGGCCATTGCATTTGTAGCATTTTAAGATTTTATTTGTTTTAGTACTAAAGACTACATTGTCAGGTATTAAGTTGGAATCTAACTTTTGTCTAGTTTGTATCATCATGAGTCGAGATATTAAGGTTTCAAATGAAAGATCATTTTTTTCTAGGGGTACAGATTCCCAGGCTGTGACAAAGTTGCAAAACTTTTTGGGTAGGACTGTCAATAGCTTAGCCATTTTCATTTGCTCGTCTATTTTATTTTCATGTGATTGCAATTTAAATACTATGTTTTCTAAGTTACTGATATTTGTACAAACATCCAAGTGTGCATTATATGTAAATGTGAAAAAATCTTGCATTAATGAATATTTTTGTTGTTCTTAATATTGTTCAAACAACGCGCAAAGTTTCTTATACATATCTTTTGAGTTAGTGCAACTAAGTAAATGTGGCAAGCATTTTTTATCAATCGAGCATATTATTAGTCGTTGGGCTTTAGCGTCTTTTTGATGCCATGTACTCATCTGTTCCGCCTCGGTTGAGATTTGGATTTTTCCAAGTACCATGTCATATATCGACATTGATTTAAGAACTATATCTATTTGAAACTTCCAAATAGCAAAATTTTGTTTGCCTAAAAGTTTTTGAATGCAGAAATTTTCTTCGTCTTTTGACGCCATTTTGACGCTTTCAGTTTCTAAGTTATAAATTTTATTGCTCTTACCTTCCGTGTTCTGGGCCCATAACCTGTTGAAGGTTCTTAATTTTTTGGGAGCGCCGAGGGAGTAGACTGTAGAAGTAGGTAGTAGAGCCTTTTTAGTTTTATATATATTTTTATTGATCACCATTAGGCATTTTAACTAATACCAGTGTTCACACTTATATACCCAAAAAACGAACAGTCAACAGCTAGCAAATCATAGATTAGAGATGTGACTATGTTTTACAATTATTATGTTAGGCAAAGGAACTAATGCCATACAGCCTATTTGCCCTAACATTTATTGACACGATAATTACCATTATTTTATATTCACTAACAATAATAACGTATTTTAATTATTATTGAAATTTTTCATAACAGATATGAATCCGATAAGGGCAGAGGGACTACAGTCGTACTTCTATTATTTAAAAACTACGAATTATTCCTATATACTCGTACCTCTGTAAAAGTTATCTTCGTCACTTTCAGAGGCGGGAGTGCCTTCGGCCCGACGGCGGGTGAGGCGGCGATGGGCGCTCTCGGGCCGCTGCGGCGGTCGCACGCGGCCGCGCTGTTCGCACTGGGGGCGCTGTTGCTGCTGCTGCAGGTCAGCCACGCGCCCGCGCCGGCGCCGCGCACGCTGAGACCCGCGCCCGCCCCCGCCTCCACTGACGCGCTCTCCGCCCTCCCCGCGCCCCATGCGCCTCCCGCACCTGTCGCGCCTGCCGCCTCGTCGGACGCCCCTCCCTCGCCCCCGCGGTCGCCCTCCACCGGGCCGGTGGCAGCGCGGGTCACCAACGCCACGGTGGCGCCCGCCCACAACGTGGTGCTGGTGCGCGACGTGTATGAGGCGGGCCACGAGCGCCCACATCCCGAGCTGTGCCCGGCGCTGGGCGCGCGCCTGCGCCTGCTGGTGCTGGTGTCGTCAGCTCCCTCGCACGCGGCGGCCCGGGACGCCGTGCGCCTCACGTGGGGCCACTACGCCGCCCATCGTGACGTGGCACTCGCCTTCGTGCTGGGGTCTCCGCCCGCGAGCCTGCGCCCTTCGCTGGACGCCGAGGACGCGCTGTACGGAGACCTGGTCGTGGGCCGCTCGGTGGACTCGTACTCCAACCTGACGCTCAAGACGCTGTCGATGCTGGAGTGGGCGGACACGTACTGCCCGCGGGCGCCCCACCTGCTCAAGACGGACGACGACATGTTCATCAACGTGCCACGCCTGCTGCGGTTCGCGGCCGCCCGCGCCAACGCCACCCGCACCATCTGGGGCAGGGTGTTGCGCGAGTCGCCCCCGATTCGCACCACCGAGTCCAAGTACTACGTGTCCCCGATGCAGTTCCCGGGGCGCGTGTTCCCGGACTTCGCTACGGGCCCGGCCTACCTGCTGACGGCGGATGCGGTGCGGGCGCTGCTGCTGGCGGCCCCAGACGAGCGCTACCTGCGCCTGGAGGATGTGTTCGTGACGGGCGTGCTGGCAGCCAAGCTGGGTCTGGCCCGGAGCCATGCGCCCGAGTTTTACAACGAGAAGATGACTCACACGTGCGCCGTCCAGAGAGGCATCGCCATCCACGAGGTGCAGTACCACGAGCAGTTCGACTTGTGGCGCAAGCTGCTGGACGGCAAGACCAAGTGCTCCAGCTAGCGGCCGCGCCCGACGGACCGCCGACCCTTTTTTTCCTTTCTACTGTTACAGATTATATTTTTATATTCATTACTTTTGTTTTTAAAATTTACATTTAAATTTTTTATTAAGAGTACGATAACGGAATCGACTGCGATACAGAAGAATGCCATAGAGATGTATTATTGTATTATCGATTATTAGAAATCGCTTAGACTAAGTCTCAGTGCACGCGTGACCTTTGTGTGAATGTATTTGCAAAACTAGCCTCTGGAGCTCGAGTGGTGTGAGTGCTGGGGTACTGTACTCATGTACTGTACCGAGTCTCGGTACACTACTCGTGTGCTGCGCCGTGCTCGTGTACTGTACTTTGTCTCGGTACCGTGCTCGTTTACTGTACCTTATCTCGGTACCGTACACGTGTACTGTACCGTGTCTCGGTACACTACTCGTGTGCTGTACCGTACTCGTGTACTGTACCGAGTCTCGGTACACTACTCTTGGCCGTACCGTACTCGTGTACTGTACCGTGTCTCGGTACCCTATTCGTGTACTGTACCTTACTCGTGTACTGTACCGTGTTCGTGTATTGTACTGAAGAGCACGAGTGGTGTGTGTTAGATAATGCGAGCCGCTCGCCGTCCTCACCGTCCGAGCTGCAATTAATTGATTGTCAAGTGAGGACGCTCCTCTGAGGAGAGCCGGCTCCCGGAAAATGTAGATAGAATGTTTGATAGAAAAATTAAGTGCAAGAGAACCTAAAACAATGGTTTTTCATTTTTTGTTTGTCTGTATGTCTGTATGTTTGTGCAAGCTAATCTCAGAAACGGCTTAACCAATCTTGATGCAGTTTTCAATAACATATACTAGTAGTCGACGCTTAACATTTAGTGTTTATTTCATTGAAATCGGTTCAGAAATAAAAAAGTTATGTCAATTTATATCAATCACGTAATATGTACCATGCAAATCTATAGAGGAATAGTCTCTGTACATTGAAAATATTAAAAAAATAGGTAGGTAGCCAGGATGTGAAGGGATAACTAACAGAATCCATATCTAACATTTTTAATTTTTTTTTCTGTTTATTTGTTTTTCTTTTAGTTGTGTACGCAACACGAAAATAATATAGGTATGCCTAAATAAATCACTTATATACAGAGAAATGGACTCTAAGTAACATTTACCTAGTTTTTCACTTTCATTGCACTCTTCACTTTATCAAAAGATAATTTCTCTATCAAAAAAAAAACATAATGGGGGACAGTGTTTTACATCTTATCTATTCATCTGTACTTTTGTATCTCTGTATGTTTGTGCATGCTAATCTCAGAAACCGATTAACCGTTTTGGATGATTTTTTCGGGAATATTTTGTCATGAGCTTCACTTAACATTTAGTGTTTTTTTTTAATTTAAATCGGTCAAGAAATACAGAAGTTAATAATCTCTTATTTTCATACTATTGCGGTAACACATTTTTTCAAAATTGAAATAGTAGTTCTCCCCTCGGGGAATAATAGTATTCTTTCCAAAAAAAAATACGAAATTGGTATACATTCTCTGTAAAATAAAATCTGCAATTAAAAATAAAATAGTATATAAAAAGAAACTAGGAATACTTCTAGAGTTTGATAAAACTATGAAGGGTACGTTTTATCGAAATTGAAATCTATGCGTACGAAGTCGCATGCACAGCTAGTATGAATAATATAATTTCAGAAGAACGTTCTGTTTAAATTCGATAGTATCGCTTTTGGAGTACTACAAAGGTAAAAAAAACATGTAGGCAACATATAAAAACAAAACGTTATTAAAATATCAGGAGATTACCGAAGAATTAAAAAATAATATTTGGTTTCAAATGGCATATTTGTTTTGTACGGTGATCTGTCAAATAGATCTAATCACACATGTTAAAAAGAGAGAAAGACAAGTAGCCTCATTTGCTGTCTCTTTTTTTGATGGATCTATTTTAGACTGGCTATATAATCTATGTAAAATACCTCCATGATTAAAAAACGAATCAAAAGAAACAAAGTTAACAGATTCAAGGCATAGAAAAAAAACCATGGGATAACGGTTTTTTATGATTATATTTAATTACTCTGATAGCATCTAACACGTTCACTGCGACATCATAATTAAAAAACTTTCAGCTGGTGCGTTAGGGATCTAAAAGATCTCGAAACTAATTTATCCCCGGGTGCGTTGGGGACCTAATCAGTCCCCTAAAAGTACAATTCTGAAAATAATTTATATCTTCAACAAAAACAATGACATATACTTTAAAATTTCGTGGGTCAAAGATAGTCTACTGTTCTATATTTTGCTAGGTTCGCACGCAGTTATGACTTAAGAATAAGCCACAAATCCAAATCAAAAATTAGACATCGATTGTATCTCGTTCCGCAACCAGAGATAGAGCAATATGTGAAGTGACTAGTGATGGGAATTAAGTAAAATGTCATTTGTCGATAGAAAAAGTTTTTTTACGAAATAATTATTTATTGTAAACTTTAAAAAATGTTTATCATTAAAACATGGTAAGCACATTGACTTTTTACATTGTGCGCAAATCGTAATGATTTGCGCACAATAAAAATTTGATCATAAAAATCGATTGACTGTTTACACTTTTTCGTTTTAATGTAACTCATTGTTTATCAAAACAAAACAATTAGAAAATATAAACACGTTGATTTATTTACGCGAAGTTATTTTCAAAGCGTGCACGCGTCCCCTCACATCGATACTTGAACAACACTAAAACGAGACACGCAGCGCCCGCGCCGCCCCCCCCACCCGCTCTTGCGTCTACGAGGCCTATAATTCCACGAGTATTAAAATATCCCCTAACGCAAGTAATGAAAAAATTATAGTACTGTGCGTTAGGAATTCATTTCAGCATTTCAGTCCCCGCACAATACGAAAGTCCCGCAAGACATCTTATAGACCTCGTAACGCAGTGAACGTGCTAAACGGTACCCTGGTCGGGTAAGAACCATCCATGAAAGCACTTAGGAGCCTGCGAGGGCGTGTTAAACTGCACGCGTGCTAGCTCGGACATGTCGTGCGCGTTCAGCACCAGTAGTGTCACCACGTGCTCGTCACCACCCCACACTACAGCACTGAGCAGTACTCCGTCATCCTCATCCTGTAACAATCAAGTGTAAGTAGGTAGGTTTTGGTTGGTTTTAAAAAAAACAACTCCCGAATTAGAAATTATATTGTCATAAATAACGGACATCAAGTACACCAAGAATTGTGAAAACAAACTGTGGATCAGACGATCACACAAAAAATTGAAGCGTGTGGGTATCGAACCCACAACCTTTGGTTCAGCAATCAGGGTGACTAACCACTACACCAACAATAATCATGTACCATTTGTGAATTAAAACAGTAAGAAAGACCGCATCAGAAATCTACTTAATCTTTACAATTTTAAGTTGGGATCCAAGAATCAGATAAGAATGCTGAAAAACTAAACTAAACTAAAGTCAATTTTATTTTCGAATTACAATATATATATATATATATATATATATATATATATATATATATATATATACGTATAAGTATGTGTATATATATATATATATACATATACGATATTAAATGTATGTAGACCTACCACAGCATCAGGACGACCCACAAACACTGGCTCACTGGGGTAGGCATCCATTTCCTGCCAGGTTTGAAAATCTCCTGTCTTTGTATCTACCTTAAGTAGCTGGAAAAAACATATTTTTTTTATAACCATAATTTCAAAAAATATATTAAAAATAACAAAACGTTGAATGATTTTGACATAATACCTAATGACTTAATCACAGAAATTGTAAGTTGCCGCTAATTTATTCGTTGGTAATATTTTGGATAGATAAATATTAAATAAGAACTCACACTTCCTGCCCCCATTTTGTCAATATCTGATCCAATACCGTAGAAATATCTGTATGGACGACCTGAAAGGTATATAAATCAATTAATTAGCGACTAATGTTTGAAAATCTCTATAAACATGTATAGTCAAACATATACATACAGGAGATTCATCAGGCGAGCGATGAAGGCGACACAATACAACATTATAGAATATAATACCAAGATGGCTTGGAAACCTTGCTCGTGATGAGTGAAAAAAATAAAAAGAACAGTAGGCCATTACAATAGTGTTTTAGTAGGAACGCGTTAGTCAGAAAATATAAGAAATGTATGTACGCTAACTTTTAATAATAATTTTTTTATTATATATATCAAATACTTAAATACTTCATATTTTAACATTGTATATATGTATTTATACATAAATAAACTATATATATATATATACATATATATGAATATGAATATGAATTTGAATACTAAATTTAATTTATCGGCTATTAAATGCGAAATTTTAAAATTCACAGTAAAACGCCAATCTAGTTGCAAGGTTCTAAAAGGCCATGGAGAAGAACTGCAGGAAATTTAATACTGTTGTTCTAAATAGTACCTACCTCTCTTATATTAGTTATTATAATATTAATATAATTACCATTGTAAGCTTCGTAATTAATCCTCGGAGCCTCGCAGCCTATGTCAGCTATCAGTGTGGCCTTGACCTTGTTGTTTGGTGCATCCAGAGGAACTTCAATACGTTTTGGCCGACTTTCACACCACTGACCGTAGTCAGGGTTGTTCTGCATGGACTGGTGAGACAAACAGATATTGTTAATATTTGTTATGACAGTAGTTTCTCACCCTCATTAAAAAAGTGTATTCTACTGAGTTTAGACTTCGATTCTTATACATGTTTAAGTAATTTGCTGTGTTTTTTTATGTATTGTAATTGGAAAAAATATATAATTAAAATTAAAATATATATTATATTATAAACGGAATATATGAATAGCATTGTTTAATGATCATGGAATTAAAAACAAATTAAAAGTGATCATTAAAAATTTCATTAACAGAATATTTACGAACAGATGAACAATCAAAGTGTATATTATGTATTAAAATACGGTCGATGTCTTTTCAGTTCAATAAGTTTATGTTTTAGTTAAAATATACTGACCTTTATCGCGTTAACGTACATAGAGTCAATTATTTTGGCATTTTTATAACTGCACAGGTCAATGGCCACTTTGTTATCCAACTCAAAACAGTTAATAATATGCATGAAGAATATACTGTCAGTTGTATATCTTTTCTGTTCTCCAGTTTTCTTATGAATTAGAACTATTTGAGTCTGAAAATAAATGAAGTTAGGTTTACTCAATGTTTATGCTTCAGTGATCATAATGCGAGTTTTATTATAGTTTGGAATAAAACCCGGATATTTGATACGAAACTGTTTAATTATTATGAACAAGTGATGGTCGAGAGGTTGTTACAGATTCGAATAGCTAAAGCGATGACAATGAAAATAAACTAACTTGTAGGTAGAATAATTATTAAGAAAATGTATCTTGCTGTCGAAAGTTGTGCAGGCGCTTAGCCACTCAACAGTTTATAATGTAACTTTTATAAAGAATTTTAAATTTTAATTAACAATCTTAATTATAAATAGAAACTTTATGAATATAAAAAAATGTTTCGATCAGGAGTGAGAAACAGAGTAGAGAATCATTTCTAAATTAAAAACTATTGACTTTTCAAATTGGTAATATAAACATTTCCAGAATAAATATAATTTTTCGGATTTAAGGGTATTAGTATGGTATTTGTATACAAAATCGGTCAAATAGAATCATTTATTTACACATTTAGCGTAAAACAAATCTTCCTATTTATTCAACTAAAATCTACGTATACAGTTACTTAATTCATAAATTTATTTAAAAATCTTAAAATAACTATATTATTTTTGTAAAATCCTCTGCTTTAATTAGATTAAAGTAAAGTGTCTCAAAACTCGATAAAGTTAAAAATTATGTCTGACTAACTCTAAGACGGCCTTAACGAGTCTACCAAGTAAAAGAACTTTTAGGTTTAAATTCTTTACGCTTTCACAAGCATACAATATTTTTGGCAAACCTCTTCATCCGGGTAGCTGGTGAGAACAGATGAGAAAGGCAGGTTGACAAAAAGTCGCTTTACCATCGCCAGCAGTGATATCACCAGCGGTTGCTCAATTATTATGAAGTAGTTTTCCGTTATACCTGGCAAAATTATAAGGATTGAAAACTTTGATTACAATAATATTAAACCATTAACCGCCCCGTTGGTCGAGTGGTTAGCGCAGACGCCTAACGTGTCACGGCGCAATGGGGCTCCGGTTCGATCCCGGCAGAAACAGGCGTTTATGTGATGAGCATCGATGTCTGTGTTTCTGGGTTTGGTCGTTTATTAAATATATTCTCAGTATTTATATGTGTATTTCTATGTATTTGTATCGTTGTACCAACAGATCAATGTGTGTAATTTGTCCTAATATTATTATTATTATTAACTAGCTTTAATTACCAAAAGAGTGCATGTACGCCGGATTCAACTTCCACCTCGGTGTCATGGCGCCTACAATTTCCGCTGAATCAAACATGTTTCCTGAAATAATAGTTATGTATTATTTACTAACCTACTGTTACATAGTACCGCTACTGTTTTTTAAAAACATTAAACTGTGTTACTTTATTTCTTTCAACTTTCCACTAAAAACATCATCAGTGTTATCTTAAAAGCTAGGCCATGCATTGTTCCCTAACCCTTTGTCATTTAAAAGAAGAACAAACACGCAATAATGTTTTACTTTTAACTACTGGTTAGATCATCTAGTGGTTGTATAAACATCTGTTTACAAAGTACAATTTACTTGACTGTCATTTACCGTAAAACTTAAAAAAATATAAATGAAAATTTCATCAACACGGGCAGGACTCGAACCTGTGACTGATAGAAACTGTACCGTCGCTCTATCAATTGAGCTATCTCATCGCTACCCGTCTCGTTCAATCTAACGTTCTATATATAATAGTCATTATCGGGACGGGACATCTATTAGGCTTCTTTCAAAAAACCTAACTAATGTCTAATAGTATTAAATAATATTGGTATAATGCTACAACTAAATGTTTGTTATTTACCTTTATCGCTGTATGAAAACTTGACAACGACATGCTTAATACCATTTGACTTGCTTATTCCAACGTTATAAACGTCTCCTGGAAATTGAAAATAATGACCTTATTCTGAATTTATTTATTTTATAAATTAATCATTTTTGTATATAATAAGAAATAAGTATGATTTACTATTACTTATGATACTATATAAATAAAAATCATAAAAATCAGCCACAAAATTAATAAGTTTTACAAATACTTTTTATAGCACGATCTTTATTGAAGACGAGTTTTCATATTATGTTTTACTTTCGTGGCAGCAATTTAATAAAATATAGAGTAAATAAAATAACTGTACTAAAGACTTACTTTAAAGAATATAACATTACAAATTAGGTAGAATAATTTTTTTGAGGATCCATTTTTTAAACTCTGGATACAAATTTCTATATTCTTACACATAGAGTATTAAAATTTTCTTTTGAAGTGATCTAACCCTGAAATTCTTTCATAATTTATAAAATTTCATTACTCACCGTTAGACATCACGTGCGGGTGAGCCGTGTGACAGACTATTAAGGAGTCCTGGATCTCCTCTTTGCCTGTAGTTTCCAGCGACTTTGGATCTATCCTACATAAAATAATATTGTTCAGAATGCGTAGAATGAAAATAAGAATTGTTCCTTTTTTGTTGTAATGTTCTGTAAATAAAATTAAAATACTTTTGTTGAAATAATTAAAACATACTTGTACAGGACGGGTACTTCGGTCAAAGCATAAACTTGGTCTCCAAACGGATATACAGAAACAGCTGTATTATCTGTCTTCTCTGTATTTAAGGTGAATGCTGATGAAACACTGAAACAATTTAAGGCTTGATTGACACACAACTATCTTGTACGTCATCAATGTGACACTTTTATACGTCATCAACGTATTTCTTATTTCATCTCTTTTCATGTTGTCAGCAACTTTTTTTCTCCCCCACTAAATAAGTAATCTATCATCACACATTTTATTACAAATTCATACATTTTTTTTTATAATTACTAGCTGTGCTGTTGTATTATAATTATAAAAAACGTGCCCGTTCAAGGTTTCATCAAAGTCCGACAAGTAGTTTTTGCGTGTGGAGTATGTCTAGTTTTTTTATATAATTTTATTTTTAATTACATCATTTTTTTTACAAAGGTGGTAGTTACATTTTTTTATTGTCTTACCGCAATGGTACGAAAATAAGAGATTAGTAACTTCTTTATTTGTTAAAAAAAACCCTGAATTTAAAGTGAAGCCCATGACAATATAGGTTGAAGCGACGAAGTGAGGGTTTATTTTTAATTAAAAATTACTTTAATTCTCATACCGATCAAATATACTCCGACAAGGATCTGGCACAGACGCAGTACCAAATTCTGTAACCACGATGCGCTTGGCCGTAGTGTTTCTTTTATACGTGTTGGAGTTAATGAACTTACACTGATAGGTCACTTGGCCATTATTTATAGCGAACCTGTAAAATAACAATTTATATATGATTGTAAAGAAAGTAAAGAAATAACACAATACATAAACACGAAAACGACTCATTATCCAGACTGCTGCAATACCGGAGAGGAGAGCAGCGGAGGAAGAGGAGGAGGAGGAGGAGGAGGGGAGGAGGGGAAGGGGTGAAGGAGGACGTGGAGTAGGGGATCTCTACAATAATGTAGATATAATTTGACAAAATCCAAACCTCATATTTTATTAGCTTTTATAGCAGATAATTTTAAATAAATATTATAGACCTGTGCAACAACGCCAATCCATCAAAGACGTGATCATACTGAGAGTCTCCTAGTTTATTGCAGCCAGGGCCATTCCTTATGAGAGTACCTCCAAGCCAAGACGGGATACTACCTTGAAAAATAGAGGCAACAGCATCAATGAATTGACTCTTATAGTAGTGCTATTAAGAGAACAGGAGATCAAAAACACAATTCAAAAAAATACTTGGATTTGAAAAACAAAAGAGGAAAAGAAAAATATTTTCCATTATGTCAATCTAGTTTTCATTACCAGTGGGAATCTGGTTCAGAATCTCCTGTTGCCATTTTTTGTCAATACAGTTTTAACAAAGAAAACTGCTCAGACAAAACAGTGTTTTAATGTCACGTTGAACATACAGCTACCTTCTAAATTAATAATTTAACAAATCAGTCAAAATATTATTACACGAATATCTAAACATTTGGAATTAACAAAGATTTGACACGATTGTTAATAAAATAGTAGAAATAAATAATTCATAACATTATTTACTTTTCTGAGAAAAATCTTTTCCACCCACCTGTAATTCGTCCTGTCAAAGGTTCTTTTATCTCCTCCTCACAACTTCTTAACCAAATATTCATATCGTAAGGATACAACTTCTCCGTATTCGTCATTGTTGCGAGATTGATTTGATATACTTTAAAACAAGTTCTGCTACAAAAAATAATGGAAAAAAGTATAGGTAATAGTAATTAGTATCAGTATGAAAAAAATATCAACAATCTGCAATGGGGAGTATTATTTTCTAAAGCTTATAGATTAGAGTGAGGAGTAAAAGGAGAAAGCTCGCCTGCGCTTTTTTGATCTATATTTATCTATAAGACGCTGAAGACACAGAAAAAGAGCCGTAACATTATACAATCTACAGGACACAATTTGATTTTCAAAAAAATATCTTTAAAAGTTTCCACCAATCAGATGGGAGCACTAGCTTACTAACAGCCTTTTTACAATGCGATATTAGTACACTAGTTGACCTAGCGCTTAGTAAATTGAAGAATGAAATGACGGCTTAAATATGATACCATCTCTGATTGGCCACAACGAGTGAAAATTGCAAGTGTGGGGTGTTCTTATTAGATTGTTTCGGTCCGACAATATGTAAGCGCAGTGCATTTTTAGTACGCAGAGTAAGGCTAGTATTTTGAACATGATAAATAACCCTTTGAAAAACCGTATTTTATTCTGATTCGTTAACTTTTTACCTACAAACAATTCCTCAGATGACTATTAA
This sequence comes from Napeogenes inachia, assembly GCA_959347355.1. Lineage (NCBI taxonomy): Eukaryota > Metazoa > Arthropoda > Insecta > Lepidoptera > Nymphalidae > Napeogenes > Napeogenes inachia. Next base: position 2,216,063 of record OY365795.1, on the reverse strand, counting down.
ATATGTATTTCTCGGCTGTATTGTTTTATCCGACTTTGATAAAAATAAAAAGTAAGCTTCTCTTAACCAACGAGCAAATTGTTGATCATTGTAAAGCAAATACGAGGTGCCTGAGACTCCTACTGAACATTTTTATGCCAACCCACCAACTTTGAAAGAAATCAATAAAATAATTAAAAAATCAAAACCGAAGTCTTATTAAATTTTAGGCGCGGCTCCTGATTGGACTCTCAAAATGGGCATATATTTTCATACATGCTTTCGCATTACAAAATCTCTGGGGATGTTCTTCATCCAGACCGAACTTATCCCTGTATTCTAAACATCTAAAGCGCGTGATACTTGTGGAGCTTTTTGTTCCCTGTGAAACAATCCCCAGGAACACACAAATTACTTCATAAGTATTACGAACTGACTAAAGAACTGTCCAGGAATAAAAATAGTTAGGGTTGTACACGGTAGAAGTGGGAGCGAGAGGCATAATAGAAAAATCTCTCTATAACCTACTTAAAGACCTTGGCCTTTCTAGAACAAGCATCGGTTCATTTTTAAAACATTTTTCGTAGGTTCTTTCCAAATTGATTGGGTAGTGAGAGGAGTGTGGATAGTGGAGGCGAGCGTGTATCCGCATAAGAAAGGGGCCCCTCAAACCTACACCTGGGTTGCAAGTCCCAGGCACTCCTCTAAATGCAACACGTTGGGCCCGGCACCCGGACGGTGAACTCATGGAATGCTAAGAAGTTTCGTCTCTCTGTCTTGAAGCCTAAGGTCTGACTCGGCTGGTTCTTATATACGATTTGCCATTAAGTACCTACTAAATATTAATTGAAGAGCACTGTTCGATAACTAATTGATGAATAAGTGACTACCACCATGCCCAATTTTTCGAAGAAGATTAATAGAATACTAAAATCTAAAAAATATATCAAATGATAAAAAAATACTAGATTCTGATTTTTTTGTATTCACCCAACTACCTATCTGAATGCTGAATTTAAACTTTCTAGGTCATCTGGAACTGGCTTAGAGTTTGCTCTATAGCTCAGTCAGTGATAAAAATGTCCATTTTTGGATATTTATATCTGAATAACCGTCTGAAGTGTATTTATAAAATTTGTAAATATTTAAAATGTTTATATTAAGTAGTTTTTGAGTTATGAGGGAATCAAAAGTGGCCCCAGATGGGTAAACAAGACTTATTTGTTTACTGGACACATTTTATTTTACAAAATATACCTACAGCATCGGGATTAAGATTGGCATCCTGATTATCAATACAGAAAAAAAATCTATAAATTAAAGCGTAAAATGTCGTGAGAGATAAAATAGTTGTAAATCTTTAATAATTCGTATTGGAATTACACACAAAATTAATGTAACAATAATTATAGTTCACCTCGAATATAAAATAATCTTACATTATACTAAGATCATTAATCAAACAAATTTCTCGTAAACAATTATAATGACAACTAATAATGTAATAACAGTTATTTTAAGTATACTTAAAATGTATAATTCGTCAGTAAGATCAAGAATCGAACTTGCGACCTCTGGGATCCCATTGCTCTGGCATTTGAGTTACCGTGTCGCTACCCGTTTAGATGAATCTACCATTCTCTTAAATAATTCTTCTTTATTGGGACAGATGATTCATGTATTAGGTTTGTTTTTCGAAAATCCTAACCAATTATTTTAACTTTCCAGTACAGAACAACATGAAAAAAATACCTCAACCGTAATTAATGATTACATTATTTATAAGGTACCATTATAAAGCTTAAATGTACAAAATATATAGAACGTTAAATACAAAAACACAGGCAGAGCGAAACGATTGTATTCCAAAATAATACATTTGAGTCCTAGTTTAAATTTAAATAAGCTTAAGTTAGCTAAACTCTTTTTATAGACAATTATAATAAACAGGAAACACATAGTAATACTAGCTAGTTACTAGTTTATTATGAATAACATTCTAACCTCTATATGCTCACAAAAAATAGCCTTCTAGTTGATGAGATCATCTCCAGGAAAACATCATAAACCATGTATCAGAACACTCATGAAAACAAGTACAAAACCGAGCCTAACATGATGATTGAGTATAGTTGAAGAACTGACTCTTTGGTCACCTTATAGAGCGTCGAGAAAAATGTTCAAGATTTTTAGGGACTATATTTTAAGATCTCTGTGTGAGTGTACGTAAATTTATATTTATGTTTAATAAGCACCAGCTGACGACTCCGTCTACCTATTCTATAGTACAGTACAGTAATTAAACATTCGTATTCTTCATACAGAAGTACTCATCAAGTATTAGATATGAGACAAATTACCCACATATACAATATGTTTGATACCTAAAATGAAAATTAAAAATTATATATATTTAACAGTTACTTTAATATTATATTAGTAATATTTTATACATACACTATCAAATACAAAAACATTTTCTCTTATAAGATTGGTAGTTCTAGTTAGTGCGTTCAAACATATCATTCTCACAAACTTGCGTTTTATCACATTGGCAGAGATAAAGTATAAAATATTTTAATGTTTATTTTAATAATTTAGGTGACATTTTGATAGCTGTCGCGAGATAACAAAAAGGAGTAAATAATAATGAACATATAAGAAATAAAGAAACTGCTCGATTAACTCAGTCGAAAACCTGCAAAATAATTTTATAATTTGTGATTAAATCTTAAAAATAAAAACATCTAGAAACATTTAAGCCATGTTGTGAATACTTAATTATATATGTGAAAATTATATTAAAACAAAAAAGTTTCCTCTAAAGGGTTATTTTCTCATGGAAACAGTGAGAAAATCCATAGAATCGTGGTCCGATTGGCCGTGCTAAAGATACCTCTCAGTGGCAAAGGTGACCATTTTAAATACAGTATTTTGTTTGCGAGGCTTCTCTACATAACATAATAAATAATTTTCTTTTTAAGATTTCTTCATAACATAATAAATAATTTTCTAGGTAAGTAATAAGTAAACACAAAGCTTATCTCGTCAAATTCTTAGAAAATATGTCGAAATTTTAAAAAGGATTATATGTTTTAACTTGGAAGTTAAAAACCTTCTCAACGTTTCAACGTTATTATTAATATCTTGTATCGTTTACTATATCTCACATTATTAATATAAATAAATACATATTCGTAAATATAAAATGTGGATATCAATATGAATCAAGAAATTACACATCTGTCAATCATCCCACGGAGTTTTCCATTTACTTGTTTATCGACGAGAGCCTGTGTATTTACCTCTTTAACAAAACTACAGGTCAATCTAAATTATAATCGGAACATATTTTCTTTATTCTGTAATCATCTTTAAACTGATTATGGACCTGCCATTACCGTTTTCAATAACCACATCCATTTTTCATTTCAATAATATTCTCGATTATTCTTTATTAGTAATCATACTTGCTTATAATCTTACGTACTTATACTTGAAAGTAAGACATCATGTCTTTCCCAATAAAGTTTGACGAAATGTTCAAAATATCCACTCGTTCACTTCGATTGAACGGTGCCCACCCGTTTTACAGACAAAAAACTAAAATGTGGCTGTTTAAAAATTATTTTTTTCGATTTTTAGTGCTGACGTGCTGTGTTCTTCTCATTAATTCTGTTATATCTCACGACATAGGGTCCAAAAAATATGCTGAGGCCATTAAAAACGGTGTCATGGCGATCGTAGCTATAACTGTAACCTTCAAACACACGGTTCTCTTATACCACCACGAATCCATAAGACAGCTTATAAATGAATTGAACGAAGACTACAAGGTAGCTGAAGATGTTGAAGACGAAGAGAAGGAAATCATTTTAAAATATACAAAAAGAGGAGTCAAAATATGTCTGTTCTGGTTGGCGTCTGCCTCTCTCACTAGTTTCATGTTCCCAATTAAAGCTACTATTGAAATGGTGGGGTTGTATATTAAGGGTGAATTTGAATTAGTTCCTATGTTTGATTTCACGTACCCAGACTTTGTTGATCAATACAAAAGCTATCGATCGATGTATTTTGTGTTATTTACTGTTTGTTTTTTGTTTGATATGTATTCTTTATCTGTGTATATTGGATTCGATCCCCTGGTACCAATTTTCATGCTTCATACTTGTGGTCAGCTGGACTTACTAAGTAGAAGGATAATGAAGATCTTTTCCAAAAATTCTTCGGTTCAAGAGATAAATGATGAACTTAAAAGCATCAATATGAAATTAATGAATATTTACAGGTTATTTATTTAATATAACGAAGCAGTCATATAATATTTAATTCTAATATGGTTTGGTTAAATAAAACCTTGGTTTTGGGTCTAAAATTTCGAAATATCTTAAAAATATTGGTACAACAGTTGACCTTTATTGACCTTTGCTTTCTCTCTGTCTTAAAAGTCAGATAAGAGAAAATAAAACAAAGATATTAATACGTTCTTATCAATTTTGTATGTTTTAATAATTCTAATCTTATATTTGGCAGATTTGTAAAAACAGTACAGAAAATATTTATCATACTTTATGAATTTAATATGAAAACAACAACATTTCTTCTACCTTTTTCTGTTTTTGAAGTAACTCAGGTACTTGAACTTTTATACTTAGACTTGGGTGTATTAGACATTTATTATTTTGAGTTTATTATTATTTTTTTGTTTTTAATTTGACATAATTTCCTTACTAATGACATAATGAATACGATAAAAGATTTAGATAATTTAGATTTTTTTATTAAAGATTTTATGCTTAAGACAATTTAGAATAAAATATTTTTTTTTTCAGTCCTTACGTGAAAAGGAAATCAACTTTGAGTTTATTTTCTTCTTCTCTGGAGCTATTTTGCACTTTTATATACCTTGTTATTACAGTACTCTTTTGATAGAGAAGGTAGGTGGAAACATTTTTAATTTTTGTCTCTTTTCCGGTTCAGCAAAACGTTTATTTGTTTGTTGTTTTACAATAGTCACATTTGTTTGAAAATATCTATAAACATGTATAGCCATGTTAAGCTTATTTAAATTTATATAAAGATAGAATTAAACATAAACCGATCCATGCCCGTATCGGTTTATTTTTCATTCTATATTTATATAAATAGTCACATTTATTATTTTCTAGAATTGACAAAAAAAACTATGATTATATTTTCGATTCATAATACTTGTGTATACACTTGTAATTTTTTAATTTATTTTTGCATAAAAAAATACAATTGTTCAAGTAATACTAATACTTTTAGAGCGAATCTTTTCGTCTAGCAATATATTCTTGTGGCTGGGAGAAGCAATCCAATATAAGGATCCGAAAAACAGTTTTGCTGATGCTGACCAGGACTTACGTGGCTCTTGGCATCAAGACTGTATTCTACCCGATCAGTTTGGACACGTTTGCTGAGGTATAAGTTATTCATATGAGAAAAAAATATACCAACAGCGTAATTATTTATAGATTTTTTTTTTACAATTTCAAGCTTTATTAACAAAAAGAAACTATTTTATATATTTTTTTTGTAAAGTCTTAAGAATTGCATTGCTAATAGTTCTTAAAATTGCAATGTCGAGGTTATGTATTTATAATTTTATAAAGAATTTAACATTTAGGTACTTTGATCTAATGATTATTTCTATTAAAAGTATTAAGAGTCGTTAAGAGAATTAAAATAATTGTGTTATTGTTTTACCTAAATAATAGTCGAGTTATCAGCAAGTTATAATAAATTTAAAAAATATGAATAATGGAGAATTAAACACGGACACCATTATTCTTGAACTTGCGACCCCTGGGATGCCGTATCCGTCGCTTTACGAACAGAGCTACTGCGTCGTTGCTGAATTTAGCATTAAGTAATTATATTCTTATGTATAATCGTTATGGATCGGAGCCTTCTTTGCCTTCCGGAAACCCAAAAAAATAGGATAAACTTTATTTCTGTTTGTGAATGTGTAAAAATATAATGATAAATGTAATAATATTTTTTACTCTAAGAGTACTTCGTAACTAGCGTATCAGTTAATTTTTACTCATATATTTATTTAATTATTTCCCAGATGACGCGTCAGGCCTACGGAATATACAATATCATGAACGCTGCATGGGGTTGAAGTACTAATACGCTTTTTTATTATCCAATTTTCAGAGCTCTATTTGACCCCAAAAGTAGCGTATAGAAGTGTCAGATCAGATGGTAGAACTAGCTCACTAGCAGCCTTTCCCCAATGCGATATAAGTACACTAGTTGATCTAGCACTCGGTAGATTTACTGTATAAATATATATGTTACTTTTTTATTTGTTTTGTTTATCAAGGTTTGTAAAAAGTTGTAGAGCAATTTGTTGGGATTGATGTAAAGAGGCTGTCTGCAAGAGGTGATTAACCAATTACCGATGACCCAGTATATACAGCCTCGACCTCGTCATTATTCTTTTTATATATATAAATTGTGTTTTTGCTTGAATCACTAATTGCTTTACATGAAATCTTCAATTAAAAAAATGCAAACTTATAAATAATTTTATTTTGTACATGTTACTTAAAGTGGTGGCATTAATAAAACCTTTATAGTTATACTTTGATATATTAATGAGTGTTAATAAATAAATATAGAAGTATAGTATTTTTCCGTGCTTATTCTCTTATACTATCTGGATAATACAAGAAAATAGCCACAGAAAAATTATAGAAAGTAAGCGAAGTATACTTAAATAAAATATAAAATAACTTACCAAAAAGTGACCCAATGCAAAATATTTAAATCACAGGTTAATTTTAATACAGCAGATAAATAATGAGAATTTATTTTTTTTATACATATATTATTACATATATGTATACATATATACACATATATCTAAAAGAAGTCCGAACCGTCCTGACTCTCGCACTATACTACTTTACATGTACGCGGAGCTTTTTCAAGTATCGTATGTTTTTCATGTAGTTGTATATAATGAAATAACTTCTTTGGGTTTCTGTGTTCCTGGTACTTGTGGCTGGGAGAAGCAATCCAATATAAGGATTCGAAAAACAGTTCTGCTGATGCTGACCAGGACTTACGTGGCTCTTGGCATCAAGACTGTATTCTACCCGATCAGTTTGGACACGTCTGCTGAGGTATAAGTTATTCATATGAAAAAAATATATAACAACAGCGTAATTATTTATAGATTTTTTTATCATTTAGGTAAAGCTTGATTAACAAAAAATAAACTATTTTAAATATATTTTTTATATACTTTTAAGAATTGCATTGCAAGTAGTGCTTAAAATTGCAATTGCGAGGTTCAAATCAAAATATCTCGAAAACTATCCACCGCACGCGGACGCAACATATAGCGAAAAGAAGAGGTTACGGGAAAGAAACTCATCCCTAGAACAAAAATAGCAACTGGGCGATCGAGAGAAGTACCCGCGCGCTTTGTTTATTTTGTTATTAAAAAGTAAAATCATCTAAAGCCGGGATATTTACTCTGTGATATTAAAATTTTAGAAGGTAAGTGTTAATCTTCGGTAAATTTATTGCAGTTTTGATATTTATAGAGAATCTGGATATAATTCTAACCGGTTTTTTATTAATTCACTTTTTCTTTAAAATTTCGGGTTGGGGTTTTTTTTGTAGGACTGTTTTTTTACCATGAGGATTTATAAAAAAAAGACTACAAGACGTTCCCATACTACTCAAGACTTAAATGAGGCTGCAAAAGAAGAGGAAAAAGTGGCTATGCCGCTGCCAAATAATTTGGATCCAAACGGATGAACTTATTAAGGTTTTTAAAGAATTTAAATGAAGGCGGTAATACGTTCATGGGTTATGCAACACCGATTCATATATTTTCTGCCACGCAAGAAGACTCTTTAAAAAATACTTGTTACAAACGGTACCAATCTTCTATGGATATTCTCCAAAAGACGTTCGTCGTCTTTGAGAGTGCTGTTAAATTTGGCAATACAGTTCCACCCTCTTGGACTGTAAATAAGATGGCCCAAAAACAACGGCTTACGTGACTCAATGATTTCTTAAATATTTTATTTTACTTTATGTATAAGCTATGTTGAAAGTAATTACATAAATATTAAAGTCTGAATCTAATAGTTAAGCTAAGCTAAGAACGTGCTCAACTAGCCCCATACCCTTGCTCAACTTACCTCACATATGGGGTACGTTGAGCATACTTGACTTTCTTTATTAAAATACATGTATTATTATGAACACTATGCTAAGGGATAAATTACTCGTCCATCAGTATGCATCATAAGCCATTACGAATTATCGTTGAGGAACTTTAACTGATTAAGTGAAAAATTGCTCAAATATCCCCGCCTTACCTACTTAAAAGGTCAACGCTCGATCGCCATACCGACGCTACCGAAGTTAGTATGGGCAAATTTAACTTTTAAAAACTATTAATTTTAAAAAGTAGTAGAGCAAACGTTGTTGGGATTGATGTAGAGAGGCTGTCTGCAAGAGGTGATCAACTTATTACAAATAACCTTGTATATACAGTCTCGAACTCGTCATTATTCTTTTTCTATAAATAAATTGTGTTTTTGCTTGAATCACTGATTGCTTTACATGAAATTTCAATTAAAAACATGCAAACTTATAAATAATTTTATTTTGTACATGTTACTCAAAGTGGTGATATTAATAAAACCTTTATAGTTATACTTTGATATATTAATGAGTGTTAATAAATAAATATAGAAGTATAGTATTTTTCCGTGCTTATTCTCTTATACTATCTGGATAATACAAGAAAATAACCACAGAAAAATTTGGAGAAAGTAATCGAAGTATATTTAAATAAAATATAAAATAACTTACCAAAAAAGTGACACAATGCAAAATATTTAAATCACATATTCATTTTAACACAGCAGATAAATAATGAGAATAGTTATTTTATATATATGTAAATGTATTATATAAATGTATTATAGTTATTATATTATATATCCCAACTGTCCTGACTCTCACCCTATACTACTTTATACGTACGCGGAGCTTATTTAAGTATCGTCTGTTTTTTTATGCAGTTGTATATAAATAAATAACTTCTTTGTGTTTCTGTGTTCCTGGTACTTTAATATTAGTAATAACACATTACTTATGACATGAGTTTGCTAAACCGTATGTCATGTAACTACACTATCAAATCAATAATGTAAGGATTATATATATATTTTTTTAAATTTTATGATCTTAATAAAGCTGAAACTTTGTTAGATAGTTAGTTCTTTTTCAGTTACAAGTAACCCAGATATAAATATGTGTGAAATATTAGCGAATTTATTGAAATTATCAATGGAATAAATAGAAGTTAGTTTTTCAGTGAGTTTGAAGCGTAACGAGTTTGGCTCTGGGTCGCGGGTTCGAATCCCTGCCCGTATTGGTTTATTTTTCATTCTAGATTTATACATATTTATATATATTTTAAAACATAATTGAGTTGAGGTTATACATATTTATATATATAATTAATTGAGTTTTTTTTATTTAATTTATTTCTATATTACTTAATGTATTAATGAAATGATTAAAACAAAATAAATCATGGTATAACTTTATTAAATATACCTACCATTAGTATAAAGCTAAAAAAAATATTATGAAAAAATGCGACAATACTGAAATATACAGAAATCCGAGGAAATGAGACCATCAACATCTATCATAAGAAAATATAAATTATCTTATAAATTGATCAATTTTATCAAATGTAATGTCATATTATAAGAAGTTCTTTATCCGAGGTTAACAGTTAGGCGGGTAGGAACCACCCGTGGAGGCACTTGGGCGCCGGCGAGGGTGTGTCGAACGAGCACCGAGCCAGCTCACACAGCGTGCGGGCGCACAGACACACCAGCGACACCCGCCGCACACTGCTGCCCTGCACCATCGCCGACAACAACACACCGTCATCCTCCGCCTGCCACCAACAAAGTGATCAAACTAGAAGAACGAACTAGAAGAACTCTATCATGACAATTCATTACTTATAATAAATAGATTGAAACAATTCATATTGGATTATAAGAAATAAATTAATAGACCGATCTTAAAAACTAACCAGCTTGTCTAACCGTGTTAAAATTGAAATAAACCCGGAATATCAAGGGAGTAAATTAAAGAATTTGAGGTTAGAATATGACCTGATCCAAAGGCTGAGCTTAGCTTAGCTTACCCTGGCGTCCTTACAAGGAACAAACACGGGTTCGCTGGGATAGTAGTCTCTGTCAAACCAGGTTATCGTGTCTCCGGTTACAGTGTCCACCTTTATTATCTAAAAGTATTTTTAAAAGTAAAATTAATATATAAAAACACTATCTTAAAAACAATTCAGAGGTTAACGGATCTCGGAGCTTGATAAATATGATTTTAATTATTGTTTACTTTTAAAATATGTATCTAAAATATATCTAGACGACGGATGTAATAAATTATGTTTCTTTTACAAAATATTGAGTTATGTTTAAAATAAACTTTATTTAATCGATATCTGTCATTACCAATCCAGGATTTTCGGCATCCACATCAGAACTGATCGCATAAAAATATCTGTATGGTTTCCCTGAAATGTGAAAATAAAAAAAACTATTATTATTATTAAGTGTCTCTCTGTTACTATTTATTTTGATTTTCTTAACTTTCTTTTATTATTTTCTTTATTAATAATGATTATTCATTTATGATATTTACGAGTAAGTTATTACTAAACTGATACTACAGTTATATTAAGCATACTATTTTTATTCATTTCTTAAACGGTTACAATTCCAACGTTAAGCTAAACTAAGTTTGTTGGTAAAACTAATAATGCTTAGGAATGCTGAAAAGAGTATCAAGTATAAAAGAGTATAAGATAAGAGAGCAGCAGGAGAAGAGAAGGATGAAATGCGTGAAAAATTATACGACGAAGAAGCAAGTTACCACTCTCCACGGAGATGACGAGTCGTAGAACAGTATAAAAAATGTACATATTTCCCAATATGTACATTTTTTATGCTGTTTAAGATTTTTTATGCAATTAAGACCCTCCTACAGTTAAAATAAGGGCAGATAGACACAAGGTATTGTTACTAATGTTATTGTTATTTACCGTTGTGTAAATTGTAATTTATTCTAGGAGTTTCGCATCCCAAGTCAGCCAGTAACCTTGGTTCTACGTTGGTCAGATTTGGTGCATTCAGATCCATTTCAAGTCTCTTCGGTCTTCCACGGAACCAATCTGCATAGTTAGGGTTACTTTGCATGTTCTGCAAAATATATTTGTAAACTAAAACCTCAGTTTAGATTTTTATTTTTATTTGAGGTACATGTAATAGGAGTGTCTGTTAATGAATGTGTCAAAATTGTCTGCCAAATGACCTACAAGCCTACTCTTCAATAGATTTTGAATAGAACAAATAAACCTTGTGACAAAAAATATTTATTGACGATTAATGTTTATATAGTTTATTTAATGTTTTTTTAACATGTTATAACTTAATGAATACATTTTTCCTGATGGTAAGTGAAAATGTCGTCCTAAATGGTAAAGTTCATTAACTTAGTAGTATCCTATTCGCTCTAGTTTTGACGACCCAAGTTGTAATCGGATGGAAACACAGATGAAGGCAAGCTATTCAAGTCCCCCCATATTAGTTTAAATTCATCCTGCGTTTTAATAATATTTAATGGACTTTAATACGATTGTAGACTATTTACAAATAATACAGTAGTTTGGTGCTAAATTGATAAGTGAAACAGATGTTTACAAAAGGGATACGTACCTCAATAGCTTTTACGTACATAGCATCCAGGACCTTGGCGTCCTTGTAAGCACAGAGGTCCAAGACCAGAGTGTTGTCATGCTCGAAGCAGTTGATGATGTGGAGAAAGAACAACGTCTCCGTCTCATATCGTTTTACTTCTTTCCCAGATTCACGAGATATTAGTACTATGTTTGTCTGTTGTATTATTTTTTTTATATTATTATAAAGTGTCAATGATTAATAAAAAAATGTAATTTAACATATTTTAAATAGGAGAGTTTATTTTAAAATTCATAACAAAATAAATGATTAACCTTATATTCCGGATACCACTGCAGACAAGACGCTAGTGGCTGATTGGACAATTGATTCTTCACCAGCCCACAGACAGACACTGCCAACGGCTGCTCCACGATCACAAAGTATTTGTTTGTTATACCTGAAAGTAGAGATTACTTAAAACTTATAGTAAACATTGTAAGACACTCGTATTGTATAAAACTAAATATTGATAATCATCAAACAGTTATATTAGCTGCGCCTACGACTTCATACGCATAGACTTCGATAAAACCTACCCGCTCACAGTTTCATCTAACTCCGGCAAGTAGTTTTGCGTGTAGGAGAATTTCTAGTCAATATTTATATATATTTTTATTTTTAATCACAGATGTTTTTTTACAGAGTAGTCAGTCCAATTTTGGTTTTTTTTTTTATTAGAAAGGGTATTATTATCCCCTGAGGGATACCTCTATTTTGTCTTACCACAATGGTACGAAAATAAAAGATTATTCACTCCCTTTTTTTTAAGGGATTTTAATTAAAAAAAAAAGTACTAAATGTAAAGTGAAGTCCATGACAAAATATTCCCGAAAACTTCATCCAAACCGGTTAACCCGTTTCTGAGAATAGCGTGCACAAGCACATAGATCTAGATATGGAGACATAAAAACATACAGATGACAGAAAAAATGAAAAACATTGCTTTGGGTTCTCTTGCTTATATAAAGGTCCCTCATTATGAATTTTTGAAAATATTTTCCATGTACGTGAAATCTTCCAGTGAAGAGTGTGCAATGGAAGTTGAAAACTAATAGTTACTCAGAGTGACGCTTAATTTCTATGTATAAAAGTTATTTACATTAGCTATATATTTTTAAAGTGTTGCGTGCATGATAAATATTCAACAAAATTTTAAAATGGATTCTGTTAATTATCCGTTTACATCATGGCTATATATTTTTTAATATTTTAAATGTACAGAGACTACTCCTCTACAAATTTATTACATGTATAGATAAAGAGGAAAAAGATTTGCATTTTTAATTTCGTAACCGATTTAAATGAAACAAGGACTAAATGTTGAATGAAGACAATTACAACATATTCCGCATTCAAATTGGTTAAGCTGTTACTAAAATTAACGTGCACAAACACATAGACGTACAGATATACAGACAAACAGACAAAATAAAAAACCATTGTTTTGGGTTCTCTTGCTCTTATAAAGGATCCCCATTATGTTTTTTTTTATTTTTCACGTACAGAAATCGATCAGTGACAATTTTATTATCTTTATATATATATTTCTTGTGTGCGTTTGTATGTCACTGAACTCCTCCTAAACGACTGGACCGATTTTTATGAAATTCTTTGTGTGTGTGTTCAAGGGGACTTGAGAATTGTTTAGATTCACAATTTGGTGCACTGGAAAATGGTTTTTTGATTATTTTTTAATGTGTAAGTAGGTGGTGATTTTGGAATGTTTCACATAGGTTCCGACGGATTGCGTTACCATGGAAATGTCAAATATTAAATAATATTATACTTTAATTATAGTCTGCCCTGACAGTTGGGGTTTCGATAGAAATGAGAAAAATATTTTAGTACTAGCGGCCCGATACGTGCTTCGGTAAAAAGTTAAATTTAAAAAAATATATCGGTACATCAAATTCATTTATTTAAACAAAAAATCTTTATTTACATATTCATACGGTATCAATTGGTCGAATTATGATAAATGTACATGTAATGACGTTAGATATGTGTATATGTGATAACTTTTTAATATATATTTTTTTAAAATTAAATTAAATTAAATTAAATTAAATTAAATTAAATTAAATTAAATTAAATTAAATTAAATTAAATTAAATTAAATTAAATTAAATTAAATTAAATTAAATTAAATTAAATTAAATTAAATTAAATTAAATTAAATTAAATTAAATTAAATTAAATTAAATTAAATTAAATTAAATTAAATTAAATTAAATTAAATTAAATTAAATTAAATTAAATTAAATTAAATTAAATTAAATTAAATTAAATTAAATTAAATTAAATTAAATTAAATTAAATTAAATTAAATTAAATTAAATTAAATTAAATTAAATTAAATTAAATTAAATTAAATTAAATTAAATTAAATTAAATTAAATTAAATTAAATTAAATTAAATTAAATTAAATTAAATTAAATTAAATTAAATTAAATTAAATTAAATTAAATTAAATTAAATTAAATTAAATTAAATTAAATTAAATTAAATTAAATTAAATTAAATTAAATTAAATTAAATTAAATTAAATTAAATTAAATTAAATTAAATTAAATTAAATTAAATTAAATTAAATTAAATTAAATTAAATTAAATTAAATTAAATTAAATTAAATTAAATTAAATTAAATTAAATTAAATTAAATTAAATTAAATTAAATTAAATTAAATTAAATTAAATTAAATTAAATTAAATTAAATTAAATTAAATTAAATTAAATTAAATTAAATTAAATTAAATTAAATTAAATTAAATTAAATTAAATTAAATTAAATTAAATTAAATTAAATTAAATTAAATTAAATTAAATTAAATTAAATTAAATTAAATTAAATTAAATTAAATTAAATTAAATTAAATTAAATTAAATTAAATTAAAAAGTTTGAATTTTTTAAATAAAGAAGCGTGTACAAGACAACGTCTGTTGGGTCCGCTAGTATGTATACAGGGTTATTTGTAATTAGTTGAGCACCTTTTGCAGGCAGCCCCTCTACATCAATCCTAACAACATTTGTTCTACGACTTTTTAAAATTAATAGTTTTCAAAATTTAGTTTTTCCCATACAAAATTTATTTACTGCCTCTGAACGAGCATTTAACAACCTCGCAACCTTGAGCAAAGAGAGGCCACGCACCTTGCGTAGGCAAAATACGTGCCAAGGACACGAGCAGCGGGGCGCGGGGTGGCGGGTGGCGGGGTGATGCAGCGGCGGCGATGCACGTTTGAACTTGATCCAGTCGTTTGTCACGGTCAATTAGATAAGAGTGTGTCGCGGAACCCGCTAGCTCCCGTTACTCGGTAACCGAATTTCGATTAGTGAAAACAGTACTGTGATGCCGTAACACAAATATCGAGTACACCAAGATAGTGCGAGTGCTGGCTAAGTGTGGTAAGAGGAGTCGGTGAACAGTTGATTTTTAGGTGTGGTCTTTGTGTTGGATATTAAGGGGACTATTTTGCACCGGTATCGACGAGATATAAATTTAAGAGGTAATTTGTAGATATTGAATCCTTTTGTAAATAACACATTGTATTATTGTAAATAATCTGATACTACCTTGATTAATTGTTAACAATTTTAATACACAATACAACGATTGGGTAATTATTACATACTGTTTGAAATAAAACAAAAAATAATAATAAGTTATAATAGTATTACGTGCGTCGTGGTACCTTACAAATTTCGTACAGCGCTAGACTGCCGCGACCTATACTTTAGACTGCTTACAAAATACAGAGTAATAAATAATCGAGGGAGCAAAAATTTTTTTGTTTCGTTTATTCTGAGTTATTTATCAAGATTTTTTAAAAGTCGTAGAACAAATGTTGTTGGGATTGATGTAGAGAGGCTGCCTGCAAAAGGTGCTCAACTAATTAAAAATAACCCTGTATATAAAAGAAATTTCAGAAACCGTCTTATAACCGTTTTTGGCTTAAATAAAGGTTTCATTGCAGTGACATTACAATTTGTACTGCACGGGAAGACATGCAGTGGTTGATAATTTAAAGAACTTAACAAGTGATATGTTGACTAACTTACTGAAGGTGTGCATGTACGCCGGATGTAAAGACCAGCGCGGTTTCAAAGTGCCTACTACGAGAGCATTTTCAAACATATCTCCTGAAACAGGTTGAATAAAAATAATTCTACGCTCCCTTATAAAAAAGGCTTTTTTATATAAAACTAATGCGGCAACTCACCTTTTTCAGTAAATGGAAACTTCACGACTACATGTTGTAGTCTGCCTTTTCCGAACGACATGCCAACATTGTACACATCACCTAAAATTAAATTTCCATTATAATATTGTTTTTTTTATTTTTCTTATGATTTCATTCAACATTGTCAATTGAGTTGTTAAAGTAAATAATTAATGTTAGGTATACATAAGTATATAAATTGTCAGATCGACTGAATTATGAAACCCTGGTAAATATAATCCATATTGAAGACAAACGATGCTTCTAAGCATTCCACGGATTCACCGTGCGGATGCCGGACCCATCGCGTTGCAAGGACTCTCCTTGCAAACAATGCTTGGAACTTACGACCCAAGGGTAGGTTTAAGGGGCCCCTTTATGATTCGCAAACACGCTCGTACACTCCTCTCCCTACCTAGCCAAATTTGGAAAAAACCTACATTACCTTTAAAAATACGTTCTAGAAATGAACCGATGGTAGTTCTAAAAAGGCCAAGGTATTTAAGTAAGTTGTAGAGACATTTCGCTTTTATACCTCTCGCTCCCACTTCTACCACGTACAAGCAAAATATAAATTTATTCCTGGATAGTGCGTTTGTCAGTTCGTAATGCTAATTTTTGGAACAGCCTTCTTTTACAAAATCCACAGATCGTTTGGTGGTTGTTATACCCTTCCGCGCTTTTACTACCGAAAGACTAACCGCTTCCCGTACGATTTCAAATACCTTATTGTGGCCACGCGAGTATTGACCTTTATCAAAAAGTACCCTACACCCTACAAAAATGTTTTTTTTTGTGTTGAAAGACTTTTCCCCATCCCCATCCCTCAGCCCTATCTTATAATAATGATTACGAAAATCTCCTATGGTCACCCATTCGTTTTGAATTACTAGGCTCATCGCGTGCAGTCGGTAGTTATCGTTTTTGTCTTGTCGAATAAAGGATTAAAACATTATCGTATATCCAAGATTTTTTGAGGTTACTTATAGGTTGATGGTTTACCTTTAAAAAGACCATTTAAAAAGATATCGACTATTGCATCCAACGATGGAATAAGGCTTGGTAATCGATTTTTTTACCTAAAAATTTAAACGGAGCCGCTTCCGTAACCGTACTAACGCATTGACCGCCTATTATAAGAACCGGATCATATGTTATGTAGGTATGTTAGTATGTTAAATAAATTTGGAGAAATACAACCATCCTGAAATAAACCTATGTTATAATTGTGAGGTTTTTAATGGTTTTCATTAAAACATATGGAGAATTTAATTATGAATATATATATATATATATATATATATATATATATATATATATATATATATATATATATATTCATAATTAAATTCTATTATTATTATTATTATATATATATATATATATATACATATAATTCAAATAAATATAGAATTAAAGACGATCACATATGGAATGCTTAATTCACCGAGACGGACAGCTCTGTACTATAGCTCAATTGATAGAGAGACGAGATGGTTTCCCAGAGGTGGCGGGTTCGAATCCCTGCCCGTATCGGTTTATTTTTCATTCTATATTTATATAAATCTATATATAATATAATAATCTATACACAACATAAAAATCTATATATAATATTATAATTTATATATAATAAATAGTAACAGTAAACAGAAAACAAATGACTGCTACGTTATTAGACGCCTGACTTTTATAAAGTTTGGTGTAATTATGATTTACTGTACAAGTAGTCATGTAGTATTATTAATATGTATTTATAAACACAAGATGGCTACCATTACTCATGACATGTGGGTGAGACGTGTGATTGACGAGAGCGACGCTTTCTGTTAGATTCTTTCTCTCCATTGTGTCTAATGTTACTGGATCTATCCTGTTTAAAATTACAATTATTATAAACTTAAAATGATAGTAACAGCCAGTAAAATATGTTTAAAATGTCAAAATAATCTTTTAAGCCACCAAAAACATTAATGTGAACTGAAAGTCAAGTTCAATATTGTGATATATTCCTTTATTGACTTTAACGACAAAAGAAATGAGACCTAAGTAGGAGCCAAGTTCAAGGATCAGTCTTTTTTTATTTTTAATATGAAATATGTTATTACTAAAAATATAATTTCTTTTTGTAACTCGGGATGATATATTGAAGCCTAAGATCTGACTTGGCTAGTGCTCATATACGAATTATTATTAAGTATCTACTAAAACAATGTCTCTTCCATATGAGGCCTATTTTTGGTGACTAGTTTCTACAAACAAGTCAAATTATGGAAAAACAAAATAATAACTTATAGAACTTGCGAAGGTTATAATATGTTCATGTATATTTATTTACTATATCAGAGATCACTTGTATACGTGAAATGAAAATGTCAGAAGTTCAGTACTTGTTGATCAAAACCCTTCTGTATAGACACTTCTCAACTTAAAATTGAAGCTACGAGGGTTCAGAACACGCTGGGTCTGTGAAGAACCACACTACAAACTCACTCGAGTATTTCGTTATTGTGATCACTGTTTCACAAACGTCAATATTTAGAGTTTATGTATAAATATATATATAAGTTTATTATGTGAGGTTTAATACAATACCTATGTATAACTGGTCCTTCAGTAAATGCATACATTTCATCTCCAAAGGGATAGACTGAAATCATCGCATTATCCGAAATCGAATCGCCTGGGTTAAAAAGTGCGGCAAATCTGAAACAAAGAAAATTTACCACAGAGTTTTTAAACATAGAGTAAGGAAGCCAGCCTAAAAATTTGTCAATAGAGTATAAAGAGAAAGTAAATTAAGCTAATTATCGGTCTCTTTTTGCATGTGCGATTATACAAAGATTACTATCGGTCACTCATCTTGCCTCGTTTTTATTTGTTAATAATAATAATAATATCAGGACAAATTACACACATTGATCTAACCCCTAAGTAAGCAAATTATTTGCGTGTGTTAAGGGTGTTGGACAACGATACAAATACATAGAAATACACATATAAATACTGAGAATATATTTAATAAACGGCCAAACCCAGCAACACAGACATCGATGCTCATCACATAAACGCCTGTTTCTGCCGGGAATCGAACCCGAGACTGTTAGACTCTCGCACTCACAGGCCGGCCAATGGCTCCATTATTCTATGTATAATAAATCTACCATGTTAACCGACAACATTGACAAATGCTAGTGCGTTCATTACTTCTGGCTTATGGTAAGTACAGGTATCAGAAAAAGAGGTAGTTTTATTTTTATTTTTCAAATTTCAATTTTCAAGTTTTATTTTTCATTTATTGGAACGAAGTTCTTTACGGTAAGATTGGAGAAGATGGGGGGCGGACGCCGGAAACCTCCTTGTGGTGCTCCTTGGGCAACAACGGTTAATGAAAACCTTCGGGTTCTCCCGTTGGCTAATACCCGGCGCGGTGGGCGTTGGCCACGGCGGTTTATGCCCGGTTCATGGCAGGCAAGCAAGCAAGTTGCCTTTCGGGGTGGCTTATCTGCGGGGAGGGGTGGGCTCAGGCCTCTTTCCATCGGCCTCCGTTGGTGGAATGCGGTCTGGGCACCGAGGTGGGAGGGCGCAGGCCTTCTTTGCCGGGGTCAGCTGCGGGATTTCTTGGTCCTGTGGCTGTTGAGAGGGGTGCTGGACAGTCTCTTTCTTGGTGGGATAGATGCCGTCTGCGGAGGTTAGGGTTTGGACCTCTATTGTCTGGACATTCGAGTGGCTCAGACGTGTGAGCGGGTGCAGCGGTCTGCTCTTCTTCGAGGCCCGTCGATCCAACTTTGAAGCCGGTGACAACCGTCAGGTTTAGTGAGTAGGAATCTCACATAACCATCTCCATCATCCCCTGGATGGAGGTGTGTACCCATGATGGGTACCTGATATTAAAAAAAAAGGGTTGGAGGAGATAGGGATATTACTGCGTGACCGAACTGAAAAAAATGTGATAGTAAAACCGTAAGAAAAATTTATAACGAAAGTGATATCCCGTTTTTTCATCCCTTTTCTCATCTTTTTCTCACCGTTTTCTCATCCCTTCTCTTTCTAATACCACTCCACTTCGCCAATGCATAGGATTAATAAGGGAACTTCTTCACGCCACTTTAGAGACTTATAAGTTTCAATTTATTTTATTCGGTTTGTTTTGTATTACTCCTTTTATTTCTTCTCAAAACTGTTTTAATTATGGATTTATTTTCCTAGTTTTTCTACTCAAAAAGTATTTAAAATCTATTTAAATTATATAACTATATTCTTATTAAAATCTTCTCTCTCTTCTCCTCATTATCATATGTTTTTTGCTCTTCTCACATAATATAAATAATGTATAATTACGGTTAAGAAATTTCAAATAAACATTATAATTAAATATTCAAGTATCATATACACTTGAATATCTAATAGTTAGTTCCCTAAATAGCATCGACTATTACAGACATTGCTACTTGTTAAGGCTCCATACTACCTTTTATATATTTTAATAGTAATTCTCACATACTGTTCAATAATAATATAGGTTTTTTTAATTTTTTTCTGTACTTTTCAAGTTGCCATTGTATTAAACAGACAAACTGAAAAACCATTGTTTTGGGTTCTCTTGCTCTTTTAAAGGCCCTCTATGATATATTTTTTTTAATATTTTCCATGTACCGAAATGGATCAGTGACAATTTTATTACATGTATAGATTACTATTTTTTTATTTATCTTGTACTAAATACTTTCATGGACTTAAATAAAAAATATTAGTCGAAGGGACTTTTGATTTAATTATTTCGTATGGCGTATAACTTCATTACACGATGCGGACACATCATTTAAAAACTATACAACTTCAAAAATCTACTATATTAATCATAAATTGATTTTGAGAGATCATAAATATTCCCTAATAGGTTTTACCTGTCGAAGATAGTATGGCAAGGGTCTGGAACTGCCTTCGTACCGAACTCCGTGACGACAATACGACCAGCCGCGTGGTTCCTCTTGTACGTGTTCGATTTTAGGAAGCGGCACTGATATGTGACCTGTCCCTCCTGGATGTTGAACCTAGGAATAACAATCATGAAGTGCTGAAATATTTTTGAAAATTAGGGGAGCTATAAAATTTCAAGTAAATTATTATATAAACCTACAGACTCCAACGTTATGGAAAGGATGCAAAGTCTAAAATACTTCTCCAATCTACTGCTGCTTGCCGGTGAGATATTAGAATACACAGTTATTAGTTGTATAGATTTTAACTTTTATTATTCTTCCCAACAATAATGTTTAATTCGATATTTATTAACTAATATGAGTTAAATAAATGAAAGAGAATTTTAATAATTAGAAATACATGTTTAAAAACTTTTAGTTAAAAATGAATCACTGAAAAAAAATCTGTCGGTACCGTTTTGTTCAGTTACGATCTGTCAGTATCGTTCAGTTATAAGCAGAAAGAGCCACTATAGGGCAACTATATTGACTAGCTGGACTAGCAAAATGTTAACCTGCTAGTACTTTCCTTACGGTTTGTTTCAAATTAACTGCTGTAAATTAGTTAATTTAGTTACGTTTCATGTGGGGAATGAAAAGGTCGCAAGCCTAAGCAACCGCATTTCCCTTCCTTTTCTAGCTTCCTTCATCTTTTGCATGTGTGAAGGGTGGCGACGCACTTGCAAATGTTAAAAGGTGGGGGGCATCATTTACCACTAGGTGGACCGTCTGCTTGTTTGTCATTCTTTGTAAAAAAAAAATCTGGTAAAAAGTAACAAAATAATATCTCAAGTTTTCTTTACACAATGCACTTGTTATATATATGTAATATTGATACATATAATATTGTTATTATATTGTAATTCTGTATGTAGGTAAAATAAAGATATTATTATTTATTTTCATAAATACTACATAATACCGTTAACAATAAATATGCGAGATATTGTTGTAGCAATAGATTTATTTAGTTTAGACTTATTTAGAACTATATATCATTGTTATTACTAGTACATTATTAAAGTAGTAAAAGATATTGATTTGACGAACTATCGGAAGTAGCCTGAAGATATTAAATATATTGTATTTACATATATTATTAGGTAAGCCATAAATGTGTGAAAGATATAAGATTGTTATAAATATGCTAGACATTTAAAATGGTTATGTACTATTATATTGTTATTATGATATGATATTTAATGATGTTTAAAGTTGTGAATATGACTTATCTCCAGAAGCTGCCGTTGGCGCTTCTGTCGATGTTGTTATGTTACAAATATGGCTGTAAGCCTCTATTAAAGGTAATCTGTATTGGACAAGTGGCAAGATAAGTGATTCTTATACTTTTATTGTTTATAATATGTGTAATAACTATTATGGGTATATTATGGGTATTTCACCGTATTGAGTTATTGGTAAATGTGTCTAAATAATTACACAGTAATAACTATATTACTGTACTTATTATATTCATGTACCGGGAGTCATTTTGTTATATTAAATGATATTTTTGTTTAGCTCTTTCTTTTCTTTAAAATTGTCCAAATAATGCATTGAAATATATTATCTTACTAGCAGACTCGGCCACGCGTTGCTGTGGTTGCTAAGGTTTTGGATATACCTATTACATTGTAGTAAACTATTTAAGAAGTCACGGTATTAGAAAAAATAAAATTAAAATTAAAAAAACCCCCGACTGCTAAGTAAAGGAAAAAATTTAAAATGCGAGTAAATTTATCAAGGCCAATAACGAAATAACAATATTTTGATATAAAATAATATTGTGACTTAAAATTAAGATGTAAGTTATCCTATGTTTCAAGTTGGATCAAACTACACACGGTGTGCAAATTTGATTAAAATCGGTTAAGTAGTTTAGGAGTCCATCGCGGACAAACAACGTGACACGTAATTTATATATATTAAGATTAATAGTATGAAGTAGCTCGATTAAACAATTTATACTATATTAATTCAGTGGTTTTTAATTGTAGAATCTTATAATATCTATCACACTCTACATAGAGTCGAAATAAATGTAATAATTGCAGGCGATATCATTAAAGTTGTTATCGAAACCGTACTTTTGAGGAACGTTTTTTTTATTTTTAATTTGTGTTGTACCTCAAAAATATTTGCAATGAACTTAATAGGTACTTCTGTTCCAATATATTAAAATTTTAAAAATATTATGCGAGTTTCAAAACCTTACTAAATGAAACCAGTAATATATATATATATATATATATATAATATGATCGCATATTATGGACATTTATATTTATATTATAATATTTGTTTATGACTAAATACATATTTTTTTGGGTAAAGGCATTCTACCTTACAATAAGCCTCCATTATGTATTATATTTAGATCCAAAAACACATATAACGTGTACTTATGTTAGAAGCATATTATACGAAATATTATAAAAGAAATGTAATAATAATTCGGCGTTTTTGCTTGAAGACAATCATGTCAATTATGTAAATTTATTTAAAATAAAGTTTGTAAATATAAAAACGTTAGATTCTGGTAAAGATATTCTGTTTGTTAAATGAAGTATCGTATAGCAAATATTAAAATGAAAAGTGTCTCAGTAATATTTTTAATTACCTATGAAGTAAGGCAGAACTATCAAACAGGTGCTCGAAACGTGAAGAGCCGACCTTCAGCGAGCCAGGCCCATTACGAAGTAGACTGCCTCGAAGCCATTTCGGAAATTCTCCTGTAATATTTTTAAAAACCAATTTTAATGTACTAGAAAATTCGTTTAAAATATGCTTGAAATGATTAAACTAATTAAATTGTAGATAAATATAGAATTAAAGATTCATGAATGACCAGGACTCAAACCTGCGACCTCTGAGAGATCGTCCCATCGCTCACTAATCTTACCGGCCTCTATGTATTCTAGAATTCACTATATGATCGTTTTTTATTGTTATCTTCTGTCGAAGTTTCTTTCGAAAATCCTAACCAAAGATTGAAAATTTTCAGCGTAGAATAACATTGAAAAGATGCCACAACCGAAAATAAAGTCTGAATTTGTTTTTAAACATGGGCAGTCATGTAAATCTTATTTAAATGTATATATAAAGCAAATAAAATAACATTAACATTTGTTTCACAATTTTTTTGTAGTTTCTTTTTAGTTATTTAATCTTAAAAGATAAAACTTTTGAATTTAATGATTATACTCAAAACCTTATTTTTATAATTAGTACTGACCTGAAACTTCACCAGTAATAGGTTCTGTGACTTCAACTTCACAGGACCGGAGCCACACTTGATTGTCACAATTTGGATAGTATTTTTCCTTACACTCCTCCATTTTTATTTCTGCTACCACTTTAAGATATACAATATAAATGATGAAATTACTTAGACATAAGCCATAACTCCCCAAAATACACACAGTTGTAAGATAATTTAAAAAACACTTTTAAAAGTGCAAAAAATGAAATGATTATTAAAACAGTATGTGTTTTAACGCAACGCAACGCAACATTAGAAATTAAAATGTGATTTTTTAAATATTAGCTTGGCTTAAGATTATCCTTAAAGTATGATTTTGTTTTTACTTATTTCAAAATATACTGAGAATATTACCTGAAATCCACTGATAACATTAATCTAAAAGAATAACCTTTATCAAAGTTTTCAGTCTACTTGTTAATATTAACGTAGTATGAAGCGTGCGAACCGTACAACGTGATTGAACGTAATACCTAACGTAACTTCTAGGGGCTAATACACCCCAAGACCTTCAAGAAAAACCTGTGGTCCCAGTAATAGCGGTGAACAAATTCCTATTATTTCTTGCTTCAAAAAACACAAAAACATGAAGGTATATTAAAAAGAACATAAATTTAACAATATTACTATAATTTCACTGTAATAAATATCTTAATATATATAAATTACGTGTCACGTTGTTTGTCCGCGATGGACTCCTAAACTACTT
This sequence comes from Napeogenes inachia, assembly GCA_959347355.1. Classification (NCBI taxonomy): domain Eukaryota; kingdom Metazoa; phylum Arthropoda; class Insecta; order Lepidoptera; family Nymphalidae; genus Napeogenes; species Napeogenes inachia. The sequence continues at coordinate 2,191,063 of OY365795.1, read as the reverse complement.
AACCGATTTTAATCAAATTTGCACACCGTGTGTAGTTTGATCCAACTTGAAACATAGGATAACTTACATCTTAATTTTAAGTCACAATATTATTTTATATCAAAATACTGTTATTTCGTTATTGGCCTTGATAAATTTACTTGCATTTTAAATTTTTTCCTTTACTTAGCGGTCGGGGGTTTTTTTAATTTTAATTTTATTTTTTCTAATACCGTGACTTCTTAAATAGTTTACTACAATGTAATAGGTATATCCAAAACCTTAGCAACCACAGCAACGCGTGGCCGAGTCTGCTAGTATATATATGTGTCAAATATTATGCTCATCTCATAATTTATCTATCTATCTATTGTAATGTATTAGGTATACAGGGTGTCCCAGAAGTCACGTCAAGCCGAAACCTGGTGATAGGATAGATGGTAACAATCAAAAAAAAAACATCCATCCCATGTATTTTGAAATTTTTTGTCAAACTGAAACCATTTTTCGGTTACTGTGGCTTATATTTATTATTTTCATTAATTTAAACTTTGTAATCATAGCCATAAATAAGAATAGCCGCAATCACAATCAAAGATAATAACACAATTGGTCCAAATTTCCTAGATATATGACTTTCTATCGAACTATAAATTTAACTTTTTCAAGATTTGTAAACATTGACAGGGCCTGCTTCAAAAAATACTAGTGCACCTTGGTAAGGGCCATCAAAAGTTGGCATCATTAATCAGGATTATAAAATGGTACAACACTTGTTGGTCTAAACAAAAAAACACGAATAATAAATAGAAACCGCACGATACCCCATTTTATGATAACTGTATGTTCTCGCTATCCCTTCAGCCACACCTCAACTGTAACTCTTTCAATATAACAGATGCACGTGGATTCATTTAAATTACTAATTGTTCTGTAGTTAATTATAAGAACATTTTGATCTATCAATTTTATCAACAATGTTACAAAGAACAATATAATGTATTAAGAGATCAACAAGTAAAATCTAAATTTAAGAAATCATTTCTACTTTTATATACGTATAAGTATATAAAATGTTTTATATTCTTGTTTGAATTTATTTATAAATGTTTGTTATGTTGAGCTTATTTAAACTATTTATTCATTACTTTAAAAAGGCTTGAAAGTTAAAAGAACTAGACAGGGATAGTATCCCAAAGAACGAAGATTCAGATCCTGCCGTGTCAATAAAGCTCTCTTTTGTAATTTATAAATAATATAATATTCTTTATTTTAAATAAAATCAGTGGACTCGCCAGATGTCCTGTAGAAAAAAATCATGGATTCTAATCGCAAGGACATCTTCATGGTACAAATGTAAAACCAAAAATATCAAACCCAGATAAAGAACCCAGAGTTGTCTTCAGATTGTTTCACCATAGTTCATTATATGTGCATACTCATGTGCATGACTATGTGCGTTTAACGGTATATGATAAAATGCTGCATCTATTGCCATGTAGAGGTAGTAACAAAAAAGTGGATAGAACGAATATATTTTCCATCTCTTTGGTTTGGTTGAATGGTGTAGAAGTTGAAATACTGCAGCGCTATCTGGTCGGGACATTCTATATGTTTGATTTTTATTATAGTCAGAATAAACAATGTTTTTCGATAACACATAAAGTTTTTTGAAAGTGGAAATATTGAAAGAGCAGATGAGAGTCGATAAATTTTCTTTATCTAATTGTAAAACCATTAAAAAAGACACCAAAAATGTAATCAAAAACAGAGACCAATTCAAACACAGACCAAAAATTTTATCAAAATCAGCCCAGTATGGGAGTGAAGGCAAAGAGAATTACTGAAAAAAATTATTTTAACAATTATTACGTCTGGTTATCTTATAAAATATTACTAAGCATTCAATAAGTAATAGTTTTTAAATACGTTTTAAAGAAAATATTGCTAACCTAGCCTCTGTTTTAGTTAAACGTTGACATTGAATTATCTTCATCAATTGACAGTTGACAATGAAGATCACTAATCAGAAAATTACCTATTATCTATGCAGTTAGTTCAGAACATCCTGAATTTAGGATTTTAAATACACCGTACAAGGTGTACAAAAAAAAAGCAAAAAGCAAAAACACCTCAAAACCTTATATTCTTAAAGACATCTTATTTGCTATCAAAAAAATAAATGTTAAAGCCAAACTAAGAGGCAGACTAAAACATTGCGCTTTGTTTTTTTTTTATTATTACAACCTAACTACTTAATATTCAGAAACTGACACTTGCTCCTGACATTGAAGTCGGCAAGGGCAAAGGAAATAATGGAGTCTAAAACAGAAGAAGAAGCGATTCATTTTGCACTTTGTAAGAAATTTATTAATCCCTTAAAGTTATCCTTTCCTATTTTGTTCCTATAATAAAAACTTCCAGTCCAAACAAATAACATTGAATTATATATTTTGCACATTGTAGATTCAAGCTGCAGATAATTCCTTTACCCATAATATTAGTGGAGACAAGACAATATATTTATGGACCTTACTAGTGCTGTTCTAGACCCGCGTATTCCCAGTAAATTGTGTTCCTGGTAGAGTGGATAATCCATTGTGGCTTGTGGGGACGTTCCCCGCTGACCTCGCCCGAGCAAGGTCGCGAGATCACATAACGTAATGAACTCTATTTCGATACAAATGATATAATATCATTATTCTAAGTAGTACTAATATATTCGAAGTTCACCGAGCTTTTTAAATTTATTGGCAAAATTGTTCATTAGAGCATGTTTTTACGCTAATCTTAATCTCATTCTAAAGTTATAATTTATAACTATATATAGTATTTATTTAATTTAATTTAATTCGTTAAAGTTAATTGCCAGTGTTATATAAAACCTGTTAAAAGTGAAGTCACCCAATGGAAAAGTTACAAAAAAATAAATTCGTTATACAAGAGTCACGTTTGTTATTTGAATGCTTTTAACTTAATTTAAGCAAACTTTTTAATACTTTATAAATAGTAGGTACCTTCGATATTTCGAAAAATATTTATCGGTAACAACTATATATAATATATCTAGCGAAAATATAATATATAATATCTAGCGAAAATATAGACTTTAAAATTCCTAAATCGTTCTGGATTATCTAAATTGCTCATTGTTCAAATTGCATAAATAGAGCATGTGAACAATTCCTATCTAAATTAACAAACTACACGTGTGTCCTTGTGTCTCTTGAACTCTTTATTCAAAGGATTTCTTTATTATGAAATCTCACACTTTATTTATTTCATATTTGTATAAAAACTATGAAAATATTACAAAAAAAACTAATATTTGTACGTAATAACGTAACATCATTGGAGATCATACAAAAACTAATTTAAGCAAGCACTAAGTTTATTTAAAATAATGAAAAACTCAAAGATGATGTAATAGTTATTATTCAAGGATTTAGTTTTTTAGACATATCCAACAGTAAGTAAATGTTGGATATGTCTAAAAACGTAAAACGTAAAGACGTGTTTTTACACATATTTTTATAAAAAGCGACAATATTGTCTTATATTTATACCCTATTTGCAACTATTGTGTTTCTTATTTATTTTTGTTAGGTTCACATACATGGTCGACTTTACAATGACTACGTACACAGCACGGACATATCTTTGCCGGATGAACGAAGTACTCGTCTCCAACTGCGTGACAACGACCCAGGTTTAACATGTCCTCCAAATCGCATCTATAAATTAAGATAAATTAAAGTCTATAACAAACCTATCATTCAGTTTGGCTTAGACGTATGATTTGTGTACCAGCGGGTTTATTTGTGCTGTGTCTATATATAATTCAAGTGTCACGATGTTTGTCCGCGATGGACACCTAAACTACTTAACCGATTTTATTCAGATTTGCACACCGTGTGCAGTTTGGTCCCACTTGAGAGATAGGATAACTTACATCTCAATTTTAAGTCGCAATATTATTTTATTGCAAATTATTTGTTTCCAATAATCTGTTAGGTCCAAACAAGTCAACAGATGGCGTAATGTTAAAAGTAAAAACAAATAACTTCATGTACAATTTAACATCATAACGTCCACGCGAAGTTGAGACTAAATTGTAAGTTAATTTTTTGTGTTAGTATAGCCGGCCACGTGTTAATCAAAAATATTGTGCGCCCATTATTGCAAAATTAAATTAAAAATATTAATAATTAAAAATAATAAATATTATTGTAATACAATTAAAAGTATCTGCCCTACCTACCTCATTTATAAATTTGTAAAGTACTCATTCGTTACTACATTGAATAAAGAAGAAAAATAATAAGATTAAAATTAATTATTTTGCTTAATATGTACGATTGATCAATCGTATTCAAAGACTTTTTTGTCTTTTTAAGTAATAATAATTTCAGTGTTTCAACCACCCCGTCGCGTTGGTCGAGTGGTCGAGTGGTAGAGCGCAGACGCCTAATGTATAGCGGCGCAATGGGGCTTGGGTTCGATTCCCGACGGGGACAGGCATGCAAGTGATGAGTATAGAGGTCTGTTTTTCTGGGTTTGGTTGTTTATAATGTGTTTTTCTATGTATTTGTATCGTTGTCTAACACCCTTAACACAAGCAAAAATCAGTCTCGTGACGGACCAATCGTCTAATAGCCTAAGATCCCACTGCAAAATTCGTGCACCCATCGGTTTTGTAGTAAAACCTTTATTACTATACCTATACCTACATTTATCAAGTTGCCCACCAAAATGTGACCAAATTAATATTTAAAAAAAATATAAAAAAAATATTTTCGGAAAAAATTGTACCCATTTGTATTGTAAATAAAATATAGTATACTTCACGGCAATATATATATATAAAGAGTGAAAAATCACGGTTGCCTTTGTGCGTTCGGCCGCACCTCCTCACAGCCCGGTTTAAACAGTTATGATTTTAGTACAGTGATACATTTATAGCGTACATTAGTTAAAGCTATTTTCTGTTGTTTATTATGATATAAGGCTGTCTAACTAAATCTGGCCACAAATAAGGGTTGCTGGCTAATCGTAACGTTTCCATGTCATACTTATAGATAATTTTATTTTTTGGTGTTTCTATCGATGACTCTATATTATTAGATCGTCAAGAGCTGTTATAATTTTATTTTCAAACTTTTCAATACGGTATTCCTGTAAGGCTTCGACGTATATTTAACCTTCAGCAAAATCGAAAAGCAAAGACTTATACTGAGAGACTAAGTCAATAAGATACATAACGTTAAATTTCGGAAATAAATATATTTATTATTATTAGTTATTTTATTTAGTACTTTTTTTTAAATTTGTTAACTGCTCTTCCAATATACCCGCAAGTCTTTTCGTCAACAACCAGAAACAGAAAGTCAGTCTCCTACTCTACTAATCATAAAACCAATGGGTGCACGAAATTTGCAGTGGGTTCTCGTACTATAAGTATATTCTGTTCTTTCTACACCGGTTTCGAGACGTAAACTATAGTATGTATTTTCCTGTATCGTATCTCTCCGTATTTAAGGAGTGAAAGCATAATATGCAAACAAAATAACTACCATTGTGGCCGTGGATAAACAATTTTATTTAACCACAGCGCTATCAAAGCCACTAAAAAAAGCAGTCAGAGGAGTTATCTGCTTTATCTCCTTAGGTACTCCAGGCCTTAAATTATTTATGTAACAAAACATATCACAATCGGCACAGCGGTTTGACTAAAAGCGTAAGACACGGACGGCAAAATGCAGTCTGAATCTTTTTCCTTACTTGCTGTCCTCAAGCAGGCGCGTCTCCACCTCGTTGAGGATGGGCACGGAGTACTGCATCACGCCAGCGGGTCCCACTGTCACCGGCGTTGCACACACAGGCATGTTGTAGCACTTCTCCGGGTGCGCCTGCTCCACCAGCGCGCTGTCTATGAACGTTGGCTTCTCGAAGAGGCCTTCCAGATAAGTTTAATTGTAAATGGAGAGTACGTAAGATTGTTTTAACATATTTCTCAAATGCTTCATTGTAGGTACAACAAACAGTAGCTCCATGTCGAAAATTTACATATATCATTTTATGATTATAGATATAAAAGAAAAGGTAAGCAGGGTATGAAAGAAAAAAATTAAGAGGGGTTTGATGCTTAGCGATGGATATTCAAGTGAGCGAAAAAATTTATGAAGGTGGAGATTTTAATGAATATATGGGAACAAAAAAATTAAGAATTTGAGAAAGTGCATGGACATAGCGATTACGGGAACAGGTGGCGAAATTCTGTGGCCAGCTTCTCAAACATTTGGTCTAGCCATAAAGAAATTGATCTAAAAGACAAATATATATCTAGAAAAGTAGCCAACTCCAGACACAGAATCTCGCAGCATATTGCACCTTATGGCGTAAAGATTCTTGGTCAGGCCAGTATGTTCAAAGATAGAACGCCTGCCAATCGTCAATAAAATCAAATAGTACATAATCTCAAATAATTTGTTCAGATATTCGGCATCAAGATACTATTCTGCCATGATTCTGAAATAATGTACCAAGGAACGTTACTTCAAAATCATGGCGAAATAGACTGGACATGGCGGAACACCGGATCATTGTAGCGTGGATGAAATAGCGTCATGTTACTGCAATAAAATGCTAATTGCTAGAATGAATTGGAAAAATTATAAGATAGTAATATACCTGCCATGTACGCAGGTGGGTCAAAAAGTTCGCGGAATGGAGGGTAAAAAGTAAGAAATAACACAAAATTATTTTTCCTTCTCAATGTATTTCCCCTTAACTCTAATACATTTATTAGACCTATCAATTAATTTATTAATACCATCGAAAAAAAATGATTTCTCTTTGTCGTCAAAATAGGCCGAAATAGCGCTCTTCACTTCTTCATCACTGGAAAATTTTCATTATGGTAACAAATAAAAATCACTAGGGGCTAGATCTGGGCTATAGGGAGGATGTTCTAAGATTTCGAAGCCCATTCTTTGAACAGCAGCCATCGCAACTTGCGCCTTGTGCACAGGTGCATTGTTGTGCAAAAGAAGCACACCTTGGGTCAATTTTCCCCGTCTTTTCTCCCTCACAGCAACTCGCAGATGTTCTAATAATGTAGCGTAGTACTTCCCAGTTATAGAAACACCCTTTTCTTTATAATCAATAAGGAGGATTCCTTCTGAATCCCAGAAAACAGAAGCCATGAGTTTTCCAGCCGACGGAGACACTTTAAATTTCTTCGGGGGTGGTGTGCCCTTTTTGTGCCACTGCATGGAGTCTTGTTTAGACTCAGGCTCATAATGATGAACCCAAGTTTCATCGCCAGTCACAATTCGGTTCAAAACTTCACCCTTTTGATCACCACAGAGCGCCAAAAACTCGCGACAACACTCAACTCGCCGCTGCTTGCAAAAATTCTTCCGGATTGACTTGTTGATTGACGTGTAGCTCAGTGAATTATGACCTAATTGTTTTGAAACTTAGTATTTATACTCTTAATGAGTGTCACAACTAGTGCAGGTAGTAAAAAGTTACCTTTTCCCCCTCCATACCCCTCATTCCGCGAACTTTTTGACCCCCCCTCGTAGTATTGACCAGAATTTTAGGTTATAAAAGAGTATATGAAAGACAGCAAAAAAAAAAGAAGTTAAATCTTTTGTTATAGTATTGTCATGTAATACGGAGAATTGAAAAAATATGTCTTAGGTATGAATGTGGATGAAAAGCATACAAAAAAGGCGATCGGAGACGAGATGGATAGAATGAGTGAACATTGATATAATAAAGAAGCAAGTCTGTACTGAGATGACATATGATAGATAGAGTGTGGACAAAATTAACATATCCAATTATTTTAAGGGTAGGTAGGTGATAAATTAATGCAATAATAATTTAGATACAATAACCTTTCATAATATTGATCACAAATCTGGCCGTGGAGAAACCGATGGATAGATGTCCTTGTTCGTTATTGCTCTTCACCTTACATATAATGTCATCTGCCTCCCTCACCAGCCTCGTCAAGCAGTCAACCTGAGTCTACGAATAATTATATTAAATAAAGTAAAATAATGTTCTCATTTAGTATTTGTTATCTTTATCTTCACTGTACAGTGAAACGCTACGGAATCACTTGCCAAATTGATCACTACCAACATCAAGCTACAATATTATTAACAGATGAAAACGATGTACGGGAAACATAATGTAATCGAAGTCAAGACCGTCTCTTGACATTGAACTTGATAGGTAAATTACTTTTGTAATATGAGAATAGCTATTGTTTGAGGCTATTTATTAAATTACATATTAGAGTCCCTCCGGAAGCACTAACTCTATATTTAGCTCTATGTTCGCATATTAAACTTAATTTCCTGGTAGCTTTAGTTAATAAACCGTAAAGTGTAAACCAGTAATATGGTAATCAATAACCTTTATTTAATAAAATGTACAATATTATAACAACTGACAGACGTTAAAATTAATGGAATATAGTTAGTTTTAAGACTTTACATACTTGTGGGAAGTTGCAAGCTTTAGCCGCCGAGAACACAGGAACTCTAGTACATCGACCAGTTCCGCAGATGACGGGGGTCGTACTCTTAGAAGGGTCGCAACCCGTTATGGAACAGAACAGCTGGTTCGCTCTCATGGTGTTGACGGCATTCACGCCTAAAACCTTGCGCCTGTCGTATACTTGCGCTAGTTTGAGGGTCTGGGTGGTTTAATTAGGATATTAATGAATTACTAGGCAATATTATATTATTTACAATATCATGAAAAAAGCAGATAAATATACACAGGTTCCAAGCGTGGATCTATCTTGTTTTAAGTTATTCATTGCAAATTATGTAAATATATTTAGATTTCCTGTCTGTTTATTATTTACTTACATTGATGCAAAGAGCAAAGTTGCAGTCGACAGGTGGAGTCTGCAAAGCGATGATTGCATGCGGACAGAACTGTGCGCATGCGACTGTAATAGTCCGCACTAGCTGGAGGTTCTGGAAGAACAGGTCTCTGTCCTCGATGTTGCAGCAGGGAGGCATCACGTAATGACCGCCACATATAAGTACTACGTCTGCATTCTACGGGGACCAGATTTATGAAATCCACGTTGATATTTTTGCGTGCAAGAAGAGTAGAAATTGATCAATTTCTGTTTGCAAATATCTTTAAGCATTTATAGCCCTGTTAAGCTTATTATAAATAATAATTAAATATAGAATAAACAAAATACCGATACGTGCAGGAAATACAACTTCTGTCCTTTCAGAAAACGGCTATACGAGTATTTATTAAAATTTAATTTAATAAAATTTAAAATACACACATAGAGCGCAGTCCTCAAAAAGGCTCTGCCCTGATAAGCTTCCACTTCCGGACTGGTGTCTATATAGGATAAGTCGTTAGCCACCCCGATCACTCTGTGTTGAGGTTCATCGTCATACAGAGCTAGTATCTTTATAAGTTTCTCTTGTTTTAGGAACAGTGAAGTGATGCATCCGACATCGCTACCAGCCCCTACTATCGTTACCTATTTCGATGCAGTAACATATTGAAATTCATTTATCTCGAATATCATGTTAACTCGTATATCTTCTATAATATATTCTTACAAACCTTTTTAGGAGGAAATCTAGGAACTGGGCAATATTTCTCACAATCCCTTTCAATTTGTGCCAAAGCTTCCGACATTACATAGTTTTGGTAGTTTACTTTTGGCATTATAAGTGTGCATTGTGCTTTTAATGAGATTAAAATAGGACGGAACATAGTTACAAAAAGTAAAGCCTTCACGGATAATTTATTAAATACACTATAAGTTCATCGATTAAATAATTACTTTGAAGTTGGTTTGGATCGGTTTTTTACTTGTTTAGCATTTTATGGAAAGATTACTACAGATTTTGCAAATGTAATTTGACGTATTATTACGTCAGATAGCAGTCAGAAGACGAGGTCAGACAAGAATGTGAAAAATAATGATTGTATCGAAGAACAAATAAAACATTATTTAAGTAACTAAAACATTATTTAATAATAATATACTTTATTGCATACCACATAGTTGAAAATACAGTAAAAAAAGAAAACAATATAAAAATAAAAAAACTAATAAAACTACTTATCGGTATACAATAAGGCAGTTTCATCGCTAGGTAGCGATCTCTTCCAGACAACCTTATTCTGATAGGATCGGATCATGAGAGAGATTGAAGGTTGGTGCATAATATAATAATACTAATATAAATATACGCATAATAAAATACTTAGTACAAAGTACATTCATACATATACACACTATACATATACATACATACAAACACTATACATATATACGTTTATTTATAATAAATTACAACAGTACAAAAAAACTTATATAAAATTAAAAATCAAACAAGATACATACATATGATACATTAAGAGAAGAACTAAGAGATAGGTGTAGATAAAGGTCTTTAAGCAACTTCTTGAAGGAGGTCAAAGGCCGAACTTGTCGAATAGCTAACGGTTATGACTTATGTATCCTATAGAAAGGCTTCATTGTAAAATATATGTACTTGTATTTCATGTCTTTATGTTCTCTAATAGCCATAGCCATAAACATAAATATTAGTATTGTTTTTTTGTTAACTGTAAAAAGTAAACTTAAAAAGCTGTCTATCGCTAAATATTTTTGTACTAACTTAGATTTTGGCTAAATGCACAAACCGTGCGAAGCCAAAGAACTAAAAGAAAAAAAAAAAAAACTTAGATTTTAGTTTCAATGTTATTAATGGAGTAATTCATTCATTTCATAAATATATTGACATATTTGAACATATCTTAATTCTCATTCGACGCTGTATGATATCAGTTTGTGTTATTAAGTATAATAAGTTTTTAACACGTGTCACGTAGAGCTCAGCTCCAGCAAGTAGTTAGTTGTAGTTAGTTCTGAACATCGTGATGATGCAGCAGAAACTGCAGAAACCCTGATAAGGGTTCAACATTTGTGTAATGTAGGGTAGGTGTTACACCTTAAAAGGAATTAATTATATTATGAATTATAAATTAAATATGAATCATATTTCTTATTAATCAGAATAATTTTCTTAAAATTAGGTTACGATACAAATAAATAAAACACATAGAACAGACATCAAATTTAATAGATAAGTTTCCCTATAATATATTAATAACATTGATTATATTGTCTACCCATACACAGGCACACTTCATGTACACAGACAACACAGGAATTCAAAATGACTAGATCTATTCAGAGTGAAAGCCGTCCAGACAACACTACCGATTATTATACAAATATATGACAAGTAACCAAGTTGTGAGTTAAAACATTGAATATATTGATATTACTGAAAATAAATTTTTTAGGAGCGTATAATCAAATTAAAAAATCTGATTTTTAATATATCATTGATGCATTTCATATCAAATATATTAGGATATAATATTAGTACCAAATAACAAATATCTTCAAATAAGTACAAGACTGTAAGGTACTGGCAGTTGAGAGACTCATGTTTTTTTATATAAAAAAGTTAATTTGAAATATTTATACCTAAGGCCACCACTCTCGTGTTCTTCAGGAACGGAATATTTATGTAAATCAATTAAAAATATATTATAAAATCATTTTTAATATTTTTGATAAATTATATGTTAATTTCCTCCACTCATTGGTAAAGATCAATATTGTATACCAATTGATTTCGATCTCAATTTAATTTTTATCAAAACCTAAATATTGAAATAACAAACAATAATTATTAACATAAAGTATAATGAACACAAAAAACCCACACGTATTAAAATTTGTTTCAAATTCACTCCAACAAAAAATGCGTGTTACACTTAAAAATAAAGTGTTATTCATTACAATATAATTATAAATTATAAAAAAAGTTCTAATATTATACATTACAGCAAGTAACATGACGTATTATACAAAATGGCGAACTCGTACGATACAAACAGTTCATCCTATAACATATAAAATAAAAATGGCAAACTTAACTAAAATAAATATATTTTTTTTACAGAATGGAATAATCGGCATTATATAAACATTATATTTTTTTTAACTAGACGGCTCCCGTTGAAGGTCTTAAAGAAAATGTGCACAAGCCCTTATTCACAACCCATATCGAAATACTTACAAGTAGATCATAAGAAGTGTGTCAATCACTAGTTACACTCCGCTAGATAAATTATTCATTTTATTTTCCCCCCAAAAATTCTTTTCAAAATCACTAGCTGTCTTTGTATTTAAATAACACTGACTAACTGACTGACTGACTGACTGATATGATGGTTATAAGCGGAGTGAACGAACCTTATATCTATGTTAAATTATTAAATTGGAAACAGTTAGTGGACAGAAGCCTTGTAGAAGATATAAAAACATCGAAAACTTGCTAATATTATTATTAATATTAAATATATTTTCCATGCATATTTTTATTTTAGAAAAATGCTTATTTTCATACGTAAAACCAATTTTTTTAAGTAACATTTTTCTAAAGAAAAACACAGTATATTAAAAACATTGTAACGAATACATGCAATTTTGGGGCATTATTTTCTTAAAATAGTACGGAAATAGATTTTCCAAAAAATTTACAATATGTATTTTACGCTATCTTTTATTACCGCTAGAGTTTATTGTATTTAAGAAGTTTTTAGACGTAACTTGTAAATTAGAAAATATCTTTTTTCTTCAACATCTTTTGTATATAACTTTATGTGAATTTTAATTAGTCAAAAGGATTTTATATATTAAATTATTCAGTATTAACAAGTGTTACCTTTTGTTTAATACGGCGTGGATGGTCTACGAGTGATGAAACTTTAAGTTACTTTAACAAGAATAATATATTATTTAAGAAGCAAAGAAAGCTGCTTTTCTACGATACAACTCTTACAGACTAATTGGCAAAGTATAGGATATGATAAGTACTTATAGTTTATCATTTTCTAACAAATAATACTATTGAAAGTTATATATTTTTGATATTAATAAGTTTCTTCTATGTGCGTAGTTTTGTTTTCAATACAAAGACTATTAACACGCTACACGGTATTTACTAGATACATTTAAGAAGGCAATTTTATAGAAAAAATAACAAATTCAAAATAATAAAATAACTTCATATCAATAAAAAAATCTTCATATGATTTTAGGCCGAAAGTTAAAAGAAAAATGGCAAAAACGAAACAGACGGACAGACTTACATTCTTACATAAATATACAAGGCAAGAAGTGTCGCGTACTACCACTACTAACATTGACACTACTCTACTGAACTACCGCGTCTGTATACACTTACTGCGTTAAGGCTTCGATACACTTCAGAAATACGTTTATTTTTATTGTAACACAGATTATTACATCATACATATAACAGAATCTACTCTGGATTAGTTTTATTATTGTGCTACTTTAGGGTTTTTGTTTTATTCTCTTACCAGACATTGTAAACTACATTACCAACTATAATCAAACAGTTTTAACTTCTTAGTATTACAAGGCTTTCACTAAAACTTACTTGTTATTCTACATACAATCATTCGACGAGAATGAATGAATGAATGAATGAACGAATGAATGTACGAAGAACGATACAATGAGAGTGTATGTGTATGTAATAGAGATTAAAATTTTGAAGCGATTGATGATAAGAGTCCCTGTTTCATTTTTAAGGTATAGAAAAGTTTTACCATAATATCAAAATATACAAGAACTGTAATGACATGGCACTCCATATAAAAAACTCCCGGGACTGATGGTAGTGAGGTGATTGTCCGACCTACATTTTAAAACATTAATTATTAAGATTCCTTTCAATTGTAAAGCCACGTTATAACGTTGTAACGAACTCGACGTTACAGAAATACTTTTAATAAATCGCTATTTTTGTAATAACGCTGTAATCATAAGTTATTATTGCAATGTCTCGTATATTCATAGCTTGTGAAATTTCGTTTCAAAAAATATCATTTGTCAATAAACTGATTTCCCGCGCCAGTCATTTAGTGAATGGATAATGAATGAATGATTGAACGATTCAATGAACGAAATTTCACCCACTACGTACATTACCATCTTACATCTACAAAGAGGAAAACATAGACACTATTATTGCGATGTTTCGTTTCATATTAATGCAGACGGAAGACTAAATTATTTGACATTTTAAAATATATTAAGTACGAGGAGCCGAGTTGAACAACACTTTAAACAATTAACAATTATTGTTCGTTTATAAACCGTCTCTTATACAGGGCAGTATTGATTGTCTGTAAAATATAAAAAAAATACTTATATATGTTATATTTTGTACGATACATTCTATGGGCACGTCTTTCAGTTTTACACTAATTGAGCAAGATGACATTACTTTGTGCGAAAATAATTCTGTACATAAAAAATACAAATATTTATTTAATATTTTTTGAATAACTTTTGTGTAAGAAAAAATATGTATATTTTGTGACGAGATGACAAGTAGGAGATCCAAAAATGTTATATAAAACAATTTGAACGTTTTCACTTCGAACAACTTATATATTATTTATAAATTATGAAACATAAAATAGATCTTTCGGTTTCATAACTTACATCCTTCTCTTTCTAAATCAGATCTGTGTAGACTAGACGTAGTTCATAACATCGAATGGAATGTTAATCTATATATAGTGTCACCGAAAATTATATACTAAATATTATATGTATTTTTTTCATAGCAATTGATACTGTGGAAACAAACTATAACTAAAGCTGCATCTCCGGGGAGAGCGAAACATGTAATGAGGTAAACAAACCTTGCAATGAGCTTCTATTATAATTAGTGTAATTCACAAGTACCCTCCGTGTGTGCCGTTGCTATGGTAACACTGTGTGTAAATTACATTACTTTATCAAACGCTCTCGAATATTCACCTAACATTTCTATAAAACTCGATGTCTTAAAAATAAAGAGCAATACATAGAAGTATATATAGATCTAAGTGTGCGTGTGTGTGTGTGTGTGTGTGTGTGTGGTTCGAGAGCGTAAGGTTGGTAAGATAACTTCGTATGAAGTATTGAAGTGTAATACGAGTGGTTCCTAACTGTATCTGGCACATCGACTTCAAGCCGCTAATTAAATGCAAGGAGAGTCATGATACGCGTCGCGGCGGCTTCGTTGAGGAAACTAGGGCTCCGTGACGTCACTCGGCACTAAAAGTATAGAACGAACTAAATCTATGAGATTGCGGAGGACGGAGATGTAACTCCGCTAACTCCTTAGGAGGTAATATCACAGATTCCTAAAGGAAAATAACACGCAGCGGCGTACAGACGTACGGACGTACGTACAGATGTACAGACGTACGTACAGGTGTACAGGTGTACAAGTGTACAGGCGAAGGACATACGGCGACCCAGGAGCCAAGCCAGCCACCGTTAGCCTTCGGGGGAGGGGCGGCACAGGAGTTCCAACTTCTGTAAGTCCTGGAATGATACAATATTTTTTTAATTTACTGTACACGTCTTTTGCTAAAACATAAAGGACATTGTTTGAAAATTTGATTAAACATGTAGAGCCATGTTAAGCTTATTTAAATTTAAAAATAGAATAAAATATAAACCGGTACGGTAACGGTTTATTTTTCATTCTACATTTATATAAACGTGAAGAATAAGAAAATGGTCTAATGAGGGTATTTTGAATTGTAATAATATCATACCATAACACAGATGTAGTACCGTTAGGAACATTTATCACGAGTCAAGCGCTTTGGAAAACAATATGAACCTAATACCTCAAGTTGGGGCACAATAACCAACAACAACCAACAACAACCGTGACACACGGACCTCATAGTATTGTTTAAATAATAATTGCTATTATTAATCAAATAATACAGACTCAATGTCGTAATCGCGCGGAGTATTTTTATTTGTCGTGTTGTAGTCAGTGATAGACATTGTAATATCTGTGCTCCTGGTACGAGTTTTGACGTTACGAAAACTATTACAGTTTCCGATTATAGTTTTAATAATATATTTATTATTTTTAACAGTTTTGTAAACAACGGAATTTGATTCGACGATTTTTAAAAGTAGCGTCAAAACTAGAACTGGAGCCAGCTCCTGTGGTGGCGGGTGCGGTGACCTGCTCTCGTCTCTGGTCCAGGGCTTCCAGCAGCCTCTCGTGCACGAACACCAGCTGCTTCCTGCTGCAGGCGTGGCCCTTCTCCAGGTCCGACACCTCCTTCACTCCACGCTCCACCGACTGAGGGATGGCAACAATGATACAGCTTTATTTTAATACCATACAATAACAATCATCGACACGAGCACGACTCGAACCCGCCTCCCTTCGGGAGTCCATCGTCGTCACCCGAACGATTGAGCTATCGTGTCGTAGCTCGCCTCGATTAATTGCGTGTATTTCGTGCTACTGTTGTCGTATTATAGTTACCTCCTTATCTATCTCTCTCTTTCTCCGTAGTAGTTCGTCCTTGTCCCGCGCCGTCTTGGACAATGTCTTGACTTCCTCCCGGCGAGTGTTGGCCAGCCGGACCAGTATCTCCTTCTTCTGCGCCTCCAAGGACTCCTTCGATGCGATTATTAAACAACTTCAATTTAAAACTATCTTTCGCTTCTCTTCGACCATAATTAAAATAATATACAACAGACTCATACTTATGAGATGTCCGTAGGGAGACGAAACTTAACAGATCAATATACTTGTTTGCAGAATACCTACTTTGTAGTGCGTGTATGTGTGTATGTGTGTGTGTGTGTACATACAGTGAGGTGCTTCATCTGGTGGTGGTGATCGAGCCGCAGTTGCTTGTCGATGGCCGCGTAGAGGCTGTGATGGTGTCTCAGTCGTAGTTCCCGCTCCGCCTCCACACCGCCCTCGTCCGACTCGTCCGTCCTGGAGACGACATTACGGGACGTGCCTCAATTGGTCATCATCAATAACATAACTAGCAAAAAAAATATTGTTTTGTTGAGTGTTCAGTGTCGTTGGTGACCCGTAAAGGTCGCCGGAAGGAGTCCCTCATTAAATATCTCAACATTGTGTATTGTGTGGTTTTTACAAATCGACGATACGATTTCTTGTTTAATTGATATTGATTTTCGCCTCGAATGTGTTACGAACGTATCGGAGTTTGACGACCTCCTGTCACCGACCCCTCGGACGAACAACGTGACGATTGACTATCTTACATTGGATTCAAATAATAAGTGTGAAAATAATGTGACACGAACGAGGGAATAGCCCTTCATTGTAGTAAGCTTTAACTTGTGCGAGACGTACATGTTCCTAGTGGACAGTCTCTTGACGAACAGCTTGGCGGACACCGTCCTCGTCTTCGTGCTCTTCCTCCTCAGCGCGTCCAACTTCCTCGTGAGGTCGGCCTCCTTGTCCTTTACTATCTTGCTATTATTTAACAGTTCCTTCAGCGCCTCCTGTATGTCTTCGGGCGTCGCTTGACTGCCGTTAATCTTATCGATTTCTTCTAAAAGATTAAAAACCAATCGGTCGTTTCAAACTTTTTAACGATTTCATTCGATGGGAGCGGAATGGGTAGGGAATGTTTTCAAGTTTATTACGATTACATCATATTTATAAAAACTATACGTAAAATTTTGAAAAATGATGCTAAGAACTTTAAAAAGATAAAGATGCAGAAAAAGGAAATACAAAAAACTATTAGATGGGGTCAAAACCTACCCTTTTCCATGGTGGTCCGGCTCCCCGCGTCGTTCTCTTTCTTGTCGCCTCCCTGGCCTCGGGCGGGGCTCACTGCGTGCGCGGCGGGGGCGGGGGCGGGGCCGGCGGCGAGGGCGGAGACGTCCACGGGGGCGGGGCCGAGGCCGGGGGCGGGGGCTGAACCCGTCGCGGGCGACTGGTCCGTGCGGGGCTCGTCGGCGTCGTCGGTGAGCACGGCCAGCTGCTGTGCTCGTCTGTCCATGTCGTTCTGGTACTTGATGGGGTTTTCCAGCGCCGTGGCCAGCTCGATGTGGCGCTCCGGGACGTAGTCCTGCACGAACAGGCCGCCGTCGGGTCCGTTATATCGCGAATCAGACCAATTATTTTATTCTATTTATATTTCATGTAAATTTTCACATTATTTGGTTTTAATTTTTATGTTATCGGCAAATTTAAAAAAATATATCGAACTAGCGATGGACGTAAACGTTATTCAGAGTGTCGCCTCCGGTCGTCACCTTGACCTCGACGTGCAGCAACAAGCTGGCGGCCAGCGGCAGACCCAGCTCCGTGCGGAGCCCCACGTGCCTGTACCCGGAGCAGAGCCCCCTGACGGGCAGCACGCGCTGTCCCACTAGCCGCCCGCCGTCGTCCAGGGCCGCCACGCGCACCATGGCCAACTCCGGCAGCACCACCTGCACGGGAGGAACTACACTGAGGGACCCGGGATCGGAGGAGGCTTCTTCACATATTTTCATTAAATTATTATCGATAGCTAAAACTGAAGCGCCGGCTCGGTCCTCTAGTACACACCTTCTTGAAGACGAAGGGCTCGTGGTCGTAGACGGGGTTGATGGCGTTGTTGTGCACGAGCGGCGTGCGTCTCTTGCGAACGGTGTCCGCCGGCAGCCCCAGCAGGTCCACCTCCACGCACACGGCGGCCCGGCGACCCAGCAGCTGGCCCGACAGCACGCGCACCGACAGCGAACCCGCGATGATGCCGTCCACCGTGCTCTCCGCGAACGGGTCGAGCCGCCGGTCGCGCCGCCTCATGAATTCCGGCTTCAGGAGGTAGCCCGACCGCGCATTGTACTCGAAGGCGCCCAGGTTGAGCTGCATGGCCAGGTCGGGCGTCTGGTAGTTGAGCGCCACCAGCTGGCAGCCGGCGTTCCAGAACAGCTGCGGAAGGATCGGACGTTTAACGCTCCGGTGGGACTTCACCGATAGAAGTATAAAATGATATCTTTTATAAGAATAGGTTCTCTTAAGAATCGTCCCTGGTGTCTAGGACGGTGCGTACCTGCGGCATGAAGTTGGAGGAGTCGAAGCGCGTGCCGGCCGGATACACTCGCGACAGCTGCTGCTTGTTGTAGTTCACGAACTCCACGGGCTTCTCCTTCAGCAGCGCCGTGGCCTGCTTCTCGTCGAACGACGACATCTCGTAGAAGCGACTCTTTTCTGAAAATATCAAATTTCCATCGTTTTAAAGGTAAAGTCGCCCATCGCAGCCGTCTACTCCACTGTGATATGGTTTGAAGCGATGCGCTCCGGTGAACCCCACTCACTCTCCGAGTTCTCGAAGGAGGAGAAGTGCACGGGCTGCACGTAGTTGACGAGGGCGGAGATCTCCGCCGCGGCGTGCGTCTCTCGCGCCGCCTCCCCGGCCGCCTCCCCCGCCGCGGCCGCTCCTCCCGCGCTGACCTCCCCGCCCTCCTCCTCGCTGGAGCTCTCCGTTTCCGATGACTCGGACGAGTCCTTCGACCCCTGCTGGGTGAGCTGCACGCCCAGGATGATGGCTTTGAGTACCGGATACAGTGAAATATCAGCCGGCCGCTTGTTCAAGGGCACCGGTAAGATCGAGGACCGTTGCGAGAAGACAATACAAAGTTTGTTTCATATCTTATGAAAATTTCTTCTTCTATAACGATTACCTATCCTTTTTGGATAAGTGTCGCCTTACCGGTGACCCTGTATATGTTTAAAGCGCGAGGGCTTATATCGCTACTTTGTTTTCGGGAAATACTCTAACAGTTAAGAACCAGACGCGGTGTTTTAATACAAATAAAATGGTGGCACCGATAATTTAAATTACGATTATTATTTAACTTTCATACTAGACTGATCTTGATAATACGCTCTCAATATCCCCACCGCGGCTCTACTACGACTCTACTACGACTCTACTACGACTCTACTATGACTCTACTCACCGGTCCCCGTGCCACCTCTCCGTTTCCGTGCGTCACATTCTTCTCCGTTTCCTCCTTCTTGTGATGGTGGTGGTGCTTTTTCTTATTCTTTATTATTATTTTATTCTTTAATAAATTCGGCGATGGTAGCTGTCCTCCTACAATATTTTATTGATATAATTGATTATGCAAAATCTATAATTATAAGATGTAACTGAAAGAAACAGTTTTTATAACAACAAATCTACTAATAACCGCAGATTAATCGAACCTCAAATAAAAATCTATTACTAAGATGTCGGTTGTAATGAAAGTGCAGAGAAAAGTTCATATTTAATTACAGTTGGAATAGAGTTATGAGTTATTTACTTCCAGAGATATTTAGTACTTATCTACAACTGATATACTTTCTGTAACTTGTAAGCACGTAAATGAGAGTTTTCTTTTGTAACTATAATGATTTACAAACTTGTGAGATCTGCTTGAGTTTTAAAACAATCGTTAACAACTTCTGTACCCCTACTACGAGTATTGACGTTACGAAGACTGCAGTCTACCAAAACATTATATTATTTAGGATGATTTATACATTTATACTAAATACCTAAAGATAAATACATATATTTTTTTGTTTACGATTTGGTAAACTGTCATAGTTTTCGTAACGTCAAAACTCGTACTAGGAATACAGAATATTCATAATTTAGTACTATGGTTAAAACCTGGTAATAGGATATTTTTTATTATCTGTATTGCTTTTGACATATGTATATAATTTTTAAATTTAGTATTCAAACCAAAACTTATTCATACTACTATTATTATTCATATACTATAGCGATTATTTAAACTTCGAAATGTTTAGAAAATACGTATATATTTATTTTCCTAAGAAAAAAATAACCTTATCCAATTAAAAATATTTGTTAAGAGATGACGAGATAATAAGATTCTCTCTAAAGAGTGCAATAAAATTAAGAGCTAATAACGAGTGAGGGACGAGCGTTAAAAGACGATGTAAGCTGAAATGTATACAGCCTGCGTCAGCTGAAGCTAAAGGAAATGCATTTCTAAAGAAATTAAAATATTGGAAATTCAGCGAAGATTTCTCCAGTTGTTATTTTTTCGAAAGCTTCTGTATAATTCTCCTAAAAGCTTTTTTGTTATTTTTAATCAGTTATTTATCAACGTAAGAGGTTTTAAAGGTTTTATAATAGGAGATATTTTTGAAAATATTTCTGGATGCTGGCTAGATATAAGTATAAATTCAAAATATCAAGTTGTTTACTCTCAATACTGTGAGACGAGCATCAGGTGTTAACATCAAAGTGCTTTAATAGACTTTCATAGATCGTTTATGCTCCGATAAAGGATTTATGTTAGACATAACATTTATGATGTCGGCAGTCATTAAAGTTCACTTGGTTTATAGTAGCTATATGAAAAAGACGGATTTTTAATGTAGAATAAAACGTCCAAAGAGTGCAGTAAAAAAATCATCCATACGTGGTTAACTACTCAAATGAAAACAAGATTATTTTTAAACAATATGTTTTTAACAGCGCTTTTAGTATTCATAATTAAAGTCATAAATTTATTTTTTTTTATTAATGATCTTAAAATATCCTATCATCTTAAAAACCGCACAAACATAGGAGCACAATACTCTTAATATATATATTTTCAATAGATATCAGATTTTGTGAATTTGTTTTGTGTATGTTTGTATGTGTGTGTGTTAGTGTGATCACCATTCCAGATCCTGTGACTCACCCGGCTCCAAGGGGTGTGAGTCCAGCGGCTTGTCCAGCAACATGTCTCCGAAGATGTCGCGGCAGTAGTTGGCTATCTTGGCCTGCTGTCGTGGGTTGCAATGGTTCTCGAAGCTCAGTATAACGGGATAGTCAGAAGTTTTGAAGGCGCTTTCGGCGATCGCTTCTAGCACCTCCTTGGCGCTGATGTCGGGTACAAACGTATACCCGTGCACTATCACTGGTTCTTCAGTTCTACTGTTCCAGAAGTCAAGCTCCACACACCTGATAATACGACATATGTAGAATTATATAACATTTATTCTTTCTTCACTTCGAATTTATAACATTGATAGTGTACATCAAATGGCAGTATCCGGAAGGTCTATTTCGACAGCATTCTAGCGAAATAAACTGTTTTGTAAAGACACTCCCCAACTTAAATTTAAAGATACGAGGGTTCCAAACTCACCCTGGCCTGAGAATAACAGCACAAAAATTCAGTTAGGTGTTTTTAAATTGTGAACAATGTTTCACAAACGTCATTATTATACAAATTCAGAATTAGAGAGTGAAATTTATACAGAATATTATAAAATAGAAGTTCCACATTCCATCCATCCATTGTTCATAACAAACAAAACTCATTAAAGTCACACTCACTACCACCCTTCTATGAATATAGCGCCTTCACATTGAACATTTTTAATTGTGAAAAGATTGGGCTTAATTATATACTTAGTCTTGCCATAAATATTGTAACAAAGAAAAAAATATTTTTTTAATTGCAAATAACATTGATGTAAACTTCAAAATAAAGTTTCTATATCTCAAACATCGCAAAATATAACAAAAGTATTCCAACCCGACATCAAGATACACACTCGGTACGAACCAGTGAAGCTGTCAGAAGCACTCGACTGTATTGGCACAGATACGAATCTGAACGTATGAAATGGTTACAATTCTACATTTCGGTATCAATTTGATATTTGTATCTAAATATAGCACCATCCTTAACTTTCATAGAAAATAGTAATTGCGAGTTAATAAGACATGTGATTTCTAATACATTAAAAGATAACATCTAAGATTTGTACATAGGAAGGTGTATGTGGGTGTTTATTTGTGTATGTTTATACTGTATGTGTATATGTATGTATGAGTATGTGTGGATGTAGGCGTGACACCTTCGAGCTAATTAATGAAATTATATTAAAGATAAAATGACATGGGTTCAGTTTGGGGGGTAACTTCCTATGAAGTAAGATTTATACATATTCCTATGTATGTGTACAACATACATACACAACATATACATATGTATATACATATACGACATATAAATACATATATAAATTTCGAAGTTTAATTGCTCACTGAATTTTATGTTAAAATGAAAATAAATCACACTGAACAGTTTCACTCATTGAAATTTCAAAAAATTTATCGTTCTTAACATGTGAATATTTTATTACAGTAAAATGATATTTTAGCCAATCACTTTTAAAAATTAAAAAAAAACTCTAAAACAAAAAAACGGCTGTACCTACGTTGATGATGGCGTCTATTTTACAAGATTTTCGAAGTTAATGAATGAGGACTTAGACTACACGATTTGATATTATTATTTCATTTATCTTGGTAACTTACTTGAAATTTGAATTGTTCTTTTGATTAGCGGTTCTCCGACGAACGACTTCAATAATAATATTATTTTTATTCGTTTTAGAGGTCTTTTTGTATCGGGAGTTTTTAATTTTTTTTTCTGCTCTTTAAAATTCTTTTATTTTTTTCTTAGTTGTACTAAATGAACTTACGAACACATAAATTTCACTTCTTTAGGTTTTTATTATCAATATTGTATAAGAACTTTTCACCAGCACCAAGAAAAACTCCATTGGAGACGACTACTTCTATTTCGACAAAACATTGCCAAGAATCATCTTGACGAACCAAGCTTCGAATATAAAAAAACCGCATTAAAATCCGTCCACGCGTTTGGCTGCTACGTGGTCACACACAGACACACAGATATACAGGTCAAACTTATAACACCTCTTTTTGGGTCAGGGGTTAAAAATATAATATAAAAACTATATAACGTAATATTCTATTTCAAACTATCTAACAACCGTCAGACTTAGCCAAAAACTTACCAGGAAATAATTTTTTCCTAGTTAAGGAACATTTTAAACTTTAGAGAATCAAACAGGTCCAATTACCAATATAAGTATTATACGATATTATTATAATATCAAATCAATAAAGTATATAAGAATTTAAAATATTGTATCAAATAACATACTACATATAATAGTAGTTATATGCTATAATAATTTAATTATAATAGGAGGCATACAAGAGCCGTGCTCATTATTAAATTGAGTAAACCGTGACTATGTGTTCAATATTAATTAGGATCCAAATATAATTACTAAATTATTTAGTTTTTTAATTTATTCGTTAATAATAAAAGATTACTACGTTATTCATTTTTTTTAAACTTGGATAGCACACTCAAACTCAAACAAAAATGGCCAAAAATCTTCTTAAATTACCCAAGCATTTAAAAATAACTCGCGTATAAAATCGACTCAATAAAGCTAGTGTTTATGTTTACATCGACTGGTCGTTAACATCGGTAACATATATATATATATATATATATTCTTACGAAGAGGGTTTAGCCAAATGGCCTTTCTATAGTAGTCAACGTTTTAAAAAATTTAGAAAATGTATGGGTAATACATGTCGTTATCATTTTGTCAATAAACTAGTATAAAAGTGTTAGACTTCATCCGCACAGACAGGCGGCTTGCTTAGCGCCTAGAGACTAGTGACTAGAAACCCACACGTCTGTGAACTTCGACTGTCGCTAAGCACTAGTGTCTAGGCGCTAAGCAAGCCGCCTGTCTGTTCGGACGTAGCCTTAGCCATGTTTTACTTTTGACAAACGCTAACGAAACTATATCTATTTTATTGATCGTTATCGTAAAACGCTAAAAAAAATGGCGATTTGTTGTAAATTGAGTCCATAACCGTTGCGAAAGATTTTTTCTGAACTGTAATAAAAACTGTTAAAAATTAAATTATTTAGGATGATTTATAGAATGGTCATAAATAACTGAAAATAAATAAGTTGTAATTGATGTACAGCTTTTTTATGGTTACTGTCTGTTAATGTCAAGTATAGCCAGAGTTGATAGTCGCCTGAACTAATAGAATACACAACAAAAAATATAACGTTTTCTGCAAATAAGTTTAATTTTGTACATTGCATTTTTGCTTTACAGATTTCTGACATAATTAGATTTATTTGCGAAATCATATAACTCCTAATTTACGACGTTATACACATTTATATATATGTATACACATACATAGATTAGAATATAAATTATAAAACTAATAAAATTTAAGAATAAACATTTTGTATGATTCCTTTAAACATAATTTAATAGTCGACTAACCACTTGATGCTCCATGTGCTCGTATTATTTACGAGATCATCTCTTTTTATAATATTACACGAATGGAAGATTTCAGAACAGATTCCAAATACTTTTCCAGCTTACGGATTTTCACAAGGCGGATGGAAGTACGATAAGTAAAAAAAAATGATATATACCAAATTGAGGTCATGTCTCTTTGAAAACTAATTGGTTTTATTAGAAAAGTGTGTCCTAAAACGTGTCACCAAGAGATAGTTGCAATACGAAGTACTGTATAAATAAATTGGTAGTATTTATAAGACAAAATAAGTTAACCACGTCATAAACAAGTGTGCATGCAACCCTCACCTGCAGCCCGCCAGCAACCCCTGGCGGTATATCTCCACGCTGGACTTGCCGGTGATCTGGTGCCCCGTGAGGTACGTGTTGTGTGAGCTGTTGATGAAGTAGTGAGCCATGGGCTGGTCCATGTCATCGCACAGGTCTAGCTTGCTTGGAGCCACTATAGGGTTGTCTTCCGACATCAGGAACCTATTACCCAAAAGGAACTACATCTTGTGGACATAACTTTTACTGACTTATCTTTACGAACTTTCTAGAACAATTTCTTTTATTAGACACGAACAACTCGACTCGAACACCTCAAACGACCTTCGAACCTTCCCCCCAACGCAATAAACGTCAGACGTCACTCCCATGCAGTGTTCATTCAATATAGTGGTGTATACATTCACCCCGCTATCATGGCGGTCAGGAGTGTAACCTATATTCATGTGCTGGATATGCTGTATGCCAGTAGATATAATAAATCCAGTAACCAGTAAGACGAGGTTATTAGTATGCTGCGAGAGTTCTTTTATTTACTGACTCTTTGATTAAAGTTTGCTTGACAGTTTTTAATAAACTTTGTGTTTTAATAATAATAATGATAATATCACCGGACAAATTACACAAATTGATGGAACCCCTGAGTAGGAAAATTATTTGCTTGTGTTAAGGCTGTTAGACTACGAAGCAAATATATAAAATACACATTATAAATACTTGGAATATGTTTAATCATTTCAACGGCAAGACCCAGAAATACAGACATCTTTGCGCATCACATACATGCCTGTCCCTGTCGGGAATCGAACCCGAGTTCCTTTGCGCCGCGATATGTTAGGCATCTGCGCTAACCACTCGACCAACGGGGCAGTTATATATAGTTTAGACTATATTTATTACTAATGGTGCTACATTAGTGGTGGAGCGAGTATTGCCAACTAACACGATAATTATAATCACAGTTATATTTTCTCCAATAAACATGAAACATTCATAAATTTATATAAACAGTAATATTCAGTATTTGTGTCTGTGACAGACACACGAAGGGTACTTTGTTTTATATTTTAACTTAAAATTAATTATATAAATCCTATAATGACCCTCACCTTAAAAATCCATCCAACGTCAGCTGTGACCTTTGCTGATGATACTTATTGTGTTCGTAAGTCTTTATCAGGTCCTTGGCCCTTTGGAGGTCCGCATAAGGATGAAGAATCTCATTCAACCTCGGATCCCTTTGTACTTCATTAAGAAAATCCACCAACTGGTTGGCCGACAAGTGTGGTTTACCCCCCGTGCTGTAAATAATATCTAATTGAAAATTCTTAATTGCGAACTCCGCAGTTTAAAAGTGAAGTAGTGAAGGGGTGTTTTAGTTTCAGAATTAGAGAAACTTCAACAATGAACAGAGGTTTACTAAATATGTAAAGTAGGTTAAATTTAACTGAAGGTATAAAGCTTGTGGGAAAAGCATATAATAATATTTAGGTATAACTAAGTTCACCTAACATAGAAAGTTATAATTTCTAAAAACAAGATATATATTAAGTAAACTAGATACAATACAACGTATAAGATTAATTTTCTTCAGGTTTATTACATGTTTTTATGAATTGCAAAATATAATGTAAAAATGTATTTAAAAACCCTTTACAACCACAGTCCTCGCCGAGGGCGGTTTTCTAAGTTATAAAAACAGTATTGAGTTAAACAAACCACGCTACTGTATCGTGGTACTTGTTAGATATAGATTGGTACACGATATTATATTTTGGATATAGACTTGTGGGAACAAAGAATCGTGTTCAGAATACAAAAACCTGCGGGATCGAGGATAAACAATAATGCCACAAAAGTATAAAGATATATCTAGAAATATATTGATATCAATACAAACCCCATAACAGTATAACATAACAACAACGTTTTGTTAATCCGACAGACAAGCTTTGTGATAGAGTCAAAGTGTTAATAACGACGAGGGTAAGACATCTCAACTGTTGAACATTATCCAAAAGCGATGATAAAAAGACTTAGGAATATAACGCACACACAGTGATATGTAAAACACACATACAGGTAAACTCCAATACACTATGGCATGCACAGTATGTAATATCGATCTATTCACACACTGAAGGCACTAAATCTATTTCGATATCACTGACCAGCGAGTGATTTATAAATTCGTTTTTAAAACCTATCCTAAATAACAGTGTCTGAAAATTCTTTTAATTTTTTTCTATTCGTAGTTATTTTTAATTAAACACTAGTATTATTCATTTGAATATGTAATTGTACATTAATTTATATTAAACAAAATTGTATTATTCAAAACTATTTATCGATCCTCATATATATTAAATATAAAATTCAAACCTTTTAGTATTATATATATAATTGTACGTTTATGTAATAACATGATATTTATAATAGTAATATTATAATTAACTAAACGATGGCTTAAAAATGAAAAAAAATGGAAAAAAGAAAACAGAAAAAAGAAAAAAAAAAACGTAGGAAACCTTTAGCCAACTGGAATCCATTTGAAAATTATAACATTAATTGAACCAACATAAAATATAATAAAATATGTAACTAACATTGTAACACAAACATTAAAAAGAATGGAAAAGTATAAGGTTTTATTATATTATACTTACAGGTCATTAAATATTTTCTGCACCTCAGTGCGCTGGGTGAGGTTCTTGTAGAGGGTGAAGAAGTCCTCAAAGTTGAACTTGTTCTTGCTGATGGTCTCATTCTTCCTCGTCGGAAGACCTGTCTCACTCAGCGCTTTCTCCACTCTCTTCTTATCATCCTTATTTTGTGCAAACAGACGAACTATGCTGGAGAGATATATTAAATTGTTATTTGGTTTACTCAATATATTAATATATGTTTGAAAATATGTTTAAACATGTTATATGTTAAGCTTATTTAAATTTTAAATAAATATAGCATACGATGAACGATACGGTAGTTTAATTTTTAGAGCGACGGGACGGTTTCCCAGATATCGAGGGTTCGAATCCCTGTCAGTATCCGGTTATTTTCATTCTCTATTTATTTAAAATTTATTATTATATATTTTTTGTCTATAATTTCTATAGCGCTTTATCTAATCACAATATAAATCTTTTGTAACTGTCTCGTCATTCTGTTTCTCAATACAATAAATTTCCAATAACAAAGTAAGAAATCGGTAAACAAGATTAACTCGTGGTATATTTAAAGACGAAGTTTATTACCAAAACTATCAATATGTAAATTAGTTGCTTGAGACGCTTCCAACTAAGCTTTCAGGAGCTGAATATTTAAAGACACTACTAAAGAGAAAATAAACTTTACAGGAAAAGTTTTTAAACCGTCTCTTTAAGATTTTATGTGGGGACACCATTTTAACTTCATACATATTTATACCATAAATAAAACATTATAAGCTAATTATTTGCTTGTGTTAAGAGTGTTAGACAACTACGCAAATATGAACATAGAAATACACATTATAAATAGTACGAAAATATTTAATAAACGACCAAACCCAGAAACACACACATCTACGCTCATCACATACATGCCTGTCCTTGTCGAGAAACGAACCCGAGTCTCTTTGCGCCGCTATACGTTAGGCGTGTGTGCTAACCACTCGACCAACGCGACGGGGCTTTGTTTGTTTTGCTTTGTTGGCAGGTTTTGATGCTTGCTTATAAAAATAAGCAAGTATCAAAACCCATTGAAAGAAAACCAAGTAAGCCTTAAATGTAGCAAGTAACAACACCCACGGGTCCAACTTGTAATGTTGACAACCCCACAGACCTTTAACATTAAAACTAAATAAGGTTACCTACAAACATTGAAGTTACTCCTAAAAAGACTGTGATTTATTTTGCTATACCCTGGTGATTACTGAAAGAGAATTGTAAATTACTTTCTATCAGTAATAATATATATTATGAGGAATTTTAAACTGATGAAGAAATTAATTTTGTGTTTTTTTTTAAATTATTAATTTATTTACTTGTAAAGTTTTATATGTTGATATTCATCTAATATTTAAATTAATTATTTAAGAGGGTTTTGATGTCAATTATTATACAAGTTTTCTGATACTATGATGCTCCAGTATTCGACAAATATAATCAGTTACTTAGTTCGATGATAAGACATTATGAAATTATTATAATTATTAATGTTTCAAGTTATCCTTTAATTCCCTGAAAATGTGAGAATATTATAGAACTAGTAGTGGGTGCTTAGTTATTCTAGTCTTATTTTGATACCACCCTTATTCGAATACAATTTTTTCTCATATATTAATAATGATTGGATTCAAATAGTCAATACTATGAAAATAATATTATAAAAAAAGTTTAATTATCCACGGGTGGTATTTTGCCGGTTCTCCCCTAAGCTATGGTGTGACCGCATAGGTCCCAAATCGAAAGTTCATCCTATCTAAGTAAACCTACTCTATGAGGTATTATGGGATAGAAGAGCAACGTGACTTCATTATTAATAATAACAAAATAATCTAATTTAAACAATACAAATTAAAATTACTTAAAAAAAGATACAGCATTCAAGCATTTGTAATCGGTTAAAAAATGTACGTCCTATAAGGATCGATCTAATAAAAACTTATAAAAAAAATATTATATTATATGTAGCAATTATGATAAAAAAAAATATTAATATAAAGATTGTTAAGATTAACCAATAAAGGAGAATTACATTTTAACCTTTAATATTTGAAAGGTCCTGGCGGCTTCGAGCTCAATAACGATTAACTATTTATAAACTGTACATACAGACGAGAATTGCTTTCTTTCTATTATAAAGGTCACAGTTTTGATTATTATATTTTGTTTCTTAGTACTGTAGTTTAATTAAATAAAATGATAAGATAGCAGTTCGTGTCACTACAGAGGGAATTTCTTCTCCGTCGTATCCAGATACCTCAGTAATTACAATGCATTCATTCTTAATACCTTCAAGAAATGTTAATCTTAGACCTACATTAAAATTTACTTTAGAATAGGATAATCTTAAAATTGACCTAAAAAATATAACTACCAAAACGTATTTTGCGGTCAGAAAAACATGAGAAGCTTACCAGTATTTGTTTTTAAAAGGATTACTGCTAATTTTATAGCTTGCGATGTCCGTTCGTCGGCCTCACTCAAGTAAATCCACTTTAAATTGAAATCAGAGTAGCCGTTTAGAAAGATTTGTTTTATTTATAAATTCAAATCAAAACTTTATTTTACTGAATGTTAAAATTACAATTTTATTTATAAAATAAGATAATCCGACACGTCAAAAAATATATAAACAAAATAATAGTTAAGTTTATATAAAATGAAAAATAATAAAGTTACAATTGTGTAATGAAATGTACTCCGAGAATTTGTAGCCCGCAGGGCTACAAATTGTCTACGAACTTACTTCCGTAGCACCGCGTAGCTTTAATTGCTACTAATTGTAAATTGCAGTCTGACATCTACTAGTGGTTTAATTGCTGTTACCGGAGCTTATGACTTAGTTAGCGATCAGTTATATAGAGTTCGATGACTTGGTGTAGAAAATTTACATATAACTAGTCTAGCCATAAATTCTGTTACTGGGTGTTTAAATACATTTAAAAAAATATTAATCTGAATTTCGAACATTAGCTTCTATTATTATATGTTTTTTGTTACGAAATTATTTGTTTTGAATATGGTGTGGGGCACTAAAGAGAATAGGTTTGCAGTAATTGCACTGAACAAAGGTAACTGCACTGCACTGGTAAGGAGTCAGCCGACATTTTTGATACATTGAAAAAGTTAGGGATTAGTCGAATGTTTGTGCATCGTACCATCCAAAGGTGCACTGAAACCATGTCTGTTGATGTCCGTGAGAGATTCGGCCGACCGCGGTCTTTTCGAACAAACCAGCCCCTTAATGCAGCCAAGGCCTAAAATTCGTCGAAATCCCATAATGAAGCAGAAAATCCTTTCCAGAGATATGAAGACCCCACAGAGAATATTTTTTCGGATTATAAAACAAGACATAGGTCTAGGGGCTTACCGGAGAAACACTGGGCATACCTATCGAGTAGCACTACAACAAACAAAATGATCGAATGTATGCACACAGCTTTAAAGAAGCTTTGAAGCCGAGCTAGTGGCCAAAGTTCAGCGAGGCCATCATCCAGCATATGTCGTGGTTTTGTGGGGTGTCTGGTGTCTTCTACCAAGGGGTTACGAAACTCCATTTTTGCGAAAACGGAGTGAAAACTTCAGCTAAAGTGAACCAAGATACCGCGTTAGAAGCGCTAGTTGAACCTATCAGCAACATCTTATTCAAAACCGAAGTGTGGACATTCCAACAGGATTCATAAGGCTAGCATTACCCAAATTGAGCTTGGGCAAAATGCAACAGACTTCATAAAGGCTGATGATTGACCTTCGGCTAGACTGGACTTAAAGCCTTTGGACTATAAATTGAGGTCTGTGCTAGAGGACATAGTTTGCTCTAAGCGTCTCCCAAATATTGAGACGCTCAAGAAATCTTTGGAGACATCATTGTAAATCCATCGATCGACCAATGGCCCGACAGTTTAAAAACGTCAGTTTAAAGTTTAAAAACGTTAAGGGTGGAAAATTTGAATAACTGGTTAAAATAGAATTTATTCTATTGGTTAGACTGTTGTTCTAAAGTTCAGTGACCCTACACTGAGTTAAAACTTTTTATTTAATATACAACGGAATTAGTAGTATTTTTATTGTTTAGGAATAAAATTGTATTTCCGACATAGATTTCCTACACATTAGAAATAATGAAACCTTCTTAATCGCAGATCTGTACGCCTCATCGGCTATCTATGTCAATGATTGAACTTCACAATTCTTATTTATTATTGTTTGTTATTGCTGTACTCACAATAATAGTTTATTTTGAAATTAAACATTATATTATTGGTATTATTATTGAATTCGGTTACATTGTAGACGTATTAAGATAGGGTAATAAAAATATTGTTATAAGGACAAATCAAAAAGAGATGACGGTAAAATGCTTAACAATAAAGTTTTTTCTATCAGTGCTAGGATTCGGAATACTACCATAATTGTAACTAGGAATTTAATAATAATTAATCGATAAAAAGTAATCGTAATATTATTTACTGCTTAACTGACCAGGTCCCAATTAAATTACAGTACAGTCCGAGATCGTTCTACCGGAAAAAAATATTTAAAAGTAGAATTCCTAGAAATTCAATATTTATAAGAAATTGTATTTTGTTCTATATAGCGATTTATATAACAACTACATTAGTTATATAAAAAAGACGTTTTATTAACTTACCAGACCTCATAATAATGAATAAAAACCCCTTTTCGTTAATAAGTTGGTAGAGATCTCTTAAAAGACAAGTTAAGCCTTTGTACACTTTTTTAATGTATTTTTCTTATTTTGTATTTTTTCTACTTAAATGAATAAATAATGGAAGTAAATAATCTATCAGTCGTTTTACTACATTGTAACTATCTAGTCCGAATTCGACAGTTTACTAAATAATAATCTTAATCTTAACTTATAAATATACGACCTCTACACAAAAACACATATTAACATTTAAGCCTATTACTTACACGACTCTTTGCGAGTATTTAACATTGATAGTGTTAACGTAAGCTATTAATTTAAATGTATTTTTAATACATATCACATTTGATTACTAACATGTCTCTATTAAGTATTTTGAAACAAAAAACATCAAAACAAAATGTTTTATAATACCTTAGTGTCGAATTGTCAGCGTCGAATTTACAAAACTATAGTTTTTGGTGTTGCGTGTTTAGAAATTCTCCCTAAAATAGTACAACGATTATAAAGATTAGATGGTTCTTGTAATATTACAATGCACAAGTAAAAAATATGAGAACATTACATGCCATGATAATATCAGCAAAACTTATGATTATTAGTTTGGTTTTATATTTTTGGTGTTGCATGTTTAAAACATAAATTATTTACAAAGGAAACCCCTAATTAACCAAATATTTATTATTTTTAAAATTATGTAGGTTCTAGCAAATCAATGATCTATTATATAATATTATCTTTCGTTGGTTTCATCAAAATTGTTTAATTTATTTTGTGCAAATAATATACTGAATAATATTAGAATTAACTTGATTAACCAATATTAAAATACTTATTTGGTTTATTTTAACTTTTTTAACTTTACACCTTTGAATTGATTGATTTGAATGATATTTATACATAATATAAATAATCACAACTACTCTGTTGTTCACTTAAATATATTTACAGATAGACGCGGTATTTAGAGATATATTGATATTAAACCATATTAATACAATATCTACAACAAAAAGTAATTATAAATCACGTTATATAAATATTAATATATTCATACGAAGGGTATATACAAAAGTTTTTGAAAATTCATCCCCCAGGTGATTGAAAGAGGGTGGTTCTTTCTACGAGGCTTTTAATTCTTCAATGAATTTCTTTGACATTATACAACTCATCATAGATCTTTATAAAATTACAATAAAAATGTGATTCAACATAATTTTAGTAAGTCATGGCCTAAGAGTATGAAATAGGTGGAAAACGAATTTCCTAAAGTTTGTAAAGTAAAATAAAGGCTGCCTTCATGAAAACCTTGGTTTTAAAAAATTATACTCTACAAAAAGCTTATACATATAGCTAATATATACGACAGAAAAACATAATTTTCATAGCAAAACTAAAAATTCTAGGAAAGCGCAACAGAAATAATATCAGAGCATTTAAATTTCTAACTTTCCTTCAATATGTTTATTTACGCCAAATTTTGCATGTGGCGTTGTATTTGCCAAAATCATAACTTTTTACGATTTTGGCAAATACACAATAGTGGTAGTCAATAAATAAAAAATCACATAAATCTGGACATGTGGTAGATTTATTATTATATATTAATTATCGGTGGAGCGAAGCCGCGAGCAAAAGCTAATAAAAAATATCAAACGAACGCTAAAGCCATTATGTGGATTATGAATATTTATAGCCAGTCTATTTAAGTCCTTAATTTTTCATGTGATTAGGTTCGCGTTTTTATCTTAATATAAGATAAATTATAAAAAAAACCTCTACATAAATAAATATAGTAATCTAAACTATTGTTAGTTTAATAGTTGTTTTTGTATTTAGATGAACCGTATGTCGTCGTTGATTTGAATATTTTAGGATATCTGATGATACCAAAATAGAAATGGAAAATTTCTTTTGTAGATAAAGGTATTACATATATTCAAAACTGTGTTTATACTATCTATATGTAAAAGTTATACAGCTTGAGTTATATTCTATTGGTTAGATTGTTGGTCTAAAGTTCAGTGACCCTACACTGAGCTCAAGATCGTGGATTCGATTCCTGTACGAGAATAAATATTTGATAATGATATACTTATAAGTATGTATGATGTTCCTTATGGGTTCATAAACGGTTGACGGCTCCTACGAAATTTTCGGAGAATCTTTAGTTTAACCCATTAGGAAATCCTGTACCTACAGTTTTCCTTGAACTGTCGGTGACTGTTTTTTTTTTCTAGTGATAGGATATTATTTTGTACATTGAAGTATTTAAGGTCAGTGGTAAAGCCATTGGCTTATGCATGTACCCGCTAGAAGAAACGAGAAAAAGAAAATTAAATTCAGGATGAATCATAATTATAACTGCGGTGGTTTCATTATATTTAATGTTTTTTAGTATGTGTTTCGAATGAATATATATCTAAATTAAGCGGGCTGGTAGTTATTATATAACCCTCTTGTTGCTTCTATTTATCCGTTATTAATATTGGTAAAACGCTCGCCATACGTATTATTCTTTTGTGCGGAAATTATTTTTTTTATAATAAAATATATTAATATTAACTAACGTTTGGGAAAAAATCACTTTCAGCCATTATTTCGTTAAATTAAACATGCTACAAACACAAAATTAATCGCGAAAACAATAACGCCACTGCCTCTTAAGAACTTTAAAATTGTTTTCTAAGGCTTTCATGAGCACTACAAGTTGAATTAAAACTATTTTTATGGATTTAATGTAAAAATAAATAACTTACTTGCATTTTAATTTATTCCTTTATTAAGTGGTCTCCTAACGCATAACGTCAATAAGTGTATAATAATATTATTTTTATTCTTTTTAGAGGCCTTTTTGTATCGAGTGTTTTTTATCGTTATCTTTTAGCATTAAAATTATACATTATCCCTGATGAAAATAAGCTATATTTTATAATAATCATCATCATCATCACTAATATTATAAAGAGGAAAGATTTGATTATTTGTTTGTTTGAATTAAATGGACTCCGAAACACCGGGACCGATTTAATAAAATAATTTACCATTAAAATCCTACATTATCTCTCTGATGAACATAGGTTATATTAAATACGAGAAAAAATAAGGATTCGCGTGAAAATTTCGACAATGTTATCTATACTAATATTATAAAGAGGAAAGGTTTGATTATTTTTTTGTTTGTTTGAAATGAATAGGCTCCGAAACTACTGGACCGATTTCGAAAATTCTTTCACCGTTGGCAAGCTACACTATTCCCGAGTGACATAGGCTATGTTTCATTTTCAAAAATAATAGGGATGATTACTAAAACTTGAATATTCTAACGCAAGGTGTAAAAAAATAAACAAAAAACTGCGTGCGCTGCGAAAACGGTGAAAGTTACGCAAAAATGATGTTCTATGAAATTGTTCCTCTTTAAAAGTTCCACAGATTACACGAAAAGCGACCTATACGCGGGCGGAGCCGCGGGCAACACCTAGTAAATTATAAATATATTAAGTAACATGATTCAAGACTGTCATATATATACGAATATTAATAAATATAAACATTTAAAGTTAAAATGATTTACAATCACTAATAACACTATGATGAAGGGATTTATATTATTACTAGCTGTTGCCCGTGATTCCTTATGACTACGATCATAAGCCATATAAATATAATTTTTACAGTGTACGTGGACGCATAATTTATTTTTTTATTTATTTATTTTATGCGTATAATAATATGCGGATTTATATAATCGACGGTTTGAGGGCTTTAGACCAAGCGTATTTTTTTTATAAATGTAGTTATTAACAAATTTGGAATAATAAAAAGCGCTGATTCCTAATATTTATACAATTATTACTTCGCTAAAAAAAGTTGCTTAGACTAAATAGTCCTGGAATCGTCGTAATACATTTTAAACTTTAAATTTAACCCAACAAGCAATCGTATCCGTGCCAAGATGAGATGTAGGTGTCTGTCAGTAAGTTATTTAATTAGTCATCTCCCTCCAACGGTTCCGAAGATCCAAGATCTTAGAGTTCCGGATGCACACAAAACGCACCAATACTAGTATTTGTCTTAAATAAGAACAGGATTCTAAAACCTTGTATATCTCCCTCCACTCCACTCCACTCCTACTTCAATGCACACGCCAAAGGAACAATTTACATAACAAGTCCAAAATATCACAAATTACGAAATACTCTACAGTACCTCAACTCAACATTTGTTGTAATTCTCAACTACCCCTGATATTAAGAAATGAACAAGATAAAAATCGATATTAGATATTAAACATATCCCAGCATCCGAATTACTTCCACTATCTGTGGACCAAATTAGTACTCACAATGAGATTAACATATATTACGCGTTAACAGGATATAAACTAGATAATTTTTAACAATACTAAATAGTTGTGAATTCACGTTACTAAAACAAATTTTATAAAATATTTAGAATTTAATATCGGCAGTAAACTTTATCCGAAACCCCACTTAACTATCACTGCTGAACAATAAAATATATCTTGACTTTTAGAATACTTTTATCGTGTTTTTTATAAAATTGACACAACCAGGTTACTATTTGACAGGTTACTAGCATTATGGTTTATGGCGGTGCAGGTAAATTTTATTTTATAAATTTCGAACATATTGTTTTTTTGGTTTTGTTTTAAAAGGACATTTTTTTTTAATTATTTTTTTTACTGTCTCTACGTCGCGGGGGGCTTTACAAGCTTATAAATAACGGATATCAAATGGACCTAGACTCGAAACAACAATATGTAGATCATACGAGGAATTGTTTGGTTCAGCAGCCCCTACCTTTGGTTCAGCACTCAGATTACCTAACTACTATGTCAACAGGTCATTTAAAAGATTCAATAGCTTCCCTTTTCAAAATGATAACTATCAGTCCATATCGATAACCTACACCTAAAGTATTTCTATAATAAAGTATTATTAATATAATAACTATATATTTAGAGAATCATTCTCAAATAGCATATTTCCCTATAACCATAACATTATTTCAAAACGGACAAACCATAGAATATTCGATTCACACTCGTAAAAACGCAGTGTAGTGTCAACAAATCGTCACGTTCAATATTGTCCCCTAATCTATATATTACAAATATAATATTAATAAAAATAGTAATAATTTCATTACACCCCAAAAATTAATAAAACTATAAGTTCAGGATAATTTTACTATAATTATTAGAACTAATATTAAACAACCGTCAAAACAAGCAAGTCAGCTTCAAATAATATTTTTATTAAATTTATAGACATTTTTAATCTTTACCTTAAATATTTACTTGGTTTTAAAATTGTTTGTATCCTAAATCTATATAACATGTATGTAGTTTTGAACATCTTTATGAAATAGGTACTCCAACAAATATCTTCAGTGTATCGTCAATTTTGCTAACATGTTCCGCTGGTGCAGATTCAATTCCCAGGGTGGATTAACATCCACTCTGGGAATTGAATCTGATATAACTATCGTAACAATAAATTTAATGTTGAATGCCTGACAGCTCTACATAGGAAAAGTCGACTTATCCAATCTTTTATCTTTAATCATTAAAATTGTAAAATTTCAACTTCTGTGCTAACCTCTGTGTGTATGTGTATCTAGGTCTTCAAACGGAACGTCTATACCTGCAGAGCTAATGTGAACTACTATAAACTATCATAGTTTGAAGAAAATATGTTAAATTTTACAATTATATTACTTCGTAAATTTATAAATTAATATCATATTTTTATTTTTAGCGACGCGAATGAACGAATGCTTTTCTATTCCTGCATTTCGAGGTAATGAGATATGTATCAGTTTTACAATTTATTTTTTCTGTGGTAAAAGAACGAATGATTTAGGATGACGTCATCAAAACTTTCTCTCTTTCTCTCTTATCGAATCATTATTAAAGTCAGATAACTTTTAAGGTGTTATGGCACGAAAATGAAAAATAAGATTATTGTAATATTGCTTTAAGAGCTACTGATAAGCAGGTGTTACAGATAAAGCAAGTATAATACAATGCATTATTCAAACTATATAAAAACAGTTTTGACATTCATGGAAGCTTTGAATCAGAAGCTTAACGTTAGAAATATTTTTTTTATTTTCCCACGCGACGAGACAACAGACAGTGAATCAAAGTGGCATATAGATATGAGAGGGTCATGGAGCGAGATCCGAAACTATTCAATGAAAAAACACACAAAAGAAATAAAACCTAACGATAGAGCGTAAACAGTAAAATTATATCAGTTAAGGGTTACTTTTTAGGTGAACATTGTTCGATATATAATTATGTCCAGATATGTATAAAAGAAAAGAAAGATACATGCGTCTTTAAAGTAGAATATGTTATGGTAACAATCAAAATATTTTCATCTAAAACTGATGTTTTTTTTGATAATGCATCTTAAATATATGATGAATAATAATAACTTAAAGGTGTTTGAACGCGATCGTGTTGTTCACAGCATCCTTTATGAATAATCTTAAATGCCGAATAAATCCTGTAAATACAATTTCAGTTTTAGAATTTTATTTGTT
This sequence comes from Napeogenes inachia, assembly GCA_959347355.1. Lineage (NCBI taxonomy): Eukaryota > Metazoa > Arthropoda > Insecta > Lepidoptera > Nymphalidae > Napeogenes > Napeogenes inachia. The sequence goes on along the minus strand of OY365795.1, from coordinate 2,151,689 downwards.
TATTCTCTAAATAAGTAGATAATTGGATTAAACAGTATTTTAAGCCGGTTCAACAGTCGTCGAACCGTCCCTTTGTCCCGTGGCTTGAAGTGTATACATTAGGGCAGTCACGTCTGTACGGGGACAGGGGATTTAATTGGGACTTCTGACAATCTAGCATAATTAATTCTAAACTTTATTATATACCAAAGAGACGAAATTCATTTGTACTATTTTATTAACATAAGTTTATTAATAATTCGTCTATTTATTAACTTTGTTACAGAAATAAAGAGTACTTTTGTATTTTTATTATTCTTATATGTTGTACTAAAATAAAGTCAACATTAAAACATTGAATACGAATATTAATAAATAATATTACGGTTCAAAATCTTTAACCGTCTAAAGTTTAGTGACTTCATAAATATATAAAGCTGAAATATAATAGCCTTATATTGGAAAACAGGTATAAAAGTTTCCAATCGCAAATGACTAATGTCTGTAAAATTGGATATACCTATTTAGTGATTTTTATATTAAGTTTTTTAAATTTATATTCAGTTAATTCCTTTTAGGCAATGTGGAATTTTAAAATTAGATGCTAAGTTGAACTTTGACATTTTAAAAGCTTGATATTTTTAGAAACGACCTCAATCACGTATAGAATTTTAGTCGACACAGAAATACCTCAAAGTCTAAAAAATACAAAAGATATGTTTTCAACCGGAAAAACTAACACCTCTAAATAATAAAGCAACTGTAAAAACATACGATCTTTATTTTAGAACTAAAAATATCCAGAGCAAAATACAAAAATATCAAATGTCCACGTCAGTGATGGCAGGCCGAGGTAACGTTGTCTAAACCTTTGAACTTAAAACATCTAAATCTACAACGTTTTAAAATTATGAAATTAATGCTCAAAAATATAAAATAATGTTTTTTAAATTTGCTGTTGACTGTCTTTTGTGTTAAAGTAAAATGCTGTGGATTTTGTCTAAAGAATAAATCAATCGAATTTACCTTTAGTTATACCAATGGAAGTCCAATTGAACAATAAAAACACACACACGCACACACGCACGCACACACACACACGCACTCACGCACCCACACGCTCTTTAATTACTTAGTTTGGCCATAAATACTGTTACAATTAAAAATAAAAAAATATTACATTTGAATTTGGAATCTGTCATTTTTATACGATTGTTCAATGTGTTTTCTCATTTTGGCGCCAATACATTGTACAATATTAAAATGGAGTGGGGTGATAAAGAGAACAGAATCGCTGTGATTGCATTACACAAAGTAGGTATGGAGTCAAATGCAATTTTTAAAACTCTCCATACACTTGGTATTAGTCAAATATTTGTGTACCGGGCTATTAATAGGTACAATGAGACTTCCTCTGTTTGTGACAGAGAAAGATCTTGCCGTCGACGTAGTGTTCGTACGAAATAGCTGGTCAAAGCAGTCAGGGAAAGAATTCTAAGAAATCCTGTCCGAAAGCAAAACATTATATCTCGGAAAATGAAGATAGCACCTAGAACCATGTCGCGTGTTTTAAGAAATGGCTTAGGACTTGCAGCCTATAAGAGATGCACTGGTTATTTCTTAATTGATAAATTAAAGATGAATAGGGTGGTAAAATCGAAACAACTACTGAAACGGTATGCAAAGGGAGGTCAAAGAGTAATTTTGTTTAGGGAAGAGAATTTTTTTACAATTAAGCAACATTATAAGCAAACAAAATCACATCATTCAGATAATTCAAAATACAGAGTAGAATCAACAAAATAAATACTTGAACGATTATGATCCTGTTAATAATATTTATTTTAAATTAACTCTTTTACTACCCGTACATCTAAATAAGACTATTTTTAATGCAGCATTCGAAACTTCGGGTTAAATTTAAAGTTTATAATTTAAAAATATAAACTCAATTATACGCGAGTTAGATCTGTGAAATAGTTTTATTCAAATGTGCAATATATAAGTATCTTAATTATCAAACACGTTATATATATATATATTACAAGTGACTACTTACTTCTTAACCAGAATCTTCCCCGATTTATCAGCTTGGAGAACTATCTTGGTGTGCAACTTCTCCAAAAACTTGATGGTGGGGTTGTTGAACTGGTTGATGTTATAAGCCAGCGCGAACAGCTCCTCAGTCCACATCTAAAACAAATAAATTTGATATCATTTGAGTAACATCAATACATAGAATACCTAGGTTTTATATTGTTAAGGATAGGATTTCATTGATTTTGCATCAATCGTCACTGGCTTAAGCACTAATTCCTTGTGATTGGTCTTGATAATCCCGTCACCTTCAATAGTTTACTATATAGAGTTTGAAATTTATTATAAACATGTTTAAATATGTTAAGTTTCTATAAATATTAAGTGAAAACAACAAAGGCCGGAATCGAACCCTCGACTCGAAGTTTTCATTCTTTATTTACTAAAATTAATAAATAAAATAATATCTTCTGTAATAACAATTATAATATGATTTTTTATTTGGCTTAAAAATTAATGACAATATCATGAATGTGACCAAACGGTTAAAGGTCAAAAATATTATAAAAGGGCCAAGTAACATTACAACATAAAAGTTATGAACAAATATAATATTCTGGAATTTGGCCAAATATAGATATAACTAATAGAATTTGACATATTAAGAGCAAAGCTTTCAGAAATATATTATTTTATATAATTGAAATGTTGTAGACAAATTATTTAGAACTGAATAATAGAACAAGTAGCAGAGTTGCTATTAGATCTTTAATGGTATATAATTGCAACAAACATATTTAGAATATAAAATTCTGGAATTCTGAATTGTTTTCAGTCTGCACTTTGTCTTGAAATGAATTATGAACTCACTTTATACGTAGATTTAAATATACGTTGGTAAATGAAACATTTCTTGCAAACTCCTGCAATAAAATAATCTAAAAGATACAATAAAGATAGTTTCCATCAAAGGCTATGCTCTCTCTTATCTTTTATTATTTTTCTGCGTTACTAGCATAGTTTTTTTTATTATTTTTTCTTGCATGATCAGATTTATAATGTAAGTGCTCATATCTGCACTTAAAATAAGGTTGCAACTAGTAACTTTTAAATACAAGTTAAAAAAAAGTTTAGAAAAATAAGTACAGAAAGAAGCCTTCAAAAAATTTTAAATAATGAATACATACATTTTTTCAAATGTTATTTATATATCTGTTCTTTGTTCGGATAACTTTTAACCTACCGAAACTTTCGAAATTTACTTTTCACTGTTGGTAGGCTCAATAACCAGAGCCGTGATGGAATATAGCTTCATAAACTAAAGTAGAAGTTGCGCCGTTAGCTCAAATAATATAAAGGTATCACATAGACAGAAGAAATGAAATATTTTATTGTACACGGAAAAGATAGGAACATAGTAAAAGTTTGATCTGTCGTAGAAGAATCATAATTTATCACTTCTTCAATATACCAACAACGTTCGACAAGGTACAATGATTTGATATACAAGTCAGAACAGCTCCACCAGTATTATTCATACTCAAAATACTGGAACTGTGTGTCCGTATTTCTGTCCGTGAGCATATTGTGATTATACAGGGTTATTTGTAATTAATTGGCCACCGCTTGCAGGCAGCCTCTCTACATCAATCCCAACAATATTTGTTCTACGACTTAAAACGAATATTTTTTTTTTTTTTTTGTTTTCCCATACACAATTTATATAACACATTTTTATTATATAGATACTGTGAACATATCTTGATTATAAACATACTGTGGGCACATTTTGATTTATTATAAAGCCATTGTGAACATATTCTTATTATATAGATACTCTGAACATATCCTGATTATAAAGATACTGTGAGCATATTCTGATTATAATATCCTTTCTGTTACATAGAAATAAACAGGTGTGATCTGTAATAACAAAACAAAATTGTACGGTTTGTTAATATTTAATAAATGTGATGATAAATGAGGGTCATCGTGCAGATAATGTTGTAGCGGTATAGCTCTGCAACAATACAGAGTAGGTACGAACTCATGAAGTAACACATTTTTATTAAAAGCATAAATAATGTTTCAGATATATCTGATTTTCGTACAAAAGATTATACAGAATCTATCTATTACGACACTAATTTAGATAATGATCTTTAAGAATCGCTGACACGTATTATAATCTGTATCTGGTTACATATATCTATGTATATCAATAAATGTATGCAACATGTGTCTATTAAGTTACAGGATAAAACCCCCACAAAGCTGCGCTAAAAAGATAAGTATTTTTTTTCCAATAAAACCTCGAACAAAGCGCTTAGCCACAGAGCTGTGGACGGAGACACAAATGAAAACTTTTCAATATCCATTTACAGTATTAAATTTCATATAAACGTAGTTAGTAAAGTTTTCTTCGTACTTTTTCGAACGCAACTTGTATCAAAAGAACTTCTGATCATACCAGGTATATACAGACTTGATTGTCCTTTTGTCCACAAAATATAGATTTATACTTAATTCGAATCAACATAACATATAAGATAATCTACAGCTGTAGGTTGGGAAGATTTGGTATATGGTACATTGACATCCGACTGGTAGAAAAAAAAAATAAACAGCAAAAGCTTTAAGACTACAATATTTATAACCACTTTTTCTGACATTTGGGAAACGTTCGCGTAAAAAAAAAAATTTACCTGATTTTAAAATATATTCAAAAGTATTTATAATCTAAAACGAAATATAAATAATTCTTCAGGAGTTTCAGTGAGGCGAGCCGGCGTTTTATCGATTATAGAAGTTATTTAGAACCATCTCGTTTAGATATTTTCATAACTGCCTCAGTTACTGATATTTAACCAAATATAAAATGATTTTAAATCATGATTCAATCTATATCTAATAACGTTGTTTATAAACTTGAAAATAAATTGCAAGTCCGATTGAATTATACAAAATTAAAATCCTCAGTACCAAGTATAATATTCATCATCTTATATCTTTATTGTGTTTCGAGTCCGATTCATCTAATGTTACGTGGTACGGTGGTCTGAACAACAAATATGGACATTGACAAATGCATGGCTACTTTTAAGGATGATGTAGGAGACTCGGATACAGAGAGAGGAAGGGATAACGTGGTGGCATACGACTCTCTCACTCATCGTACGAATTATAGCGACAATTGCTGTCTGATTTACATTTAAATATAATTCTGTGCTGATCAAACCAGCTCGTTTATGGATGCAGTTATTATATGCAGTATTGCCTACAAATAGACAACATTTTCCTAAACATGTCTAAAATTAGTTTTTTGATTTTTTTTTTATTAAAATGTCAATAATAAATCCAAATATAAACAAATCTTTAATTAAGATCGTTCGTTGAAGACCAAGTAAAAGTAACGCCACAAAATATTTTAAATAATAAAAAAACAAAAGCGAGTAGCAAGTGTTCTGTAGATGACTGAACTAAAAGCAATGTTTTAAAATTGTTATGTTTATTTGTACACGAATCGAGCAAAAAATATTTTTCAGACGGTTTTGGATGAAATTTGGTATGATTACAGGTTATTGACCTGGTCAATATTTAGGTTATATACTGTGGAAAATTCTTTCAGTTTAAAAACGATAAATTGATTTTTTATAAGAGTCGGGAGAGGGGTCAGTCGAAGTAAATAGCAATAGCTAGGATATAAATGAATAGATATGAATGAATATTAAAGTTCTATATAGATATAATATTCTCTAAATACAATACTCTCTAATTCTCGAAGCACAGCTGCACATTTACAAATCCCCGAGCGCAGGTCCGTTATCATCGTTTCCATCATGTTACGACAATACAAGATCTTCAACTTACGAGATGTATGGCTGTAAATTAAATGTATGTAAGTTTAAGATTCAAATATTATTCGTGAAAATTAAGTAAATTTAAGGGATTAAAAAATTATAAAACATCTTTTCACTGACCTGCGCTTGAAAAGAGTTATAATAGTTAATCGTTAATTGTATATAATGATGAAAATGACCATTTTTTCTCATTTATACTTATTGTAAAGGTGTATTTGACAGAAAAAGCATTAAGATTTTTCATTCTATCTATACATATAATAAAATTGTCATTGATCCATTTCTGTACATGGTATATATTAAAAAAAAAACAGCATGGGGGGCCTTTATAAGATCAAGAGAACCCAAAACAATGATTTTTTCAGTTTGTCTGTATGTCTGTATGTCAGTATGTTGGTGCACGTTAATCTCAGAAACGGCTGAACCATATTGGATGCAACGGTCAGGAACATATTGTAACAGTCTTCACTTAACATTTAATGTTTATTTTATTTAGATCGGTTAAGAAATAAAAAAGTTACGTCAATTTATATGAATCACGTAATAGGTACCAAGCAAAAATCTTCTATACATGTAATAATTCTGTAGAGGAGTAGTCTCTATACATTGAACATATTACAAAACTAGCAGTACCTGCGACTTCGTACGCGTAGATTTCGATTTTGATAAAACGTACCCTTTGTTCTTACCAAAGTATGTAAATACTTTCAAAGTTTCATCGAACTATATAAAGTAGTTTTTGCAGGTACCTATAGATACAAACTTCATACATTTTGGATGAAGTTTTCGGGAATATAATGTCATTGGCTTCACTTTACATTTAGTGTATTTTTTATTTAAATCGGTCAACAAATAAATAAGTTAATAATCTCTTATTTTCCTACCATTGTGGTAAGAATTTTCTTCTAAATTGTAATAGTGGTCCTCTTCTCAGGGAATAATAATATCCTTTCTAATAAAACAAATTCGAAATTAGATTAAATCCTCTGTAAAAAAAATATCAGTGATTAAAAATATAAATATAAACTAGAAATACTTCTACACGCAAAAACTACGAGTACTTGCCGGAGTTTAGTGAAACTTTGGACGAGTACGTTTTATCGAAATCGAAATTTATGAGTACGAAGTCGCAGGCAGAGCTATTTTTGAATTGATTTGGTAAATGCTCCTTCAATAGTTATCAGATATTATTAAATTAAAATTAATCCGATGAGATCAAAACCAATTTTACGACTAACTTCAGCTCAATAGAACAATTCAGTTGAGATTCAAAGAGGATAGCGAAGTACTTAATTTATTGAGTAACGGTCACTAAAAGTTATTAACTTGTTGAGTGTACTAGTAAATCATTTAGTGCCCCTGTTATGGTATATTTGAAAACAGTAATTGGATTTCAGATATACATTCAGACAGTTTACCTATTATTTTCACTTTACAGGACTCATTAGGAATACATACAAGATAAATAACCTATGAGTTTTGTTCAAATATACATTTTATTGACAAAAAACAGGCGACGGCAAATCACCCTATTTATTTTAATTTTACCGTGGTATTACTTTTCTTTTTACCCTAAATCTTGCTAAGGCAATAAATGGTATGGTATAATGGTATGGTAGATTACATACATTCAAACATAAACAGTACTAAACTAATAACTTACTAGTACACAGTTTCTATAAAAATAAATTGTTTTAAATGGTTATAAAATATGGACTTTCTTAAACTTATATTTGATAAATTAAAAAAAGAAATCTAAACCCTATCATCTCACATATTTCTTGTTAGTTCCAACTCTGCTAGGAGAATAAAATACTAAATATAATGAAATACTTTGACATTTTGTTTAAGAACATCTTCTAAATGTTTGAGTTTTTTTCTCAGAACAATAACTAAAGCATAGAAGTAGCCTAAATTTGAAGACTTAAATTGTGCGTAACAGACAACTGTTTCATTCTGTGAAAACATATTGATTAAAGAAACATATAAGGTTGTCAGAACAGCAAAATGTACTCTTATAAATGTAAATTGGTCACCATTTGGTCACCATTATGACGGTAATTTGGAAAGTACAAAATTCAAATTAAAGACGGATAGGTAATTTCGATTTACCTATTTCTTTTTAGTTTGATCAAAGATTTTAGGATGGCTTCTCTACATACTCTATGGAAATCTCTCGGTTTAATATCAATTTCCTGTCAATATCTTCTGTCCGTTTGACAAGCACACGTCAATGAAAATTAGGTAACCTTTCAGTCTGCAGGAAGTGTGCGAGATACAATGGAGTCCTTTACGAATTAGACACGTCAGGTTCAATAAAATAAAACTTACTATGTAGATAACTAAGTATGACGTGATTTTTATGCGCCTATTTCCAAATTCTGAATACGATTTGATTCTTCTAATCATTTTTTTAAGTAGGATGTTGTAGAAGACATGTTGCATCTTAAATCTTAATGTCCTTATGTCCTTATTAACGATTTTATATTTAACATATTACTTTAAAAGAAAAAATATATATTTTTTTAATTGTGATATGGGTTTTTTAAACCAGAAAGCTAAAATAATTTACGATTAAGATTTCTAAACATGTCAAAATACAGGTATATATATAAACTTTCTTCCTTTACATAACCCACAGATGGAGTTATCAAAAAGTATAATTCCTTCTCTACATCTTATAGGAAACTCCTAAACAAAATTGAAACATTCTAAGAGCAAGCGGGCGGGTCTCAGTACCCCCCACTCCCCCGGTGACGCTGTTATAGCACTTGGCTAACAGCATAGTCAGTACACACCAAAAAAAAAAAAAAACCTAAGACCAAGTTACACTGAGCTTAAATGAGTCAGTGAGTTGGTACCTTTTATACGTACACGTACGAAATATAATATTTCGAACCATTTTAATATGAAAGGTATATTAGTTAATATTTCCCATACAGTTCCGTTAAACAATCTTAAAACATATAGCATTTCTCCAACGTCCCTGCTATTAGTATTCTGAGCACGTTGGCATCACCAGATCCCCCGGTTCTGAATGGTCATGTCTTTTTCTATTAAACAAAACCAGAACAATAACATGTTCTCTTTACATTTACAAGATTTTTCGGCAACTATCTTAATTCTTATTTTGTAAATGTTATAATATAAAATATATATTTATAGTATTTATCTCCATACCAATTAAATTATTATTAGAATTGGTACAGCCATAACTTCTTGTTAGGAAGTCTTGAATCCAAGGATTTATAGCTTCATATTTTAAATGGGTTTCTAAGATTTATGTTAAGGACGCGTTTGCAAAACAGATCCAAATCGCATCACTACATTGACAAAGCTCGACTACACACTTGACTACATACACGTACACATGTATAGAGCGCGAATAATATGTAAATGAAACAATTTTATTATTCTAATTTTACAGATTTTATCTTAATACATTAATCTAATCTTAATACATTAATATTCAACGGTGTGTAAAAAACCATTGTTGTTTTATCCGTACACCGGCATTCGATATCACAAACTCACAGTATTAAAATAAGAGCCAGTAAGTAGCACATAACAAGTTATTAGTAACAATTCAAACAACATTTTTCACTACTACCCTACAAAATTCCTAAACAGTTCCTACATATACACAATGATAATACACTTTTGTATAACTCTTATATACATATTCTACATGTAATATTTTTATTTTATGATACAAGTATTATTTATACTCTGACCTGAAAATGCACACATAGTGGCTGCTACTTAATCTACGAGACAAAAAAGCTAGGTCATTCGTGTTTAGACCCATTGTGTTAAGTATAATGAGATATTACCTCCCGAGACTTTGGAATTATCTAAAGGTACGTAAGTATGTTATGTAGCTTGGTAACATTTAATCGTCAGATTTAATAGACTGACAATAAGAATTATAATTAGATATTACCCAGTTTTTTAAAGTGAAACTTTTATTACATCGTCTCAAACTTTTTCGTCTGTGTGTTGCATGTCGCGTGACGGTAGGCCGATTTCTTATAAGTAGAATGAAATACTTCTTTATTATAATAATTTTTTTTTTACACATTTTACACATTATATATTACCAACATATTTTTTATATGTATATAACAATTATAAAAACAGTATAATTTTATAAATATAAATTTCTTACTTATGAAAACTTCGATTATTGTCGAAAGGAATAGGTTCTTTTTTACACAGAATACACGTTTTTGTCATTTTATTGACTCAAAAAATATACTTTAAATTAAACAGTATATAATTTTGTATAATTTGTAATCCAATTTTATCTTAGGTTGAAATATTAGATTAGCATTTCAGTAAAAATGACAATTGGTCAGTCAATTTACGATTACGAATTACGCGCGAGACGACGACGACGAAGCACGATACGAGGACGATGAAGCACGATACGACGCCGACGAAGTACGATACGACGCCGACGAAGCACGATACGAGGACGATGAAGCACGATACGACGCCGACGAAGTACGATACGACGCCGACGAAGCTCGATACGAGGACGATGAAGCACGATACGACGCCGACGAAGTACGATACGACGCCGACGAAGCACGATACGACGCCGACCAAGCACGATACGACGCCGACGAAGCACGATACGAGGACGATGAAGCACGATACGACGCCGACGAAGTACGATACGACGCCGACGAAGCACGATACGACGCCGACCAAGCACGATACGACGCCGACCAAGTTGTCATTAGTTTTTACTGACTGTTTCTTTGTGCTTTCACTGCTTTTTCAGGCTGTTCTCTTTTTCTTTTCAGAAATTAGAATTTCATTCAACATGGCTCCCAATAAAAAAAGTGTTGTTTGGAACTATTACGAAAAAAATGACGACAAAACTGCCAGATGCCAGCTATGTCAAAAAAATGTTAAAACGGCTGGCAATACCTCCAATGCAATGGCACATATTAAAAATATTCATAAAGCTGTCTACTTGGAAGTTTTCCAAAATACTAAAAATACTGCTGCTGCTACAAAAGATTCATATTCAGATTTGTCAAACCCTATCCCTAGTACTTCAAAACAAGATCATGCCACGATATCGAAACTTACCGTAAACGAATATCAACTGTCGCCTTCAATTTCAATGTTGTCGTCCTCGCCAATGGATACTAACGAGATAAGTACTAACGATTCTCAAACTGATCACAAGATTGATTATGATAGGCAATTACCTTTTAAACGCCAGAGGTCAATTGAAAGTAGCTTTGGAGAAATTTACGCGTATACCTCTACTGGTGACAAAACTAAAAGAATTAATAATGCAATAATGTTCATGATCAGTAAAGACAATCAACCTTTTTCATTAGTCGAAAATGAAGGTTTCAAGCATCTTTTGAAAGTTACAGCACCTCATTACAAGATTCCTAGCAGAACCACTGTGACACGCTGGTTAGACGAGAAGTATGATATATTAGCAACAGTCATGAAAAATAAATTATGCAATGTAGAAAATCTTACCTTAACAAGTGACATTTGGTCAGACCTACAAATGAGAAGTTACCTAGGAATAACTGCTCATTTTGGCATCCAAATAGAATTTCACTCTGTAACTTTAGGAGTGTACCACTTAGATAAACGACATACTTCCGAATATATTGCACAAATGCTCACTAAAACTTGTAAAGAGTGGGGATTCAATACTGATAAAGTCACGGCAGTGATAACCGATAATGCAGCAAACATGGTGAAGGCTGTTGAAATTGCATTTGGGAAAAGAAAGCATATCCCATGCTTTGCGCATACACTAAATTTAGTCGCTGAACATATTTTGGGAATTCCAGAATTACAGCTAATATTAACGAAAGTAAAAAATGTTGTTACTTTTTTTAAACAAAGTTGTGTGGCAAGTGACGAGTTGCGTAAATCAGTTAAAGCTGAAACAAAACTGATTCAGGACGTCCCTACACGTTGGAATAGCACGTAATTTATGATCATACGTTTTCTTGATTTAAAAAATGCTGTAAGCGAAATTTTGATTCGTCATAAAACAGCACCGCCGATGTTAACGGGTATGGAGTTGACAATGTTAATATCGCTTCTTAACATATTACGCCCACTGGAAGCAGCGACTAAGGAAATATCTGGCGATAAATATTGCTCTAGCAGCAAGGTCATTCCTTTAGTGCACTGCATGGTATCAAAACTGAAAAATGTTATTATTGAAGAACCTTTAATCAAGGAGGTACATAAACGCGCTCTTGCCGAGATTAACAAACGAATGGGCGCCATCGAACAGGTATCAGTATTAGCTATTGCCACAATATTGGACCCAAGATTCAAAAAACTTCATTTTGAAGATCCGTTGGCCTGCGGAAATGTCGTTAGTAAAATTAAAGATATGATGAAAAAAAATCAGCAGGATGAATTATGTACTGCAACGGAATCGGACTCGGACAATTCCGATAAAATTAGCCTGTCGGATTATAGCCTCTGGAGTGATCACCATAAACTAGTCCAGCGGAATTGGAAAACGAATAAAACAGACGAAACTCTATCAGATGAGTTGTCGCTTTATTTGAGGGCTCCAGTTAGTAGATTGAATGAAAATCCATTAGAAGTGTGGGCAGATTACAAAATACAGTTCCCAAAATTATATAATATAGCATTTAAATATTTAACTATGGTGGCTAGCTCTGTTCCCTCTGAAAGACTTTTTTCAAAAGCCGCACAGGTCCTATCTCAACAGAGAAGCAGACTTCAAGCCAAAAGAGTGAACAAAATTTTGTTTTTGCAAGGTCTAGAGAAAAAATATTGGGATTTATAAATAAAGTTAAGTAAAAAAGTATGTAGTTGAGTATAGAGTTTTATTTTTAATAAATAAAGTTGATTCGTTTCTTAATCCTAGCAGTTTTTACTTATATTAACCTGAAACCTATCTAATATTGTAAGAATAGTTAAATAAAAACAAATTACTTACGACATATCGAAAATATCGATATAGTTGGACAATATATCGCAAAGTATCGATAGAACACTACGATATATTATATCGAAAAAAATATCGATATTTTTTTTGTATGAACATGTCTAGTAGGGATAAAGTGAAAGGCGCTCGTATCGATGCGGTTTTTACTAGATACATTGAAAAAATCGAATGTAAGTCACTGTTCACGTATTTTAGTTACCATAAAATATTGGTTACATTTATAAACTGTGAAATTCATGATGAAGATGGAATTGATAATAGAATGATTGAAAATAATTGAAAAACGGATCAAAATGACTCAACAATTATAAAATATTGTTTTCAGTGTTTTAATATGTGTATATCATCTAAATAATTGTTAAGTATTATGTATGTCGTACTGTAAGACACAGAGTTCAATAAAAATATTAGTTGGAGACCTAGTCTACTTTTATCATTTCCCATTATCATTCCCATTTTCTAAGTATAAAATTAAGATTGATGAAGCAATTTTTATACCCTTAATGGAATATTATTCCGAAAATTTTTAGTTAAATGTCTATAATGTGAAAAAAAGTTTCACTTTTACGGTGGTTTCATAAAACCACACAAGTTTTTTTACAATCATTCTCTTTAATTTTTATTATTTCTGGAACACTTGTTAATAAAAGTACTTTTTTGACATTCAGATTATTGAATATTTCGAAAGTCAAGTCGATCCGTAGCAAAACGCTAGTTATTATATATTCTTTTTCAGTTATTAGGATACTAACTATCCTAATGTAATTAAATTTTAGTAATTGGTTGGTTTAGTTCTGTTACTAACCGTCTTGAGTTCTGACTGGTTTCATTGTTACTTGTATGATAGCCAGCCAGATATTCGTGTTGATACCTAACACACTCATTGTATTATATAAACAGGAGTACTGCAAGGATGTATGTTGTATCCTTTCCTCTTTCCTCTTTTCAAGAGGAATACGGAATATGGAGGATAGGAAATTAACTGATTTTACTTCTTGTATTCATCGTATTAATGACGATTTAGTATGTATATCAAACTGGAGAAAAATATTTATTATTAAAAACTCAACTTTGGCTTTGGGAATCAGGAATTAACAATCAACTAGTCAAAAATTCCGTCGATATGGTTAGGTGTCATTATTATTCCTTTTAATAAAAAGTTAAAAACTCATCTTCTCAAAACCGTTATCCTGAGTACCGCATATGAACTAAATAGGAAGATTTTCGTTCAATTTCGATCCGTAGACTTACAAACTTTTTGCGATAACAGAACCTGCTGTTGATTCTTGACGTTGGAAAGTTTATTTTGTTAATATTAACGAGAAGACAGATAAACAGTTAAGTGCCTTTAGAAATTGAATACACGGTTTATATTGACCATCCCGAATTTGACAACGTCCATGAATTCCTTTAAATTTCATATATCGCAGCGATTTCAAACTTTATTGTGACTAGTCCGTCTTTTAATTTAAATTTATATTATTCAAGGTATCAGTTAACTGAAACAATGTGCAGGAATGTTTCATTTTATTTTTTTCGTTTTAGAGCCTATCGTATAGTAAGGTTATCAAATGATTCTGAAATGATTGATCTTAACCTTACTGTTATTAAAGAGGCAGATATAGTGACAGAATTCCAATCTAACTGTAATGTCTGCTTACAAAGTCAGTTCTAATCAATTCCTCTAAAACTACGTTGCAAAAAATATAGTGGTTTTGTATTTGGAAGAACTGATATTATAAAAATATAATAAATCAAATCATGATAGGAATGAGAAAGAGAAGAGAAAATTTAAAATATTCACTAATAAAATCAAGAGCGGCCACTTCCAGTAAAAAGCTCAGCGAAAATTGCTGTTAAAAAACTAAAAAGATTTTTAGAACCAGCTAAATAGTTAATACAAGCTACAGTTAAAATGATTGTTGCGTAAATTATCTGTTCTATATAAGTATTAAAATCTCTTATAATGGAATTTTAGTAGAGATCTGCTAATATATATTTTGGAGTACAGCTTGGATCTGTACTCACGGATTGAGTTCAGTTTGGATCCGTATATTGTCGTTAATATTCACTACAACAATAAGATTTACTTTATCGGTCTGAGACAGCACTTTGAAGTTCCAAAGTGAGTTAAGTTTTAACGCTTTAGTAATATTGCTAGAATTAACTTTTTAATTTACTTTTTTTTAACTTCATATGCTGATTGATGAGCCCCTTATTTAGCATTTATTTATTTCTTTATTTAACATTTATGTACACACAGAATACTTATTAGATAAACATATTTTAACATGAATTACATGAAATACATGAAATACAACTCTTAATAAGGTTAAATAGAGAATTCAAAAAACGTCTATCGTTTTCGAAACTAAGAAAAACTACTATTTATATTATAAATATTTTTTCCTTAATAAAACATCTCCAAGAAAGTTTCAGGGTTAATATTGTCGGTTCACGATGTAGAAACGAGTCTATATTTTAGTAATGTAATCGAAATCAAAGCCTCCGTGTAAATCAATATTATAATAAAGGCCATAAAACAATAGTGGATACAGAGCTTCAAACTGAAATTCAGACTGAAATTTCAACTGGAAGCTGTAATAGTCTAGCCGTCTCCGCCAGCTCTTGATATAATTAATTAAGGCAAAACGTTTTCAAATATTTTACAATTTGCTGAAAAATCTCTATCCACATCTAAATATTTATTTAACAAAAAAACCAACACGTAATATTTACTAAAATTACATTTGTAATATTATTTTTATCGTAAGATTTGTAAAAAAATATATTCAATTCAAACAAAGAGGTTACAAAAATCTCTTTTGAGGGTGGTATATGGTAGTGTCGAGTAGGTTCCTTATCGTCATTGAGTCGTCAGTTTTTCCCCCGGTGACGCTGTAATAGCCAACAGGGCTAACAGCATAGACAGACAAAAAAAAAAAAAAAAAAAAAAAAAAAAAAAGAGTCGTCAGCCGCGTCTTACATCAGACGGGATAGGTGAGATAGGTTTCAATAGACATATAACAGTTAATGTCATAAATTAGGGATGAGATATGGTTTACATTACCATAACTAGGTTGACAGCCCTTCTTACTATTAGTTGGGCGCAGATTTAATTATTTTATTCGTACATTTTGCGAAGTTTTGTTTTTCAGCGATTTTTCCAGAAGTACACGAACGATCACTGATTTTTTGTTGCTAAATCATCGATGATGATGCTGCTATCAAATCAAAAAAACCGAAACAATCGGTTCAGTAGGTAGTTCAGGAGAAGCATCAGGGAGATCGCATTGCAGCCAAACACACTACATGAGCTTCGCTCCTCGCTGCACTCAATTATGTTATTAAATTTATTACTGAAGCTATCAACTTAGTAATTAAACTACAAGTAGATTTATATACGAATATAAAACAATGTCTAACGTTCATAAATTCATTTAATTAAAGTAATTTATCATTTTATACGGTGGATGTTGAATGGTTTTTTTATCATATGAACTGGAATATTTAATTTTAAAGCGACCGCGTCATATTTGGAAAATGGAGAGCCAACAGAGGGTAGGATAAAGAGAACCCAGGGGTTCGATGGTGTTATAGGTATATGGTACGAAACGCAAATCTATCCAACAAAGTTTATTAGAAACTTGTTGGAAGTTTGTAACTCTTAACTATGTATTCTGCTTCATTTAGAGTTATTTATTTTCCTTTTAGCTTTCGCAACTTAGATTGTTAACAGTAGAAACTTTGTCAGAATTATTAAAATTTTCAGTTTTTACTTCAAATACTTTTTAACCACTATGACATTTAGAATAAATAAATGGTTCAATAAACTCACCTGAGCAATCTCTTTCCTGGTGCAGCAGAAATTGACGAATGTGATGTTAACGAAGTCGAGGCCGTGGCAGACAGTGACCGTCTTCTCCTCCAGAGATCCCTGTGATCCGATCAACACCACGTTTCTTATCTTTGGGTCCTGGGAAACAAAAATCAAATATTAAATGAAATCTTTGCAGTAAACAAAAAAAGGATTTCTACAAATTAAAACCCATGTAAAAATGATTGAAACAAGTTATTAATTAAATTAATTTCAATGCTAATTTAATCTGTCAAGTTAAAAACACTGGATAGGATTTTTGAAAGAAGTCTAACATATGTCATCTCCGTCCCCAAAAAGCCGGTCAAAATATGTAGAATGCTTTAGTCCCTGAAGCGGATAGCAATAGGGTAGGTACCAGAATAGTCAGAACAGTTGTCCAGAAATCATAGAACCGAATCCCAGTGATAACGATTAATTTTACATTCTATGCCTAAGATTGAAATAAGCTTAACAAATGCTAAAATTTTTATAGATAATGGAAAACATAATATAAGTAAGAAAATATAACAATTAAATAGTACATTAAGAAAATTAAATACAAATCGAGATCTTTTATTATAAATGTTTCGCTTAGCTTTTTGATGGCAGAATTTAAAAATAAACAAAAAAAATACTATCATCTGAGTCGCCTTCGGGTAAGAAAACAATTTCGTTTGGTTTATCTTTTTCGTTATTAACTTTATAAAATAAAGTTATTAATAATGATAAACATTTACCAGAACCATTTATTTAATTTTCATAAGTACTCTGAAGTAGCTTTAAGCTATAGTATTTGATAAAAATTTATCGATTTTAATTGTCGTAATTTTTATAATTTATTTATCCAAAGCTAAAATAAGTTTTCATTTATAATTAAAATGATATAAACATAAACAATATAAACCCTCGATGGATAATAAATGGAAATGAAATATATATCTTCATAATGCATGTTATGTTCTAGTAAATATAATATCTTTAACTTGAAGCCTCGTTAAAGGTCTTGTTGTTTTCTTGCTATCTTTATGTTAATTATTACAGGGATTTCTTTTTTCCAGAGAGAGATATATATATATACATACAAATAAATGGCAAAGTGTGATTGGTGCTAGTGTATCATAAAACATTCAGTACCCAGGAAACACTTAGCAAATGAAATGAGATGAACATCTGTAATTAAGTTGAGTGACGACACTATCTCAACAATAAAAACAATAAAACCTTAGATACTCACCTTTTTATGTTTAGTGGGATTTGCTTTCATTTTATAAGTATAAACAAAATCATAAATTTTAAAAGACGATATCACTGATTAAAAAATACGAACAAAATACCTATTGTTAACGGATTTACCAAAAAATTAACATTTGAAAGTTAAATTGAAATAAAACCAATTTACATTTTTTTTAGATCTAACTAGAGTGCAATTCGCATTAAAATTTCCATTGAAAGTTTATTTTACACATTATTTTTTTAAGTTATTATATGTACGCTGAAAATAGCCAGATTCAGTATCAATAATATATAATCTTCCTAAGAAATATAAACGTATATGTAATATTGTTAGCTACCGATGATACCATCCCTTCCGGTTCCAGAAAGCGTCAGCCAAAAGTATATTTCGTTATTTCTACGATCATCAATTACCTAATGCGTCGTAATGGACAGGACAGACCGACAGACAGTTTTGCATACTATATGTATATAAAAACAAGTCCTTATTAAAATATTTTAAGCAAGTAACTGATTATCTCAGACTTCCAATTACGTGTAATTAATAAGCGTAGTAATTATTTCTCAAATAAGCTCTGGTTTTGTAATTGGATATTTTATATGAAAATGATCATATTTTATATATTTGTCTTTTGAAAATAATGTTCTACATAAAATTGTATTTATTAAAACTGAAAAATCAATTTGTTGAATATTGAAATTCAGTCTATTGTTTCTTATATTATTATCTGATAAATTAAACCACTTTAATGTATGTTGCTAAAATGCGAATGTGGAGATGGATGTTTCAGGTGAATGAATAAAATAAGAAGTATATATATTATATATAATAAGATTTACCGAAAGTTATAATAAGATTTACCGAAAGTTGATAGAAAAAATGAAACAAAATCGTTTGCCATGGTGACGAAATGAAAAGAAATGATAATGTAATGAGAAGAGTTAAGTAAGAAGAGAAAAAAAGAAGACTTGGACGGAGTGAGTGAAAATGATGTGGCAGAGAATCAAGTCTGCACTGAGATGATAGAAGAGCATGGAACACCTGAAATAGGACAAGGATAGATGGTATTGATGAATAAAAACACATTCTATTCAAAATAACACAGAAGCAAGACATCTTTTAGAAACAATAAATTTTAATGTTTGATGTAATGTTATGATTAAATAAATATAGAATAAAAAATTAACCGTTACGCAGGGAATCGAACCCGCGACCTCCGTGAAACTGTCCCGTCGCTCCACCAATTGATCTGCCGTATCGCTACCCGTCTCGGTGAATTGAGCTTTCTATATACGGTCGTCTTTTTCGGGACTGTGGTGACATTTATTAGACGTGCTTTGAAACTCCTAAAATTTAAAAGTAAAAAATATTTTTTAAACCAAATCGAAAAACTAGTTCAACAATTGTTCTTGTTACGGTAAATTATTTTAAACCAGGCGCTCGTCCAGACAATACTTTGTTATATATTTTTAATACAAATATTATGACAAATAGTGGTGCTAACTATAAACATGACACTTCATTATGATCTAGCCCAGGAATAAAAGTCTTTTAATTAGACAAATCTTTGACACTAATACTAGAACTATGTTTACCATTCCTGCTGTTAGCTGAGCGCAGGTTCAATTTTATTCGTACATTTTGCTACGTAAGTACGTAACTACTCGTCAAGTACAAGATGATAATGCTGCTATCAAATAGTAGTTCATAAGAAGCATGAGGCAGATCGCATGGAAGACAACTACAAGAGCTTCGCTCCTCGCTGGGTTCATATTATTCATACTTTGAGAGTGACAAAGATAATATAATATTTAGAACGACGTGATATATTTTGGATTATTTTTGTTGACCCAAAAACAATTTAATTACAAGAGTCATATCAGTGTTCCGGTCAGATGAATGTATTTATGTATATATATATGTGTGTGTGTGTGTATGTGTGTATGCATGTAAACTAAACTAAAGAATAAATCAAATCTATACAGAAGGTATATAAATAGCCAACTTATTATAGAACGTCGCGATCCAATCTTCCTCAAATGATATAATGATTTTGCATTTTCTCGGAAATTTGTGACGCTCCTCTGAGATTGTTGTCTTTATATATCTAAACTACTTCTAAAGGGTTTACTTATATATATGCCTACGGTAAACTATAATATTTTATTACTGAAATAATAAATGTAGATATTATAGATTAAAAAATAATTTTCATTTAAATCTCACGTCAGCTCATGACGTCACGAGTACTTTAAAGCTTAAAGCGCTGTAACATGTATTGTAGGATTTATATAAGAATTAAATTGAGACAAATGACAAAAATTATGCTTTTTCGTATAAAAAATTTAAAAAAATGCGTCAGTAACAAATAAATAGAAATTGCATAATAATAAGAATCATAATTTTATTAGATCACTTTGACAATAAATATTATTATCAAAAATTGATTAGGAATATTCATATAGTTTTATTTTTATCATCTATTGATGTGAAGAAGCGATATATATATATATATATATATATATATATATATATATATATATATATATCTTCAAAAACAATAAAGTAAGACGTGGGTTGTGATGTTACGATCTTTACTTCTGATAGGAATATATTTATTTAAGCATAAAACTAAATTATGAGATCTATCTCACGAGTCCTAAATAGACAGTTATAGGCTATATACAGCTATATAGAGGGTACGGTAGGGAAGTAGTTACGAGAATTACGAGAATAATAAAAACAAATTGAAATATCATTCAAGTACCTACGGTAGCTCAATCGGTAGAGCGACGGGACGGTTGCCCAGAGGTCGCGGATTCGAATCCCTGCTCGTAGCTGATTTTTCATTCTATATTTAGCGGCTTTCTATCTTTTTTTGGCGGGTAGATTTTAAACTGTCAAGACTGTTAAGTGCTCCTCAATTATTATCAAATTTTAAAGTTCATTTTAGTTATTCATGATATAATAACTGTTCCTTGCCTTGGTTGACTATCACTTCACATACTAAACAAAATGGATTCATCAGTTGAACATGTTTTTAAAAATATGGAAGAGCTCTCTTCGTCTATAAATAGTCGGATGGATGAGTTTGAAAAACTTATCTCTGCTTCAGCACCATCTAACCCCACTGTAAAATCAGTGAGTACGGAGTTCTTCACATTTAAAACATTTGCGTGGAAAGCTTTGAGTATATTGAAGGCCCAAGTCGAACTGTTAGTCCTTGGCCTTGATCGCGTGGAGACACACACTCGAAGAAAGGTCTTACTTCTGCATGGAGTCAGAGAAGGCACTAGTGAAGATGTAGTGAAGAAAACTCTTGAGGTGCTAGTTGATCGAATGAAGCTGACGGGTTTACACTCAGGTTCCTTTGAAGCCTGCCATAGGTTAGGTTCAAAGAAAGACACTGCACGGCCAATTCTTGTGCGTTTTTCCTCGGTGCAATATCGTGCCAGTGTTTGGAGAGCGAAGACCATGCTGAAGGGCACGAAAATCAAACTCACTGAGTTTCTCACCAAAGCCCGGCAAGATATATTTGCATCAGCTCGCAGTCATTTTGGTCTGAGAAATTGTTGGACAGCAGACGGGATCATAATTGTTCTGCTGCCTGATAAATCACGAGCTAAATTAACATCGGCTTTTGACCTGAAACAATTACTTAAGAAGCATCCAAAAAGTTTCCAATCGCAAGCAGAGGACAATTAGTGTTTGTGCAATTATACTGTACCTGGTTTGTGAACATTTTTTTGTTATTTTTACATATTCATAAGTTTTATGGGGGTATATTCGTATTTCTCTCATCATCACCTCTTTTTTTTGTTTTTAATTTAAATTTTTAAAGTATCTATTGTATTTGTGTTATTAGATGTCATTAATCATAATATGTTAGCTGTCACAATGGAAACGTTCGGATACTCGACACAGAATATTTATGACAGTTAACTTTGTGTAACTTTATGAAATTAATTTCTCATACTCTTCCATTTTGTTTTGTTTTTATTTTATTATTTTAAATTTGTAATCTGTATTTATTTCGCTGCAGTCAACTTATGGGCGAGGATGTATTTTAGTACATTCGTTCTTGTACGATATATAAATAATATTCTATTATATGTATAATAGTATAAAAAATATATATTTTTTCTTATTAATTTTAGTATTTTATCTGATTTTATTTTAATATCATATTTTTATACCTATTTTTATTTATTTATTATTATTATTATTTTTTTTTAACTTGCTTTTATAAAAATATGTTTGATGATGAGTATTTCAGTTGTTCTTCAGATGAATTTGAGAGCGGTGGTCCTAGTTGCAACACTTCAACATCTGATTCCGTAACACTAGCAGATAAGTTATCCCAACTTCTTATGAATCAACAGAATTTTTTATCCTTGATGCATATCAATGCACAGAGCATACTTGCTCATTATTCTGATCTCCTCACATCTTTTAGCACCAGCACAGTTGATTGCATCCTTGTATCCGAAACGTGGCTTAAACCATCCATCCCTTCCATCAGTTGTTCTATTCCCGGATACCAATTATTTCGTAATGATCGTACGGATCGAGGTGGTGGAGGCGTCGGTATTTTTCTCCGCAGCTGCATACCGGCTACTGTCGTTGGTTGCTCACCTTCGCACTCATCAGGTTCTCTTGAATATATGTTTTTAGAAATTATAATGAATCATACAAAACTATAATAAAACGTAATCTGCATGGGCGATCTTAACACCTGCCTTCTAAAAAACGATAGCAGAGCACAAACATTACTTTCACTTACCTCATCCGTCGATCTCCACCTCTTGCCGATATCTAATCCTACTCACCACTTCCCTAACTGTAGACCTTATTGACTTAGCTTTTGTCTCTAACCCCAGTTTTGTTTCGTCTCATGGACAAATGACATCCCCGTTCTCCTATCACGACCTAATCTTCCTAACGTACAAAGTGCGACCTCCCAAAATTAGAGGCAAAGTTATTCTTCAACGCAATTTTAAGCAGATGAATCTGGAACGTTTAAGGGAGGATGTGAGAAACCTCGACTGGTCATTTGTATACAATGCAAACGACATCAATACCATGGTTGAAACTTTCACTACTAAGCTGATAAAGATTTATGACGTACACGCTCCCCTTAGACCAGTACGAATGAAACGGGCGCCAGCTCCGTGGTTGACTCCTGCCATTAAAAAGACCATGGCCAAGCGTGACAGGGCTAAAACAGCAAATAAAAATTTTCCATCAGTCGATAGCTTATGTAAGTATAAAACTCTGCGTAATCTCTGTAACAGGTTGTGTAGGGATGCCAAACGTAGCTACATTCACAATTCCATACAGAATCTTACCCAAGCGCAAGTTTGGCGATTCTTACGGTCGCTAGGAATCGGTAAATCCTCTGATGCTTCTCAAAGCTCAATAAATCCTAATATTCTAAATTCTCATTTTACTATTCCACCTCTTATCTTAGACAACCTTGTTAAAACTTCGACTCTTTCTATTTTAAACAGTCAGACTCCATCTAACCTACCTTATTTCTCCTTCAAATCAGTAAATGTAGATGTGGTAAAGAAGAGTGTCCGGTCTATCTCCACCAAGGCCATTGGTAGTGATAATATCAGCCTTGAAATGATACTTCCAGTGCTGGACGACATTGCATCTGTGATCACACACATCACTAACTTCTCACTGTCATGCAATGTTTTTCCATCGCTCTGGAAGAAAGCAGTTGTGATACCACTGCCTAAAACCTCGAATCCCTCCTGCCCTACTCAATATCGCCCTATATCTATCCTTCCCATTTTATCCAAAGTGCTGGAATCTATAGTTCACCAACAACTTTATTCTTACCTCATTTCTTCCTCTCTCCTATGCCCTTACCAGTCCGGTTTCCGCCCTTCCCACAGCACTGTTGGAGCGCTATTGAATGTGACGGAGGATATTCGGTCTGCTATGGATAACACCAAGCTCACTGCAATGATTTTGTTGGACTTCAGTAGCGCTTTCAACTCTGTAGACCATGACATACTTCTTGGTACTCTTCGTGCAGTTAACGTCTCACCTACTTGCATTGACTGGTTTCTCTCATATGTTTCCGGACGTCAGCAGTCTGTAAAGACCGATTATGACTCATCGAATTGGTTGACTCTTGCTGCTGGCGTCCCCCAAGGTGGCGTACTTTCTCCGTTACTCTTCTCTATTTTCATTAACAATATCTCAAGTTCTATATCTTCTTCCTTTCACCTGTATGCAGATGATTTACAAATATATCGTCATTTTGGGCTGACTGAGCTGCATGAGACTATCGACCTCCTTAACTAAGATCTTGCTGCAATCCACGCATGGTCCAAATCGTTTGGAATTATTATTAACCCTGTTAAATCGCAGGCAATCATTATCGATAGTAGCCGTCTAAGAAGCCGCGTTGTCTGGGAAACTGTACCTCCTATCTTGTACTGTGGAACACCGATACCTTACTTCGACAAAGTGAGAAATCTAGGCTTAATTTTGGATAAAAACTTATCTTGGATACCTCACGTCACCGAAGTAAGCAGAAAGATGCACTGCACCTTCCATTATCTTAAACGTTTTCAATACCTTCTTCCATTTAAAACCAAAATTCTGCTTGCGCAATCACTTCTTCTACCTATCCTCAACTATGCAGATGTGTGCTATTTAGATGTCTCGAAGTAGCTCTACTTAACAAACTAGAGCGTCTACAAAATCTTGCGATACGCTTCATCTTCGGCTTACGTAAATATGATCACATATCCCAATTTCGTACTCAACTAAAATGGCTCCCTATCCACCTTCGCCGTGATATGCACATCCTTTCTTTTCTCTATAACATACTCTATAACAAAAACTCTCCTATCTACCTTCAGTCTCGGTTCCATCATCTTCCTACTCCTACACGCTCTAAGAGATCTTGCATCACTTCGATGCTTGAAGTCCCAAGACACAACACCCATTTCCTACTCCACTCCTTTACAATACGTGCTGCAAAGCTTTGGAATCGATTACCGAAAGCGGTCCAGGAAAGCACTTCAATTTATGCTTTCAAGGACAAGCTTAGAAATCATCTTTGCTCCGAAGTGACAAACCTCTCATCACTGCTCATTTTATGTATGTATATGTGTATGTATGTTTATATATATATGTATGTTTATATATATATATGTATGTCTATATGTATGTTTATATATATATATATATTTTATTTTTTATTTTTATATATGTATATGTTTATGTTTGTGTATGATTAGGTATTTTCATTAAATGTTTTTTTTTTTAACGCATTTTTAAATTTAAGTACTATATTTTTCCTTACTGTTTTTAATTTTTGCACTAATATGACCCGCGATACCATGTTTCTCTCTACCATGGGGTTGACTGGCAGAAATCTCTTATAGAGATAAGTTCGCCCTTGCCAACATTTTTTAAAACCATGTTTGTATTGTTTTTTTTTTTATAAAGTGCAATAAAGAATATATATATATTTATTTAAATTTAAGTTTAGTAGTAAAATTTCACACGTTTTTATAATTATACATAATTTTCTTGGCTAAAGTTTATACAAGTTATGATTTATCAAAAATTCGAAAATCTATTCTTAAAACTAATTACATAATTAGTTCAAATAACTAGCACGAGTATAATATCCAACCCAAAATAACGCTCAATTTTCTCAATAACTCAGGTAAGACATGATACTTGCTCACGTGTCACGGTATATTAACACGTTGTCTGTATTGATAATTAAGACATACTGTATATAACATAAAATGCCGCAGGATGTTGTACGTTATCATACAAGCGTGGGATTAGCGGAAAGTAATAATCATATAATGAAAACAGGCGTAAGACAACCTACGACAAAATGAAATGAATTGATCACCAAAAATAACTCACTCTAGTGAAAAAACTGTACTTAGAAAATAAAAACGCAATAAACCTACAAAATAATTAACGATCTGAAAGATTCCTGTACAAAATTTGCTTTCACCAAATCATCTAAATTACTACTCCCAAAGTATTAGAGAAGCAGTTATAATTCATAACGTTTTATTAATATTTATTCAACTCTAATAATAACACCGGCGGCAAATCAGACCCGTAAAGGGTACTGTTATCAAATTTTCAATATTTGGACAGGATTGCAGAAATCAAAATATATTACATCACTGAAGAGTGTTTATTATATTATAAAAGTAATGATATTTGTTGAAAGATTTTAGGAATATTTGAAACTAGCTGTTGCCCCGCGACTCCGCCCATGTGGACGGCAAAGATTATATTTGTTTGGCTTATAGTACTACCTGTAGCACTTGATGGCCGTAAATTTCAGTGAACCAAACGATTTAAAACAGAAACTTCCTCGACAATTACGTGATCGTGCTACAATCTATGTCACAGTCAAAACCACATGCAAAAGTTAGTATTTCTTGAAATTTAGCTACAACATTACCAAGTTTCATCCAAATATGTTTAGTAGTTTTGACATGATTGAGTAACAAACATCCACCCATGCAAACATCCAAACTTTCGCATTTATAATGTAAGTTTAGATTACGCGAGAAGCTGCGCGTTTCAATAATGATAATATTTACTGAAACGTCATTTTCCGATATGACTCTCAATCCTGCTATGCTCCATGACAAATCGCTGCAACATTTTAATAATAACATCAAGTATCATCCACAATTCCTGAAATTCAAGCAAGAGTTATTTTCATCGAGTACAATAACCCTTTCAGCAATTTGTAAGTCATACAATGATACCGAGCTGAATACTCGGTACGATATATGGGACTTTTCTAAAATCAATGTCTGACCTACAACCTATCTAGATCGGAGTTTAATTCGGCGTACTATGTACATGTCGGTAGGTAGGACAGCTCAAAGGAAAAAATTCAAAGGGATTGAAATTCAATTTCTAAATCGAAAATCATATTAATGAAACGATGTACTTTTAGAACATATTTCGATTAAAAATGAATTATGAGGTGAATGAAGGAGGAATGAGGAAGATTTTCTATTATTCAGAGAG
Organism: Napeogenes inachia; assembly: GCA_959347355.1. NCBI lineage: Eukaryota > Metazoa > Arthropoda > Insecta > Lepidoptera > Nymphalidae > Napeogenes > Napeogenes inachia. The sequence continues at coordinate 2,124,693 of OY365795.1, read as the reverse complement.
AATTACAAAGTGTATGTTTTGAGATATATTTTTTTTAATTATATAAATATAGAATGAAAAATAAACCGATACAGGCTGGGATTTGAACCCGCTACCTCTGGAAAACCGTCCTGTCACTCTACCAATTGACCGAGACCGACAGCGATACGGTAGTTTAATTTTTTGTTTTAACCGTGAAACATAAAACTAACAGTCTAATTGTTTTTTTTTTCATATTTTTGAATACAAGTTATTCTATTATTTTTTGTGTCCTAAACATCAAATTCAGACGAAATCTTATCTGATATCTTGAAAGCATAAAATTAATAGGTATACATATAATAGGGGAATCATGGGGAGGCCTATGAATATCAGTGTCTGACAAATAATAAAAGAGGCAAGATGAGAGACTGATACATATCTTTGTCTAATCACTCATTTAAGAAAAGGAGACAGATAGGTAGCCTCATTTACTTTCTCTTTTTTTTTGATGGACACATTTTAGGCTGGTTTCCCTACTCATATGTATAAGAACGCTAAGATTGAAATTCTAGAGGAGAATAGAAATTTAAACACAGAGAGCCTTGTATTATTGAAGATTGAATATTAGAGAATTTCGCGTTATTATTGTACCAGCTGTACGATGTTCAAAATCACTTCCTTACTGTTATGTTATTTTATTTTTGTAGTAAGAAATATTTAATATTTGTTTTAAAGATTTATATCTTAAACGTACACCCTTTAACGTTAAATTTTATAAACGACTTCTTTGTCCTTGTATTCTTTATAATAATATTTTTTTGAAGTAGCTTAATTCCGTATATTTAATATAAAAAAAAGACTAATTACCACGTCTAGTACCTACATGAAACAGAAGTTATAAGTACTTTTTTAATATTTATCTGTCTGGTTGTATGTTTTGCTGTTTGTTCCCTAATCTCAAGCAACATGATTTAGCCAACAAAAAATACGGAACGGCATCAATTAAATTTGGTATGGTTAAAGGTAACACCCTGGTCAACATATAGAGTACTTCTTAATACGAAAAAATAACTCAAATTTTCACAAAAAAAAAACAGATAAACAAATTTGGAAAACAGATAAACAGATTTTGGGTAAACAGATTTTTATATTTTTTGTTTGATGTTAGCTTATTATCTACGTCAAGATATCGAAAGCTTTTTAAAATTCACAAGAAAACGCAAGACATTGGGACAACTATAATAAATAAAGTAATGTATGTATTTGTACCAATTTTAATGATATGGTTTAAAATTTGAGTCGGGGGGAGGCAGGGTCGGTGGCAAATTGAGAATGAAATACAATATAAATGGTTTACTCGAGAATATAAATTAAAATCGAATTAAGTAGTCTGTGTCACATCATACCAGTACTGCCTTACATTAGTATGTACATATATTGTCGTGAAATAATAACGAGTGATACGTGGTACTTCTTACAAAATACAGAGTAATAACTAAAAAAGGTGGCAATTCTTTTTTGTTTCTTTTTTTGTGTTGTTTATCAAGAACAAATGATGTTGGGATTGATGTAGAGAGGCTGCCTGCGAGAGCTGGCCAACTAATTACAAATAACCCTGTATAAAAACCAACATTGTGTAATATGTCTAGATATAAAAAAACACATACATACATGTACATAGATAAAACACATCATGAATAACCACTACACGACACACTCTTGAGTCATCAAAATAAATATTGTTTACACTGGTTGAAGATACCCGCGAAAAATGCGACTGTTTTTAGTGTAACAGTAGTCTCATAGAAGCGGCCTTATTACGAAAATGCTTACAAGGACAAGTGGTTTATTTTGAGAAGAATCTTTACATTCATTTTTACTTTTTCTTGAACTCGTGTCACAATTATAGTCATATAATCTTTTTCGTTTCTCGATGATTTCAAATTTATTCGCCTCTAGTATTTTCATTAACCGTGTTTATTACGTCGGCCACCATATTACGCGTACGTTTATATTAAATTAAAGATTGACTGGAAGACTGCCGCCCCGTTGATCGAGTGGTTAGCGCAGACGCCTAACGTTTCACGGCGCAATAGGGCTCGGGTTCGACTCCCGGCGGAAACAGGCATTTATGTGTTGAGCATAGATGTCTGTGTTTCTGGGTTTGGTCGTTTATTATATATATTTTCAGTATTTATATGTGTATTTCTATGTATTTGTATCGTTACCTAACACCCTTAACACAAGCAAATAATTTCCTTACTTAGCGGTTAGATCAATGTGTGTAATTTGTCCTGATATTATTATTATTATTTCTTCAAGGTAAAATTTTGCTTTTGCATGCTTTCAAATTTTGTCTCGTTTTTAGGGTTCCGTACACAAAAAGCAAAAACGGAACCCTATTACTAAAACTTCGCTGTCTGTCATCAGGCTGTAACTCTTGAACCGTGATAGCTAGACAGTCAAATATACCACAGATGATGTAGTTCTGTTGTCGCTATAACAAAGAACTGTAAAAATGAAATTAAATACAAAAAAAGTGTTATTTTTACGTTTCACATTGATATTGGTACGGCTTGCACTTCCCGTTTTTATAAACTATTTTATTTATTAAATTATATTTTTTGTACAATGCATAGACCAACTACAACAACGTCATCGTTAGTATTTTATTAAAATAGTAATTAACTAATTTCCTAACTTGCCTAATCATTTAAAACACCGGATATGTTTATTAAATATATAAACATCTATATGAATAATGAACTCATTTATCAAAAAAAACACATTATTAAAATTAATATTGATTATACAATTATTTTTAATAATGCTAATCAATTAATTACATAAAATTTTAGTTATTAAAAAAAATATAAAAATATGATCTAATTACAAAACAGTTAATAAAGCTTAACTTAAATAATAAGAATTGGTTTGAACTAACCTATGAATAACAAAATAATTAGAGTAATAAGTAAACATACTAACTTGTGGGAGTCTTGAAACCAAGGGCACTTACGAAACTTAGCAATCATTATACACAATTCGAAATATAGCGCCTACCACATTCAAATAAAGTTTTGGCAATAACAATTCTAATTTTTTTATAAACTTTTTCCATATTTTAGTTTCAAACTACTTGAATGGGTTAAGTTGTTGTCTATGCAAAACAAGAACACAGATTGAGATACAGAGATAAGAAGGAAGACTAGAAAGTTCTATGACAAATATTTAAATAAATTTATCAAATGTTTTTTGTTTTTTCTTTCACTATATAGGTAATAATTAACGCTCCTAAAACTCACTATAGACCGTTCTAGAACCAAGCTTCAAAACTAACTTTGAAATTATAAGTTTTCCTACCAACATAATTAAAAGCACCAAAACACAGTCTGACTCAGACATGAAGCCCTTGGAAATTATCAAAAACATCTGATAAGATATCACCTCCTGAAATTAATGATTATCTATAGAACCTGCTCGTACTTTTTCAAATTGCTTTATTCATACTTAAATAGCTTATTTTAGAAAAAAAAAAGAATAAATACGATTCAATATATATGATTCTAGGGCGAGACTTGATGAGAGAGACGAAAGACAGATAGAAATGGGGAACCCTGTAACCGTGAGGGGTCATGACTTTTGTAACCTTTTATATATATATTGTATTGTTTATATTTTGGAAATTAAAAGGCTTATTATTATATAAGATTCCATGTATCTACTATGTACCATAAAATTACGCATGTACCAAGTAACATAAAATGTTAAGTCTGAGGAATCGATACTTACGATTAACGATCCCCATTCTGACCCGAAGCGGTAACATACAAACAAATATAACGATATTCTTTACCAGTGGAAGCGGTCATAATGACCACTCCTTGATAATACGTGGGATTCCATTAGTCGTAACATAGCTATGAGTAAATAATGAATATAATGATAGTGTTTGAACGAACACATCATACTTAGATACTAATATTACTATTATAATATATATGATAGTATATTACATAAGCTAGGATCTGCGACGTTCATAATTATTTAGAACTACCCACTTTGGTAACAAATTGTTTTCGAAGTGCATACCTACATGATACTATATAAGATTTCGTTTAATATATTACTAACTTTTATCTTTCTGTTATCATAATGTAAAATAATAAAAAATAAATAAATCATACTAATAATTATTTTTTTTTATACATAAAAGATGAATACAAGTTTTACTTTAATTATTACGCTGATAAGTAGCGAATTTTCAGAATTAATTAACTTTAACAGTTTAAGTATACATACAGTGAAGTGTACCACAGCATATATTTAATAGTAGTCATTAGTTAAAATAAAACGAAAATAAAGTAAGGTTATTCTTCATACTTAAACATTTATTATTTACATACAAAAACTAGTTAAAATATTAACTACAACGTTGAAAACAGATTCCATTGTCTAGTTGCGTGCCAAGGACAGTCTTTGAATGAAGCTTTTGTGAGACGAGTTTAGGCATAACTTAGTACAACGATCTCATTTTAATCTCAAGTTGGTACAGACTTCATTTTAAGTTTAAGATCACTCACGTGTATCTAGGGTTCCCATCTTCTCAAATAAAAAAGGCTGACTCTCGCTGTATAAAATCGGACAACATCTTAAAAGACGAATACGTCATTATTAAAACTACAATTTTCTATATTTGATTTTTTACCTACTTTATCCGAACGTCATTTTCTTTGGAAACCATTTTATAAAAATTTTGACATATGATTTTTTGTATACACAATGTGCACATCATCTCAGCAATTGTTTCCGTACAGGCCGGACATACACATATCTAGCCGGACTAGAACTGAAAAAGACAAACATCCGGCTACATCCGGACAGATGGCAGCCCTACGTGTAGCAAAGATTGAATATAGATCCAAAGATTGCAATTTAAACTGAGTACTATAAAAGTATAAGGAAATAACGTATTAATATCTCGAGAGGAGAGGAAAAATACACACAGACGAGACAATCACTCCCCAGCGAGATGAGAGTGTACCATAAATAGAACAAGAATCTGTCTTCATATATAAAATACATGTTTTTAATACAAAAAATATTTAACGTAAATAACGAATCTAAACAAATCAAGTCAAAAGTTTTTTAATTTACGTTATTTTATGAATATTAAAAGTTATTTAGTTCTTTCATAATAATATATTTTCATAATTATTACAGCTTATTTACTTCCAGTTTAAAAGATTTTATATCAAAAAAGAAAACTATTTAAAAAGTATTGTATTCTAAATATACTTAGCACTTATAAAATAGACGCTCGCCTCATAAGAATATCTCCGTCAAGAAAAACTTTTAACAAACTTTATGGACACTCGTTTAACTTATATATATGTTACAGTCATAGTGATTAAATAGATATTATACATAACAACTGGTCACTATAGACTAACAGAATTGTCCTAATCGACGCTGATCTGATCTGCGGTCTGATCGTGATAATAAATTTATTGTCTATTTTCATCTATACATATTTTATTAATTTATTCAAGTTTAAGTTATATAAATGTTAATAAAATGAATATTCTGTGCCAATTATCATTTTGTCATTTGAGTAGACATTATAAATAATAATGAGTTTATTACTTTGGCTGTAACAAACATATATTTTATATTAAAGAATGTTTCGGACAGACCAAAAAATTCCGAACCAGATTTTTTTAAAAATATTACACGAAGAAGGAAGAGGTAAAGAAGGTCACCTTCTCTGATTATGACGTCATGGTCTGATCTGGATTTGAAACTAGAAGAAGTATACATTTTTTTTTGAAGTATACATAGCATCATCCCTATAATCATAGAGACCTCTGCAATCATCTCAGACTACTAGGGTCAAGATTCAAGTGTGCTTAATAAGTCAGTGAGTCATTACACTACATCCTTCAATATAATAACAGTGTCGAGTCATCGTTCAAAATTTTACTATTATTATATTTGTTTTTTATTAGGAAAAAACAAGAGTATGTTTTTTTCTACTTCTACAATTTATCTATGGCCGAGTTCAGTACCAATAACATAAAATAAAAAAAGTATATATATAATTCTACTTTTGATACATAATTAATACAAATACCACTAAACAAAACAGAAAGCAAAATCGATAGAACATACAGACATACAGACACTTTCAACATACATCCCATTGTAATTAATAATAATAGTAATACGGTTACTACCGTAATTAATTTAACATTAGTGTACACACGCATCTACCATAAATGTATTCGTACTCACACAATCACATCAGATGAATATTGTCTTGAACAAAATCCGTTTGAAATGATAATTCAGACAAAAATGTACCAAATATTGACGGGAACTTCAACAACACAATCAAAGCCTTAAGCGGAACCTTTGTTCTTCGAATAGATCAACCTTAGATACCCTTAGACCAGGACGTAGATAAACATCAAAACATTACGAGTAAAGCCGCAGGCCAACAAGGTTACTGAATAAACAGTACACAATATATAAATATAGTATATAAACTAAAATACTAAAACCCTGTATAATTCAAATAATTTAATTAAGATTACTAATTACAAGTCCCACATGAAACCAATCTTTTTCTGTCTCTATTAACGCAAATTATTCTATGATATTTGGTTATTTACCTGTAAAGCTTGCGAAAGACTTATATTTATTATTTTGCTGGTTATAGCCAGCAAAATAAAAATAATAAGTCTTAGTCTTATAAAAATAATAAACGCTCACCAAAATTCTACTTTTCAACTTAGATAATTAAACCAGATAGACGACAAGCCGTTCCTGGGCACTCTTATTGCCAATTCGACCGATCTTTGAAATTCCACCAAAAAAATTACACCTCTCCATACAATACACTATCTCATCGTTTATATAGGTCAATGTTAAATTTTAAATTTAACGAATTCTGATTTTTTCCATCTATAGAATTTGTCTAAATATTTCTATATGAAATTCATATTCGAATCCATGAAAATCAGCCTTAGTCGACAAGTGCCTTAATAATTTGTGTCCTAGTAGTGTTTCAGTAGCTTGAGAGATTTATCTCGTGATTAATATTGTTTATTTTATCCTCCAGAAGATATAAGATGGTTATCGTTTAATAGGTAGTTGTTCTCGTAAATGTTTACTAAGTCGTGTACATTTTATAAATGGACTCCCAGAGGTACTTCCCTTATCCTACTCGCCCATCGTGACACGCAATGATTTCATAATTAAACCTTAAACATGTTACAACAGCAGTTCCCGTCGACAGACAGTTAAAAATTACATAACATTCAGACACTTTTAAGTGAGCTTTTGCTATATTATCATTATGTTTAAATTATTATTATAATAATGTATAGTCGCAAAGATCGCAAAGTCGTTTCATGTCGTTTTTATTGTCGAATTTATAATCGTTTTTTTTTTTTTCAAAAATCGCGCCATAGATAAGTTAGATAAGTGTCCGGGTAACACTAAAGGGGTGAGACCCTGGACCATTACTGTAAGATTCGCAAAAACCTTCACGAATCTGGTATGATACACTGAAAACATACGTACTTATTACATATTATATGTCCCCTGAAACCTCCGAAGAGACGTTTCAGTCCTTCATGCAATATTCAATTACCTCATGTAAAACGTAATCGTAAGAAATAATATATGTTTGTTACGACTTCGAAGATATATCATCTTAATATAATTATTCGGTATTTTGTTAGAAGTTAGGTGCCCCTTTTTTGTAGTTCTAGCTTGTGTCGGTCTGTATGTCTGTCTCTGTATAGTAGCCATGAAACAAGTCAAACATCTGATTGTTAAAGCGTTATATGTGAGTTTATTTTAATGTAGTAAGTTTGGTAAATGGAGCAAGTTTTATTTGTTCAACATGCTTTCGGCTTTCATGTTCATTTTACCAACAAGCAAACAAAACCCAAATAGCCAACATTGGAGTGCGCAGTTCGCTATTCAATATTCAAATATTTTTTATACAATGTCAAAAATATTCACAAATTAATTTATATAATCTGATGTATTTTATATCACTCTTAATACTTACTTAGATGTTTTATTCACTAGTATAATATTTACTTTATATTTACACACGATTTTATCTGCATAGTGCCCAGTTATTTTTGAATTTCACTACTGTGTGCAGGGCCTTTATATTAATACAGACATAAAGGGCATCTATCAGTAGCCAGCAGATGGCAGTCAGCAGTCAGTGGCCAGTACTCAGTAGCCGATAAATATGCAAAATATAATAAATTCTTTGATGATTTTCAATACCTACCTACAGGCAATTTGAAACTTTCCCAACAAAACAAGTAACATTTAATATATATATGTATCGACATATAATAACATATATAATACATATTATATAATTGTTAGAACTGCTTGTTCTCGAGCGAATTAAATACTAATTGCTACTGAAAATGAAAAATGAAAATGAAATAAAAATTCACTTTAAAAATCTTTTGAAAATATAACAATAATATCTCTCATATTTGGTGTAGAAGATTTTATTAAGTTTTGTATGTTTTCCTGTTTTAAGGTATATATTATACAGTATAGTAGTAGTATAGTAAGTATATATTATACAGTAAGTATATATTATAAAGCAAGTAGATATTATATAGCAAGTATATAAAATATAGTAAGTATATATTATATAGTAAGTATATATTATATAGTAAGTATATATTATATAGGAAGTATATATTATATAGTAAGTATATATTATATAATAAGTGTTGATGTGTTGATTCAGAGAACAACAATCATCATACTTGATTTTATCCAAATCTGTAATATTTTATTGGGCAAATAACATACAATCAAATCTATGTAAAAATTTTGCAATAACATCAATTCAAAATCCATTGAATATTTAATGGCCAAATAACAGGAAATAATCATTAATTTATAAGGGATTCCTATTATGTATTTTATTAAAAAATATTTACATAATTTGATTTGATTGCTCATTAAACAAGAATTTGTTTTCCTAGAAGTCATTTTTAAAATCATCCAAAGAACATAATTCATTAAGATCTTACACTGGCAAATTATATTATGCTAACAGAGAAAAAGAAAATATCTTTATAATTTTTAGTGAAATATCTCTTTGGAAAAAATATGATTAATTTTATGAGATATTTGGGGATCAGAAAGTACATGATGCCGCTGTTATGTGCAAAACAAACTATTATTAAAAAAACTATTTTGGTTGGTTGAGATTAGAAAACCAAAGAATATAAAGTAAATAAAGATAGGTATGGGTAGTTCTAAAAATATATTTTTATATCCCTGTTCTGATCAGTGACCACTGGCAGAAAATAATGATTTTAAATTCAAAAATTTTTCCCAAAAGGTGTAAGATTTGTATGTTTGTTTGTTAGTTTAATGTCAAAAGTCTAATTTTCTTTAGTTAATAAAGAAATTCGTTAACTTTACAATACACAATACTCTATAACTTACCTTGGGTAGTTTAGCGTGGACTCCAGTCCTCACATCTCTGATGGTTGCTATATCTAGCATTTCAACCTCCATGTTCTGATCTGTCCAGTATAAGTAAAATCCCTTCGGGTCCACACGTAGTGTCACGGGGAGGCCTGTTCCTGAGTCCTATAGAAAGAACTATAATTATAAGACCTATTATTTCAATTATTTAAAATTCTTTTATTATTTCAACAAAAAATACAAATAGGTTATTTCAATTTTGTAAATTATAAAATAAAACCCAAGAATTAGTTGCCTTTTCTTTAAGATATTTTAAATATTACAATATTATTATCAAATTTTCCCTTATTGAGTTTTTATACAACAAAAAGAATAACAAAAATAATGTACACTTGCGCCGAATATTCGGTAAGTATTCGGTATTCGGCATATTTGAGATCTTTGTCACTATTCATATTCGGCTGAGTTATTTGGTTTTGAAGCCAATATGTTTGGTTTAACTATTTCTATTTTCTTGGCTTCAAGACATGATAAAAAATTAAAAACAAAACTAAGATTTATGTCACAGTATAAGTAAAGGAAATCTTATAAATAATGTGTTGAAAAAAGCTTAATCATATAAAGCAATTAAGCATCAAATCATCATTTATTTTGAAAAATGTCAGGACAATATATTAATTTTATTATTCCTTACCTACAATTAGTATTTAGTATAGTCAACATTTATTTTATACCTTAAATTAGCATTTATTTTTAAACATCCAAAAAACATTTTTGATCAGAAATCAAAGTATTTATTCGTCTTGCCAGAAGCCACATGTAACATACTTGTTAGAATCTGTTTATGAAAAACAAACAATGAAAGGGTAAACCGAATAATTTGGCTAAATATTCAGTTTGGCAAATGTTAAACCAAATAATATTAACATTTCTAATAATTATTCACAATTATTTAAATATATGTATATCTCATTTTAATGACAATAAATATTTACATTATCCTATTTTTATGACAAACTTATGAATGCAGTACTAGTGCAATTGACTAATTAAGTAAGAAATAACCTTAGCAAAAATAATTAAAATTGTTAAATTAAAAAATATTTTTATGTCCAGCTGTTCTTTTTGAAATTTTTTGATATTTATTTCAAATACCTTAAGATTATTAAAAATAAAAATATTATTAAACCTTAAAAATATATTTATTAGCTCCAAAAAATAAAAAATATATAACATTTCTAATATACTAGCCTCATCCCACTTGATGAACTTCTCCCCATCTTGCAAAGCTTTAGACACTTCAATCGGTTTTATTGATACTTTAGATGATTTAGATGTAGTCATCTTGAATATCAAACACAATTATGCGGAAACCAAAACAATATCGTAGATATAAACCGTCATCTTCCTCTCTCAGCACGAATCTAAGATAACTATCAACGGTTCACTTAGCAAAGACACAACGAATACTGACACGCCACGAATTAACACTTATTCATAGATTACTAACATAAGACATTCAGACAGTATTTATCATATAGTTATTATTAATCTTTGTTATTGGCAATAAACGAAAATTCCCACATACTCGCGACACGACGAAACGGGACCACCGAAAAATCAGAAATGTCAAAAATTAGTGCTGGATTCCAGAATTCCAGATTCAATCGGATACTCAAACCATGATTTTTAAATATCTTGCACTGAGTATTTAATTAAAATATCTTACACTTTATTTTTAAATATTATTAATTTCTATGTATATAAATTATTGTTTTTAATTTCCAGGTAATAAATTTACCCAAGCATATTTAACAATATAAAAACAGTGTATATTTTTGACAACTTAAAATTTATATCATATTTAATAGATGATTGAAATAAGATTGAAAGAAGATTGAATATAATATTATTATTGATATTTATACATGTTATAAGGCTGTATAGTCATTAACCTTAAGAATGTTCGTTTAAGTAAGAGAGACGAAGAAAACAGAAGTGACATAAACATTTGACAATGTCATAACGAGTATAAATGTTATTGGCATTTATCACAATTCGGCTAAAATGGCCAAATAGAACACTTATATGTGTATCCATGAAATAGGATTTGTTATTTATATTTATTATAATATTTGCTATCTTGCTTCTCAGTATAACTTTATTATAGTTATTGAACACTAAAACTAGGCTAGTTTAAAAAAAAAATGTGCATTAAGAAGAAGGTGGTGAAGTGAATGCGATGTGTTGAATTTTTGAACACTACGGTTTCGAAACATACATAATATCAAATTAAAAACAAAAATCACAATGGCAAATTCTGTAAACATATCAATAGAGGCGCCCATAGAAAACCAAATTCAAGAAATTACTTATGATGGACAAGAAATATATCAAGCGTATGTTTTATATTATATGCTTTCATTTTTTTTTTATTATTTATCTTATTAAACTATTATATTATGAAATCTCTGTATATAGACCTTTGTCGATGTCCGAGAACCTTGCCAGATTGGCACAGAAAATCGATTTTGCGAAAACTGATGATGAATTCTGCAACATCAAAAAAGAAGGGGAGAGCAGCTCAGAAGTGCGGTCTGAAGAAGACAAAGAGCCGGGGTACCAGTCCAGTTTGTGGCCTTGGGATTCTGTACGAAATAAACTTAGAAATGCTCTTACTGAAGTTTCAGTGCTCGCCGATGTCTTGAGCATTGCCAAAGAAAAAAGATATATGGTAAATTATTTTTTTATTTTAAAAATACATTAAATTCTGTTTTTTAGATTCAATATAAGACAAATTTAAGTTGAAAAGTAAATATCCAAAAATGTATATTATTTGAATGTCCTTTATTTATGTCCTAATTTAATTATATGAACTACCTAAGCAATAAATGGCCATGAAGCTGAAATGTATACAGCTGTTTACACTAAGGGGTCATCTATAAATCATGTGATGTTTGTTTTCTTAGCAATTTTTTATAAATATAGTAATTCTTTAATTAATATTTTATTAAATAATAAATTATGTTATTCTTAAAGTTATAATAATAATACGGGACAGATTACTTAGGGGTTACATATTTATTTTAAAATTTTATATCTAATGCTTCTAATAGTAAATGTACTTGTGTCTGACAAACCATCAAAGTAAAACAAATATTAATATAATAATATCACTAGACAAATTACACACATTAATACAAAAACCCTTATAGCAAATTATTTGCTTGGATTAAGGCTGTTAGACAAGGGTCTTCAAATACATAAAAGTACACATTATAAATACTGTGAATATATTTAATAAATGACCAAACCCAGAAGTACTGACATATATGCTCATCACATATATGTCTGTCCAACGAGGCGGTTATATATTATGTTTTGCCAATTTAATCTGAGAGAAAATCAAACATTTCAGGTTTTAGATCCAATACAAGCGGATCAGGTAGAGAGCCGTCCAATGGTTCAAGTGTATGGTCGTAAGAAGGCCCTATCTGCAGCGGGGGCGGTCCTTCTCAATGGAGTAGAACGACTCCGAGCTGGCGAAACTATGAGGATGACTCGCAACATGCCTGACTTTCACATCGACCTACTGAGGCTGAGACAGAACTGGAGGCTCAAAAAAGTATCAAACACGATCGTCGGCGATCTGAGCTACAGAACTGCCGGGTCCAAGTTCAGCCAGACTGGCGTTTTTGAGGTGAAGGAGGTTTTTGAAATGATTCTGTAAAAAGAAGCGTGTTTTTACCTTTTCATACAAAATAAAAATGGCCTTTTGTCCGTCTGCAGGTGAGTAAGGCACCAGAGGAGGCGGTCGCGGCCGCGCTGGCCGCGGGCGGATCGCCCTCCGCGCCCTCCGCCCTACGCGTGGCCGTGCCGCCCGAGCTGCAGGGCGTCGCCTTCATCTCGGTGCGATGCCAGAAAGGTATTCCACTCCTTCCGCACTCTCGAGAACATACAGATTTTAGAGGAATCATTTCAGAGAAAAATATGATCATATTTTCAATTCGACTATGTCCTCTATTTAAAACTAAATCCGCATCATCACCGTTCCCCAGAGCAAGAGGACCTGGTGACGGTGACCCTGAACTCGTCGGCGCTGAGCTGCCCCAGCTCGCTGCCCGGTGACGGCGCGGAGCTTCACTGGCAGCAGAAGCTGGAGGCGGCGCAGAACGTGCTGTACTGCAAGGAGCTGTTCGCCCGCCTGGCGGCAGAGGCCGTGCAGCTGGACGCCTCCATCCCTCACATCGTCGTCGGGAACAGGATCATGTTGACCGTAAGTACGATCGAAAAGATCCGAAGCCGAAGGTTTTTATTTCGGATGGCCGAACTTTACATCTACGAAACTTCAAACTCTATTTGCGAATGGGTAACTCCATGAAGAAGGACCGGCAGGAAACTATAGATACTTGTTATAAATTATCTTTATACAATTATATCCATGTATCAGGAATTCGAACCGGCGACCTCTGGGAGACCATCTCGTCGCTTTACCAATTGAGCTACCGAATCTTACCGTATCCGTAGATACGTTTTTTATTAATAAATATAAATGAAAGATTTCTCAACATGTGCGGGGCCGTGACTCCGACCTCTATGTACCTTGATGAATTTTGTATTTTACATATAATTGTTTTAGTTTCAATATATTATGATGACGGCTTACTTACTTATTTTGCAGATTCTACCGAGCATACAGCTGATGATAGGACTCTGTCACAACAACGGACAGAACAACAACAACACTGACGGGACGAAGGTACGTCACACGCCTGGAGTGGAATTATCCCCCCATATATTATTTTTTATTTATTTTATTTATTTACTTGGTACACCAACGATTGTTACAACATTACTTATATCTACGGTAAAAATTAAAAATAACATTTAGTTTTATCAAATAAAGCTAACTGCACAGTCAAATTACAGGCATACACTACATGCTTGTTCATTTTATGTGACATAACAATATTTCTTACAAACTAAATTATGTCCTAAATACCAAGAATAATAAAAAATAAATTAAAAAGAATTAATTCACCTTGTGGGCTAATGCTGTTTTAAATCTAAAAAGAGGCATGTTGTGTTCATCAACGGATCCACTAACTTGTTCTAAAGCTCTCAAATTCGAGAGAGACGCTCAACTAGTTTGCGAGGCAGCGGGTCTCTAAACATGAACTTTTCCAAAAGTTCAGAAACAATTTATATGATTTTTTATAATTTTGTAAAAGAAACAGAGATCTTGTAAGTCTCGACGGCTGTTTAAACTCTGCATTTTGACTAACTCTAAATCATTATGATAAGAGAGTGAGTACTTATCCTTGTAGTGGTTGAAAACTAAATGTCGAACCAGCCGCTTCTGAATACGTTCTATTCGTAAAATATGACAAGCATAATGTGGCCGCCACACCACGAAACCATATACGACAACTGACCTTACCAGACAGTTATACTGCGCTTAAACGGCTTGATGTTTCTAATGACAAAACCAAAAATATAATTTAGAAGCTCCGCCTACTAGGTCATCCATATGATGTACAAAAGTCATTATACCATCCACAATCACTCCTAAGTCCTTAATTACCTTAATTCCCTTTAGTCTCACATCGTTTACAAAATAAACCGACGAAATAGGAAATAATTTTGTCGTGAATTTTATGTGATACATTCCTTTACGTTAAGTTTCCATACCATTTCTTCCACACCAATGAACAAGAACATTAAGATGGCTTTGTAGAAGAGAAACATCTTCTGTGCCAATAACCTTCCACAGCTTAAGGTCATCAGCATAAAAGGAAGGGACGGAATGCCGCAATGTAAAGAAGGTCATTAACAAAGATGTTATAAAGAGAGGTTAGATCCTTGTGGTACTCCGGAATTTATGATACGTTGTGTGGAGTTAAAACCATTTACCACTACGTAGAAATATATTTTAGAAAGGTATGATTCTAACCATGACAACATAGGATCCACAATACTGTACGCCGACAATTTTTTTAGGATAATTTTGTGTGAAACTCTATCAAAAGCTTTGCTAAAGTGAGTGTACAGAGCGTCGACCTGTCCATTGTTATCGATAGTTACTAATTAGATCCGATTAGGGGGATTTAAATATAGGAACAACCTGCGCTGCTTGCCACATAGAAGGAAATATGCCTGATGTGAGAGAGCAATTAAAGATGATAAAGAGGGGTTCTGCCAAGTTTTCAGCGCAACGGGCCACGAATAAAGGTGGGATCCGATCATGACCATAGGTATATTAAGATTGAGCAATTTCTTAAGTATCTGTTTGCAAGACACATTAAGTGTCGACAAGCAATCACTAGATAAAGCTAATGTACCTGTCCAGCAAGAGTTATAATTCTCAAAATTACCTAGAGGATCTTGGTTGCAGGAAACAACTGAGGAGAAGCAGGTTGCAAAGGCATTGCAAATGTCACTACCAGAATGCACCTTATGATTATCATCAATCATGGCAGCAGGTTAAGATCCAGTACCACCACGCTTTGCTTTGACGTACGACCAAAATTATTTTGGATTCTTTGAAATTTCATCCTCTATTTTTTCTACAAATATTTAGCTGAGGCTAATTTATTGCAACGTTTACTTAATGATTTGAGCTATAATAGATCAAGAGGATTTTTATATTTTTGTCTGATCTTGTTTTTCTTCTTTAAGACGGTTTATTAGGTCTTTACTTAACCACTGCGAATTCGTCTTAACTTTAGACGAAGGAACAAAGTCACGAACTGCCTTATTTACTACCACCAAGAACATTTCGAGTAACTTATTAACATCTTTACAACCATTAAACAAATACATCCAATCAACTTCGGCTAGATAATTATTGATTAAGTCATAATTAGCTTTATAGAAGTTTGCCTTGTTTGTAGCGTTTTACCTTAATTTTTGGCGGTTCAAAATCAATTGATGAGAAATCTACAAAAAGAGGTGGGTGTAGTGAATCGATAGGACGCATCAACAGCCTCTCTAACACCACACAATGTATTAGTATTAACAAGAACTACAGTTCTTGTTAATACTAAATCAAGAGTTCTGCCCATATAATTGGTAATGCTATTGCATTGTTTCAAGTCGTTTAGGTTAACAAAGTCTACAAAATATTGAAAAAGTGGTGACACATGATACGACAAATCGCCTACAGAAACCCAAATCAGAGTTGATAAATTGAAATCTCCAAAGATACTTATATGCGAGTGGCATTGGTCGGAGATTCGATTGAAGTTATCTGTAAAGCATTTTAACATCTTTGCTAGTAGCGGAAGATATACAGCACACAGTGCCAAAGGAGTTGAACCATCAATTAATACCCATAAACCTTCACATTGACTTTCCCAATCTCGGAATCTTCTAGAACCGATGCGATTATTGACAGCGATCAATACTCCTCCCCCCTCTTCATATCTACAGCAGCCAGCAGTTTCCCGATCTCTTCTGCAGATAACGTATCTGCCATCAAACACCTCATCATTCAATATGCTATTATTAAGCCAAGTTTCAGTCAATACAATAATGTCATAATTAGACAAAAGTAATCTTTGTATGAACATATTAGTTTTGGTACGCAAGCCTCGAACATTCTGATAATATACCGATAAGCTATTGAATTCTAAAATTACGTACCCAGATACGTGCGATACAGTAGCAGTGATATATTCAATTTACACCTTTATTTTAGTTTATTCAGTGAGTCCAAATCGCGTAAGAGTATGCGATATAATCGGAGTCGTCCGTCTTTCGCATTAGAATTCGACCATTTTTAACCCATACGTGCTTGTAGCCCTTCTTTTTGGCAATCGCTCTGGAGGCAGCGTGTATTGTCTTATTCGTGGGGGATAGATGATCAACAACATAAATCGCAGTCTTTTCGCTGCTGTAGCCAAGGTGTGAACTGTTGGGCTTTTCCTGTTTTGTGTTTTTAGCTGCCTCAATTAACTTCAACAAAGTTAATCAAGGCAGCTAGGAACTCATCAAGGACTCTTTTGCTAGTGAACTGAAACACAATTTGTTTCGTTCGTGAGTTATTAGGTTTCATTTTGATCGATACGACTACAATGTACTATTTGCTCCTGTGAAACAGCACATCCTATCACTGCGCCCAGTGGAGTAACTATATGTATTAAATTTACTGTTTTTCGTTCAGTACACATTGTACACATCGGACGATCGCGCGCTTTGCTCAAGGGAGTTAATACGTGCTTTAAGATCCTTAACATTTGATTTCAAGTCACTACGTTCTTACGTAGTTCTAATTATATATATATTTTTTTTTTGTATAAAAAACATTTTTTTTTCTATAAGTGGTTATTTTAATTGGAAAGTAATATAATTTAAAAACATGCTTTTTATTATTTAAAAATTTGATTATTTAGGAAAATTATAACTGCACATAATAAAAACCATTATGGCAATGGCCATATACCTTTATGAAAAATTTGTGGCTTTTATACAAAGAATAAAAATAATTATCAATAGAAGCAAATTATACTTGTTTTAACAGCTCCTAATAGTTACCAGACTGTTACAATTTCGTGCGACGGAGATAACGCTCTACGAAGCCGAAATTAGCCGATTGTCTCTTTTCAAAGGTCGATGTGCAATATTTATTGCCGGGCACTATACTGTAAAAACCACTAAACGAAAACTTTTGACGTTCAATACTCTCTTGCGTAATTACTAAATTTATTTTGCAGGCGCTTTGTCACTCATTGAATATTATTCTATTGAGGGCATTTGTAAAAAAAAAAATGTTGTGGTCATGCAGTCCTATTTATCTAACGTTGTACAGATTAATTTACTGTTACACACACCAATTTTCGAGAACACAGTTTCGTTCTAGTGGAAAACAAACCAGTAAGACGTATATAAAGTTTTAAATATCGCACACAATGCTCTTGAGATCACCAGTTATGTCCCAGGAGAAAATTCGTACAAGGAGATAGGTCCTTTTATAGCACTTTATAAGCTTTTTGAACGAATTCTTAAAGTGTTTCCTATTCGAATGAGATTAAATATACAGAGAAAAAATAGCACGACTTTGACACTTGAAAGTTCAATATCGATTGATTTTATTGGTCAACCTCTTATACGTTTCCAGACCCAGGGCACCTACATAAAGTCCGAGCACGACCACGTGCTGGAGCACTCCTTGCACCAGCTCCTGCGCGCCGTGCACCACGCTAACACGCACCACCCCTTCCCGCACCCCGCCACAGGACCCCTCGGACCCTCCAAGCGACGCTCGTTGGCCGGTATGACACACAGCAACACTCACACACACACACGTACACACACACCACGCCTTCCCGCACCCCGCCGCCGGACCCTTGGGACCCTTCAAGCGACGACGCTCGCTGGCCGGTATGAAACACACACTGGAACGTGCGACACACGCACATCTGTGTACACCGTTCGTGGTCGCAGGTCCCATGGGAGCTGATCGCCACGAGCTGCTGGAAATGTCACGCGAGCAGTCGGTGCTGGAGCAGATAGTGCAGCAGGCGCAACATTTCTTCATGAGGCGTCGCGGGGAGTACGTTCTCGACACCATCGCCAAGGAGGTGCGGTACCCCTGAGGGTCTTACATTTATTTTTGGATGTGTATTGATTTTATTTATAATGTTTTTAGGTAAAGGATCCTCTCATAGTGTCGCACTGGAACGCTCTGAACAGCCCGACACACTCGTGTGTCAAAATTAATATTATGGCCTATGGGTAAGTTTTATAAGCACTGAAAGTTTGAAACTTACAGGTGAAAAAATCTAGATACAATCATTACAGAGTGCTAGATTTGTTCAGTTATATATATGCAAGACATTTAGGTATACTTCGTTTTACATTATTTATAAATATTGATAATTTATTGTTGTTTTATTGGCAGGTATGATGCAGTGTGTCGGACGTCTTTAGTAGTTCATGTCGGTGAAAAAACATTAAAATGCATCTGTAGGGACGGCAAAGTAAGGAATTTATCGTACGAGCTGCAAGAACTCAGAGACCTCATTTTCTGCCAGGTAACTTGGAATCAATACAGGCATATTTTGTCTTTTAAAATTTACACCAATAATTTACTCTCAATATTTTTGTTTAATTTATAATAACAAATGTATTTTTCTAAGGAAATTCATCTGTGGAACACATTTTCAAAACCTTTTTCACACATACACAGATAATGTAATTTTATGTGGTTATTGTCTTATTTAAATTATAAAACTTTTCATGAGTTGACACAAATTGGCAGATTTTGTATATAAGTATGAGCAGACCACAGGAAATATATTTACGAGGTAAAATATCGTATTTCCATAAAAAATAAAAACCTACGTGAAAAACGGCGGTCGAGAACCCCATAGTAGAAGTATCCTAAATGTTACGTGTACTGAGAAGCCGTCCATGCTCCAGATCTACCAGCACCAGATGACGGGCGTGCAGGCGGTGGGTCGCTGCATGGGCTGGCAGCTGCTGGCCAGCTCGGCGCACCTGGGGGCGGGCCCCGTGGAGCCGCTGGCCAACGCCTCCTCCTGCCTGCTGGCCTCGCCGCATGGTACGTAGCACCACCACTCTCCACTCTCTAGCTCAAGGTCGGCGGGTCCCGTGGAGCCGCTGGGCAACGCCTCCTGCTGGCCTCGCCGCATCGTACGTACCTCCTTCCTTAGAGGAATACGAGTTTAAGAAGCATAGTTTAAATTAAATTAAACACATACAATACCGGCTAAGTATCATCCTATTTCCCCAGTCCAGCCAGCTATTATAATTTGGGAAAACCATCTCAGAAATATACAACAGTACCACAAATTATAAAATAAATTTAATACAAATAAGAAGTAAAGGTATAAAGTTAATATTCATTATTAAAAACAGGAAACCAATTTACAGTAACATTGAAGCCAACAATACTTTTAATAAGTTTAATACTTTTAATAAGTTTAAATATATTTATGTTTTTAATTTAAAAAGTTGAGATAGGATATGATATAGGAGTTAGGGTACTGAAAATAATAAAATATAATGGACCATGTTGCTGATAATTGTGGTATTAAATTAATAAATGAAAGGAAATAGGCCTTTAATGTTAGCTTTTTTTGTCTACACTACAATAGCACATTGTAGGAAAGATATTTTTTCCTTGTACATTGTATGCAAAACAATGATTTATCACCAAGTTATCTATAAAATGTATGTTATCAAGTCAACACCAAATAACCCAAATAACCAAAATAGGTAAATTTGAAGTAAACATGTAATCATTGGTCTAGAATATAATTTCACACTTTCACAAACACAATTAATGTTTATAATACATTTTATTTTTAGTATATGTTTTACCACATGTTCAATCCTTTAAAAATATGTTTATGACTATCAGTTAGATTTGTTTAGTTTTTAAGTTATTGTAAATTATATCCTATAATGTTAATTTTGGTTGCAGGTGATAGAATGATAGCAATCAGATGCGAGCCGTCAGTTGGAATTCAAGTGTTTATTGCTCAATCTCCTAAAAAAGACTTCTTTGTAAGTGAATTAGTTCAAGATAAAAAATGGGAAAACTTGGGTGGCGCTTTCAAGGAAGTGAAACTGGAAAAAATGGAAGGCAAGAACTTCCTGAACAAAATGGAATTACTCATGGCTTGCCTCAGTAGCCCTTCATAAATCTTGTAGAAAATAATAGTAAGAATTCTTATTTTTTAACATTATGTAATTAAAATAATACAAATCGGAGTTGTTGTTTTTTATTTATACATAAGGAAACTTAGCCCATAACATGCCTTAGGTTAAATGTTAAAGATACTGAAGATTGTTCGACGATTACGCTTGATGTAGACTCAGCATTTGAAATTATTCAAAGGAACTGAAACAAATGAAATTGACGATTAGCTGAGAGTTATTTTAGCTGTAAATTAATACTGAATTTATCTTGTTAAGTGTAGATATTCAAAACTTATGGAAATGTCAAACATATACAGAGTGATTTCTATAATAAAATATAAAGCAAATAAAAATTACCAAATAAGAAATTATAGGATTGGCAACTCAAACTTTTCAAACTAATATTAGTGATTTATAGGAAAATTATTTTACAATAATACTTTTGTTGAGGAAAAGAAAAATTTAATTTAGTTTCTCTATATTTAACAGTATAATACATGATTATCAGAGCTACTTTTCAAACAAAAGCAAAGTATGAATCTGACCTGATGCATCTATCTGAATGATATGTTGAATGAATGACAGAGTTTATTCAACTTTGTAATAAATTCAACCATTTCAACATGATTTATAGGTTATGTTTTTCACTGCATTATACAAGTACATATCTTTCACTACATTATACAACTAAAAAATACTCCTAAGGTCCATGCTAACTACCATACTCAATAAAATTTATAAGAATCACTCACCTCTAATTCCTAAGACATCAACTTCATGAGGAATCATACTAGCAATAAACCCCCAGTATTAAGTAGACATTGAATTTTTAACACTTGGAAGGCTTCAGATTGCAATAACACTAAACCTAACTATTAACTAAAATTAAATTAAAATCGTGAGAGTGGTGACCTAGATCTGAAGTTACTGCCGCCGCCGCCGCCGCCACCGTTCCCTGACCCGTAGCCGTTACCCTGGCTGTTGCGGTTGAAAGGTCGGCCGCCTCCCCCGAATCCGCCCCCGGATCTGAACCCGCCCGAGCCTCCAAAGGAGCGCCCTCTGAAGTTGCCCCCACGACCACCTCTAAAGTTGCCGCCTCCACGACGCGGCCCATCTCGTTTTCTCGACAGCTCTACCTTTAATGTCGCGCCTAACATTTCAAAGCCATTCATTGCGCTACAAGCATCCTCCGCTTCTTGCATGTTCTCAAATTCAATGAAAGCAAAACCTGGGGGGTTAAGTGCGACCCACACGGAATTTAATTTGCCATATTTATCAAATTCTCGTTCTAAATCCTCCTTTTTGATACCTTCCACGAGTCCGCCAACGTACACGCGTGTTCCTCCGGAGCTCATGGTGATGTTTTCTACAATTAAATTTAAAAACTTAACCAAGAACACAATTCGTCGGCGGCGAAATAGATAAATACAATGAACTAAACAAGATGTCGTCACATCAATAATGATGCCACGACATCCGACATCATAAAATAAAAATTGTGGCTTTAAGAGAATGAATACTTACTTGTTTAATAGGTTAGGTACACTTTAAACTAAACTAAAACTATTTATTGAAATTAATTTTAAGATATTTATATAAAATCTATTTTTATTTTAGTCAAATATGAAAAACGGATCAATGAAGTTGATGATTGAATGGTAAAGAAAGAGTGAACGAAATTGAACGGCGACCATTTCAGAATGTTGCAAGTCCAATATATTTTTATACTAATTAATAATTTTATGTATACTTAACAAAAAATATATCTGTAAAATTACATGTATAAATATTTATATATATGCCATAAAGATTTAAGGCTAAATTATTACAAAAAATAATTAAAATGTTAACCTGTACTAAATGAATGAATGAATGATCGACATTCACAGATATTAGAAATTGTAAATGAATCGTAAAGCGAATGCTAAGAACAGAGAACTCAGGATAAAAACAATAGTGGAGGGGAGGAGGCTCTATCCACAGAGTACGTTATATCTACTCTACCACAGTGTAAAAGCGAGGGAGGAGGAAGGGCAGAGAGGAGGGAACTACACAGTACACGTACAAAACCGGCCAAACCACTTTATTCAACGGTCGCGCGGTGGCGCATGTTTTCGCTTATTTTCCTCACAAAGATTCCGATCCGCCTTTGTTAAGTTGTTGTGTTAAAACTCTAATATATAGGAAAGTAAAAACTCTTTGAATGTACTACACAAACTATACATTCGATTTTAAAAGTATACATTTATATTAATTTGATTTAATATTCTCAAGAAAGTCTGACGATATGGGTTTCAGGCTTTGTGTACCTGCGCCTTGTTTGCCTAGGTATGCTAATTAACAATTTTGTAAACTGCTGTGTTAGTGAAATGATTATTAGTGAATAAATATGTATAAAAAGATGGGGGTGCAAAAACGACATAGTCAGTTCAGTGATACTAAATACAAGTGGCGGACGGTGTTTTTAGTGTTATGTTTTGTTTACTGTGATGGTCAGGAGATACGGGTGGAAGAGACAGACCCGTATATGTTAAACAAGTCATCAGGACTAACGGAATTGCCCGGTGGAGTTGTGACCAGTGGTAGAACTGTTTGGAAGACTGAAGGTAGTCCATACTTACTCCGAGATGATTTACTTGTGGAGAGAGAAGCTGAATTGGTCATAGAACCAGGCGTGGAAGTGAAATTTGCTCCCATGATTGGCATCACAGTTCGAGGGAAATTAGTGGCAGTTGTAAGTAGCTTTCGAACATTTACAACCTATAAAATATGTTATTCCAATAAGAACATTTAGGATTCTCAATAAAGGTGTTAATAAATTTTAATCCAATTAAATATATGATTCTGTTAGACTTTTTATTTAAGTTTTTTACCGTCTAGAATCAAAATATAATTTTCTTTTTATAAGGACAAGAAAATGTATACTATTGTATAAAGTAAGTCAAATTGTCCCTTCATTTGATAACAAAAGATAAACGCGTGTGATAAGGGCACGTACTTGCCCTGATAATGGTATCACTTTTATACAGTATTGATTTATCACCTGTTGCAATAAAGTAAATATAATGCTAGCAAATAAATGTTGAAATTCACAAAAGGGAGGCAAATATTTGCGATCTTGGCAGACACTGCACCGATAAAACATTAAATACGAAGTACTTACACAAAATTCGCAATTTACATTTATTGATTAAAATTTTTTCAGAAACAATTTTTAATAGTAGCCTAAACGAAGGCCAACCAGAAATCCTTATTTTGCTTAATAGTCTACCTATGCAATATTTTATCCTACGTTCTTTTATGACTCAGACTATTATTTAAGGACACGCATACGAGCAGATGTTCAAAGATATTGGCGGCATAACCTGACCTGACCCGTACAGCAGCTAATTTAATCAGTCATAATCTTGTTGAAATCTTGCCCTTAAAATCATTTGAGTAGTGCAGTACTTCTAATGAATGAAAGATGAATGAGATTAATAATTATCATTCAATCTTGTCAAAACAAAATATCTAACTGATGGTTTTTAAAGAAAAAAATATGAATCAACCGTCTACATGACATCATAATTAAAAAAGATTGTTTGTTAATAATCATTTAAATCACTTGAAATATAATATATTTTTTATTATTGAGAAACCAATTTTGTATCTCTCATAACAAAATTATCATGTAATGACCCAAGGTCTTATTTGAATTAGAAATGGTGTTTGAAATCAATTCTTTTTGTATGATGTCCAATGTTTCAACAGTAAAAGTACCTTAATGTCTCACGCTCCACAAATAGTGCATAGCGATGTATTTACAGGAAATTACACAGTATACTAGTACTATGATAAACAATTAGACCAACATATCAGTCAGTGTGTAGTTGTTTGTTGTTGGTACCGGATGTTGGACATTAGTAAGAATGAACAATTTAAAAAAACAGCTATGAGTGTATTACTAAATTATAGATTCCACCCGTAAATACTTTCACTATACATAGGGTTGCATTAAAAAACCTGTTTTATTCAAACCGTCAAAACGCGACAAAAAACGCCTGCCTCATACGAGGGGTAGGGCGTAGTGTAGCGACACGTTGGCGAATGATAAAAAACATATTAATTCACTTTTACTTTTCAAATCATTTTTTTTGTCATAAAGTTATATAACTTTCCTTACTTATTTCAAGAATTAGTTGTGCAATTTAGAATTATTCCAGTAGTTAAAAACTTTTTAGAAGTAGATATAAATATTTATGTGTTTGAGAAATACATTGAATATAGCTACATTATTGTAGCCAAAACTTCGAAGTGTGTTGTTTAATTAGGACTGCTGTTATCAATATCGTGTCAAGATCTGTAAACAAAGATAACCGAGTGGAGACAGTTTTTGATTAAAGTTTAGCGTAGTGCTGTCTCCCAGTATATTAAGTTTTAGGTCGAAATATTGATTTTAAAAAGGAATTTGAACTGAAACTATATACTAGTAGAATATAAACAGATGTAGAATATAAACAGATTATTAATATTAAATATTAGGTATATTTATAATTTATTCAGCCAGCTTCTTATTTCCCTCTTACTGCTTCCAAATGAAATTTGTAGCTATCTATCATCCTCTAACATTTTTACAAATTCCTTATTTTTAGTTACTATACTGTAATTACCTGTGACAAAAGAATAAAGATAATTTTCCAGAGTAAAGAACATCATACCTACTTGTATATTATCTTGACAACCCAAAACCACAACGAATTTCATTCAAATCTGTCTGACGTTGTATTCTTAATTAAAAACAAAATCGTTTATTAGTTTTTCTGATAAAATGAGAAATATTCCGAAATAAAACAGAATTTTAGAATTTGACCGGGGTACTTGACCACCATGACCAATTACATTAAAATCATTCCAAAAATTTTTGCTTGACACGAGAAAATCTTAAAAAAAAAATTGTTTCATTACTATTTTATAATATATATTAAAATATGTTCATTGTATACAGCACAATAACAGTTTTTAGATAGAATACAAATTTAGCAACTATAACATCTATTCGGCGATTCGGATTACTGAGCACAATACAGTACTAAAATTAAATAACATTCACCTAAGTAGGTAGAATTTTCTCCAGAGTAAAATTATCTGGCATAATATAATTAACACTACTAATAATTACCACGAAACTACACCTTCCTCTAACTTTATTAATAATAATATTTGTCCTAAATGCCAAGTGAAGCATGGAGTTAAGGTGGCTGTTTATATTTACTAGTTATCAACAAAGCCGTGTACTTATTACTCGAACATTGATTCTTTGTATTAAACTTTAAAATAAAAATGTCGATGTAAGAAAGATTTACTATTAGTATTAATACCTGTGAATAACCTCTTATCTCCAAACTAGCAGTTAACTGGCCTGGTTACAGTTATCCCTCGGTTGACTGACTCCCAACTACGTACATCTCGTAGTACGGTCAACCTTGGCGCCATGATTCATACTCGCTAATAGCAATAATAAGCCTGGTTTGTTTTCTGTGAGGTCGTAGAAATAGAGATTGTTTAATGATGTCGGTCAATCGATAGTCCTATAAATAGATATCCTGCGAGTTCACCATAAACTATATGTCCTGACTAACTGTGGTTAAACTGCAACATTCCATTATATTATAGTGATGAAAGAGGCTAATATTTTCATATGTTATAGGTACTAAATTTAATAATATAATAGAATAAAAACTTTATATAAAAATTAACTGCTGAGTTCATATAACTATTTTAATGGTTAAATCAAACATATAGATTAAAGAAGATTTTTTTATTAAACCAACTTGTTTAGTACGAAAAATTACGGGTGCCGACATTTTTTATTTATATTTAAATGCACTAAACGCACATATTTTTAAATCAATAGGCTACAATCTACGTACATTTATTTATGCCTAGGCCTTATAGATATAGATCTGTACCTATTTCTTTAAGCCGTAAGTGTAAACGATAATACAGGTACTTCAAACCACATGTAGCCAACGAGTAGATGTTTGTCTAACTTGTCATGCTTCATATGACTCACTATGATTCACTGAGAGTGAAACTATACAGTAGAGTGAAATCATAATAAAAAATTATCGAGTATTTTGAAGTGTTACGTATGTCAATGTTATAATTATACGATAAAACTCTTAAAATTAAATTTACTATTTTGTCATTCTAAAACGTTTACTTGAAATTGAATGAACGAATGAACGAATTTACTACTATTAAATCGATTTGTGGAAGAGATAGTATTGCTATTTTTATTGACGTTGTCAATTAAAACGTGAGTAATGTCACCTGAGACTTGTTTTAGCTTCCTGAAGTCATCAATTTGTTTACAATTTATCAGCTACTGTGCAATTTTTTTTTATTAATAATCAGTTCTTGGAAAGTAAACCTACGTGTTAATTTTTCGTGTATAACTAATATTACGAGGGTCAAGGACCTATTATGACGGCATATTCTTTGATTACTTTGCATTACTTATTGACAATTGGCCTGCTTTGTTTAATAAGTTATTTATATATAGTTATTATGATAAAATAATATCGAGGTTATATTATATACATAGGCTATTTATTATAGGCTTGAACTGTTTTTATAATAATAATAATAATTTTAAGGTCGAAATACCTAGCTTTTTTCCTTTACGCTTTTTTTTACAGAAAAAAGTATCTAATATACTTTTTATTGTTTATATTGATTTTCTATTATAACAATAGAGTAAAAGTATCGAGTGTTTAAAATGTATGTGAAGATTACCTACTTATACTGGGAAAGTAGATGAGTTTGCTGGTTAGTCTAATATTAATAAGATAGGAATTCTAAACGGTATTGTAAAAATATTCAAACATTCACACAAAAAAATAGTTTTTTCATCTCAGTATTGTTGTAATATGCGAAATAAAATGAAACAATTAAAACGACAAGCGAACCACATAAATGAAAAATATATATTTGTAAAAAATATAAATGTTTTCATTTTTAACACGCTTTTCTTATACTAGCTAGTATGTTATATGTTACCGGCGACTTCGATAATCCGTGTAATTTTCTATATGCACCTGAATTCTAAGAATCTGTTATTGTTCCCGATTTCAATTTTGTTTTTTTTGGTTTTTTTTCTAAGCGAGTGAAAGACCTGTTAAAAGCGGCCTTTTCAAAGATAAGCCGAAACAAACAAACATATAGGCAGGAAGACACGACAAAAACTAAAAAATGTTTTTTTTTCTGTATCTAAGTACTAATTATAGTTTAATAAATTTGGTTATAATTTATAGTAAATTTGGAATAATAAACAGAGACTTTAATTTACTTATATAATATATGTATAGAAACCCACCTGCCAATTGTTAACACGTATAAAATGTTCAGATTATAGGTAGTACAGTAGAGTTTATTGTAAATCGATTTTGTTATAGGTAGTTTCCTGAGTATCGCACGACTCGGAAAATAGGAGTCTTACGAGTAACGATCTCTCCTCAGGTTAATGAACCCATTGTTAGAAGAACGTCACGATTTTGATTTACAAGTTTAATAGAACCTTTATATAAGAGTCGTTCTTGACATATTTATTTTATTTAGTACTAGCTGACCCGGCAAACTTTGTTCCGCCTTAATGGCAATAAATAAGCAGATTTATTTTTTAATTGGAAAAAATACAAAAAAATGAAATACCTACATTAATCATTCATAATTATTTCTTTATTTTAGTACATAGGTAGCTCTTCATTTAAGTACCTTGTGATACACGACATTTTTTGTTTTATTATCAGGCGCAAAAACAAACAACGCAGATGGTCTTCCGACCCGTGAACATGCCACGTATAATTGACCATGGGAAAAACATGAATGTTCTAGATTTAAACCACAAACTTTTAAGGATTGGCCTTGTGATTTGTTGATGGTCATGGCAAATGCAAGACGTATCGAAAATTGAAGTCTTTTAAATTCAAACGGCATATCTGTTGGGATCATCGGTATCCTCGGAATGAGAACTTCCTCACCTTTGAATTTTCCTATCATTATCGTAGCGTAAATTACATTGTTCAACAATTTTCTAACCACCAAACGCGTACCGTTGCACAGTTTTGGTTGGTTTATGTTTCGAAGCATGATTACTACGGAGCCAATCTTTAGGCGTAAATTGTGCGGTGGTAAGCCAGGCACGTCCAAAGAGTTTAAAAATTCAATAGGATAGTTGGTGGCTTCATCTTCATTTGTGACGCAGTCAATAGATTTGAATGAATGCATTGTTCCAATGATCTTATTTTGAATTATGTAGTTTAGGTCATCTACATCTTTATTCTTAGCCGCTAAAATTGCTCGCTCACTCAACCATTCATTATTTTTGTAGTTAGAAATAATTTCTGGAAACACATTGTTGATAAGTTCGTCTTTTGATGAGACAAAAGTAAAGCACGATTATGTATCTCCCCATTCATCTCAATATCTTGATTTCTGGAACTGACACGAATTTGATGTAAAATATCTTCTGACATATTATCCTTGTATTTGTGCCACAGGTTATATGGGTTTGATGGAAAACATGTCGAAAAATTCTTCACATGCAGCACGATATGTTGGGAATATTACACCATTAACAGTTCGTAGTGACTCAAATGACGTTGGTCCACGCACATTTACCAGCAACAACCGCAAATAGAAACATTCATTATTCTTTGGATGAACTGTATACATACGACCAAGAGCATCAGTAGAACGCACATCTGGATACCCAGGAACCGCATCGCCTTGCTTCCGTCTTTGAAAATTCTTCGATGAAGCATTCCAAGTATAATAACGTGGCATCTCCGAGTAAAGCAA
Source organism: Napeogenes inachia (assembly GCA_959347355.1). Lineage (NCBI taxonomy): Eukaryota > Metazoa > Arthropoda > Insecta > Lepidoptera > Nymphalidae > Napeogenes > Napeogenes inachia. Next base: position 2,094,732 of record OY365795.1, on the reverse strand, counting down.
AGTTCGTGCAAACTGATCGCTTTGGCAGATTGCAAAAAAACTGGTCAATGTAGTTGCTGGAGGTGTTTCAGCACGTTGCGTAGCATTCGAAGCCGTGAAATAGACTCGTTGACCAATCTCCAGGTGCACCGCCAAATGCATAACAGTAGGATGACGTTCGTGAATGGGAAATGCGAATATACGCCAAATCGCTTCATTACAGTTCACATAACGACCAACTTGATAGCGTGAAATTTCATCGTTTGTATTTGAGGATTGCAATCCAAAAACCGCCATATCACTGCCTTTCGTGACATATTTGCATATATATTTTATGGACTTAACTGAATTGCAGTATTCAACGTTGCAATGTGTCTTGAACGATTTAGAAATAAGTAGCGAATATGGAACAATCCAACTGTTGTCGACAACGAAATCCATTCTTTTCACTTTCGTTGTGACAGTTCGACCATTGTCATCTGGTGATCGACGCCGATACAGCGGATAACCATCATTGCCAGTGACAGTCTCCTCCGTTAATTTTCGTGGATATCGTTTAGAGCACTTTCCATCGACCATGCAAGGTGATTGGGGATTGATAGCACCACACGGTCCATGAATCATATTAGTAGTAACAACATCATGTAGGTCTGGATCGACTTCATAATCAGGAATCTCGGTACATATGATATTATCTATTTGGTCAGGCTGAATTCTTTCCACTAACCAAATAAGAATGTGTGCGTGCGGCAGGCCTCGCTTTTGCCATTCGATTGAATACATCCAGCATCGAGTATCTCCAAAGACGCGTTGTTTAAAAATAAAGTTCATCAGGGACCGAATTTTTTGCCTGAATATACGTGCTGTGATGTCGTGTCTATCACTTGATGTTTGTCCGGGAAGCAGCAATTGAGTAATTTCTATCCATTTTGGATTGCAGGTAAAAGTAATAAAGAGATCGGGCCGACCGTAATGACGAACATATGTCATTGCATCTTGTGCATATTCATGCATATGACGTGGACTACCAATGTATGTCGCCGGCAGAATAGTTAATCGACCAATATTAGCTGCATTTCCTTCAGTACTAACTGCATCACGTAAATGGATGTACTCCTCAGAACGCAGTTTGGCTTGGTTCAACCTAATGAATGTTAAACGTTCCGTTTCTATTTTTACATACATATCAACGCAATACCGTTGAAACAATCGACGAAACCGCAGCAAATAGTTGTCAGCATTTTGACGAATCATCAAGCGATATGCATAATAATTCATTGAGCTAACTTTCTTTGTAGTTTCTTCACCTGAAATGAAAAATTTGATAATTAACCATTTGAAAGGCAAATTTTAAAGGCAAACAATACCGACATTAACCATTTTTTTAATAAGCATTATTTTAAATCAGCGTCTTTCACAAATAAATGAAATAAATTATGATACTGATACTCACCATTCAATGGATTTTTCATTTTAATATTAAAATAATATCCATCTTCTCCTTGCCAAAACATCAGCGGGTATTGCAATGTATCATATGATCGATGAGTTTCAGATATTCGTTGCAGTTGCCCAGTATCGCGACGTGTAAGCACAATATCGCGTTTTTCAAATTGTTCATCAACAATCAGGATGGCAACTTCGTCTACTGTTGGAGCATTAAATGTCCTTTCGTGTGTTCCAGATGGTCGTTTATCTGCTTTGATGACAACTTTAAAGTCATCACTTGGCAGGCGCTCTAAAGCACTCTTAAACAACCTGACCAACGCATGATGTTCATGAAGCAGACACTGCAAGTCTTGAAGAATTGCTCGCTTCATTCCTGAATTGATCTCTAGGCGTCGATCAAGTTGTTCTTCCATGTTGCCCATGAAATATATTTGTAAAAATTTATTCTGTGTATCTTCGAAAGGTAGTAATGATCCAATTTTATGATGAATCTGTCCTTGTATCTACAAAATAAAAACCAGACAGTATTAACTGGGTTATAAACACTTTTTTCAGTGAGAGAGTAGAGTTCAGGATTAGCAATATACTACATAGGTACCAATAGATAAAGTAAGATATTCTTTAACTACATTGTATATAAGTACAAAAATAAATACCTTAAATGTCGGATTAAATCCTCGTTCTTCGATAATATGTGCCCCAAATGACGTCACTTGGAAACAACCATTGTATTTTTGAGTATTTGCAAGAAAGTGGCGTGATTCTTGTGTTTCGCCACAAAGCAATAAATACAATGGCTCAGGTGGCGGAGTCAACAATGGCAATTTCAATTTACCATTAAGGCAGCATAATCCAGGCGTTTCTCCGGAAAACTTTAATGCACCACAATATTCGCGAACTACGTCCATTTGCCCAATGCAAACGCTAGGATGCAAGCTGTAATCAATGCTGCAATCGTATTGAAACGCTGCTCGATTTAAATCAGCACTTGATAAATGTCTTGTTCTGCGTCGCAAATTATCTATTTGTTGACCTCTGATGTTCGCTCGACGATTCTGCATTGCTAACCGAGCTGTTTCACGGGCTGCTTCACTTTGCTCTCGTGTTTGAGAAGCACGAAGTCGAGCCATACTATCGCGGCACTGTTCACGTGCAATTTCTTGTTCTTCTTCAGTCTTTTCATTTGCAGTATTTCGTATTCTTCTTGCATTACGGCTTTGTCGGGAAAGATTCGATCGTCTTGGTCGCGGCATTATTAATTTGAACTTCACTTCACCTAAAAACTCAAATTTTCAACCATACAGAGTTTTATAGTTCACTTCACTTCACTTCACTGTTTATGTACTATACTGGCACTCTCATTACATTATAATTGTTAATAATTCATTTAATAGAAATAGTTTTATTATTGATTTCTTACAAATATCTAATTGTCATCCATACTTCATTACATAGCTGTCATTATACGTCAATTACATAGCTGTGATTTGATTTTTGTTATTCCAAGTCTGATTCTTTTTTGTTTTTATACCACGTTTTATAGTAACTGACGTTTCATGTCAAGTCAGACGGGAATGCTGTGGAACGGGATAAAAAGTATCCTATGTCCTTCTCCTGGCTCTAAACTACCTCCCTGCCAATTTTCAGCTAAATCGGTTCAGCCGTTCTTGAGTTATAAGTGGTCTAACTAACACGACTTTCTTTTATATATATAGATTTTATTTAGTATTTTTATTTAAAGTGAACTTTTATAAAACAAAAATGTAAAATAATTCACTGAAATAGCAACTTAGTTACCTATATCGAAACGAATTTGAAATAAAAATTAACGTAAGTTAAAACAAATTAATACAAGTTGTTTAAAAACTCCGCGCATTTTAATTATCACATAGACAATGTCTTATTATACATCTTCTATACATATAATAAAATTGTCACTGATCAGAAACTGTACATGAAAATATTTAAAAAAAGTCATGATTGGGGGGCTTTATAAGTGCAAGAAAACCCAAAACAATGGTTTTTCATTTTGTCTGTTTGTCTGTATGTTTGTGCACGCTAATCTCAGAAATGGCTTAACCAACTTAAACGCAGTTTTCGAGAATATATTGTAATATTCTTCACTTAACATGTAGTCTTTATTTTATCTAAATCTGCTAAGGAATAAAAAAGTTATGTCAATCACGTAACAAGTACCTACTAATTACTATGTAAATCTTATTCTATACACTAGCTGTGCCTGCGACTTCGTACACGTAGATTTCGTTTCAATAAAACGTTTCGGCAACTAGTTTGTGCGTGTATTTCTCGTTTAATTGTATATATTTTTTTTTATTTTTAATCACTGATATTTTTTACAGTGTAGTTAGTTCAATTTCGTATTTTTTTTATCGAAAAGGAAAAGATATTATTATTTCTTAACCCTTTAAGAAATCTGATCACTATTTCAATGGTACGAAAATAAGAGATTATTAATTTCTTTATTTATTAACCGAGTGTTAAAATGAAAACACTAAATATAAAGTGAAGCCCATGATAATACAATCCCGAAAATTCTATCCAAGCCAGTTAATCTGTTTCTGAGATTAGCGTGCACTATCATACAGACAGACATACAAACATACAGACGAATAGACAAAATGAAAAAACATTGTTTTGGGTTCCCTGCTTATTATAAAGTTCCACCATTATATATTCCACAAATATTTTCTGTGTCCAGACAGCGATCAGTGTTACTGTATTATTATATGTAAGTACATTTCAAATATTAAAATATATATAGACAGGATGTGAACGGATAATTAACAGAATCCATTTCTAACCTTTAGGTATTTTTGTGTCTGTTTATCTGTTTCTCTTTTAGTTGTGCACGCAACACGAAAGAAGTATATAGTACCTGATGTAAATAACTTTTATACATAGAAACCTGTTTTATCAAAATGTACGCATACAAAGTCGCAGGCACAGCTAGTATATAATATAAATTAGAATTGTTTGATGGCTGGATTATACCAGTAAGTTTGAATAACAATAGAATATAATACATAATTATAAGCCATCTCTACTGAACAAATCTTAGAATTTATTATATACAATACTAGCTTTATCGCGCAGCTTCGTTCGCCGATAACTACAATTTCCAAAACACAATCTCAATGATTTTATTAGCGAGGCATAATTTACCATTTTGTTGGGTTCTGTTTTACTTAGAGGCATACGAATATAAATATATTTCAAAATATTTTATGTCTGTCTTTTTGTCTATTTATATGATAACATTATGTCCATTGAAATTTGTTTTCTGGGAAGTGTAAAAACTAGAGCAGATATATATTAGATCTAAAATTAATTATGCGAATTATGTATTATTAGTAAGTGTTAGTAGGTACTTATAAAAGTATTACTTGCCCTTTTTTCTTAGAAACCTACTGTTTTGAGTACAACTATTTATGAATGTTTGCATATATATATGTATATGTAAAGTACTACTTTGAACATAGTGGATTTTTTTGTATTTAATTAAGTAAATTTAAAATAGGCCATAATATCATTATCACGAAGGTTTTTCTTCAACATTACAGAATTAAAAGCCAAGTTTTTAAGTTTTCGAACAATTATTAATCATTATCATTATATTATATATAGTATAAAGCAAAGTCGCTTTTCGCGTCTGTCCCTATGACTGTATGTATGTTTAGATCTTTAAAACTACACAACGGATTTTGATGCAGTTTTTTTCAACAGATAGAGTGATTCAAGAGGAAGGTTTAAGTAACTTAAATACATTTTACATTTAATATGGAACAATATAGCCCTTTACATAATGTAATTTAAATGAGTATTTTCGAATATATCACAGATTTACGATATAGGGACATCGTGTTTGAGGCGGTACGGTCTGCCGCCACACTATGCTATGGAACCGTGCAAACCATCTCAAAAATGGCTCTTGTTAATGTGCAGTATTAAATATTTTGTTAATGAAAATAGCAAACTGATTGTTTAATACATATTATTTAACATTTTAAATATATATATTTTTATTTTAATAAATCAGACCTGCAAGTTGATGGTCAAAATAACGTTGATTGTGTAGCTCAGAATTCCTCAAGTTTACATAGTGATATTTTGATTATGTTTAATGAAAAGCTATAAGTGTTATAAATGGTCAGAATAGTTATTAAGTACTCTGTTTAAAAAGTATTTAAATGGACGTTTAAGTAAAAACAAGGGAGGTAATAAAAAAATTACGTTACCTAATATAGTATCCTTATTAAAACCTTTAAATATACTTTTGACAGTGAGCGATGTCTGTCGATGTCGTTTTTTTATTGTATCACTTAAAATAAGTCATGTAGAAGCTAATACAAAAAAAAGGGAAGGGGGAGTTGTTTTACTACGAATTTACGGCGTACAAAGCCGCAGGGAAAAGCTAGTAAATAATAAGTCAAAATTATGGTCGGTAGTTGACATTATTCTGATAAGTTTAGATCTTAATTTTGATGAATCTTTTACAGGTTGCAAAATATCACAGACATAAATATCACATATGTATCTAGATATTTCATTAAATTTTATCATATTCAAACATTATCTATACTAATATTATAAAGCTGAAGAGTTTGTTTGTTTGCACGCACTAATCTCTGGGACTACTGACCCGAATTGAAAAATTATTTTTGTGTTGAATAGTCCGTTTATTGATGAAGGCTATAGGATATATATTATGTCGCTGTGACTAATAGAAGTTAAGCAGCAATGAAAAATGCTGCAAATTTAATATAATCTAATAGGTTCTGACTGACTTAGTTATAGCATACAGTCTACACCGCAGGTCGTAGTAAAATTGGAGGATACATTTGTTTTTCTACGTAGTGGTGTACTAAGAAAAGATTTTTAAATTCCACCCTTAAGGGTTTTAAATATCAATTTTGTGTGGAACTCGGCGGCAACACTAAAAACCACGCGGACGAAGTCGCGAGCGACCCCTAGTAGTTTATACGGTCTGAAAGATTCGTTCATTCGTCTTACAGTATTACACATAAGGCTTGCATCGCTTGAAGGGTCAATTCTTACGCAAGAGACGGTTGCTCGCAACCTCAATGCGCCGGCGCACTATCAGGTTGCAACCGGTACCTTATGAGTGCAGCTTTCATTGAAGCCTATATGGTATACAAGTTTAAGGATATTTTGTTGTACCTGTACCTATATTATTGGTTGCCTGGTGGTGTTTGGACTACTAAAGTACATAGTAGTATAAGACCGCTAAATATGTACATTTGAGTGTACAATTATTATTATTATATTTACGGTATTTACCGAAATGCTGTACTGTACTTATTAATACCAATATATTATTTACTTTTTTAACGAGTATGTAGTTTTATATCATTATGAGGATGTTAAAGTCCTTACAAAAACTATTCACGTTCCAATTAAAAAGACCATTTGTTTAACTCATAATCGCAATGCACAGCTCTCCCACTTCTTACATTTATATTTTCTTTTTTATATTTATTTAAAATTTACATGTTAATAGATATTTTCCAACATTTTTATGTAATCATTACTATACAATAGTATACTACTAATAGTTGAGAACTAACCATGAAACAGTAAAGGTACCCATAGAGTTACTTAACCACTATAGTAAAGTTGATATTCCCATACATACACAAAAAGGCATACCTACCTACATCATACAATATTAGTACCTACTTACATTCATTTCATATGTTAAAGTTGTTTGTCTACAAAATAACATTGACTGAAATATTAAATAGGATTTTGAATAATTGGCTTTCAGCTCTGAACATTTCTTACCTACTTATATACATATTAAGTAATTATTGATTTAGCTTTTGTACATATTCATTGAAACAAGTGTTAATTCCTATTTTTTTTTCTTTTTAATCCGCTTTTATTAGCTTCGGATGACTATCTGTCTATCTTTGTACCGGAAAATTTGAAGATGATTTTAACCAACTTTGAATTGTCGATTTAATTTTTATTTTTCATACCTAGGAATGATGACAAAACAATATAATGAAAAAAAAATTAAAAGAATAAACAAACTAAAAAAATACTTACAAAAATAACAGTTTAAAAAAATGACTCGTGTTTATAAAAAATATAACTAAAAGATAAAACATAAATAAAAGTTAAGTAAACAAAAATTTAATAGTTTAAGTAACAAAATGTGATTAAGTTTTTAATTCTTTTTTTTACTTATGTGTTATTTATTTTTTGGTTAGCTTGTTGGCTTATATTCACAATGGGAATGTTATTACTCATTATCCTATTCTAATAAATAACTGCAATTCCATGTTAAACCATACTAACTTTAGTAATAATATTGCATAAGGCGGAAACGACTTGGCTATTACATTATTCTTGTCAATTCTTTTGTAGTACACCGTGTCTCCAACTTTCTAATAAAATGAGAACTACAGACTGCATATTAAATAAAAACAACCCTTAGTTAAACATTATTAAGCAGTAAAAACCGTATAATACCTCATTAAAATAATATTAATAATCGGTATTATATTCCATGTGCTTACGTCAGTTACGGGCGCGTACTTCAAACCGGACACTTAGGTCAATAACGTTTTTGTGTTTATAGAAACAAGGGTATTTAAATTTATATAAATATAGAATGAAAAATAAACCGATACGGGCAGGGACTCGAACCCGCGACTACTGGGAAACCGTCCCGTCGCTCTGACGACTGAGCAACCGTATCCCTGTCCGCCTCGGTGAAGCCGCCTCCCTGCCCGTATCGGGTTATTTTTCATTCTATATTTATATAAATTTAAATAAGCTTAACATGGCTATACATGTTTATAGATATTTTTAAACAGAAACAAGGGTTACAATTTCTGAGAGCTAAGATAAGAATTGAATTGAAATGCAGGAAGCAAGCCAGCCTAAACGAGCTGCTGTCAAATGATTAGGATAGTACTAAGATCTACATATATCTGTGTGTTACCAATATAATCTTCTACACTTCTGTTTTCTTTTTCCTATCCCTACATTTATAACTTTGTTAACCGAGCAAATGAAGTCACGGGTAACAATTATTCAATGGTAAATACGTATTAATTTTATGTAGGTATTACAGGAGAGAGTGATTCACAACTGTTTATTTTTTATCGTTATAAAAACCATTGTAAACTTACTGAATGGATTTTGCAACAACCGTGAATGACCTACTGTCATTCATAAAGTTGAATAACTCTTTCCAGTACCTAAATATACTGCTATATAATATTAAATAATTTATGTCTTAAATACTTCTATAGTGCGTGCACAGGCATAGCAACTGTTCAAGGTAGATTGATCAAGTCTAATGTCCCATCTCTATGCACGACTGGTAAATGTCGTGAGGCCTCTGTCAGTGATACTAAACGTTAAATGCGATATTCTTGGTATGTTTAATAGCAAATGTATTCATAAAGATACATTTATTTATTTGAAAACATACATTCAAAAAATCTTAATAAAACAGTCAAACAATAAAAAAATAACAAGACGTATTTATTCATTAAAAATCGTTAGTTTTATTATAGGTACATACGAACCTACCTACATAGATATATTATTATGTTGATGTGTGTGTTAGTATCAGCCATTATTCTGTATCAAAAAGGTTAGATAGCATATTGTTAGTTGTTACAGCCGCGGTGACAATTGACAACTACCAACACGCCTGGGCCTGGAGATATTTAGTTTGAGATATCATTGCGTCCCGCTCTGTTTGTGATCATGAAAAGCGTGACTAAACCATTGTTTAAAAATAAAAATAAAGCTTACAAAGGAATTTGGTTTAAACAAAATAAAATCTCTTAGTATATAAAAATCGTAGCACGTAGCAAGAAATATATGTATATACATAGGTATACACATTATTCTTGCACTATACATGCGTATGTGTGCGTAGTCGAAATTTGTCTATTTAGTAAATTTTAATTTTACAGTCAAGTCTAACAACGCTGGAGTATTGGCATCAGTGATTTTTACACATATAATTTGTTGTACTTCTACATTGTCGACATCTTCGACGTTTACTTTCGTACTCTTCTATTACATGACCAATATTATCGAAGCGAATATTGGAAAGTAACCCGGTTTTTGCTGGTCTTCCTAGATTTATATTTGAATTACCCAAAAAATGCAAATTATCTGCAAGTTGGTCTTCTTCGGTTTTCATCAAACTTACAATAAGGTAAAATTTGAATTCCAATTGATTCAAAGATGGGTTTTAATGAAAACATTCCACGAGTTTACCAATAGGTACACTGTCTATCAAATTGATAAAAAATGGCCATCACCACTTTTACTGGAATCCTATAAATGAGAACAAATGTTGTATCGTATCTTTCACGACTAAGAAAGTCCAAATCAACTCTAATTACCAAATTAATAATCATATCATAGACAGGAAGGATTGTATAAAGGATCTTGGAATACTCATAGATAAAAAGTTAACATTTAAGGAATCATAAAGAAATCCAGAATGTTGTTAAGTTTCATTATAAAAAAACTTAAGAGAATTTAAAAATATACAAACAATATTAAATTTATATTGTAACTTCGTAAGGAATAGATTGGAGTATGATTCTATAATTTGGTCTCCTCATTATAATGTCTATTCAAATCGCATTGAGGCAGTTCAAAAACATTGTGTTAGAATCATAAGTTGGCGATTTGGCGTTTCCTGTATTCGGACTGGGTACTCAGAGAGATCAACATAGGTCAAAGTTATTCCTCTTTATGGTTTTCTTAACTACATTACATAATATTATTCATTCCCAAACAGATTGTTCTAATCTCTTATCACACAATAATATTAACACCCAGTATTGATGTAGGTCTTCGAGAGTGTTCAGGTTGAAAGTAAATAAAGACAACTCATCTTATTACAACCCGCTGGTCAAAATGTGTAGAATTTACGATAGTATTGCGTTAAAATTTACAGATTTGGATATTTTTAATTATCATCCTAATATTTTTAAAAGAAAATTAATTCGGTGTGTTGTTACAAACTCTGGTTCGGAGTAGACAGTTTACACTTGTTTTTGTTAAGGTTGCCATTTTTAATTTGTAAAATTATTATTTCCTGTTGCTGCTTTTACACATTTTACTCTTTAATATTGTTATTTTATTGGGATTTCTTGTTGCTTTATTTTTACATCATATTAGTTACTCAGATAGCTTTATTATATTTGTAAATATTTGTTGTAACTATTAAATTTAAAATGTTGATCATAGTTATAAGTAAAACTTTATATTTTTCGTTCATAAAGAACACACTAACTTTTTTGGTGAGTGGCAAGATCTTTATTGTTGTGCAGAATATCTTATACCATATTGGCCGTAAACTGTTAAGTGTGTCATATATAATAAATAAATAAACTTATTTTAAAAGAACAAAAAAAACACATTTGAAATGTTGAAATGAAATGCGCTAGCGCAACATTTCAAATGTGTTTCAAATGTGTGGGTAAGAATGGGTTAAGAATAATGTAAATATAAAACTGTGTGGTACAGTAATTTATAAAATATATTAATAATAATATATAGACAAATAACCCCTCATTAAAAGCATAAAATATAGAAACGTTTTTGAAATTTCTAACATTTATGTTTGTAACCTTGACATTTAATATTGGAGGTTATACAGTTTTTTCGTTTCGTAATTTGTAATTATGTAGTACCTATAGTTCGTTTAGTAATTTGTAATTATGTAGTACCTACATCGTAGTTTTAGCTGTTATAGAATAAATATATTCACGAAATTCCAAGCTTAGTTAGGTATTTAATATTCCATGCGAGGTGTCTCATTGTTTGCGCGCCGGAAGCAAGAAGGAACAACATGGTCGTCCTAAACGGTCATAACTTGCAGGTGTCACACATTCAGACAACGCTATTTCTTAATTCAAAGGCGCCGTCTTGGAAATGAAACATTGTTAAGTTATTGAAAATGAAATTGTACAGATGTTACTGAGAAACTCATTATTTACAATAGAAAATAATAAAAACTGATTATTTTTTGATAAAATAAAAGCTAGTCAAGTAAATGTGAATAGTTTTTTTATGGTAGAAATATGAATTATGAGAAGGTAATTAAGTACAATTAAACTAATAAGCTACAATGTTATTATGTTAGGTCAGTGATAAAATAAAAGATAGTCTAATAGGTGTCGTTAGTTACTTATTTTCCAAAAATTCCAATGCATTGACCCCACTGAGTCATATCGGTACTTTCCAATACGTCCTTGTGTCGTCCTCTGACGATACATCTGTTGTTTTTTGTTACTTTGCCGGAATTAACCAGCCGTGTTGTAACGGTGCCGACCTGCCTTAAATATTACACTTATACCTACAAGTTGTAAATAATTCACTCTCAAGATTAATTTCGATAGTTAATCTATCCATAAATTTGTACTACAATTATGAAAATGTTTTACATAGGTAGGTATATAGTTGCTACATGTTTTGGTATTTACATACATTATATTCAAATGTTAAGGACTTTAGTGAAAGTGAACCGACACGACGGGGCCTAAACTTCGTAGGTTTCAATTGTGCTTAAACATTCTTTAACACATACCTACCTACCTACTTAAAAAACTGTGTAATTATAATTAAATAATTTATGTTTCTTACTTTATTTAAAACGATATCCAATATAACAAATAGGGTCATTTCGCCTGTTTGCGTCCATCGCCAGTTTGCGTCCATTCGACGGCTATCCTTTCATAAAATATTCGAAAATAAGTTCATGAACTTTCTAACAAAACCAAATGTAATTTCTACCAATACCTCAATATATAGGAGATACACAGTCATAAACAAAATTTCCTTGAGCGCAATCCTTCCCTTTAAAAAAAAATAATTTATCTGACCCACGGGACAAAAGACTGCGAATGTCTTAAATGTTAGTAAAAAAATAGTGAGCAGCAACACCACTCACGGTTAGTTTTACATTGTTTTATATGAAGTTAAGGATACATAGATGTTTCTAGGCCTTAATAATAAAGAAAAGAAAAACATAATTATGAATTAACTTAAGTTTTTTTTATTGTTGACAGTTAAAATAAGGTGGACGCAAACTAGTACATACAAATTTTAAAAATTCCACTTTGCGTCCGCAGTGGACGCGAATTTTATGACCTATTATTTAGGATAGACCAGATTGCGTCCACCTTTGTTTTCTTGTTATCTATTTATAAAAGTAATTAAAAATGTATAGCTTATTTAAATTTAATAAAATTGTATATACCTACGATCAATAATATCTTAATGTAATTATAATAAAAAAATTAACGTAATTTATTAACGGCTCCTGATTGAACAAATTAGAAATTGTGAAATCACAGTGTATCAAGGTGCAACTCTGAAACTCATGACATGAATAAAAATGATTTTGCCTATACACCTTTTTGGCAGTTACCTGTAGCTTAGTTCAATAGTGTCGTCAGATGAAGTTCTTATTTTACCACTAGAAGATATGGCAACTCATACTATACCAAGTCTTGAGAAAACTAAGCAACAAATATCAAAACCCCCTCCGACTGCTTTTATTCATTTAGCATCAACTGTATCACCATCTATTTCACCTATAGAAAAGCCTCCTAGTTTACAATCATCTTCATTATTTATTCAAGGCATTTCACATTCAGAAACCTTTGATCCATTTAAAACCCACCTGATGTTGGCTGAAATTTTTAGCATAGCAAGAAAATTTAATCAAAGAACTCCAGCGGCCATATCTTCGTCTGCATCGAGAAAGTATTATGAACATAAAGAGCAGATGGAGAAAAAAAAACAAAGCAGTAAGAAAAAGAAATTAAGAACGAATAGAGAAAAAAAAACTTCAAGGAACTGCTCTAAAACGTAGGAAAAAGACACTTCCTGTTAAAGTCACAGTAGATACTGATACTCTGAAAAGAAAATTTACCAGCCGTGGATAGTACAAAGTGCGCTGAATGTAATGACATACTTATATCAGATGTAGATGAAGACGGCGAAGAAAACATTGGCTGTGACAAATATATAAGATGATATATTTGTTATTAAAAATATTTTAAAATTTAATTAGTTAAATATTTAGACATAAAACAATAAATTGTTAAAATCTAATCTTTCTGAATAATAATTAATATAAATCTCCCCTACATTCTATATATAAGTTGGTGGACGCAAACTGGACATGAGTGGACGCAAATTAGATTTTATGGACGCAAACTGGCTAAATCGCCCAAATCTGATATTTATCACTTTTATATTTAAATCGTTATATCTTTCCACTAAAACTTTAAATGAATATAAAAAAGACTATATTATTAACACTGTACATAAGTTTTTATTCAAAACTAGTGCTAAATCATTTTTATTTTCTCTTTCAAAGTCAGCAACTCCACTAAATGGACGCAAACAGGCGAAATGACCCTATTTATTATCTAGATAGATCTTAACCAAATTAAACTTAGTTAAAAATAAATACACCACAAAGTTTTAAGAAAACCAATCGTAATTTAGTAATAAATACAAAATATTTAAATTATACCATTATAATGATGGCATATGTAATACGGATGGGTTCGTATTTTACGTATAAATGCCCTTGCACTTCACGGACGGCTTCCTGCCTTTACACGTATCCCATTCATGCCGTCACGAACCACTGGCTGCGTTCTCGGACCCTCGTTGCACCACATACTCAATACAAGTAATAGCTCTTGTGCTTAAAGGTATTAAGACTATTTTAGACCGATACTTCGCACGTCGCTAAAATGTATTATGTAATTTATTCAACTGTATCTCCAAAACGTGTTTTAATTTTAATGATTTATTAAAACATATTTAGAAGATAAACGCAAATATATTCGGTAACAAACTAATATGATTAGTTTGGTAAAAGCGGGGATTTGTATCACCAGCGGAAGTGTAAGACGGACATATGGGTTCCTTTTTTTAGATACAGTCAGGACTGTACCTAACAAATAAAACAGCCAAAAGAATGCTGTTTTAATGTTTTTATGATATTTCTGATAACTTGTCTGATTCTTACTTATAGCGGATATGTTTTTTTTATTTAATTGACCCAGTTTTTCGGTATCACAAAGTTGAGTTCTTCAGTAATGGCCACTTACAAATATTATACTTTTAAATACTCTCAAGTTTAAATTATTCAATATGAGCTGCTGCATATAATTTCATCTGCCCTATCTAAATAATAAATCATCTATTATTGCATATAACATAATCTATCACTATTATTAAGAAACTTCACCTTTAACGAAAAGAAAAAAACAAAAAAGTTTATTTTTGTTACTAAAATTTCTAAATGATTCGTCTTAATCCCATGGGGGCCCATCTGGCTCCCCCTTGTTAAGGGTGGGTCTCCTGACCCACCCGCTCCCCCGGTGACGCTGTAATAGCCAACAGGGCTAACAGCATAGACAGACAAAAAAAATATATAAAAAATAGACTTAAATTAAGATTTTTGTGGTATTTCGTTATGGTATTTGACGACCTAAATCGATTTTGATTGGACTTTCACAAAAAAAAAAGTTTCTCCGAAAATTATTTGAAACTATTATTATTATTTATCACTATCACTATTATTTGAAAAATGTATTTTTTTATAAATTTTAGTTTAAAAGATGTCTTGAAATCGCGATATTATTTTTATCTGTTTGCGTATTGTTGATCAGATTCATCGATTTTTTTTTCAGGGTGAATCTGGTCGAAGTATATCATTTACCAGCACTGAAGAACCGCAGAAGCAGCCGAAAACATTCCCTGACATTCGTCTCGTCGACGGACCATCCATACTGGCCGGAAGAGTCCAACTACTGCATAACGGACAGTGGAGATCTGTGTGTACCAACTCGAGAAAGTAAGTCAATAAGTTTTATAATCGTTCTTATGTTATTGGAAGATAATCTTATCCATACATATATTAAAATTGCAACCATTTAAATCTATACATTAAATGGCTTTGTATAGTAGATGGCTGAAATATAAACTATAAAGTCGAAAATCGAAAAAAAAGTTGAAAATGTATGTCTGAACTTTGTTTGAGCGTCTCCCGCAAAGTCTACTGGATGTATTTGGATTACATTGATACATAAAAAAAAATACCAAACTCAATGCCTAGTTCTAATAAACAGTGTACAGTGTAAAATATAGAACCAATGCTCATTTATAAAAGTTAATTAATAAATTTAACGTTCACATTTCCAGTAAAATCAGTTAATTTTAACCTACCTGACAACTTACAATTTATGCGACTTACTTGCATAAAATTTTGGTGACCTGTGAAACTTGAACTGAAATATTGTAATTATATTAGCGGAGGCCATAATTTTTTTTTAGTACTTTTGTTGGGAACTCATCGAGCCGGTAACATGAAAATGTATTTCTATGTAAAAATATATTTAAACATGTGAAATTTCTTTTACAGTTGGACCATTAACGACATGGAAACGGCTTGCAGACAATTAGGGTTCATGGGCGGAACGTTCTACAATTGGATGGACCGACAGTCAGGTCGACGAGCTCGACTCTTACTTGAGGAACCCAAGTGTAAAGGCACGGAGTACGACCTCTTTCAGTGCGATTGGAATTCACGACAATTGGGATCTGGTGTTTGCGACTATCACCCTGACCTTGGGATTCAATGCCTTCCTCACCATGATGATAATGAATTGAGAAACTCTGGAATTCATTGGAGAGGTTTGCGATTTGAAAACGCAGTCTTTGAAAGGATACTTACTTCTGCGAATACGCTTTACGTCCCCACTTCGATGTCTAAACTAGTTCATATTGTTATAAAAAATGCTGGTCTCGGAAGGGATAATAATGCTACTAGTGCCTTGGACATAATTGGTGTACCACCAGTAATGGAAGATATAGAAATATCGAATTCTGCTTTTAATGCAATCAATGTGACGTCACCAAACGCTCCGATCAATATAAACAACTGCACAATACAAAACAATAGAGGTTACGGTGTGTATGTAAATTCAACGTATGGTATGACAAAGATCGAGAATTGCCTGATTCACGACAACGGCGGTGATGGGGTCAAATACGTAGTGCACGAAATGAATATCGATGAGAGATTTGATCGCAGCGAAGTATTCGATTTATGCACGCTTGCTTCTACACCTAGTCAAACTTTTCCTATACAAATGTCTATAGAACAATCGAGATACTCAAATATGGAAAGAGACTGTAATCAAAAATTTTACACAAGGCCTGATCACGTTCTTACACTAAGCTTTTTAAAAATGTTAACTAACCACAATAATACTGGAGAGATATTTGTGTATGATGGTCTAACTACGAATGATAAACTATTACTAACATTTAGTATTAAGAATCATACCCGACCACAGAGCGTTACTTCAACCAGGAACCGAATGTATGTAAGATTTCATGCTAATACTAGAACGGATATTGTAGGTTTTTTGAGATTGACATCTGGAAACAGTAAAACCTATGATCTAAATGTAACAGACACTCTTATTTCGGACAACAATGGCAGAGGAGTCGTAATTGAAAATCTTAGGTCTCAAGTTCATATCCATCGTACGTCCATATCTAACAACAACCATGTAGCTGGCCTTCAAGTGGTGAGCGGTGTAGGAGATGTGAATGTTACAGAAAGCCGAATTTCTTTTAACCAAGGAGATGGTATCAATATAACTGTTACCGGTGGTAACCGCAATATATCTAGAAGTATAATAAGCTCAAATCAAGGATATGGTATAGCAATCTGGCTAAATAACACACAAGAAACCAAATATATATATGTAAACCAAACAAGTGTAATAGAATACTCAGAAATATTTAAAAATCTAGATGTCGGTATCTTACATGGAAACTTTTGTGGTGATAGTTGGGTTAATGTGACTGGCAACTGGTTTAACTCAAGCACTGAAAGTACTGTGGATATAGGTACATGTTGGAAGCTCAATAACCCTATAAAGTTGCTCAATTTACAAATAGGACATAATAGATTCTATCAAAACCGAAGAGTGCCTGTAAAAATTCAGCCCGCGCTTAACGTACTCGGCAATATTGAATACAACTTTTTTGAACATGGAGATTATGGAGCGCTAGTTATTCTAAACAGAGTAGAAGGAAAATATTTCGAAGAATTCGAAAAATTGCCTGCAAGATTTTCAATCCAACATAATTACTTCTATGGCAATAATGGCCCGTTTGTTGTAAACCTCGGACTCTCTCCTTACAGTGATCTTCATTATATTTTGTTTTCTAGAAATTATTTACGAGAGAATAAAATAAGAGAACCATTTGAAATTTTAGAAAGCTTATCCTCAAAACTTACTCCAAGAAGTAGAGTCGCTGCAACCATTGTTTTGGCGTCAAGTAACGTTGATGTATATAGAAATATCATAAATAATCCTGAAGCTCAATACGAAATAGGTTCACATGTTGAAGATCAAAGTAAAATATTGAATTGTACTTACAACTGGCTGGGATATGGCGAAGAAGAAAAAATCTACAATCGATTATTCCACCGAAAAGATAGATATAATTTAGCCAAAATTGTTTATATGCCCTACTTATTACATAGTAGTAATCCTGGCGCTACTCAAATCAATTACAACTCCTTATATGTTCCACAATTCAATGTACCTGGTTCGTCTGTCGTTGGCGGTGAAGTTGAGGGCATTGAAATATTAAGACAAGGTGAATATGACGTGGATAAAGATATAAATATCCGCCCTGGTGGCAAACTAGTTTTACAATCTGGCGTTACCCTAAAATTTCCACCTGCTATTGGGATAATGGTAGCCGGTAAGTTAGACGCCAGAGGTAAACGGCCAAATGATATAACATTTACTTTAAAAGAAGAAGTTACTATGTCTAACGACAGTATTTATGAAACTGATTCCGAAATAGAGCCCACTACGCCAGGTTATCAAGAACCATTAGTACCCATAAGACTTTTGGGTGGTAGGACACCTATTGAAGGAAGATTACAAGTTAGGGTAGACAATAAATGGGGTACAGTATGTAATTACCGATGGAATATTATTAATGCAGCATTAGTATGTAATCAGCTGGGTCTCGCTCTTAACCCTGATGATTGGTTTTTAGAACCAAATGAAATACCCAATGCTGGTACAACAGAGAATATTATTTTATCAAATGTAGAATGCACAGAATTCGATAATGACATAACTAAATGCAAGGCTGAAAATACTGATAGTTTTGAAAACTCCTGCACACATGAGAACGATGTTGGTATACGATGCTATGAGATAAGTTGGGCTGGAGTTAGATTTAGCGTTATTGCTGAAAGAGCAGATTTGCAATACATTACTATAGAAAAAGCAGGACTTCTTGATTATTCATCTAATTTATTTAAGCCCGCTCTACAAATAGATTTCGCACGACACAGTCTTGAGAGCGTTAAAGTTGTAAATAATTATCATGATGGTTTAGGCATTCTTTACTCTGATTTGTATGGTGCTGATGCGATAAACACTGTTCGTAATTCTGAATTTAGCAATAACAGAGGTAGTGGCATTAGTTTTAAGCAATTGGGCTTAAAAGTTTATAGTTCTGTAATAGAAAACAATAATTTAGCTGGAATCTCACATAACCCTCATATAACTGGCCCACAACAAAGAGAAATCGCAGGATGGTTTAATTTAGATCCAGGTTTCAATATGGATGAATCCAACTATCATCCAATAATGGTTCCTGAATATGAAACAGATATTGCTTTGGTCAATGGTGAAACCAGACATATAGTTTTTACTAAACAATTATCAGATAGTATTGTAAAAACATATAATATTAAATGTAACCCAGGTTATGTTCTCGGGCTTCAGCTTTTGAACCCAATACATAATTTCTCATCTGAAAGTATATGTATATATGATTCACAGAATATTAACGAAGCCAGTACCGTATGGTGCCTTGATCGTGATTTATCGTCGTTCCCAACAACAAGTAATACTTTTGGAGTTGTATTAAGATATGAAAGTGGTAAAAACGCTTTGGGTGGAGTTGTACTTGTTATTAGTACAATAATAGCACCTGTACAGAACATTAGAAACAGAATAATCAAAGGACCAGTACCTACTCTTCAAGTATTCCATTCACAAATTAAAGGAAACACAAAAGGTGTAAAAGCGTTATACTATAACCGTTATTTAAATGAACTTGGTGACCACTTTCTAAGAAAAGCTAATGAAACTATAAAAATAATTAATTGTGAAATCACTCATAATAAGGAAGAAGCCATATATATCAATACACCATTTTGGGATATACACGAAAGTAATATAACAGAAATAACAATTATGGTAAATAACAGTTTAATAACAGACAATGGTAAAGGAATATATCATTTTGCTAGAGATTTGAGAAGTTCTAATAATTTGTATCATTATGTCATGCAAGATAACACAATAGAAAGAAATAAATATGGGGGTTTTGATATTGCCTTACCTTACGTGTGGAAATATAACGAAAACTTTACCCATTCGATTTATATGAATAATAATACTTGGAGAAATAATAAAAATTTTGGCTTCGTTATTGATGGACATTTTGCTGAAGTTAATATTACAAAAAATATATTTACGGATAATATGTGCAAAATGGGGTTAATATCTATAAGAGGTATGGAAAAAAAGATGAAAATAGATGGTAATATAATCGAAAGAAATAATGGTCAATATATGGTACAATTTTATATGGACAGCCAAAGTGAAATTATGGGTTTTGTTTATGCAGTATTTGTTTTTAATCAACTCAAAGATAATAGGTACATGTCTCTAGTTAATCGTGGTGCTTTAATGAGGAGCATGGAACCTACATACGTAATAGGATTTAAGGGAGTGCAGAAAGTGAAAGTAAGCAGAAATCTTTTTGGCAATAATGCAATCCAATACACCTTACTAGCTGGTATAAAGACAGCGAAAATTAATAATTTACTAGATGCTACCGAAAACTGGTGGGGTACTTCGGATGAAAAAGAAATCAGAAAACAAATATTTGACTTTGATGATTGGAATAATCACGCCGTTGCTACGTATTTACCATATTTACTTAATGATAAATTTGATGCAAGTGGCTCTGTAACATTTAGTCCTGAAAGAGCTATTGATTTAAACGATCTTGGAGGACGATTAACATCAGATCTGACCTTAGATGCTCGTATTCAACCTTACATTATAAATGTTGATATTACAGTTATGCCTGAAGTAACTCTTACATTAAATCCAGGAGTAGTATTAGAGTTTGCTCCTAACGTCGGTATTCTGGTTATGGGAACACTTAATGCGATGGGTCACAGTCAGTTACCAATCGTTATGAAACCAACATCGTTAGCACCAAACAAAGAAATAAATAGAATTGAAAGAGATGTGAGTCAATATTATACAAGTCATCGCAAAAATAAAAGGCAGTTAGAAATGTTGATGGTTCCAGAATCAATAAGATTATGCACAGGGCGTAATTGTTCAATCAGTGATAATAATATTGAAAGAAAACATGAAGGATTCTTAGAATATTATAATAGAACTACATTACAGTGGGTTCCAATGTGTGATAATAGGTTTACGGAAAGAAATGCTCAAGTCGTTTGCCGTGAATTAGGCTTTGATCCGATAAATGTATTCTTCGCTCACGACCATAGGGTAGAGTATCACAGTAATTCCCTTTCAAGAATATGGTCATGGCCAGAACCATTACAATGTGTTGGTACGGAAAATCGGTACGAAGATTGTCCAATTCGATTAAATGGACAATTATACGGCCATAGGCATGAATGCAAATGGAATTCCAAGTTTGTCTTCATTCATTGCGGTTCTAGAAATCTGGAAGATGACTTGGAGTACTGGGGAGGCTTAAGATTCACTAATCCAGAATTTGAGTATTCACTCTACGAACATAGAATTCACGATCACCATACTCACGAGACTCTTAAAAAGGTTGAAAGCAGTTTACGACACGTGCAAATCATTGGCGCAGGAATATTGCACAACGAAAAATCACCCGCAATTCAAAGTATTATAAAAAACCCCGTGATTGAAAACGTTAATATAAGTAAATGCGCGCATCATGGGATCAACTTCGTATCACCAACCGATACAATAAACATGATGTTCAATACTATTAGTGATACTTTAGGAGAAGGTGTGAGTGCTATATCTTTGAACGGAGAAGGTCGGGAATCAGAAGAATCTAGCTTTACACCTTTAAAAGATTTAAATCTTCCATATCATTTGTTTTCCCTCATTGATATATGTGATAGCACAAAAGTCGTAACAATAGAGGAGAGAGTGATATTATATTATAAATATGACAACAATCCGGTAAATTGTGTCAAAATTTTCAAGAGCATGTTTAGAGTTAAACCTTTCGGATTTAGGCTACTACAGTTTAATTTATTTAACCACACCCTTAACTATGGGAAGCGAGATTCTTTAACTCTTTACGATGGAGACATTTACAATATAACAGCGCCACAAATAGCTTATCTAGAAAACGGGTCGCCAGACGAAAAGAAACTGATTAAAACGGAAGGTCCTAGTTTGAGCGTGAAGCTTTTTGCCAATGGTGCTTCCTCTGTTCACGGTTTTTTTGCGGAAATCGTTACATTACCTATATCGGCTATTGGAATTAGTAAGTTCTTTTAATGTAGCTTGTTATTTCTAGTCATATTATCTAAATTATCAGCTATTAAAACAATGTATTTCAGGTCGCGACGTCCAACATAACATATCGAATAGCGAATTTACGAATAATCGGGATGGGGCTATAAGTTATCAATCGGTTGGTGAAGTCAATCCTTTAGTAGCAATAACTCGGAACGAAATTACACATAATTGTCTTCAGCTCTACGGAAACTTTACTACGTGCCGAGCAGCCGTTAGAGTCGATGTTCAGAATACACAGACTTTGGTGTTTAGAGTAGGTTCATTGAAAGTTTTTTTTTTTTAATTTAAATAATCAAATGTTATAATGTTTTTCACTATTCTTATTTCAGAACAATTTAGTCCGAAATAATGTCGGTGGATTATTTATTAGAGCAGATTCTCGGGGCTCAGCAACCTCTCTACGTGGTTGGATACACAACAATTTATTCTTTGCTAACCATGACCGACCCTCCCTACAAATTGAAGGTATTTGGGGGTCAATGCCGTGTTACCAATCATACCAGCAGCTGAATCTATTTTAAACTATGATGTCTTACAGGTCGCCAATCATCACCATATCAGGAAGTTACAATATACCGTAACTACTTCACTCGCAACAAAGCTCTTTATAGAGACGTGATAGTTCTCCGCCAGGTGGTATCCAATTTTACCCACAACTACGTTCACGACAACACTGGTTTGAGGATTCTAGAAGTGTCTGGATTCGACAAAGTGAGGTTGCCTATTTACCAGACCACCTCACATAACGGCTTCTATAAGTAAGTTTAATACATTAACTCAAATTTTACCACTTCCATCTGTTCCATCAATGCTTGATATTAAATTAACCAATGAATTCCTACTTAATATTATTTTATGTGTGTTCTGGTCTATTTAGTAAAGTAAAACCCCCCAAGCGGTGGACATTGCTGGCGAAGTTCCTCAACTTATCCTTACTATGACTTAAATTCTGTACCTTTGACCCAAATATAATGCCTGAACATAGCGTTCGAGGTACATATTTTGTGACTCTAGAGTCTAGGCCCTTTCTTGACCTTTTAATTTATCAATTAAATATCCTAGTGTTTTGTTACTTATAAGCGTTGCTGATGATATGTTATGGCAGAAGTCATCTCCGTATTTTTAAAATGTTTTAAGGCATTTTAGCATGCATACTTATGGCTATTTAATATTTAATTTAAGTGTTTTATTTGTGTGCAGTGTCAATAAAGGTGTTAGCGGTCACAAAAAATAACATTTGATCTTTTATGTGAATGAAAATTTGTCAATAACTCTCGCAGGAACTACGCTCTAGACCGCGACGGTCGTGCGACTGTCGTGGCGGGAACCGCTGGCCAGCACTACGTCGACAACGTGTTCTTCAACCCCGACAATGACTACGAAATGATCACTGTTAACAGATCTATGTAAGTTTATTTTCTTTAAAATTCGCTTATGCATTCGTTATATATTGTTAAACAAATATATTTTTTATTATTTTATTAATTAATTTTTTATTAAATTTTAAAAAAAATCTAACAATCAATCTATTATATCAAATACAATATGTCAGAGTTCTTGCAGCTGGTAAGCATTATCGAATACATTATATAACTTTTGATCTAAAGAAAAAATAACTGTTAATTTACATGCATAGCGTAGCGTAAATACGTATACTTTTAGGGGCGAAATTAATAATGGATCTACAACCCAAGAATGAAATGAAAGATAGAATTCTGACATAATCCATAGTTTGGTTCTTTTATGATGAATCGAAAAACTAATTGTAGTTTAAATTTTTAGTAGCTTAAATTAGACCAGGGTCGATTATTAATTTCCGCCGTTTTTTTTTGAAAGAATATATTGTTTTTGATTAGTCATAAGGCAATATTGTAAAATTTTATTATGTAAGGGTTTTTTGGTATATAATAAGTTATTTGCATGTTTTTGTTGCATGGCCGGACCATAGCTTAGTTGACTATAATCCAAATTTTATGAGGTAAGTCTGCTCAAATAATTATTATATTATATTACACATCATGCTAAAAATCTTTATTCTATCCAAAATTTTAGTAAAAAGACAACCAATTATTAGATATATTATAACTTTAACTTAGATATGTATTGTATTTTTAATATTGAAATAACTACCCATACATCTAAAAAATATATATTTTAACGACTCTTTATCTCTGCTTTAAACTGTCCTAACTACTTATGTTAAAAGTAATGGGTTTCCGAGACGAAACAAGATGATTTTAGGACTCAAGTCGTTTCGTTCATTGATAAAAACATCTGATTATTAACTACAAACCCTGTCTTTTAACTTTGGAGCGAAGTCGTAATGAACACAATGATTTTTTGTTACTAAAAAGCATTTCACCTAAGATACCTACCTACTTAATACAATTTTCAGGGGTTGTTTAGGATTTTCATGACATACTGGCATATACCAATGTATTAGAATAGTTTCTCTAACGAGCTTGATGAAATAATGGCAAATTATATGCATAATGCATACATACATGTTAATATTAACTTTTAAATATTCTCCAAATTCTTTTATTTTTTATGTATCACATGAATTAATTTGGCATTAGCTAAAGATATCAGACTATAATTACATAGAATCTGGAGTTATTCTAGTCTATACCCATCAGCTCTCTAGACCTGTGGCGTACTCGTGTCGACGCCAAACACAACTACTGGAGCTATAACGAGACCTTGGCGGTGGCGGGCCGCGTGAGGGACCGCGCTGATGACCCACGACTTATAGAGGTCGACTACAGGTAACGAGTCACACATACAGGTACCCTAAATACACATACCGGTATTTTAAATATACGTATCGGTTCCCTAAACACAGGTCCCAGTATTCAAATCACAGTTTAATTCAACGGAAATGTAAAAGTGTTGCCATATTATCGAACATGGTTCTACCGTTCAATTCGAATGTGTAACAGATTAAAAATATTTTTAACATTTTTGTTTTATTCTACGAGTTTCTGTAATTACATAACATGAAATATATTTTGAATTTATTAGTAACAGCTACCCCCACTACAATTTCCCTTAATTGTGGTGAATTGATTTTACTATAACCATTTTGTGTATTTTTTTGTCTTATATATGTCAAAAGTATTAAACGAACTACTTACCACCACTCAGACCGTACTACATGAACAACGCGTCAGTGCTGGGCGGCGGCAAGTGTCCCCCCGGGTGGGACTCCGTCGTGGGCACGTGCTACATGTACGTGGGCGCGCCCATGACTTACGAGGACGCGCGCGCCTTCTGCCTGGTGAGACGTTATTTTAAGTATAATAATCTAAAGTGGGTCAGTCAAAATGCTACTCTACCTACTCTAGCTATACGTTATGCCAATCCTATACTATCATTAATTTGATTAATAAAAGATATACAGTAGTAATATCAACACATATTAACTTAATTGTTAGTATAGGTATTTAAAGTTGTCAATGAAAAAATAATTCGTAACGAGTGCCATGCATAGAGATTGTATATTAATCCTATTTTGCCATGACATGCCATGAAGTTTTAAAGTAATTCTGACAGCTGTCATCTTGTTTTCAAACAAAACAAAACAACAAACACACTCAAACAAAACGATTTGCTTTTGCAGTCTGATAACGCGTCCATGCCGTACGTCCACGGCAACTACGACATGCTGTACGAGTTCATACATCGCCAGAACCAGTGGTTCCAGTATGGAGACAGGGTGTGGGTCAACCACATCGATTACGTCACACAATGCACCTCTTTCGCCTTTTCGAATATAGAGATTACGGACTGTAATCAAAAGAATGCTTTTATTTGCGAAATCGGTGAGTATTATTATGAGTAGGTAAATAAAGTCTTACTGTAGGAGGTAGGTAGGTCTAAATTCACTATTTCATGGCTTTTACATTTAGTACCTATACAATTCTTAAATTTGATTTTAATGCTTTTCGAAGGCTCGATAACAGATTCCCTTCACAAATTGATGTTTAATATACGTAAATCATTAAAAAAAAATAAGAACAGTACCTACATCTAAAAAACCAACGGTATACCAACTTAAGGGAACTTTGTAAATTGTATTTTTGTCTTCATAAAACTTCAACATCACATAAATAACATCAACATGTTCATCTAACATCATATTTACGTTTAAAAGAACGTAAGCGTTCAAATTTCAAATACTTTTTGATCGATTAACATTACTTAGCATCTGTTAAATCCGACCGGTTTATACCGGACCAATTTGATCTCAGTCTAAAGACACTGAGTCGTAATTCAGAGCCCGCCTTCAGTGATAAAATGTTTGCGCAGACCCCAAGATCTCCATCGACCCGCTGTCGTGGCGCGGCGACATGTTGGCGATGTCGTTCGTGGGCGTCCTGGGCGGCGCCGCGCTGCTGGTGGGCGCCGCGCTCGTGTGCTGGTACTACAAGTCTAAACACAGGTACACTCCTGCGACAGAGATTACCATGCTCCATGATAAAGGAATAAGAGCGTTGGAAAAGATGGTAGAAAGGAGACGAGTTCATGTTCAACTTCTGTTCTTTTAATGTTCATCTGTTAATGACCGTTATTCCTATTTAACAATTAAGTAACATCATGTATTTTGTTTTTATTGTTTCGGATGTACCTACTACTCGGTTGCTAACTTAGTACAAGTCGCGCCATATACGTTTAGCACTGAGCGAAGTTTGGAGGGGATAATACTATTATAACTTAAATATTATTATGTTTAAATTGCGAATAGTCTTGTAATAATTATCCAATCGTCGTATTGTTTATTAAATTTTTAAACTTATGTTGTAAAATTGTTAATAATTATTATTAAGTATATATACAGGGCTATGTTTAATTAGGTGACCGCCTCTTGCAGGCAGCCTCTCTACATCAATCCTAAAAACATTTGTTCTACGACTTTTATGTACATTTATTTATTTGTTTTTGATTTTTCTCCATGTGGGTACACGGAGACAGTGTTAGGGAAAATATTTTTTTAAGATTGTAAATTTTATTATGTATGTATGTGGGTGAATCTGTTAATAATTATTACCTACTAAAGGTTTATAGTTAGTCACAATTTCTAAAATTTTATTTTACCATAAATATTTTTAAAAGTTTGTTAAGATTAGGTATAGCAAAAAAAACAATAAATTTCAACAAAAATAAAATTTATAACGAAATTAAAAAATTTATAACGGAACAATTTTGTTCTCGAATTCTCGAGAAGTCGTATCGGTGCGGGGAAAGCAATGCAAATTTAAAGTGCAGAGTCCGCCCGTCCTTCCAACCTCTCAGCTCCCTCAGATATCTTATTTCTGACTTCTGCCCAGTGAAGATCATCGCAAATGAGTCTGCCGCTAGTTATACTTTACTAATAACATCGTCTTCATTGCAGACATGTCCAACGGCTCGAAAGACGAAATTCAATACGACAATCGTTACACTCAGTACGCTCAATCGGCAGCATTAACGGAGGATTCCCCGACAACACTTACAGGAGAAAAATGATACAGATGGTAAGTATTCATTCAATTCATATTTTTAAAACCGCAAGTATATAATAAAAAATAATTAAATCTTGACATGTAACAAACTAGTGTTACTTAAATATATATATATTTATCAATGCTTACTTCCATGATCTCCACAATAAAGTACATTAAAATGGTATCTAATAATCCCTATTTACAGAGTACCCGCTCAACTGACACCTTAACAAAGGGCTCAGATTATAGAAAGATGCTTGCTTCAACAACATCCATGGAATCAATGGAGAAGAGTCAGTTCAACTCTTCACTGGAAGACACCCAGAGTTTCGACATTTACGAGGCACACAACCCCAATAATATCATCCAGTTGAAACACAGTTCATTCAACAGAAAACCGGCCTCGCCCGAGTATAGTGTGCCACAAAACAATAATAGACCTTTTAATCTCGCCTACAAAAACGAAGGATATAAAGAAAACTCCGGAGCCAGTGGAGCGCCCTCCATGAACACTGTCGCTACTGAAGAAATACCAATCATTCATCATCCCGGAGGTTTAATCTCTCCAGATGACGACACGTTATCACCGACCAGTCCATCGCAATATTTCAACTCGGATACGTTACCCTTAACGGGAATAGACAAGTCTAATGATCCGATCTTTACGAAAAGAGAACTTGACAGAGATGGGAAGAATTATGGTCCTTATGGGGCACCTAATCAAGCTGGGCAACCGAAGCTCTCATTTCTTATGGAGCTGAGGTCAAAACTGCCGGAACAACCACAACCAGGGGCTGTACCTGCAACAACATTTGGCCGTAGGTTGCCAGGTATAAGTGAACTTTAATGAAAATATTTTTTTTCAATAATTAAAAAAAAACAATTGATAGAAATACCTGGGAATTCTTTTAAGTATTATAATTAATTTTTCTTGTACAGAACCTCAATACTACGAAGACAGGTTGCCGAGTCCGCCTCAGCCACCAGGCTATCAGACGGACTACCCAACTAGCTACGAGCCCAGCTACCCGGAGAGCTACCAGCCGAGCCCGGCCTCCTCCCCGGAGCTAACTCATCCCTCAGACCTATACTCTCGCTCTAAATCCGAAGCACTTCTAGAAACAAACTTTGACTTCGAGGACTCGCAAAACTCTCCTCTATCTGAAGCTAGTAGATCACACAGCCAACCGCTAGAAACTGCCATGTAAATACCACAATGTAGGAATATTTTATTATTCAAATTTCAATAAGGGTAAATATTTGAACAACCTTTACTATGCAGAAGCAATAATAGTATCTACAAAGCTATAATTATGTTAACTTGAAATAAAATTAACTCTGATAAAATGGTGGTACAACCTTTCACAGATATATTTATAGCCATAGTCCTTAACCGTCCTTGGGGCCTTCTTATAAAATGTATTTACAAGATAAAATATACGATGTCTTCTATAGTTTTATACTTTAGTAGGATAGGTTTTATGAAAAGACTGACACGTCTTACTATTACATACAGGGTTATTTTAAATCAGTTGACCACCTCTTGCAGGCAGCCTTTTTGCATAAATCTCAACATTTGTTCTACGATTTTTTTTAAATCTTGATAAACAACACAAAAAACACGAAACAAAAAAAATGCTACCTCTTTTACTTATTACTCTGTATTTTGTTTGTCATTTCAGAGACAACAAATAAATTTTGTATGGGAAAACTCAAATTTTAAAAACAATTATTTTAAAAAGTAGAACAAATGTTGTTAGGATTAGGCTGCTTTCAAGAGGTGGTCAACTAATTAAATATAATCCTGTATAAAACTCTTGCATTTATAATTATGTATTTAAATATTTAGAGGTTTCTTTTAACTGCCGCTTGTAAGTATTGACTTTTCTATTATTACAAATGTGCTACATAATTTTTAAACTCCGACATTTCTAAATTAAGTAGGCTGTTAATTTGTAGACATAACGATCTCAATATTTGACAAAGATACATCGGTGACATATTTTTTATTAAATTGTGATTGTTAAAGCATTGTTACCATTACAAGAAAACGTACCTCATAATATTTTTATTATAATGTACGTGGTACTTGACGGTTTACTGAAGTGACCTAAAATTGATTTATTGTTGTTTAAACAATTTCGTAGAAATATTTGATAAAATTTATATAATATAGATATATTTAGTTAAATTTTTCAATTCTAGAATTATTGACGATTATATTGTAATTTAGTCTTAGTAGTATGATAAGTTTACGTATATGTCCGTCCTTAAACTATATTAAATATAAGTAAAAACTATAGAAAAGTTTATTTAAAAAAAAATATATATACAAAATATATTGCACTTCATTATTTTTATACTTTTTAGTGTATTTTTTATTTTTCTACATTGTCAAGTCTCTGGAATATTTTGTATGGATTAAACTCATAAATGTACATTTTATGAAAAAATATTTTTCTAAAAATTAACTTAACCATGCTTTAATATGTTTTATCGTAACTCGTACAAATCTGTGAATAAATGAAAGAATAAAAGAAATAAATACTATAATAATATTTCCTTACTTACAGGCTTTTATTTCTGTGCAATTGTGTGCAGATATCTATTGTGTAATAAAATATTTAATAAGTTCTATGTCGCATTCCATTTTCTTTTTCTTTACCAAATATTTAACGAAAACATAATTATACTTTTGACGAAGGCATAATTATGTGGCATATTATTAGGTTTGTATACTATTTTAGTATAGAATTCTAATTTAAGAAGTTTAAACAACAGATACATACACATGTAGTGAGTCAAAATTAAGGTATCTGAGGTGACTCATCACAGTAGGTAATAACGTGTACGCGTAGGCATAAGTGACACCACACAACATACAGACACACACCGTCTATACCGGTATAGACGAGGTCCCAACTGAGTAAGTGCTCCGTTGCTCCGGCGTTCTGCCGTCGGAGGACGCTAGTGTCCAAATTTCCTTAGCTTCCCTCCTGACTAACGACGCCCCGAGTCGAGGTCCATGTCTCAATCTGAGACGCCCTCGGAACGTTGTTCCCCATGGGGGCCCATCTGGCCCCCCCTTTTAAGGGCGGGTCTCCGGACCCACCCGCTCCCCCGGTGACGCTGTAATAGCCAACAGGGCTAACAGCATAGACAGACAAAAAAAAATAAAATAAAAGGAGTTGTCTCAGAAGTAGGAAGAACGGGTGGGCGTAGCGCCGATGTACAATCGAGTACAGAAATGTTTTGTTATTACTGTTGATTTTGTTATTTCTTTGTTTTTGTTATGTTGGTTTGTTTTTTATTGTTATACCTAATCTCCCTAAACCTTTTTATATATCTTTGGTAAAATTAAATCTTTGGACACTGTAACTAAATATAAACCTTAAGTAGATATTAGTTATTAACAATTTTTAACAACATAAGTTTAAATAAAATAATAAGTTTTAAAAAGTTATAATAGTATCCCCCCCAAATTTCACTCAGCGCTAAACTTATATGCCACGACTTATACCTATTTTATCTATTAAAAAAAAACTAAATTAGAAGAGAATATGTGTTATTAGATTATTCTATTATATTAGATATAATATATTTTTACAATTACCTTTCAAAGAAAACCAACAATACAATAATACTTGAATTTAAACATATTTTAATAAAGCTTTATTTATATTTTTTTATTTTGTAAATTGGATGGATGGCTATAAAACTGTCTTTAAATGACAATATTTATTTTGTAATTTTAATATTTATCTACAAAAAAAAAAGTAATAATCGTTAATAAATCATTTAAACAAAATTATGATATAAGCAAAAATGTGCTCTTAGTTATGACAACACCTAATTGTAATGTCGTTGTCAAAACTCATAAAAGCTGTATGTCAATAATTTTAATTTAAAATGTCTATTGCGAATCGTAGGGTCACAGTTCGTCGCGGATTCTATAATGATTTTTTTAATATTATAACATTGCTTCTTTTATTTTAAATCAAGAAAAACGCTAAATGTGATAATTTACATTTTTTATTAAAAAAATCGCCAGCAAAAATCTAGTTCAATTCAATCATGGACGTAGCTGGATCGATAAACAATGAGGATTATAACATAGAAAGTATTGAACAAGAAGACGATGGAGATTACTCGGAGGACAGGGAGTTGGTGACCGACTCCTGTTCGACAAAGGTTTTGGACACATGTGAGGAACCTCGAGATCGATACTGCCTTGTTTACATTTTGTTTTATTTGTTTGGAATTACTTCGCTGGTTGCATGGAATTTTATAATAACAGCTAATGATGTAAGTATTTTTTATAATATTCATAAATTTTGATCTTAAAATTTACAATCTTTTTTTACCTTGAAATAATATTTTGTCCAACATTTTTGTTTTTCCCCTGTTCAAACAAACGCTTCAACAGGGTATTCATGTTTTTTTTACACTGTCATCACAGACAAATGATATGTTATTAAGACCAGCAGTTTTTGTATTAATATATTTATAATATAATGTTTTTTAAAAACATTCCTTAACATTAGCCTTACAGTTTTGCTAACTGGGGTAGATAATAAACATATTTTGACCTACTTGCATATTATAGATAAAACTCATTCTAGACACTAACTAGTGCTATGAAATGAGATAACAAATACTTGTCTAAATATTAATATTATAACAATAAAATAGACTTAGAATTAATAGTCTCTACTAAGAATTATAAATTCTATTTGTGATTTGATGTTGCAACTAAAATAATCATCCTGTTTCTTATAAAAAAATATATTATTTTGCCATAACTTAATAACACCTGTAGGTAATTTAACTTATATAATTTATTATTAATATGAAATTTATTTACTTACTAAAATAAGTTGGTAATTTTTCTTTAAAAATCATACAATTCTAGCGAAAGTTTCAGGACTATTTATTTGGTCTAAAAAACATTTATTTAGACCTAAGCAAAATGTTTTGCAGTCAATGCAGAGTTTTTTTCTGATTCCAAATATGTACATACTTTTCAAATAAATGTTGCTTAGACCAAATAGTCCTGAAACCATTGATATACATTTTTGGATTTTAAATTTGTCAGGACAAATCATGAAATCAAACATGCTAGTAAATATTTACAAATGAACTTGAGTTTCCCAAATACTTAAATTTATTAGGTGTAAGATTTAAAAAGTTAAGTTATAAAAATGATTTTTAAGTCCATAATAGCTTTGACCAAAGGTGAATCTTCTGTTTCAGTACTGGATGTACAAATTCCGTGATGTCACACCCAACAACCTCACATTCTACGTTCGCAAAACACAGTTCCAAGCAGAGTTCACCTCCTACCTTAATGTTGGCACTGCTATACCCAACTTGATATTCCTCGTACTTAACTCCTTTTATGGGCATTTGTAAGTATCAAGATGTAATTTTTAGGATGTTTTTTTTATCAAGACATAAAGGTTTTTCCTTTAGTTGTATAAAATTTACCGGATTAACTATACTATGTGCTGACACATTTTGTTTTTAAAATGTACTATATTTTCATAAAAATGTATCAAGTTGGTTTTTAATTATTAGAGAACATAGAGACAGAACCATTATAATTCTTTTTTTAACAAGTGAAGTAACAAATATTTATCACTACTGAAATGAGATAAAGAATTGTATAGTATATAGTATAGACTATAGGATAACAGAAAGCAATTCTTAAAGGCTATGTCATAATATATGACTATATAGTATACCATATAAAGGTATATTAAGTAACTGATTACCTCATAGCTTACGAGGTGCATGCTTACTTAAACATTTTTGATAAACATATATATTTTTTTAACTTTATAAGGATGGTAGCCATTTCTAATAGTTTTGTCAAAACTCTTGCAAACAACCCAACATATTTCAAATGGCTGAAACAATAATGTATAATATAAATGTATTATTTGCACATTTTACCATTGCTGTTATTATTAAGTAGATATTATTAACTCAGAAATAGTGTTAGAATATGCCCTTTCATATCACCTAAATCAAAATTAATTGAAGCTAAGAAAAGATAACAGCGTATACTATAGTATATTTTTCATGCTTACTATTATAATAGGAAACCAGTTAATTGGCTAAAAGATTTGCGGAATTAGTTCAGTAGGTTTTTTCCATTGCAGACAGGCAGATATGTATAAGGAAAAAAGAATGTTATCAGTAACTACAGCACATGTAGTAATATAATAATAGTCAATACTATGTTAAATTTACTTTTATAAATAAACTAAAAGAGTATCTATGGGGTTCTGGTCAGTTCTTTTCCATGGAAACCTACACCGTGGAACTGTCAACTTAGAGTCTTATTTCATAAGCACAATGTGTGTTTGTTTGAAACAAAATAATTCTACATATATTTAAATGATGTATATTAATTTATTTATTTGGTTTTAATATTTTACATTCATTTGAATACTAGGTTGTTTGTTAAATATTCTTCAAGGACTTTTAAGAATACACCTCAGACAAGCTATTAAGTTGATAAGGATACATTTAAATTACTATATTTTCTTTAATAATAATAGTTTTTAAAGTAGTTTGCCGCTTTCTGAAATTAACTCTTATGACAATGAGATGCAATGAGGTATAATAAAATCTAAGGTATATTTTTAGCATAGTATGAATGTATGTATGTATGTATGTATGTATGTATGTATGTATGTATGTATGTATGTATGTATGTATGTATGTATATATGTATGTATGTATGTATGTATATATGTATGCATGTCATTAATTGTTGATTACATAATTACTATAAGCGATAATTGTTTTCTAAGTAAGTCATTGATGTTTCTTACAGGATAAATACCATGCAATTGTTTTCTAATATTTTTAATCAATGTATCTGATCACTTTGTAAAGTGAAATGAATCTAGTATAAAAATATTATTAACTGTACTTTCGTTTGAATTAGTTACCATGTTGATTTTATCTTCACACATATACTTTTTATCTTCAATAGCAGTATATTTAATTATATTTTCAATACCTTTGAATTATCCTTCCCAGGGTATCAGTAAAAGCGAGGTTGCAAGGTTCCCTGGTGGTCGTGACGGTGTGTTTCCTGATCACCACTGCCTTCGTGCAGGTCGACACTGATGATTGGCAGAACACTTTCTTCATCATCACCATGGTCAATGTGGTGTTCATGACTGGTGAGTGATGGATTTGGCATTAACTTTGTCTAGAAATTATTTTTTTTTGTTTAATCCTTCAATAATTTGTGAATTTTGGGACATTGCTTTTTACTTATTATACAATTATGTTATCTTTATTATGAAATTAAACCTCAATAAATAAATATTTATTCGTTTTTCTTAGACAAAGTCAAGTATGAAAAAAAGGGTCCATATAACCTTGACATTTTATTTTTGTCTCTTGGTATATCTTGTATTTCTAATGTTTTTAAGGATTATCTTTATGACTTTGACTTTATAAATATGTTAATTTAATTTATCTGTTATATTAATAAATTAGATGCTGAATTAATAATCGAACTTTATAATCTTGATAAAGATAGGCGATGCATTTTGTAATGTGCAATGTAATAGGAAAATAACATTACGTAATCAAACGGAACAACACTAATCACTAAAATAGGTACTAAGTAACATTATAAAGGAGAATGTAAGTTTGTTTGTTTGTTATGCTTTAACGTTCTAACTACTTATCCGAACGTCATGAAATTTAACGACACAGAGATACAAAAAAGACAGGTTATATTAAATCAGGAAAAAAGACTGTTTCCGAGGGATAGAATAAAAAGCTTAGGACGACAGTCTGACATACAGGCCTGTTTTTTATTTACGTATAAAGATGTAAAAATGTAGTGTATTACAACTATGTAAATAATATATATTTTTGATAAGTTATTAACTACTAGTCACTAAAAATCTGCGTTGGATCTCCTTCGGATTCAACACAGTCTGAGTTATCATATATGTACCTTAGCAGTGTCTGTCATAAATAATGAATTTGAATTACTACGCTTGAATGGAAATATATCTATTTAATTATATTTCAGATCTTTGTAAGAAATATCTATATTATAAGCGATGTTTTCTTTTACGTGGAATTCTAAGTCATTATATATTATGATTCATTCCGTTGATGCAGTTTATACAAACAACTAAATATGATCTTGCTTTTTCTTTGTTTCAAATGGAAACATGAATTTATATAAATTTTATGCTTTCTTGATATAGTACATTATTATATAATTTGTTAAGAACAAGGTTTTAGTCGCAACTTGACTTATTTTTTTTTATCTTACTACTATTATAAAGGCGAAAGTTTGTAAGTATGGATGTATGGATGTTTGTTACTCTTTCACGTAAAAAGTACTGAATGGATTTGAATGAAACTTTACCACAATATAGCTTATACATCAGAATAACACATAGGCTATAGCTTATACATCAGAATAACACATAGGCTACAATTTTTGAGGTTTTTAATGTGAGGTCGTAAAAAAAACACTGACTGAATCCTACAAGATAGATCAAAACAATTTACTACAGTATTGTACAACTTAAAAAGGTCTACAAAAAAGTCCGTGATGGTATATGTTTATCTCTTAGGAATAACCCACAATAACCATTTTTTATCCTTTACTTTGTACGAGAAATAATGGCTTATTTACGAAGCGATTTTAAGCAATACAGTATTAATCCTTATCCAATTAAGTATCTTAAATACATTGTGCATTTAATAAAGATCAATATGGCTTTTTACAGCATGTAAATTAAATAAATATTTTCGAAGATATCACAGATTTAAAATGCAGAGTCATAGCAATTTCGGCGATAAATACCGTTTCGGTGATAGACGTGTTATATTTCGGTTATGACTAGACGGGACGAACCTGAAGTCCACGCGAACGAAGTCGCGGGCAAAAGCTATTATATCATAAACAAATTCATACATATATGTTGCAAAAACTATCTTTATAAAAAGTTATTTTATTTTTACAGAATATTGAACTATATATATATATTATTTTTAAGCAAACGTAAATAAATTATAATTTTTAAAATTTTCTTCTCCAAACAAATCACAAAATTTTTATTTTACAATATTAGTAAATATTTATGTATATTTGCTTATTATTATAATATTATATTCCATATAAATAAAAACGATGTATTTGTATTATTTCTAGTTAAATAGTGTATGTAATGATGACTTGCAAGTTTCTAATATTTATATTTTATACCATTTACAATTAACTATGCCGGTCTCAGGTACTTATATTAATTGTGATAAGTTGTATTGACTCTTCGTTATTTAATTACTTATCGAATAGCTACTTTCTATATAATACTGTTTTAATAATAACAGAGATAGAGTTTAATTCACTTAAGAACTTCTAAATATTCTTCTTGTAATCAAAAGTCGGTAATAATTTTTGAAATAAATATAGAATCTCAAGATACAGTAGTTCAATTGGTAGAGCGACGGAACAATTTCCCAGAGGTCGTGGGTTTAAATCCTTTTGTTTGATTTTTCCTTCTAAATTTAACTTAAGCTTTTAACAATAGTAATATGTTACAAGTATTTGTTCGTTTTTATGTTATAGTTTTATTTAACAATATTTTTAAACAAGTGTACAGGTAAAATAGTATTAGATATAAAAAGCGTTTTGCAGGAAAATTCACAATTAAAATATCTATCATAACATCATAACATCTAACGGCCTTGATGACTCACTTTGCATATTTTATAACTTAGTTCTATAACATTGAGTATCTATAAAATATCAAAGATTAAAATATTTAATTAACATATTCATTTCTTTTTTATCTTTAACTTTTTTGACATACTTTTTTGTCTTAGAGTGTTGTTTTTTGTACATTTAAAATAGAACATCAATATCTTATTTTTATAATAAAAATAAAAAATAACCTTTCGGTATCAAACTGATTATTTTATTATATTTTATATCCTTCATAACATAAAAAATATACATTCTAAAAAAATGTTTTAATGAAATATACATATTAGTTTAGTCTAAATATATTGATTTAATTGTTGGTCGGTTGGTCGCAGCTGCCAGCGCCGTGTTCATCGGTAGCCTGGTGGGCGTGGCCAGCAAGTTCTCGAAGGAGTACCTGGGCGCCGTGATCAGCGGTCAGTCCCTGGGCGGCATTATCGCCGCCATCGCGCAGGTCATCTCCCTGGCCTTCAAGATATCCGCGCTTCACAGCGCCCTCATCTACTTCATCATGGCGGACATCATCCTGGTGCTATCGCTGGTGTCCTACGTGCTGCTGTACAGGATAGACTTCTTCACGTTCCACATCCTGAGGGGCTCAGGCTCCGCCTCCAACAGACACAGGGACGCCTCCATGGTGCTCATCATGAAGAAGATATGGGTGTACGCGTTCAGTATATTCGCCGTGTTCGGGGTGTCCATGTGTGTGTATCCGTCTGTCACTGTGTTGGTTGAATCTCATCCGACGACCGCCGGCACCGACTGGAATAGTGAGTTTCAATTATATCATCGAAGGTTTCCAGCCATTTGGTCTAAGCGAGATTTTTTTTCGAATTATATACTTACATATTTGGAATAAGAAAATACCCGTTCAATGACGTATATACATTCGGAAAAAAAAATGGTTAGACCAAGTAACCTTGGAACATTAGATATGAGTATTAAGCTACTCTAATTATTATCTGTAACGATTATTTTGTTAATTTCAGATATATTCTTTGTGCCGGTGGTTAATTATCTTATATTCAACTGTGGCGACTATGCCGGCAGACTGGCAGCTGCGTTTCTATTACGAGTAAGTATAGTGAATATAATAATAATTTCTGTTGGTTCAAAATTTCTACCTTCATTTTCTCTTACTGTTGGCATTTATTGTATTCGTAAACGCGTCACGTGTTTATTTTATTAATATTATGTAAGGAATGTTTATACACCTTTTTAGACGTAGGTTTTATATTTCACATTATTATTATTTTATTTTTAAAATATTTTAAGGATGACACAAACATGTATTGACTTGTAAGTGGCCTTGACTGCTGAGTAAAAGGTCATGGGTTCGGTTACAGGAACCGAAAGTGGTTTTACCAAAAATATAACCATAATTTGGTTATATTTTTGTTAAATACACTCGACATTTTTTCACTCGACCCGACATTTTGTAGTACTAAATTCGTATCTGACAGTTGTTCAAAATATTAATTATAAAGTAAAATGTAATTTCATTTTGTTTAATATTTCTAAAGCTTAGAAAGCTTTTGATATGATTTTTTTAAGCTTTTGTCATGATTTTAATGAATTAGTAAACGTATAATAATAGTATGTTATAATTATTTAACAATAATTATAAAAACGGCTTTAGATCTTTCTTGGTGGTAGATCATAACATCCGGTCGCCGGCAAAGTTACCACCCATCGGGCAGAATCGTGCCGCAAAGCGACCTAGTCGTGTTCCGGCACGTTGCTCGATGAAGCCGTTTATGGGAAATGGGTCTGAACAGTTGCGGTGCGTTGGCGAACCGGTCTGACGTCGGGTTGGTGTTTGTTTTGTCGGGTGTCTAGTCGAGGAGGGTAGCGGGATCCGAAGCGACGGCTTTCCGCTGGCCGCCCGCAGATAGTTGGGGGCCCAATTAGTGGGATAGCCAACCACGAAAGGCTGCCCCGCCAGCTGTGAAAAATCCCAGGGTGGCTCCATCGTGCTGGTTGGCGACCAGACGAGGAGGCCCGATGGCGATCCCAGGGGGGGTTCGGGCGTCCCCGCAGTCTCCAGACTAGCCTCCCAGTGGCAAGACATCACCAATTTCGACGTCGGGTTCGATACGTGCCGTCTCGT
The DNA here is from genome assembly GCA_959347355.1 of Napeogenes inachia. Lineage (NCBI taxonomy): Eukaryota > Metazoa > Arthropoda > Insecta > Lepidoptera > Nymphalidae > Napeogenes > Napeogenes inachia. The sequence goes on along the minus strand of OY365795.1, from coordinate 2,055,228 downwards.
TCAACTGCCATTTCCCATCCCTATTCACTTTTATATATATATTTTTTTTTATGAAAAAGTTAAGAAAAAGGAACAAGGTTACACAGCGGTTGCACTCCTCCTCATATAAAGTGCACCTCACTAATATCAGGGGTTTGCACTCAAATCTTTTAGCTGTCCACCACCACCTGGAGACAGAGCAGCCGCACTTGCTCTTTTTGACGGAGACGCAGATACAATGTCCTTTGAGCGCTGCATACTTGGATTATCCCGGTTACTCGTTAGAGCACAACTTTCGCTCACGGGCCGGAGTCAGTGTGTATGCGCGGAACGACCTCTGTATTCAGCGTCTCCGTCACCTTGAAGACCCCACTTTTTCTTCCCTATGGGTTTTAGTGGACACAGGAAACGAAAAAATCCTGTATTCCTGTGTCTACCGTTCGCACAGCGGTGACCAGGAGACAACTCGTTTATTTGAGTATCTCAGTGAGGCTGCAGATATGGCTCTGTATCAGTACCCTTCGGCGCAGCTCGTCTTTCTGGGGGACTTTAATGCCTGTCATCAGGACTGGCTGTTCCCGTACCAGAAGACCGACCATGCTGGAAGAGAAGCGCGGAACTTTGCGTTGTCCTTGGACCTCTTTCAGCTGGTGAGGCAAGCGACAAGGGTACCAGATGTGGTAGGCCATACAGCAAATTGCCTGGACCTTCTGCTGACAACTGATCCGGACAGGTATCGTGTAGAGGTCACGTCCCCCTTGGGAACCTCCGATCACTGTCTGGTGAAATCTGTATTTACATATTCCCCACCAGCTTTCGAACCACATGGTGTTAGGCGAGTATGGAAATACAAGTCAGCAGATTGGGATGAGATGCGGCACTTTTTTGCGTCTTATCCTTGGCGACAGGTCTGCTTCTCTTCTTTGGATCCGTCGAGTTGCGCGGATGCTATAACCGATGTGGTGCATCAGGCAATGGAGTATTTTATTCCTTTTGCTGACGTACCCATCGGTGGCAAAGCTCGCCCATGGTTTAATGCCGAATGTCGTCATGCACATGACCGAAAACATTCGGCATACCTCATTTGGGCTGATGCTCGAAGCCGCAAAACTCCGGATGTAAGTACAAAGAAGAGAGCCTTTAACCAAGCTGCCAAGTCCTATAAAAAGGCATTGCGGAAGGCTCGTCTTGATCGGATCGTTAAGAATGGCGAAAAGCTCTCTGTCAGACCAACTGGCAGTCGAGCTTTCTGGTCTCTTGCCAAAGCGATCGAGTCGAACTTCTGCCAACCCTCACTGCCTGCTCTGCTGAAGCCTGATGGATCCCTGGCCCACACAGCAACAGAGAAAGCGAATGTATTTGCTTCTCTGTTTGCTGAGAATTCGCATCTAGACACTGGCAATGCTTCTCCAGAACATCTTCCTCACTGCGGTATTTCGATGCCTGAAATCCGCATCACTAACAAAGAGGTATGGAGAACATTGTGTCGTTTAGATGTGAATAAAGCCAGTGGTCCTGATGGTATACCAGCCATTCTGCTCAAGACATGTGCAGCTGAGTTGTCTCCTGTATTGACACGTCTGTATCGCCTCTCTTTCAAGACTGGAAAAGTGCCGGAATCCTGGAAGCTTGCCAACGTGCAACCCGTGCCCAAAAAAGGCAGCCGTGCCGATCCTGCCAATTATAGGCCCATTTCAATCACCTCCATACTCTGCAAGACTATGGAGCGTGTATTGAACTCGCGGCTTCTAGCGTACGTAGAAGGTAACGATCTCCTCAGTGACCGACAGTACGGATTTCGCCGAAATAGGTCCACTGGGGACCTTCTAGCGTACGCAACACACATTTTAGGCGAAGCCATCGAGAGGAACGGAGAAGCGGTCGCCGTCTCTCTGGACGTCTCGAAGGCTTTTGACAGGGCTTCTGGCATGTGAGCCTTTTAAGCAAGCTTTCAGCGTACGGTATATCTCCTGGTCTGATTGGCTGGATAACGGACTTTTTGAGCCAGAGATCTCTCCGTGTTGTTGTCGATGGGTGCTCTTCGGAACCCTTGACAATAAATGCCGGAGTACCTCAGGGGTCCGTTCTTTCTGCAACTCTTTTTCTGCTGCACATTAACGATCTGCTGAAGCCCGGTATCTATGGGTATGCAGACGACAGCACAGTTGTAGAAAGATATCTGCCAAGTTCTCGGGCTAGTAGAGATGAAGTACAATCTGAAAGAGAAGCCATGGTGCAACGTTTGAATGACAAACTTCAGGCAGTCTCCGCATGGGGCAATGCCAATCTTGTCAAATTCAACGCCACCAAAACGCAGACGTGTTTGTTCACCGCCAAAAGGAGCCCCTTCACCTTGGCTCCTACTTTCCAGAATGTATCCTTGGAATACAGTGACTGGCTTCAGTTGTTAGGCTTAGAGATCTCCTCGAACCTCAACTTTGGTCGGTACATTGAGTCCAGAGCAAGAGCAGCTGCAGGAAAGCTTGCCGTACTTGCGAAGGTGCGACAGTACTTTACACCGGGACAGCTTCTTGTATTATACAAAGCACAGATCCGGTCGTGTGTAGAGTATTGTGGCCACATATTTGCTGGTGCCGCAAAGACTCATCTTGCGGTTCTGGACTCAATTGAGAGGCGAGCAAAGAGGCTTATTGGCGACCCTAAATTGGTTGACGCCAAACTCCACAGCCTTGAACACAGGCGTAGAATTGCCAGCCTCTCAGTATTCTATAGGATACATTTTGGTGAGTGTGCGCAGGAATTGCACGACCTAATTCCCCCATCCCCCTTCCATCATCGGACGACCCGACGCACGGCAGGTTTTCATCCTTTTGTTGTGGACATTCCACCTGTCCGAACGAAGCGCTATGCTTCATCTTTTTTAGTGCGTACAGCGAAGGACTGGAACAATCTGCCGGCGTCGGTATTTCCGGCAAAATATAATGTGGGTGTCTTCAAGAGGAGAGTGAATAGGCTTCTAGGTTAATGCGCTTTACCACCTAAGACTACATTTCACTTTCCATCAGGTGGAATGTAGTCAAGCATTAACCTAGTTTTGTATAAAAAAAAAAAAAAAAAAAAAAAAAAAAAAAAAAAAAAAAAAAAGATGATAATTTGTGATGGCCACACCATAACCGATAAAATTACCTGTTTATAGTCTATCACTTAAGCTTGCTAGACCAGATTAGTTTAAAATGTATACAGCATTACGTGAGATAACTAATCTATTTATATTAATATACGGTAAAACTGATAAAATTAGTCACATGCACATCCCACACTGCTATACACATACATACTATACATACATACATTCACGTTTAACGTTAATATTATGAAAAACAAAAATTATTTAAACATAAAATTGAAAGTAAACTTCTGGAATCTCTTGGAAACCCACTCGTCGCTCTACCAACTGAGCTACCGTATCGCTATCCGTCTCGGTGAATTAAGCATTCCATATGTAATCGTCGTTATCGAAACGGTGGTGACATCTATTAGACTTCTTTATAAAATTCTAACCAATGTTTGAATTTAACATTGAAAAGACGCGACAACAGAAGTTAATGTTTGAAAATATCTTAAAAAACGCAAAAATAAACAAACTAACATAAGATCGCAACTAGAGCACCAGTTTCATAAAAGTAATGAATATTATGACACGAACACATCCCGCTGCAGCCCACCAACCAGTGGGTGGTGGCCGGCCTCAGCGTGTGTCGCGCGGGCGTGGTGCCGCTGCTGATGATGTGCAACGCCCAGCCCAGGAAGCACCTGCCCGTGCTGTTCCCGTGGGACTACCAGTACATCTTCTTCATGATCGTCTTCGCCTTAACCAACGGGTACCTCACCAACATCATCATGATCAACACCACCAGGTCAGGGTACAACCCGGTTCCAAAATTGGACACGATCGGTGGTCGCCAGAAGCCGATGTGTTCAATTTTTGAAACGATCATTGTTTGAATAGATATTCTTTAATAGTGTTTATTTATTCGGTCACTTGCGTCAGTTCCAGTCAAAAAAACGAGGAGTCGGTTTTGATTATCTAAACTCTTTACTGAGTCGAACCGGCGACGACATCGTTTTATCGATTACCAAATAATATTTCCTTGAAGTCTTTCAAAGTATTCTTTTATTATTTATATATTATATCTGTCGAGCTGTTAGGTCTAAAGATGATTTGTTGATACATAACATGTTTTGGTTTTGTTGGTCCCCAGGGTGGTGGAGCCCCACGAGCGCGAGAAGGCCTCTAGCGTGTCGGCCACCATGCTGTCGGTCGGACTCACGGCCGGCGCCGCGCTGGGCCTGCTGCTGGTGCGACTGCTCTAGGTCTACCACTGACGCACTACTGATCTACCATTGACGCATTACTGATCTACCACTGAGGCACTACTGATCTACCACTGACGCATTACTGATCTACCACTGCCGCACTACTGATCTACCATTGACGCATTTCTGATCTACCAGTGACACGCTACTGATCGACCACTGACGCGCCTGACATAGGACTGCTGTGGCACCGCATTACACACTAATGTTTGACGTCTCTGACTAATCCATAACTACAAGTGCTTATTAAGAGACGATTTTTATTTAATTTAATACTATTTGCTTTTAAATTACCATTCTGTTTGAAAATACTTTTTGACTAAAAGGACAACAAAATGAAACAAGGGCTGGTCTTATATTAAAATAATTATATATGTATAATCAATCGTCTCTTAATATATTAGAAGAAGCGGCATAAAATGATCTCTTTACATCTCAACATCCTGACATAAAGAACATACATTGTTGTACCACAGATTATTAAGTTTGTGACAAATCTTATTAAATAGTGTATAATAATACATGTGGCTTGTAATATCTGTAATATCTATAATATCTGTAATATCTGTAATATCTATAATATCTATAATATCTGTAATATCTTTAATATCTGTAATATCTGTAATATCTATAATATCTGTAATATCTATAACATCTGTAATATCTATAACATCTGTAATATCTATAACATCTGTAATATCTGTAATATCTATAATATCTGTAATATCTATAATATCTGTAATATCTATAATATCTGTAATATCTATAACATCTGTAATATCTATAATATCTGTAATATCTGTAATATCTATAATATCTGTAATATCTATAATATCTGTAATATCTATAATATCTGTATTATCTGTAATATCTATAATATCTGTAATATCTATAATATCTGTAATATCTGTAATATCTATAATATCTGTAATATCTATAATATCTGTAATATCTATAATATCTGTAATATCTGTCTGCTGTACGTACACTGCTCTAGGATATACTTTAATTGTTATAGAAGTTACCATTCATTAAAATAGTATATTAATATGTACATTATTAGGAATAACTTATAATATTTATACTGAATATACAGTGTTTGATGTCTTGTAGAAAGGTTATACATATATACATATAATATTTTATAATTTGTTATATTTAATTTAATATAGTTTTTATATAATAAACAATATTGGTATCGGCATCCTTCTGGTACGGACGCTGGTTGAGAATTAAATTATGGTTTTTTAAGCTGTTTTTTGATATTTTTCGTATTTTATTATTAACTACGAAACATATCAAGCTTATATTATAAATTAATAAATATAATATTTGTTCACAACTATCAAATAAATACTTACTTTTATTTATTTTGATGATAATAATTAATAATTATATCAGGAAATAATAGTACATAAAATATATTTTAAATAATAAGTAGACATATTATATAGTGAGATTTAGTTAGAAATGTCTAGAAATGTAGATTGAAAGGTTTATTTTATATTTTTTATATTCATTTCTTTAAAAAATATGTTGAAATCACGTTTTTCTAAAATATAATTGATTTAAAAGGTTTCCTATAATACAATTGATTTACTCTAATTATATTTTTATATATTATATAGGTTTAAAATGTAAATAAAACGAGACGAGATAAGAGAAGTAATCCAGAGTAATTAGTTTAAGGAAACGTGGTAGTCTACGAACTGAACCATTTCAAATACTTGTACAGACTAATAAGTAACAAGTCACCGAGGCAGATGTGATATATATTATTTTTTTATTTGTCGTTGTGAAAATACAAATAAAATAAGAAATACGTTCTATTTATATTTAATATTTCTTTGGTATATTTATAAACTTAGAGATGATGTTTTGGAAACAGCATAGAAATATAATGATTTGGTACTAATACTATTTAAACAAAGGTTATAAGTGTCACAGACAGACATTGCTCTCTGATAGTAATCATCAAATATATAATAAACCAAAAATAATCATATTTATTGTTCTAGCAAATTTTTATGTTTAATATGACTTACCAGTTAATAGATTCATTATTTAAATATATGTATAATAGTTTCCATGTAATTATATAAAAATAGGCGCATTATACTTATATTTAATAATAATTAACTTTTATAACAAAATAATTACCAATTATGGATTAAATACAGAAGATATATTGTATTAATATAAAATATATTCAAGTTAATGTTAGTATCAAAATGACAACATTTAAAATTAAATATAAATTAACAGTATTAAAATGCAATTTAAGTACATAGAAAAAAATGCACAATAAAATCAATATGTTTTATAATGTGCAAAAACATTATAAATAGAAATATTCAATAATCATGTTATTAATAAAATTACTTCAAATATTAAAATAATTATTGTAATTTAAGCATAACAAAGATTTGTTATTATGAGTTATTCAATGTTTCTCCCGCGGCTGTATTCTCTCCATCATCAGGACGTAGTTGGTGTCACTCCTCAAACTAATGATAATAATGCTAACATTGACTGTTCCCAGAGTTACTGTAATTATACAATTCAATATTGTAACCTGTTTTTTTACTTACAAAAGCTATTTAGAATTTATTAATGTACTTATATACTAGAAGTTGTTATTGTTTATATGTTAGTATTGCTTCGTCTTTATTTAACAAAATACAAAATGTTACATTCCTTTATAATGCTATGTAAGAAAAGCTGTTATATTAATAAGTTTTCTATATAAGGTGTAAATTCTTCTAACTGACAGACATACAGACATACATACATGACGTAGTATAATAGCTACATGAGGAATATATTCCTTATGTACCGACAGCACAACATTCGTGATATTATAATAGTATTTACTAACATTATGGATCTACGATTACCTATTGGAGGTCGGGAATTAATTGTGTTACCAAAACTATGTTAATTATATGCTTAGAATTTATAATTATTAACATTTTTACTTATATATAACTTAAATAAAGCATTGTAACTGCTTTTTAGATTATGTAAAGAGACAAGAGTAATATTATAGTATTGATTGATGTTAACTTAGTGTATGTAACTGTAGATCTCAAATAATTAATTCAGGACTCGCTCAATATATGTATTATTATTTAAATAAACTTTTTGTTTTCAGTTCACTATTTTAAAAATAGCTTTAATAATAATTATATATTTTATAAGATATGTATGCTTTTTATGACTTGTTTAATTTTGTTATCTTTTACTAGTATTGTACTTATAAACTTGTTATGTTATTCAATTGCAATCATTGAATGAAAATGTATCAGTTAGGAGGACTTTTATAGTACTCTGTGGCAGGACTTGAACCCGCGATTTCTGCGAGCTCATCTCAGCCGCTCTGAATACTAAGCTTTAGTTTCGTTATTTTCTTTGATGAATTTAGCATTCTACGTAAATTTGACTTAATTGATATGTAACAAGTTTTCTTAGCCAATTTTAAGTATCTCAAAAATATCAGGTTTTCAAAGTAATTTATAATTATATGAACTTGGTTGATATTCATGTTTTTAATTTATTGAAAAAAGTTATAAATATATATACAATTTTTGAAATACTTAATGAAAAGGCAGTTGGTTTTTGGTTATGAATATTTAGGTATTTGCGTACAAATGACCGCTAACTATTGTAACATATCTTGTGTCAATAAATACAGATATATATATATAATGTTTTTTAATTATAAATAAAACAAAACCTCAGACTTCAGTTGTTTTAATAAATTATGTAAAAATAAAATCACAAATAATGACTACCTATACATACAATGATTTTACATCTACGTTTATTTTATTAGCAATATATAGATCAAAGAAACATCAGGCACCATTATCAATCACTACGAAATAATTCAGCAACCACATATCTTAAATATCTGTACTGACCCTTCACACATTTAAGAACAAACTTAGAACAAAATATGTACTGAATATTTAGTTAAGTTTTATAAAATCGACCTAAACATAAATTATAATAAATATATAGGTTATCTTTTAATTAAGACATCACACACCCTGTATATAATTATCGCATATAATATATTGTCTTTTAATATCGATATGTTAAACATTTTGGAAAACTAAAAAGGCACACTCGAAATGGTATAAATAAAATAACGAAATTGTAAGCTTAAGGCATTGCAAAAACGTTAGGACAGTTTGTATTATTTTGAAATAAAAAACAATAATAAATTACTAGATTTTCAGTATTTTACAGTACTATTATACACTTTTAAAACTAATTTGTTATATAGTTGCATTTGATAAAATCTTTCAATGTTTTTAATAAGGTTATTCCAATAAGGTATCACTGATGCCTCGGTTTGATTTGCCGCTTCCACGAGAGAGCACACAGTTCCAGTGAGGCGGCCTGCATCACCTCTTGTCTGCGTCGCGTCGTACAAACCTGAACATGGCGTTGGAGATGGCCACCACCAGCGAGAACAGCCGAAGGGGACACTCGCTGAAATATTACAGATAAACTTCAATATATTCCACATTCGTTGAAACAATTTTCTCTAATCTGATTAGTTATTAATCTACTTTTATCATTTTGGCCTTGACAAATATGTGTTCTAATTAATGTATGTCTAATATATGTTTATGCAAATGTCAGTCTATCTGTTACTATTTAGGGCCTTTCCCCAAAACAACAATTATGAAATTTATCACATTTTTTTTTGCCTATGCCTGTATCATACTAATGCCCTGCAGAGTCACTAGAAAAAACAGAAATTTTGTTGTAATTGTTGTCTGAACAAAACAAAACTATTAGAAAGAATTGTATGAAACTCTGTGTGGGGGGAATATCATATGTTATAGTTAATATACAGAAAATATAAAAATGATTTGAGGTACACTAACAATAAAATGGATGAAGACAAACATATTTGATTGGTATTTTATAAAAAATTACCTTCCAGTAACAGGAGTAGCTTCATTTCCGCTCAGGATAAAAATTGGAAAGAATATAGAAAAAACACAACCACTGAAATAAAAAGAAATATATTAAATCATACAGAGGAGACCCTTTTTAATACAGTCTATAATAAATAAAATTTATAGTAAAAATATTATAATTATAAAAAAATATTCCCAAGTCTGATTTGTGAGATAAGTATATAAGTGATGTGAGATAAATAATAAGTAATCAATGCAGAACTATTTACAACATAAAAGATAAGGTATAGGGCAAAGTACATTAATTATCAATAATTATATAAAAAACAATATAGTTTAATTTTGAAAATTTAATTATATGTAATATTTATTTTAGCTTTATTTAAAAAAGATATATACTATGTTAATTACATACCTTATTATATAAGACTGGGGAATTTGAGTCAATATTGCCAATGGCAGTCCAAATCCAAGAAAATATGGCCAATTTGATTCAATGAATGTGAGTCTTTTGTGCAGTTCCCAGCCCATGTTGAACCATTTGTACTCAAATGAATACAACGAGTATAGAAGACACATGTGTATTAAGCATAATAACTCACCAATGTATGTTATTGGTAACATGCCCACTAGCATACTCTGAAAAATAATTATTTTAGAGAATCTCTCTCTCACGGTACACTAAGACATAATATACTAATTATTTGGTGCATTTAAATTTTTGACATTTAAATACTGTTTGATTGTTGTTAACTTATTAACTGCTTAAAGGATTCATCTAATTGTACAGTAAATTTAGAAATTTTAAATTTTTAACTATGCATTTGATCTTGGATTATCTAAAGTACAATAATATTACCTGAAATAAAAACAAGGCTTGCACCAATAAACTGAATAGTGAGTCAGCTATGATCTTGCTTACACTTGACATGAACTGTGGTCGACCTCGTCTGTGACGGTATGCTGAATCTGCTATGTCCTGAAATATTGTTGTTCTTTTTGTAGAAATTGTTTAATCATAATTTATAAAATATACATTATATCACAAGTACGAGTCAAATCAACTGGACTCACCTGAAACCACAAGCTATTAACAAGTTTGCTTAATAGGAATAGTGGTAAGACCCATATCATCCTAAATGTCATAGACAAGAATGGCTGCATCCAGCCCCACACACTATGAGCCACTCCAGGATTGTGACCAAATACCAGCGTAACTAAGTACTTCATACTCGGCAACAAGGCATACTCAAATATCAGTATGCTTAGCAAAAATATGAACCCATTTAGGATACATGACTGTAACACCCTAGTAAGTACTTTTGATTCCCTGTAAACAAAAATATAGATAGAAAAATTTAGATAATACACTACGTAATAATATTTTAAAAGATTTATGTGTATTATTTACTCAAACATAACGAGGCTGTATTATTTTCTAAATGTTAGACATCTTTTAATAATTCATTAAAACTTTATTGACATCTATTTTAATTTATATGCACTTTGTACTAAATGGTTGCCACATATACAAATTATTTAATTTATTCATCCTTAAATGAAGATTGTAAGACAATACATTTTATATACTTACTGTTTAACTTTTGTTTGTTTAAGCTTTTGTTTACTATTTTCAGAATCATTTTGTGGCGAACGGCTCAGAGCCCTTTCATTTATTTCTTTATCCAAATATAGCAAGACTGTTACACCACGCAAACTGTCTATAAAACCTTTGATTAGCGATACCGCAAAATTCTAGAACAAAGAAAACCAATATATAATATCTGTTAACTAAAAACTCAACATAATACAAGGGTATATAAGATTTTATTTTATTACTGTAACGCTTTCCATCTTGAGTCAAAGTTTTATCTATAACTTCATAATTATTTTATAATAAAATTAAATTTCACATCCTTGTTATTAATTAGTTTGACGTATTATGAAAATTTTCAGTATGAAGTTTGAACAAATCACCATGATTTCAAGTTATGACATAAGAGTTACGAAAACACGTATTGTTTTCTTAGTAATCTGTGAGTTCTGACATTAAGTTTTAACTTTTATGAATTATCGAACAAACATATTTTTTCTATGTTCTGAAATCTTTTATATCAAATATCTAAAAAACATAGAGATCCACCATCTAATACAAGATAACATACAGTGTGAATGATAATTTATTGTACATTTGTAACCGTTCAAGATTTAGTTAAATAAAAAAATATGATTTCATTTTGCACAATATTGAGACTTGAGAAAACATCGTCTGGTAGATGTTATGATTTTTTTATATATTTCATTATTTGATAACCTTCTCTTATAGTATTATATATCTATCTCACTATTTAAAATATTTCAATTTAATAGGTTCCGGGTATTTTATAAGGCAGCCATTATATTACACATTTTACTAAGCTCTAGGTCAACTAGCATACTAATTTAATATTTTAAATATTATGTATTTAAAAATTTAGTGAGCTAGTACTCCCACATAATTGATGGACACTTACTGTATTTTTTTTGGGTCAAAAAGTGCGTGCGTGCTATCGATATAGGAATTATAAACTTTAAATTGAACTAGTGGACATTTCTCTCATGTTCAAAATGTAAATAAACCATATTGTAGATTTGAAAAAAAAGCTAAGCAGAAATCAGTTAAGTAAATCATAAATTTATAGCATTTATGATTTAATTCTTTTATTCAATTACTCTTTAACTCTTTAATTTAATTAATAGTTTTAAAATTAATATGGGGATGTTTTATAAATAATGACCTATGAACACAAACCAGAGACTCCTACCGTAGATTTTGATGCCAACCCGCCAACTCTGGCGGATATCAATACAATAATTAAAACGAAACCATCTAAGTCAGCACTAGGGTCCGGATGGTATCCCTTATATAGTTTTAAAAATAGTATCCGTCGGTTTATAAAACATCTTTTAAATATATTTAATATTCGGTAAAATCTGGTCAAGAAATTAAATACCGGCATCATTCGGCAAAGCACTTTTCGTCCTCATTCCGAAAAACGACAATGTCAGTAACCCTAAAGACACTAGAGCGATAGCCTTAACAAATATAATTTCAAAAATATTATTTTCTTATTTAAAAACAAAAATGACGCAATTCATGATTAATAATAGATATTTCAGGCCCAATCACCAGAAAGCGTTTTTGCTCGGCATTTCTGGATGCCTGGAACATAATACGTTAATATCAGAAACCATTAAAGATACTAGAACTAGTGTATAGTGATAGAATTTAGTAGCATAAAAAAAGGGAGGGAAAAACTCTCTCAACTCAAAGTGGCGGATCTGAGTTAATGAGTAGACTGTATTACGACAAATCTGGATTACATTGAGACTGAATTACTAGCCTAGTGTGAACTGCTCTTTAGTGACAGGTTCTTGCAAACAACTGTCATCTGTCAAATAAGTATGACATTATGACATAAGACATTGTAAAATATGAATTGAAAGTACGAACTTATCTACTACAAGGTGTTTTACTTTTAAGTTTTGTTTTAGTTAATTAGTAAATAGTCAGTTTTCTGATTAGTTAGTTTTTGTAAAACTTAGAAATATTTAGTGTTTATTTTTGTTTATTAGTGGTATGTGCACACTACTTAAAAACAATGGATAACAAGTATCTCATCAATAACATAGGGTAAATATGCACGTTAAAGCCTTCATATTATTTTAATTCGCGACGTAGCCATATCGAATGACCTCTTTTTTATATTTTATGTTTTTATTAAAATGAATACTCGTTTTGAATCTTATATTCTATAAAACATTAATCATATTTCATAAATTGAAATTATTCTAATATCTTAGCTTAAATATCCCAAATCGTAGCATTGAAAATTGGAAAGTTTTCGCAAACTGTGATATGACAGAATCATAAATAATTGTTGAGTGAATGACTTATTGACTATACTAATAATATTGTTTTATTAATGATCTACTAGTGTAAGGTTCTGAGGCAACATACGGTAGAGAAACTGGTCAACTCTGCAATTATTTAAAAACTGGTTTTATAAAAACAAGCTTTATGAGTGGTCTAATGTTTCTCACTTTCTGTAGTCAATCTGTAATTAAAACTAATTACATGACATATAGAGTTTTACATTTATATTGTATATACCATATATTATTTAGTGTTTTAAATTAAATTATAATAATTAATAAATAAGGAAACATAGAAAAAAAGAAAGTAGTAGATATAACAATGGTTTTTTAAAAGAATTGATTATTTTGATTGATAAATCTATACCACATCAGGTTTATACAGATAAGTCTATCTGTCTGTACAAAGTTAATGTATAAAGTTGTATTATTAAATTATATCATGGGTGTGCTGATGTATAACAAAAAACTTTAAAATATTTTTCCATCTATAAATTGTTGGTTAAATAAGTCTTTTATTAATTTTTCCTCTACATTTATGAACTAGATACAGAAAATAATTGTCTTGAGAACATAACAGTAGAAAATACAAAGACATTAGGAATGTGAGTTGTTAAAAATAGTTATATTTTAGTGTTTCTATCAAAATCTGTATTTCCCTATATTTTCACATAAGTAAGACTTAAGTATGTCCATTACTAAAATTAAGTCTAAAAATCTATAAGTATTGAAGTAATCAAGGGTGCTTGTAGACCAGATATCCTTGGAGATAAATGTCTGAATACCTTCCATCTATATTCTATAACCTCTGGAAATACTTTGTATTTCCTCTAAGTGTTATTACCATGTGTTAGAAAAACCTAAATAGTACATATTAGAAAGAGACAAAAAATTTACTAAACAATATCTTAATGAGGGTTCCATATACTTTATTAGGTTTTTTTATAGGTAGTTTTATTAAGTTAAATAAGTTAGAGAATTAAAGATCTTGTATCATATACAGAAGCATATAAAATATGTATGTATAATGTTACTACATCAAATAAATATAGGGAACTTCAAATTTAAGTACTAATTGCTACAGTTGCCCTTTTGTTATAATGATATTTTTAAGTAAATAAATTGTTGAGGACAAATTAAAAGTTAAGACATAAACTTTTAATAATTACGGGATAATTTTCAATAATTACGGGACCCTGATAAAGTTAAAACACATCCGCTGCGCCGGCGCAAAGTTCAAAACTCTATCACGACGTCACGCCCGCCCCACCACTCGCAGTTTAGTAATCAAACATCAGTCATCAGTGTGTGCGCGGGAGTGTGTTAGAGCGCGCGTGTTAACGTTTTCTCTCCAGCTCCTTTGTGACGTAGGAAATGAGAGTTTGATTTCGAGATAAATATCGTAAACATCCTTTGTGAAAAATGAAAGTGGACAAAGAGTCGTGCCTCGTTTCTGAGGAAGCTAAACCTATGATACCCGACAGGAAGGGGAGCCTGAAGGTGACCATCACTCCGACACAACACAAAACCCTCACTCATCTTCCAAAGCGACCCCCAGTGGACTTAGCATTCACGGACCTCACTTACAAAGTTCAGGAAGGAAGAAAAAGCAGTAAGTATTTACGATATTTATTTTTTTTACAAATATTAACATATTTTAATATTAATTACCTTTAAATATTGTTTCAATGACTTTTATAGCTTTAAAATTATTTATTCATAGTAGGTAGTTGAAAAAATAAGTACAAAGTAACTTGTTTTGTTTAAAATCCAACATGCTTTATTCTTTGTTTCCATTTACTTTGTTAGATATAATACTAGTATTATAACATTATTATTTACTGAATGATTAGACTTAGTAATTATAATGACAATAGATTAGGAAATAATTATTTTTAATACACGATATCTTTTATAATGTAATAATATTATTTGCTTTGAGATAAGAGATTAAGGAGGAACGTGTTATCAATGGTTATTAATTACGGAACACTTATGTTACAAATAATTAACTAATTGCTCAAGGGTTATTAAAAAAAATACAAGTTATTGTATTACAAATTCATAGATCATTTACATACAAAGATAACATTGTAACCAGCTTCAAAGTCGTGTGAAGGATTTTGAAGTGTATGTAAAACGAGTATTTTCGAGAACTTAATTTTTGTATTTAATTAAATTTATGAAAGGTCAAAAACATGAAAAGGTTTTTGACACTGTAATGAAGGAATGATTTCAACCTTTTCGAGAATTCAGATTGTGGTGTTGGTATATTGCAATCAATCAATACACTTTTTTTATGTATTTAATATCGATATAGGTAATCTGAAACAAGTATTTGCTTTCTTTTTATCTGTCATTCAAATATCTACCTAAGTGTCAAAAGTTTGTTGCTCTCTCAAGTGGCGATACCTTAGTCTATAGATTTGTTTATTTATACATATATATACATTACACATGTTTTCTACTTAACACTCACATTGAAATTAAATAGTTTCTTATTAACCGTTGCTAACAAACGTGATATCAAGAAAAGAAATAACTGGCTATTTCGACAAAACACAGTGCAATAATAGACAATTACAATGTTAATTAACAACGTAGGTACAAGCTATCTTTATGGAATTAATTTGTGAGGAAATCCGATAATGTAACTTATGCTTAATTGCGGTTCATTCGGTCTAGATATGTGATAACTAGGGAAGGACAACTTAGATTAACAATTTAGAGATACATATATTGTAATGATTTTATTGAATTCTATTTTATAATTTAAGATTAGTTAGAGAGAATGATGATATAAATAGCTTTCCCTTATTTTCGTTCTCACTAGGAAGTAGTAATGTAGTAAGATGTTTGGGATTTCCAAAAGAAATCCCATTGGGAAGATTTGGCACAGCTTGTTGTAATTTACAAACGTCATTTTCTATGCATCATCAGGAATACGAATGCGCATTTGCTATGAGTCCAAATTAGAATGAATATCATTGGTTATAAAATGCTTGTTCATAGTAAGACCATTGTTTTACATTTTATTGAGATTTGTTGATCTAAAAGTGTTATAGTTACTATTATATTTGTTACACATATAAATGACATTAAATTATAATTAGTTACTAATTAATTATTTTTAATGGTAAGTAATGTATCATATGTATAAAGAACACCAAATGTAGGAAGGCGATTAACTCAATGTCATCTAAAACAAAAAATATTTGTCTTTTGCAGTTTGAATTAAAGATTGTTTTTTTTATTATATCTAAAATGAAATGTAAAAGTCAATATAAACTTTAAATTTGTTATTATCATTGAATTATTGTTTTCGCGTGACGAGTACTAAATAACTATTTAGTATAGGGATATCTCTGGGGTTCGCGTTACGTCCACTATGTTATAACGTCTGTATATTTGCACAAATATATTTTAGTAAAGAATAAAGACATGAACTTTACAATTTATCCTTGATCTCCTCTTCTTTGAATAGTTTTTATTTAAGGAAATCACCTCGAGATCAAAATAAGGCGTAAGTGAATAAATTACCAAACAAAGTTTTTTTAATGCAATTATTTATAATTTTGCTACTTAATTGTTCAAGTCACTTGCTAATTTAAGTACGTTCTATTTAAGATTTTAAAATTCATTAATAGGTTTTATAAGTCACAATGTATATTAACACAAAGCAGTCTCTTAAAACGCATACAACAAAACACAAGTTTCGTTATAGTAATATATTGCAATAAGACGGACAATATCTTCGATGTTTATATCAGAGAAACATAAGAGGAAAAAAAAAACAAAAAAAAGAAACAAAAATATGACATCAAAATAACAAAAAAAGCTGATTAGGGATTTTACTACATCTAAAATAATTTTAGTTTTGCCGGTTTCTGTTGTTCATACCATTAAAAAAATATGTTTCGACACACCATGAAATGTATATATTTTTCGATTAAGCTAATTTCCTTTTAATATCTGCAACATGACGTTCGCTTCTGACTTCTTCCTACTGACTGTAATATTTATATTACTTCGATTTCCTTTAAACTAGTAACTGGGATATACCCATTTTTCCAGTAGATGTAGAGAAATGACATAGGTTCTTGTTTACCGCAGGAAAGTATCTCATTCTGCATCGGGAAACAACGAAATCAAAGAAAAGCAACGCTCTCTTCAATGTACAATTTGCTTGATACAATGAGCATAAATGTTCATTTTTAGTAGACCCAAAGATAGGTCCTTTACTCCATATACCTATATGGATTCCATATCTATTTGTGGTAAGTAAGCTAAAACAAGGTATTTTATGACAAAATAAGTTAAATAATTATTATTTATTTTCAAACCATACAAATTTAGCCAGGCATACCAACCCTTATGAAATTTAGTAACTTGATCAAGATCATTGTACGAAAATAATCTTTGCCTTTGCCTTGTTTGGATGCATAGTTTAAGAATAAGAAACACAGGAAGATGAATACATCGCGGACTTTGCGTGCCAAGGGCCCAAGTTGGACACTAACTGTAGTCCCCACTAATAATATAATATGAGGCCCTAAACCAAAGCCTGGCTATGCAAAGACAAAACAGATAAACTTTCTTTTATCGCAAAAAATAGGGTTTTATTGGTATTAATTCAAATACCAAATTTTGATAACAATGGCTCTTATCCGTGGTTATAAAGATAATCGTAATTCATTTAAATATATTTATATTTAATATACATGTTGTTTATTAAATATTGAGCATCACTATCACGAATCCGTGACTAATATTAGATTACAGTTCAAAGTCCTCAGTGTCGAAATAGGTATTTACTTACAATGTCATTTGATACTCGTAGATATGAAGTAGGTATGAAGTTTGGCTAATTATAATGCAGCTAACGTTTCAATAAGAATATTCGTTTATAAATTGTCTTGAATGAAAAAGGTTTTTTTTTGGTAATGTAAAGTAAATCGAAGCTTACTCTGCTTTAACTGTTTATATCCATTTATTTTAAACATTGAGATTTTATTATATATTATTTCTGGAAAATAATTATCTATTTTTAACTCCCGACCCAAATAGGGGGTTATAAGTTTGACCTGTGTATCTGTGTGTCTGTCTGTGGTCTCGTAGCAGCTAAACAAGTAGACGGATTTGATAGCGGTTTTTTAAATCGAAAGCTTGGCCCATTGAGATGGTGCTGCTCAAGATATCGAGCTTTTATTGGTACTGATTAAAGGTTCTTTATGCAATATAATTTTTTAAATACATATCAATGTTTTTTGACCAGTGAATCTCTAATATGTTAAGGTCAATTAACCATTTTATTTTATTTTAAAGTATGTAAGAATTATTTAAGGCTTAACTTGATATAATAAATACATAATAAAAATAAGTAAACAATAACAATAATGGTTGCAGTAATTACTGAAACATGTAGTACACTTATGTTTTAGAGATATACGAATACATTATGAAAAAAAAACAACCAATATAGTAATGGTACTTTATTATATGTATGTAATAGTTTTTTATAGAGATTTAATAAAATTACCCTGCAGCATTGTCAATTAGGAACTAAAAAGTACGTTTTGAACATTATTTAAAAAAAAAAATGATTTTCTGTGCTTGGTCCAGTGTTGATGTATCGTGAATTATTGTAACTGATTAAATTAAAATGCTTTATATTTGCACGTTTTATTTCGTCGATTGTTATTTACATAATTTTATTTTATTTGTATTAAATTTGCATTTTCTTACTATCCTTCATATTTGTCGAAGTTATGTTTGTTCTTGCACCGTTATGTGTTAACCGGTTGCGATATAATTCATCAAGAAACATATTACTGTAGTTTATATAGATAGATATGCAGATATAGGTTGTCATACGTAACTTACTACAGATAATATATAGGAATAGGAAATAGGATTTTCAAAGGAACAGTATAATAGATGTTGCCTCCGTCCGATTAAAACGATTATGTCGAAGGTTCCAAGGCGATTTATACTAATTCCAAATATGTATATTACTCCATTTGGTAAAAAAATCTATCGCTTAGACAAAATAGCCTTGGAAACGACGTAATGTCAAATGCTAAATTCATCAAGCCTTATAAATTCATAGTAGCTCAGTTAGCGACCGTGATGGACTAGAAGTCGTAGGTTTGAACCTGCTCATGTTGACGGGTGGTTCATGGTACTTTATTCCCATTTTATCATTTTCAAAGCACACAACATTTTGAAACTCCAGCAATATTTTATTTTATTTACTTACTCCGGATAGATGAGATTGAGTTTTAGCATTATACCAACTGATATATCTGCCCTTGATATTTATTAATCAAAGTATTTCATACCTTCAAAATGTATTTATTTTATTATCTTAATAAAATAACATGGTAACAAACAAATGTCTAATCAATTTGTAACTGACCTTTATCGATAATACCACTATCTTGATAAAGAAAATTAAAATGTCCCCAAAACTTTTAGGTGATTGTTATTTGTGTGTGTATTATACACACACACATTTGTATTGAAATTCAATTGCACTTCAATATTCGTGAGTTTTTTAACCTCATCATTTAGGTAGGTACTAAGTATTATTGTCAAAAATACTTTATTCCATGAAAATGTTTTACATTTATTTGGACACGTCAAGATGAAACTAACATTGCCAAAACATAATCAATAAAAAGCAATAAATAAATAATAATAAAGTTTATAAATTAATTCAGACTTGAGTAATGTTTTGATTGACATTTCTATTATTGTTTAATTGTCACCGTGTTGTGCCGTGCTTTAGAAGGTTCCTGTATCAAAGTTGTTGAGCAAAAGACGAGGTTAAGAGACACGCAATGAAAAGGCAATTAAAAATGTTATCACAGGCTCTGGACCTCTGCAGCCCAAGGGAACCTTTTATGTTTTTTATTCTAATACGTCAAGTGACTATCAACTCTGTGCGACTATTTGACATCAGACAAATATACATTGCACATGTCAACGTTTACGTTACCAACGAAGTAGTGTGTGTAATGTTTCGCATCGCAGTGTGTGTAATGTTTTTATAATTGATTTAATATATTAAAAGTGCATTATTATTAAAAATTTTATCGTTCTGCACTTTTCCTACCCATAAAGGAAAAATACCAAGTAAATATTAGTGCAATGTTTAGTATTTATTATATAAATCAAGAAATATCAGATACATTAAATCTCAATTTTATATTAGGTACTTGTTATTCGTTACACATGATATTGAATTTAAAATATAAAACTTATATGTAATTTTATTTAAGTATTAAATTTATATTAAATCTAGTGGTGATGAATTATTAATTCTATATTTATTTTAAATTAACATCACCCTTACTAAACTTGGTTATAGATTTTTTTTACATTAAATTTGGTTGTGATTTGTGGCCCCTTTTCAAAGCTAGGTATCGTGTATAATGTTGGTATCCATGTTATAATTTATACTGTGAAGTTAAAAACTTTTGTTAGGGTATACGAAAGAAACCTCGATTTTTCTTACGACTCGCTAAAAGAGAATTACCTATCTATTTGTTAAGCGCTAAATTTCTCAAGAGGAGTAGTCCTCCCCAAGTCCTCCTCTCTCCCTTAGTCCCGATCGTGTAGACGAAATATTAATTATATATACATCATATAATTTAAAGAAAGCTAAAACTTAATGAACACACATTTAATGATTTTGTCTAATTAAAAAAATCTCTTTCAGATGTTAAGACAATCCTCAAAACAGTGTCGGGCAGACTTCGTTCCGGTGAGCTGACGGCCATAATGGGTCCGTCCGGGGCCGGCAAGTCTACCTTACTCAACATTCTCACTGGATACAAGTAAGTTATCATATGTTTGTACTTACGATCACTTAGTCAGTGATTTAATAAAAGTGGCCCTGTAAAGATACCTTGAGGCATACCATCAGCAATAAGTTTTTCTTATGGGTATAGTTTATAAGTGCTTCCTTACAACTTCTAGCTATATTTACAAATAGATTAAATATGTTGACGTTATTGGTTTTCCATTTTACAAATACATTTTCGGATAAAAAATTTAACCAAGCTGACATCTATTAGGTTTCTTTCGAAAATCCTAACCAATGTTTCTAAATTTGCAGTATAGATAAACATTGAAAAGATGCCACTACCGAAATAAATGTTTGAAAGTATCTTTATACATGTACAGCATATTTAACCAAGCTCCTAATTTTGATTAGTTTAAATGAATGCTAATGCAAAGTTAACAATTTTACTAAAGGTTTAGTTATATTACTAAGAGTTCTCCTACTGCCAACATCTTTTAGTAGAAGTCAGGCAATTATACAGTGTTATTTGTAATTAAATGGCCACCTCTTGCAGGCAGCCACTCTACATCAATCCCAACAACATTTGTTCTAAGACTTTTTAAAATTAATAGTTTTAAAAATGTGTGTTTTCCCATACAAAATTTATTTGTTGCCTCTGAACTGGCATTAACTCTGACCGTAGACATGCCGCCCGGGTGTTAACCTTTTAAGTGCTTCTTACAAAACACAAAGTAATAAGTAAATTAGGGAGTAAACATTTTTTTGTTTTTTTGTGTTGTTAATCAAGATTTGTAAAAAATCGTAGAACAAATGTTGTTGGAATTGATGTAAAGAGACTGCCTGTAAGAGGTGGCCAATCAATTACAAATATCCCTGTATAAACATAGTAAACATTTTCAAAGAAAAAAAAATCTGAAATGAAAAAAATGAAAATTATCAATGTTTATATTTATATGTACCAAAATTGTATCACTCGTTTCAAGCAGACAGCAGTGACATAACTTTAAATAGGTTTGACCATATCAGACAAATTTATACAATAATCTGCGTCTTCCTGTGTGTCATACATATGTTTTCATTCATTGTGAGGACATCAAATCATCATCATCTTTGGAACTCTCTACAGGGGTCGAACATTACTGAGTTTTTTAATCTGAGATCTTTAAATCCAGAGTAAATAGCTTCTAGGTAAAAGTGTCAAACGCGTTCCAATAGTCCATATAAAAAATATAAAATAAAATAGTATATACACTTGATTCATGGGCTTATTAAATTGAAGCATATGTATCGAGTATGGTTGTGTGGCAGGCCGAAGATTTATATATATATTTACTGTTATTATTATTTAATTTTCGTTGCCTGAAATCATTGGGCTTCTTTTCCGATTGATTGCGACGGTTCTAGTTGTTCCAAAATTGCATTTAAGTTTATAAAATAAATAAAATTGACTCATTTGCAGGGTTGATGTTATAATTTATAAGTCAAACATTGTTAAATTTTATTTAAAAAGAGCAACTGTTGAGTTTCTGGCCAGCTCTTCTCAGCAGAACAGCATTCCGAGCTGGTGGTAGCTTACTCACAGACTGACTATACTGACCAATTTAATGTAATTGACGATTCAAAAGTGCGTGTAAATGCCTACTTGAATAAAGATATTTTGAATTGAATTGAATTGAAAAGTATTCGTATCCACATATACATATGGGCCATGTCGTATCATTGGCCACATAGTTCGCAAACATTTTGTACATAGCCCTATCACCATAGTCATCTTATTATCTCAACAATGTAACAGTTATATATCTATTTATATAATTTTATACGCCTCAATTAACGGAATAACACTGTCAACGACCAACTTACACTATTTAGATCGTTTTCCATGAAAAAATCTTGTCAAGTTCCAAATGACAGTATCTATAAAAGTACGCTCAAACTTGTTTTTTAACACATATGTGTACCAACGCTATAGCACGATGGTCTATATTTTTTTGTAACTGGCAATATAAGAAACACGTCGGTGCCACGGAGAGCTGTCTTTTTTTTTTTTTTTTCTTTTTTTTTTTTTTTTTTTTTTTTTTTTTTTTGTCTGTCTATGCTGTTAGCCCTGTTGGCTATTACAGCGTCACCGGGGGGGGAGAGCTGTCACCATAATTATGCAAATATGATCAAAGCTTTCTTTATTTCGTCGTCCGTGGTATGTTTGGAATTTCTATCTTTAACTATAATCTCTATATGTACTATGTTGACATTCATTGTGACTGTTACTTGAGCTCAGATTTTAAAGATTTTACTCAAACATTTTTTTTTGTTTTTCGGTGATTATTCTTCAAATACATGACTACTGATTTTTTTGTTGCTAAACCATCGACGATAATGATGCTATCAAATAAAACCTGATGACTATCGGTTCAGTTAGAAAAAGCATCAAGGAGATCGTATTGAAGCCAACTAAATGAGCTTCGTTCAACAATGTGTTTGTAGATATAGTTAAAATTCTGCAGTTTTTTTATTTGTAATATGTTCCCTCTCGCATTCCTGCGATCTGTGGGAGGGATTTCACGAAAAGAGACGGACGTGTGTAAAATAAAGACACGCTATTTGATTGGACCACTGAATGACGAGTCATGTATGTATGAATGTCAGTTTGTAACAAGTGTAACATTTCTTTGCTTACATTTTATTCATTCTAAGATATAAAGTAGATTAGTAAATGTTTTATTGTTGATAATAAGTGTTTGAAAGAAGTCAAAATCTTTGCAAAAAAAAATGCAAGTTATTAATACTGAACTACTCG
The DNA here is from genome assembly GCA_959347355.1 of Napeogenes inachia. Lineage (NCBI taxonomy): Eukaryota > Metazoa > Arthropoda > Insecta > Lepidoptera > Nymphalidae > Napeogenes > Napeogenes inachia. Next base: position 2,031,452 of record OY365795.1, on the reverse strand, counting down.
AATAAATATTTCAAAATTCAGTTTTTTATATTATAAACTCAGCTCGAACGTTTTTAGAACTGAGAGATAGTTATTGACACAGATTTTTGAGACTAAGCCACATACAAAAATTTACTATTTTAAAGTAATTATAATAATCTTAACAAATGAGACATTAAAGTATATTAATAATATTTTTTTATCAAAGTACAAGATCAGCATCTCACTCAACTGCACTGAAGCGCCTCAAAAATATAGTATTTTTCGTACTTTATTGTTTTTCTATAACATGAACTTAGTAAGATACTCTATAATATAGTCGTTGCAACTTCACTCTCGACTGACTTTGAGTACTTTTAAGGCGAGTGTTTTCACCTCGATTGTGACGATGATATTTATCTTACTTTCACTGTAACAGAAGGAGTCTTGAAACTGTAAAATGTACAGTTTAGTAACAAAGTAAGACCTGACCTTGTTTATATTTAATTAATTTAACGCTTGGTTAATGTCTAGAAAACCTCAAACCTTTTAGGCAAGGTTTATATTATATACATATTTGTATTGTATGTTTAGCAATATTTTTTGACGTTGACCGACTGACCAACTTAGTAAAACCATCGTCTACAAGTTGGTTGCTGTCTGATTATATCATAGAATTTATTATCACATTCATAAATACACAATCTTAACTAACAGGTTGTTAACGTTGCTTCTCTAGAACCATCATAATCTAGATAACTCTGTCAACAGTGTAACATATCAGTTTGTGTATCGACAGTGTCTGTAATAGGTATGTTCTAAAAGAGTTCAAAATACACGAGTATTGTTTAGTATATAATAACTAAGTTAAATAACTATAAAACTCTATATGGAAGGGAATTTCATTGCTAAAATCCCCGGTATTTCGTTTCCTCAGCGAGTGGTCTGTTGTGCAACTACGCTAACTTGACTCATTGCAATCAGTACAGACACAGCTAACAGCTTAAGAACACACGAATAAATTTAAATACTTGAAATTTACATCTTACAATATTCACAACTAAATTTTCTTAAATTTGGAAAATCGAAAATATTATAATGATGATATATAAATTCCAAGCTAAGATGTAAACCGGATCCTTTCTTATCAATTAACCAGCAAGTGGGTCAGAGTGGGTTAAAGTGGGTCAAGCGGCCAATTGGAACCTCAAGCACTCCTATAGACGCATAGAGTTTGTTTACAATAATTATACATACATTTGTCTTTTATAATATATCTATAATATTCCAGAACTGATAACACATGTTTCATGTGTTGATTTCACGTTTATATCAAATGATTCATTAAAATTCAAAACATTGAACAATCAGTGTTTATAAAGGAAGACTACAATTTCGTTATTGTTTGTGTTTGATACACAAGTATCAACAAACATACCATTTCCTTTACAAATTAATATAATCAAAGTATCTAGATGTATCGAAGAACCCTATTTATATCACGGAAAGTCGAAATGATTTTTAAATAAATATTAACTCTAGACCCTGCTAAAGGTTTTGCTCGCTACAAAAATATAGGATATACAATATATAATTCACTGTTAAAAAATTATAAATTTATAAACAAACACACTTTCCGTGCTTATTTTTATATACATTTGAATTAAGTCATCTAGAATGATTACAATAATTACGTTATTATAATTGTCTATGTAATTTTTTTGACGTGGGATCAGAAATCCGGTTTACATTACTAAGAATTACCTAATGGTAATTACGGACGTAGTCTTTATTACTTAAAAATGCTTTTTTAATAAATATTGTATAATTTATAATAATATATAATTCTATAATATATAATTAATTATACCCGTTACCCTTTTAAAGTAATTTGTCGGTAAGCCCTGTTGCTAGAAGCAACCCAATCTTAGATATAATCACATATTTTCTTTTGACATAAACTAATCCTAACGATTATAAATGTTTGCTAGTTTGTCCTTCTGTAACTACGCAAAGATCGTCATATTTTTTCTAGCTGCGATTATTTTTTAGCTTGGTGGGTTATAAAAAATCATCAGATTATAATTGAGCAATGTAGTTTTTTATATCTGTATTAAATATATAATTAAATATATAAAAACCTTAACAAAATGTCATTTTTAGGAGTTCCGGAATATAATGTATATAATAAAGTATACCTAATAATGTCATTGATATATCGTTATCAGTAACGCAATTAATTCACACATACAAATATACATACCTACTTGCAATCAGTGAACCTTGGTGAACCCTAAGTTCCTATTGACCTTGAATCTGGTGGTTCCGTGTAAACTTAACAACTTATAATTTACCCCTAAATGTCAAAGGACAGGAAAACATACTAAGGTCATCTCGGTGTACGAAACAGGTTGTACATGTTTTGCTAAAATTATATTCAATTACTTTTAAACAAATTATCCGTATGCTTATGAAGACTTGATAGCTATCTTTTTTATGTAAGTAGATTAACAGGTCAATGACAACATTTGAAACATCAACAACTTACCGGTCCAAAGAAGAATTTCACTTGTCTCGAATCATTTCAATAAAATAATGTAAATAGTAAATGGTTGTCTATCCGAGATAAGAGCAGTCACGTTCTGTTCGTTAATTGAGTCTCACAAACAAACTAGTTTATACTTTTCTATATATCTTTCCTTGTTAAAATGTGTAAATCAGCAGTTGTGCCAAGAATAACATTTTTACAATGCACCATAACTAAAATTGGAATAAAATCTTTATTTTATACTACAATAAAACCTATATGTTCAAATTGATAATTTTGCTTATATTTAATTTGAGGAACATACAGAAAGTAATATCAGAATAAAATAGTAGGTATACTGCTGTTTACTGATTATGGGTATAATGTTTTATTCTCTAGAATTTAAAACTTTGGTGGGATAGAGCCCAATGGTAACCTGTTTAGATAAGATGTTAAAAGTGACAAATGAAGAAACGTTTTATCTTGTCCAATAGAACATCAGGCATGGAGGGAAGTATCACAGTGAACGGTATGGAGCGCAACCTATCCAGCTTCCGCAAGCTATCCTGCTACATCATGCAGGACAACCAGCTGCACGGCAACCTCACCGTTGAAGAAGCCATGTCTGTGGCCACCGCGCTGAAGTTACCCAGCGCCACCACACGAGCTGATAAGGAGGAAGTCGTAAGTTGACCAAGTTGAAGAGTTTACTGAGACTTGAAAGCTTTGTAAATTAATAATTTTCAGCTTTTAATCTAAATTATTTAAAGCATTGGAAATATTACATTTTTTAATAATATTGGTTAATCACCTCATGTCTATATTTGGAGAAAATATGCTCATTAACATTTTTATACATACGATGATTAAAAAAATGAACATGGTTGGTTTGTTTTTTTTCTAAGTACATATTATGTCTGTAGATCCAAGAAATTCTGGAGACCCTCAGCCTATCAGAGCACCACAAAACAATGACATCCAATCTCTCCGGAGGACAGAAGAAACGTTTGTCCATTGCCTTGGAGTTGGTCAACAATCCACCAATCATGTTTTTCGACGAGCCAACATCTGGATTAGACAGTTCTTCGTGTTTCCAATGTATATCGCTATTAAAGAACCTGGCGAAAGGAGGACGGACTATCATCTGCACTATTCACCAACCCTCGGCCAGGTTGTTCGAGATGTTTGACCATTTGTATACATTGGCCGATGGGCAATGCGTGTATCAAGGCAGCACAGAGAGATTAGGTGAGTAGATGTGATCTTTAATTGCTTCGGACGTAAATGATTAATTGATCTGGCCATTACTATGTAGGTATGTATGGTACTGTATGAAAAATGTTTGAACAAATACAGAATATAATCTCGTAATAATAACTTAAATCAGATCTTCCATCTATAATATTACGTATTTAAAAAATAAATAAGACCATATGGATTGAAATATTTAAAAATATTGATCTATATCATTTCCTATTCGAGTGGGGGACTATCGATCCTTAATTGCAATATATGTTAATTTATTCAAAGTGTTAATTAATAGTTTATATCAATAATTTTTATGAGGAAGCTATTTTAAAATATGATTATAAAAAAACTAAACTTTTTTTATAAATTTTTAGACAGGATAGTAGTTATAAGTTTATTTTATAATTGTGCTATTGATCATATGTTTTTATAAATTATTAACTTCCTCATAAGACTAACTAAAAAATTGAGGAATTAAAAATGTTGATATAATTTTAATTATGATCCTTAATTCATTACAATAAGATCGTGTTTTAATAGTTATCTTAGCTACACTTATAAAATTTTGCTAATAAAGACATATATCCATTTAAATTAGAGCCTTATTTAGTTTGAATAAGAGTGTGTTTCCAGTGTCGTGGCTGGGGAGCCTAAGTCTCCAGTGTCCCTCGTACCACAACCCTGCTTCCTTCATCATCGAGGTGTCTTGTGGCGAGTATGGTGACAACACGGGCAAGCTGGTGCGGGCCATTGATAATGGGAAGAATGATATCAGGTAAATAACAAACAGGTTCAAATCATTCTTAAGGTTATAATCTTTTTGGTATCTTTTTTTTTTTTGTAGCTTCTTTTTAGGTTTGAATTTGTTGTTGTTGAAGATATATTAGTAATGTATTTTTATTAAATATATAAAATGAAAATTTGAAGGTTTTCCATTGTTACTATTCAGTCATAGTTTATATATTTACATTAATTAACCTCAGTTACCTCTATGACATCAGGTACACACGTGTGTGTGTCTGTGTAGACACACAGCTATTCTCTCACTTATTCAATAGCGATATTTTAAGCAATTTTTATTTATATTATGAAACAATTAAACTGATTTTAAATAAAATGTTGTGATTAAGAATAACAACAAATACATAATTTATTAGTAAGCATACATATAGTGTTTGATAAAAATAGAAAACGGTGGCACATCAATACTAATTTATTTAATGAGACTAATTCAGTGGATTATGTATTACAACACTAATTCAATTAATTAGGACGTCTGCTCGTATCGGATAGTGTTTATCACTTAATAATAAATATAGTCAAATAATAAAATAGTTTTGAATACATTTTGAAGGTTAAAAAAATATAAATCACACATATACTATCTATCGATCTATATTTTTTTATCTGTGATCTTTTTTATTGATCGTTTTTAATTATTGCTCTGATATTATTATTTTATAATTTTTCAATAATAATAGAAGATATAAGTAAAGTATTCTTAGTAGGATATATATATGTAATTGATCGCTGTCAGGACCGGCATGCCTCTTCCAAAGCCGGTGGAGTACAACAACAAGACTGACATGGAACTGTCTCTGAAGAACACCAACTGGGACAAGAACGACGCCTCGCAGCTGCGGGACAAGGACGCCTCCAACGGACACAGCAACCTTCACAACGGACTTATACACTACTCACAGGACATCCACAAGGGGAAAGGTCAGTTCATTGATTCATTCATTCAATGATTGATTGATTCCGAGTCAATTAAGTTGTTGTATTCTTTTTTGTAATTTTCATCTATTTTATGCAGGGTTATTTGTAATTAATTGGCCACCTCATGCAGACAGCCTCACTAAATCAATAAAAACAACATTTGTTAAACGACTTATTACTAATCTTGATAACCACACAAAAAAAACGAAATATAAAAAATGTTTGCTCCCTCTGTTACTAATTACTCTGTATTTTGTAAGAAGTACCTTCGCTCAGAGTTAATGCCTGTTCATAGGCAACAAATAAATCTTGTATGGGATATAGTTTTCCCTGTCTATGCAGATATAATAATTTAAAAATGATCTGTATTTTCATAAGCTACGGTCACTTATTAGTATATAACTGTCCCCCGTATTATTAATATTGAACTGAACCTTAAACTTGTCTGTCCGTTGCACCGCACTTGTTAATATATAAGAAGTATTTTGGACCTTGCTGCCTCGGACCGAGAGGCTATTTGATGTTAATAAAAAGGTCAAAGGTCACCGATAAGCTTCCTGTTTGCGTGTGTTAGATGTGACTTACAAACAAACGAATATTAATATTCATAGATAATAATGCTATTTCTATGATTATTATATTCAATCTGAGTAAATTGGTTTTAATAGTGCTATGGCTTATCCGAGCGCCGGAAGTCATGGGATCATTACAGCTGGTTAAAAATATATTATAAAATAATGTTAGCAATATTATGTTGTATGTGTGTGATTGTAAATAAAATATATATTTAATCATGAACACATACATAAGTAAATAAATTTATATTTATAGTACATAATATGTTTTCAAATACTCAAGTAAAAACTAAAGTACGTTTTATGATTTTTGTTTGTCATTATTTTTGTCTCTTATTAAATGTATCTTGAATAATAATAATAACTATTTTAAGTTAACAAAAAATATGAAATAATTGTTACACCTGGAGGTCGTTACACCTTGATCTTTAACGTTGAAATTAACAATTAATTTTAAGATTTTTCACAATAAACTTTGTAATATTTAATGATAAATAATGATATGGTTATAATGTCACAATTAAATTCAATAATTGGTCTAAAATAAATTATATGAAATCCGGTATTTCCGGTATGGCCGAGGTCAGAATAATATGTAGGAATAATTCACAAAAAACAAATTATAGTAATATTTTATGACAATTATTACAACATGCTCGATGTTTTGTACATTTTATTCCCAAATGATATTGAGTAGTAATAATATACACAGATACATTTACTGTTAGACTGATGCAATACTTTGAAACATTTAAAAAACTTTTTATATTTTAATAAGTATAGAATGAAAACTAAACCGATACAGACTGGGATTTGAACCCGCGACCTCTGGGAAACCGTCTACCCATTGAGCTACCGCTCTACCTATTGAGCTACCGTATTCCGTGATACCGTGATACGGTAGCTCAAATGATCGAATCGAATCTGCCTGTATCTGCTTATTTTTATTCAATATTCATTAAATTTTAAATAAGCTTAACATGGCTATACAGCTACATTATAAGGCTATATATTTTCAAATATCTTCTAACATTATGAAACAAGCGTCATCAGTCATAAAACAATAGTTAGTACGTGAGGTATACGCAGGTGTTAATGCCAGCCCCGATTTTATATATAAATTATTCGGTTGAATTTTAATAAGCAAGTAACAGAATTTTGGAAAAAAATCAGAGCTATATTAATTATGTAAAGATATTCTATATTTTTTGTGTCTCACTGTATTTTTTAAAACAATACGTCTTTTAAATTTTAATTATCGAAATTATTAGGATTTTCCAGTCGTTCTATAAATACTTAGTCTGGCCTTAAACAATGATACAATTAAAAAAATAAAAAATACTATTAAATCTGTCATAGTTATATGAATCTAATTGTGTTTCTCGTTTTCGCGCAAATCGGTGTTAACTATTTATGTTTAAAACCGAATCGTTGTGATAGCAAAATAAATATTGGTTATAATGTAATTTTTCAAACTCTCCATCCAATTGGTTGTCCATCTAAAGAAAGAACTGACTATCCAGATAAAATTCGCACAAAAAAGGCGCTCAAGGCAGTGAAAAACGAATTAAATGAAAGAATAAACCTAGGCGTATCAAGATAGAATTCTTTAATAAGTGGTTAAGTTCCTAAAATGTTCTCATCGCGGGAGTGCGTGTTTTTTGCTTGTGACCCGACTAGTTATATATAAAGAGCTGAGGTGTATGGGAGGACTATCCAATGTAACGGTCTGCGTGGTGTCCTCAGTGGCAGAGGCGGCGTCCCTGGAGGACAGTGTGTCGGTGCTGGTGGAGCAGTCGCTGCTGGGGGGCGAGTCCTCCCCGCGGCGATACGCCACGTCCGAGCTGACGCAGTTCTGGGTGGTGCTGAAGAGGACGCTGCTCTTCAGCAGGCGGGACTGGGTCAGTACGAGGACTGCGTTATGTATTCATTATTTAATACTAATAATTCATGGAATTTTTGACTAAAACAACATAACACAATCTACAATATTGCAGACATATTCATAATATTATAATACTTAGATAATATTGCTATAATGGTGTTTTAAGAAACACAAATATGAGAATTGTGTGTTTTTTCCACGTCTTTCAAGGAGATCGGTTTCATACTTAAAAAAGTAAAAAATACTAAGTAATGATAATTGTGTAAATGAATATATTTTTTGTGGCTTAATAATGGACGGACCATCAATTAACAGAAACCTGTTACGTACCTCTATTGTGGTCGGTTTTAATTCCAAATAAATTGTTTGAAACAAGTTTTTGGAAATATTTTTATTCGTGTACGAAATGCATATTCTTGTTATTATTATAAATTAGAAAAAACTTACAATTTAACCATTTTTTATATACATACTAAATGTTCCTATGCTTATAATTTATTACTTAATTTCCGTAGTTGTAACCTTGACAAACAACATTATTAATGAACATGTAAATATTTTAATATGTGCTAAAAATTATATTAAAGAGATAAAAAAAATTGTATAATCTCCCAAGTATTAACCAGCGAGATCACAAAATGATTAAAAATGGATATTTTAATGTTGTCTTTAGGACACTAACCCTGTATATAACTTATTTTTACGAATAGATACAATCTTAAATTTGGTATTTGAGGTTTGAGTTGATTATATTTCCATGACAATATATAATATATAATATTTAATATATAGTACATATAATTGTTTTAATCCTTCAGCTTTTTTAAAAACAAAGACGTTTAATATGAAGTTATTAGACTTCGACTGTCTCTTATAGAGCTATCTTGATATCTAATAAAATGATGTCTTATAATTAACAATAATTAGTCTTCACCATTATTCATCGATTTGAAGGTCAAATGAATAGCTGAGTACCGACTGACTGACTGACTCACTGGAACATGACTTGGTTATAAACAAACAGTGGGTTTATCAATATTTTTATTAAATATTAACAATATTATAAAGACCATGTCAATAAAAGATATTTGTAATCTTCTGTTTTCTTTTCTTTCGTCGGGTAATATTTCCATTGTTCTCAAATTTTGTAGACACTCTTTTTTTTAAAAGTGAAATAGTTATAGTGTAGTTTTTCTTTGTTTTATTTATTGTTGAAAATATTTACGAAATGACGAGTTTTAATAATGTAACAAAAACACCTTTGTTTTCATACAAAACCTTTTATTTTTGTTGAAATTTAACTACTATAACATACTTTCTGTCGGTTGGTTTCGTTTGGTTCTAACCCGAGAGGAAATACAAATAAATAAATATATGATATTGGTTGCATTTGAAACATGTCAGTATTGTTAATGTCATCGATCTAATAAACACGTATCGCAGACCCTCATGTACCTCCGTCTGTTCGCTCACATCCTGGTGGGCTTCCTGATCGGAGCCCTGTACTACGACATCGGTGACGACGGCTCCAAGGTGCTCTCCAACCTCGGGTTCCTGTTCTTCAACATGCTCTTCCTCATGTACACCTCCATGACCATCACCATACTCAGCTGTGAGTAGTTCCTCGACTTCACGATCTCAATCACAAAGTTCCATTCAAATATTCATTTTTATTTGCCAACAACTATTTAATTTGTAGAAAATCAATATCATTAAATAAGTGATCTGTATGTTTTTAATTTTAGTTCCGTTGGAGATGCCGGTGCTGGTCAAGGAACACTTCAACAGATGGTACTCCCTGAGGTCCTACTACCTCGCCATCACCGTCTCCGACATACCGTTCCAGGTAAACATAGTAGATGTCGATTCAAACGAGGCTCCATCGAGGGCAGTCTCCACGAGCTGATCTCGCGACTTGTTCCAGGCGATCTTCTGCATCATCTACGTGGTGATAGTGTACCTGCTGACGTCACAGCCGCTGGAGTGGTTCCGCTTCAGCATGTTCCTGTCGTCGTGTCTGCTCATAGCCTTCGTGGCGCAGAGCGTGGGTCTGGTGGTGGGAGCCGCCATGAACGTGCAGGTAACCACGGGGAGGGTCTAGTGGGGAGACCATGACTTCATACTCACTGTTTGTCACTCGACACTCACAGTGCACAGTCATATTGTGGATGAGGTCCGCTGGTGCTGGAACCATATGGGGATGGTGAACAATAGAGGTGATGGGGAGCAAACGTGATCGTCGGGTTTATTTAACAGAATTGAAATGGAAGATGTAAGAGAGTGAGATGGAGAGAGGGGTGATGAAGAATATGTAATATTATATATGCGAAAGTAACTCTGACTGTTTGTATGTTACACTCCTAAACCACTGAACCCATTTTGATGAAATTTGGTATGAAGATAGAATTAAATTTGGGAAAGGACATAGGATACTTTTTATGGCGAAAAAATTGTAGAAGAGGTTGAACTAGGGGATGAAAGTTTGTATGGAAGTTCCTTATTGTCAAACATAAAATCGTGTAAGATTGTTCAATTGTTTAAGATAAATTCATGTATCGAATAAATAAAAAGGGATGAGTCGGTAGGTGCAACGGGAAGAAGCGTGCACGGGTAAAAAGGGGGGGGGGGGGGAGGTAGCGCCCCATGTCGCACGACATAACCGAATTCCATGCGGTTGAAGCCGCGGGCGGAAAGCTAGTACTTAATAATTCCCTGTGCCGTGGTACTCCCACAGACCATTCTTTTTAAATCTGAAGCCAACAAATAACGGTAGCTCCGTCCCAGACTTCAAAAAATTCGTATACTTCAATGCTAATACCAAAATGCCATACAGAAAACTAATGGAGCCATCGTCCCTCAGAACGGTGTGTTCCTGGCTCCCGTGATGTCTGTTCCGTTCCTGCTGTTCAGTGGCTTCTTCGTGTCCTTCAACGCCATCCCGGTGTACCTGCGCTGGATCACGTACGTGTCGTACATCCGGTACGGCTTCGAGGGCACGGCTCTGGCCACCTACGCCTTCAACAGGACCAAGCTGCAGTGCCACCAGGTATGCACCTGTAGTAATATTCATTCATTCCTTTCATACAAAACTAACTCATAAGTAAACCCAGACTTTTTCCACCGATCCCCGGTACATACAAAAAAAAATGTTTATGTGAATCGAACCCGCGACTTAGCTCAGCGGCATTGACCCCGGTCAATACAGATTAAACAAAAATTCAACCTCCTTGCAGGATTCAGATAAATAAATGTATGTTTATATATTTTTTTATTGTTTGGAGCTCGTTCTAGTGGCGGTTATACCGGATAATTGTTAAATTATTTCGTTAAAACGTGACATATTGGGTCCAGGTGTACTGCCACTTCAAGAACCCGGAGACGACCCTGGAGGAGCTGGACATGATGGACGCGGACTTCACCCTGGACATCGCAGCCCTGGTCCTCATCTTCCTGGTGCTGCGCGTGTCCGCCTTCCTCTTCCTGCGCTGGAAGCTGCGCTCCACGAGATAGGATAGATCTTTATGTCTAAACCCTTAAGGTCTAGTTTTAAAATCCAGTCGCAGTCATTGTGATATCGTGGATCTTCGAATTAAACATGGAGTTAGATGACAATTATTTATGATAAGTGCCTTTATAATATGTGATAGTCACAAGTATGTAACTATATATATGTATATATTTAAATATTCTGTCCGTAGACAACATAGACTACTGTCATGGACACGTCATTTGCTCAACAATGTAAGTCGTGTACTACGAGTAGGTTGCTTTTATAATTAGGGAGAGGTCTGCGGCGCGCTGGAGATATATGTACGTCTAGTTGTTTGTTTGTTTGTTGTGGACCGTCTTATTACCTGGTACTTGTGAATTATATAAGAAAGATTACTGGAAAAAGATTCAATGTGATAACATATTCATTATTGTCTATGTATATTTTTTTATACCTGTAAAATGTTTATTTGAAATTTAAACCGTTAAGGATTTCGTTTTGCTCATTTAGTAAGTGTCTTGCCTCACTGGATTGCCTATATTGTAGTTTAAGAGAAATGTGCGTATAGATGGACGGATAACAATCTGTCCGTTAGCGTTACTTGTAAGTATAAAGACTTAACGAGGGATCACGGTGTTTTGTAATTGTACTTAGTTTTGTAAAGTTGTGTAATCGCAAACAGAAATGTTCTTATATTGTTACGGTTAGTTGTGGTTAGGAAGATTTATATATTTTATATTAAATGGTTTATATACTCTATAGTTTTTTATTTTCTGTGACAATAAGGGCGATAATGGTAAGTTTATAGAAACCTTGCTTGAAAAACAAGTAACATCATCTTGCTAATTATGGTTTATTTAAATTTAAAAAATATATATAATATTGCTAGTGGAAAAACATTCCAAGTTATGCGTAAGGTCGAGAATAATAATTCCAACTTATTAAAAACCTGTATAAAATATAATATTTTACCAAGACAAAGGAGAAGACGAATAAAACGCTATTGATATTCGTAATAACTAAAAGTTATGATGACATTAACCCTCAAACAATACTTAAATAGTAAAGTAGTTTTAATTGCAAAACAAAATACCTAATGAGTCATTGAGCTCAAAAACAAACATTACGTCAGTGTGCGTCCGCGTGATGACTTACGAGATGATAAGGTGTCCTTATTCTAAAAAGAAACCTGTTGAAACATTTATTACAAGATTTTAAACGGATATGGTCACTCGGTACAATAATTAATTATATCTACGGATAAATTGCCAGTTTCACAGTCCTTCTTTGTTCATACCCACTGTCGCAAGCGTTTTGATGAACGTAAAAAAACACTTAAATCATTTTATTTGCCAAGCTTTTATCTTTGTGCCAAATTGCGTTTCCGATTGTGGTTCATAATTAGTATTTCCGCCACGAGTACCAATGCTGATACACAATACCCAAAACCCAATATGTACCACGGAATAAATATATCCCACTCGCGTGTCTTGGCTTTAAAATGGTATTGTCTGTAAACTTCCCAAAGTATGTGTGTTGTGTAAAATTCAATCAGACCGTTTTCTCTTAATCTTATCAAGTGCATCTGTAGGTTTTTGGCCAATGGAAACCCTTTGTACAAGTAGATGCTGTAAATTGATTTGAGGAGATGTTTTTTTAATCGATACATTTTCGGATTTCCATACTCGCTGTAGAATTGAAATTTATAATAATCGTATATCGAATCCAATATAACGGTGTAATGTGTATAGTCCGCCTCGCTGACGATCTGAATGCTCTCCAATAATTTTTGGCAATCTTTTCTTTGCATGTGTTCATATTCAGTTCCCATGGCTGTTACCATGTAATCCAGGACATTCTTGCTGATACAAGGTTCTAGACCAAACTTTACAATCTCATCTGCTGTTTTAATTTGGTGCTCCGTGATGGGATGGGTCGTTACACTCGTGAAGCTGGACTGATAGCAGGAATTGATTAAGTAAGCAAACCACACCCACATAATAAAAATGAACTTTTTAAAGCGGCTTCCTTTCATTTTAACGCCATTAAGGAACAAGTAGGAGAGCATCTTAAAAATTATCTGGCCTTTGTCTCGAGGACGGAATAAAATAACGAATATTATGAAGTACCCCAAGAATGTGAAAAGCAAGGCCACCCAGACGAATATATTGAATCCCAAGTAAAGGTTCTTCCAAGTTGGTACTTGATTTGTTCTCTTCACCAAGTAGCTGAGACTCTCTTGGAATGTTAGATGTCCGTAAATATAATCAAATACGTCAGCCCGATCTTCAGTCAACACCAAACCACCAAAAACAACATCTGCTTCTCCATTTTGTAGAAACATCAAAGGCCCCACTGCTGACATATTTTTGGTAAATTTTGTAAAGTTTTCACCGTAATCATTATAAGCGACATTTATATTAAAGTGTTCTAGTTCACTTACATGTCTAAATATACGTTCTTCGACTCCGAGAGTAGTTCTAGAAGAATTTAATGAGGGATTTATCGTATAAGGTGGCCAGTGCGGCAACATGACGTTGAAAGTACAGTTTCTCAAACCATTTACAAATTTGTTGGGGAACAAGTCTAAGGTCTCGGATTTTGAACATTTTCCGAAGTCAATGATTCTATCGTAGCTTCTTCCGCATCTAAAGTTCTCGTAGGGGTTGTAGGTGTACAAGTCCGGATCAGAAGTGTCGTTCAGAACTAGAACATTCCTAACGTGATGTACTAGCAAAACATCGAATATATCTTTAAGGTTTTCCTGATTTAAGTTATTGGACAGAATTATGAATCGAGTGTTTGGGTTCCAGAAACTTTCCTTCACTAAATCTGCGAAATGTATAAAATTCCTAGGACTATTTGTCGCTACAACATAATGATCGTTTGGGATATATAATTTACGAGTGGTTCTTGAAATAAGTGACTTATATTCCAATGAGTGCATTAATTTTAAAACATAATTATTGTCACTTTTTATATCAACAAATGTGATCTCGTTGCCTTTTGGAAAATAAGTTTTGATGATGTTCTTAAGACATCTTTCTGGAGATACATTAGCAGGTATTTCTTCAATTCTTCCTCTGATAATTTGGAAGATAGCCAATAGAATAGCACAACGCAACACCAGCATCTTTCTAAGTCGGTAGAAGATTGCCGTCTGTTGTGGTGTTCTCAATCAACTCGGACATTTTTAGTTTAAGTGCCTTCACTGGCCATAGTGTAGGAGGTTGTAGAAAAAAACGTTTACGTATTTCTACGTCCAACTTTTCTATAATATTTTATTATTATTTTTGAATAAAGGCTTACCTAAGTAGGTAATCTATGTCTACGGAAGAAAAGGAAAATTCTATTTAAGTTGACTTACATATACTTAAATGGCATAATGACCTCAAACTTGGAATCTACATATATCTTTCCTAGACTCTTGTACTATGAGACGGCCATTTCCTTATCGACTTAATTGTGACAGTAACTTTGACATGTCATTGCTATAAAAGTACTGAAGTAATAAATCAAAGTCTAATTAAACCCATAAATATGAGATAAGAATCACAAAATATAAAGTAATATAAAACCCATAAAAAAGAATGGATGCAATCTCATGGTTTAGAGACATGTAGCCATAAGAATCCTCTTGATGCAATAGTCAATAATTCGTATATTTTTATTTTAAGCATCGTCAAGTACATATACCTAAAACTAGTAATTTGTGTAGGTAACCTAGATGTCTAGGCATTTGAATCGCCGCTTTACTGTAATAGCAGGAATTAATTCTTATAATTGATTGCTCAATTTATTACCTTTTGGTCCATCGAATTAATATATTTAAAAAATGTGAGACCAATATATCGTTAAATAAAAAATGGGGTTTTTAAGGATAACAGAAAAACTATTAGGTAAATACTTTTATTTTATTAAATTGTATTTTGGTTTGTGTTGCTACTTAGGTATATTTATTATTTCATAACTTAAAACCTCATAAACTAAATGTAAATTTTAGGATTTGTGAATATCAGAAAACTAAAGGTTATCGCAACATAGGCTCATCCATTGTAATATTTTAAGCAACATCTGGAGAAAGATTATACATATCTGAAAAATAATGTCGTAGAATTTAAAATAGCACTTTTTCTTTGTTTGTATTTATATTTTTTATTACATTTGGCGAGTGTTCAATTAAACCTTAATAAAATAAATACAAATATATTTATCCATGGTGAAGATCTATCAGTTATTTAGAATACGATTATCGTGTCGTTATCGTCACAGTTATAGATAAAAACGGATAATATATCAAGTGTTAAATAATTAATTCAGACCTATCACCTCAGGAAACAATAGTGATGACGTGCCGCTAATATTAACATTGTGGCACTTGTGAAATCACTTACATAAATATTATATTTACAACAAAGTTAGTTCAGAAATGTTAAATATCTTGAGAACAAATGTTTTTATTTCGATAGCTATATGTTACGTACACAATTATTGTAATTAATTGTGTCAAATGTTAATATAATGACTTTGTAATGAGCTTCCGTTTTTTGCAACCTAATTGTCTAATGAATAACATACTTAACTTTCTTTATATTAATTTATTTAAATTTTGGTGTCTGTAGACGCGATCTATTGTAACCTCGTAATGAAAGAAAAGGAATAAGTTCATATCTACATTTTAATATTGTCATTTAATTTTTTGCAACTTTCGTGAACCATGATAAATAATCACGTGATCTAATAGTAACTTTGCTCGACTTGTTTCGAACACATTCGGAGTTCCTGTTTATGAGTTCTAAATATGGCGGACTCGGTTTCGGGAACATAATGGTATATTGTGATTAGTTGTTTGCATATGTTTTATTATTTTAAGCTATATACTTATCTGCCGTGTATATTATATAGGTATTACATCTTATTATTATGAATATTTGTTGATAAATAATTGACCTCAAGATGGAAGGAGGAAAAATACTAATGAAGCCTCGAATATTGAGATACCTATAAGTTAGCTAAAAAAAAAAGAAAACTTATTATCATTATACACTATTGCATGAAAAATTAAAATAAATGGTTAAGCGTTTAAATAATATTAAGTCAAACATTACTTTGCAAACTTAATCACTATGGTGTGCGTAGTGCTGCGCTTGATCTTATTGCCTCTTACTTGAATCAAAGAGTTCAGACGTTTGATGTAAATAATTGTAAATCGGTTGGATCTCACCTAAAAATGGGTGTTCCACAAGGATCTATTCTAGGCCCTTTCTTATTTTTACTCTATATTAATGATTTGCCCTTTTACGTAAAAGGACTATGTGACATTGTACTTTTTGCTGATGATACCTCACTTATTTTTAAAGTTGATCGTAATAAACCTAATTTTGACAAAGTTAACTGTGCTCTGTCACGTGTTCTTCATTGGTTTGAAATTAATAATTTGGTATTAAATACTAAGAAAACTAAATGCATGGAATTTAGACTTCCTAATGTAAAAAGTCAAGATTGTAGTTTATTCCTTAACAATGAAGTGCTAGAACTGACTGACTCGACAACTTTCTTAGGTATAACTTTAGATAAAAAGCTCCAGTGGAACCCCCATCTCTCGACACTCGCAAGCAAACTTAGCTCAGCTGTCTTTGCAATTAAAAAAGTAAGACAATTAACAGACGTTAATACAGCTCGACTCGTTTATTTTAGTTATTTTTACAGTATATTGTCTTACGGTATCTTACTATGGGGCAGCGCTGCCGAAATTAATTCTATATTTATTTTACAAAAACGAGCTATACGGGCTATTTGTAACTTAAAAGCTAGAGACTCCCTAAGAGAAGTTTTTAAAGAAATCGGTATTCTTACGGTCGCTTCTCAATACATTTTTAATAACTTACTATATATACGCCAAAATTTAAATGACTATAAAAAAAACAGCGACAGACATACTATCAATACAAGAAATAAAAATAGGCTAGTAACGCCTAAATTTAGACTTCAAAAAGTTAAGAAATCCTTCATGGGCTTGAGTATACGCATATATAATAAGGTTCCACAAGATATCTTAGATCTTCCTTTTCTTGGTTTCAAATCTAAAATTAAAGGTATATTATTAAATAAATCTTACTATAACATTCAAGAGTTTTTGGTTGATCGAAATGTGTGGAACTTGGGTCATTGTATCATAAATCTTCTGTCATAAATCTGTATTGTATTGCGAATAGCTAGTAATCTCCGCAATTTGTTTTTTGTTGTAAATTAATTTTGCTTTATCGACCTTCTGCATCACACCGATTCCTTAGAAGTCACTACTTGCGGTAGCATCGGGAGTCGGGTTGCCTCCCTCCCTCAAATATGTGCGAAGGGGGTGATGGCTGGCTCTTGTGTTATGCTCGTGAACGGGTGCTGCTTGCGGTGACTGGTTGTGTGGCAGGCCGAAGATTTATATATATATGTATATATATTTACTGTTATTATTATTTAATTTTCGTTGCCTGAAATCATTGGGCTTCTTTTCCGATTGATTGCGACGGTTCTAGTTGTTCCAAAATTGCATTTAAGTTTGACGTTTGTGAAACAGTGATCACAAAAACAAAAAATATATCTGGCTGAGTTTGTTGTGTGGTTCTTCTCAGACCAGGACGCGTTTAGAACCTTCATAGCTTTAACATTAAGATGGAAAGCACTTTTTCGGAGGGGCTTATTACGATAAATCTAGTATCGTAATAGGCCGTCCTGACATTTCCATGTTAACGTACACAAGTGATCACTGATTATGATTCTAAGTGGAAAAGATATAAATAAAATAAAATAAATAAAATTGACTCATTTGCAGGGTTGATGTTATAATATAATATATTTAATTTATAAGTCAAACATTGTTAAATTTTATTTAAAAAGAGCAACTGTTGAGTTTCTGGCCAGCTCTTCTCAGCAGAACAGCATTCCGAGCTGGTGGTAGCTTACTCACAGACTGACTATACTGACCAATTTAATGTAATTGACGATTCAAAAGTGCGTGTAAATGCCTACTTGAATAAAGATATTTTGAATTTGAATTTGAATATTATTAAGTATTTTTGTTTATATTCCTTTATGAGAAAACTTTCAATATAAGTTAAAAAGCCAGTCTAAAATGTGTCGTTCGAAAAAAAGAGATAGCAAATGAGGCTACCTATCTGTCTCTCTTTCTTGCAGGTGTGATTAGACAAAGATGAGTGTCGGTCTCTCATCTGGCCTCTTTTACTATTTGTCACACACACTGATACTCATAGGACTGCCTATGGGTCACCTATTTTATGTATAATAAGTAGAGATACGCCGAATATCTACTCATCGTTTCGTCTTGTTCTTTAATCGTTTACTTTTAATTGCATTTTTTTTCAGACGAGGTAAAAATTCGCATAATAATGTTGAAGGAAAAACATCCTCCTCAGTAATAAGTATTCACATATTTTTATATTTATCAATAACTGAACTTTATATTACCAATTAAAATACTAGGTATATTATTATATCAGAAAATGACCGCGCTCGATGTATAATTGTGTATTATTTCTAATTATATGTCAATGTATTTCAAACGGTGTATTAAAATATTATAAATGAGGAAAGATGAACACAACGGTTACAGCAACCAGCGGAGCTTGAGACATCATGGCGAATGATGGAGTAACTTCCCTTGGTTGTCGAATAGACTATGTGGCCATTGTAATTATATACTTATTTTACGGTCCAATAAAATCAAAGATATAATTAAAGATTATAGTATTGCAGATGTTATTTTAGCTCATATATCAAAATAATTAAGTTTTTTTATTTTTTTTTATAATTAACATAAATTGTGTTGCTGCGACTTCGCCTGTTCGACTCCCCTTTCCCCTACCTGAAGCTTAAAATGTATACAAAACCATTTTTATTCGTTAGGAATAAATATGTTGACCTGATATTTTTCGATATAAATGTTGATTTAAGGCTTGCTTTATATTATTAAGCTTTACTTAACACATTATTTATAGTATTTCTTGGACTTATACTAAGTATAACATAAATTTTAGTTTTGTCTTTTAGTACTTTACCGTGTCGTGTAGCCAAGAAAATATAAATATTCGAACCGAATATATTCAGCACCTAAACAAAATAACTCGGCTGAATATGAATAGTGAATTAGATGCCGAATATGCCGAATATCGAATACTAATATAATAATACACGTAATTAAAGCAAAAAAAAAAAATAAGAATTTTAAAAATTTGCATTTGGCTCCATACCTAGAGCCAAATGCAATTTTTAAAACTCTTCATACACTTGGAATAAATCAAATGTTTGAGTACCGGGCTATTAATAGGTACAATGAGACTTCCTCTGTTTGTGACAGAGTAAGATCTGGCCGTCCACGTAGTGTTCGTACGAGAAAGGTGGTCAGAGCAGTAAGGGACAGAATTTTAAGAAATCATGTCCGAAAGCAAAAGATTTTATACGGGACCTAGAACCATTTCGCGTAATTTAAGAGATGACTTAGGAGTTGCAGTCTATAAGCGACACACTGGTCATTTCTTAACTGATAAATTAAAGATGAATAGGGTGGTAAAATCAAAAAAACTATTGAAGCAGTACCCAAAGGGAAGTCACAGAAATTTTGTTTACGGATGAGATTTTTTTTACAATTGAGCAACATTTTAATAAACAAAATGACCGTATTTATGCTTAAAGTTCTAAGGAAGCTTCCCAATTAGTCGACAGAGTGCAACGTGGGCATTATCCGACTTCACTGATGGTTTGGTGGGGTGTTAACTATAAAGGAGTAACTGAACCATATTTTTGTGAAAAAGGTATCAAAACATCGGCACTAGTGTACCATGATACCATACTTGAGAAGGTAGTTAAGCCTCTTAATAACTCGCATGTTCAATAACCAAGTATGGTGCTTCCAACAAGACTCTGCGCCGGATTATGATTTATGGTCAGTTTTAGAGAGTACAGCTTGCTCTAAACGCCATGATAATTTGGAGGCCTAAAACAATCCATACGATTGGCAGAGAAGAATTTCACCATAGAAAGAGCGCGTGCTTCTATTGATAACTGGCCTCAACGTTTAATGGACTGTCTTGTAGCCAATGAACCACTTCTAATAAGCTTTTTATTTTTTTTATTGTTTTATATTTGCGTATTAAACTAACACACTGTACAAGTAATAAAAGTTATTTGCTATTAAAAAAATATTTTTTTCTTAGTTACAATATTTATGGCAAGTCTATGTATAAATTCTATTAGCAATATTAAGGTTCTGTATCGAGCTGAATATTCTTGAGCTTAGAATGTAGTTTTGCTCCTAGGATTAACTATATATAATACACTTGGTATGATATTAATTATACATAATAACTACAAAAATAATTATGTTGATTGGTCAAAGGAGTTTGGGGTAACGAATGTCGCAGATGTATTATCTTTAATACATAGCACGTTGACATCTTCAACCTTTGTAAAAATATAATTTATCAAATCAACTCTGTTTAAATAATTAATTAACGTAGCTTGTCAATTATAAATACTGTTTAGCGGTGAAGTTACAAGTTATCACAGATCTAGTTTATCAATGAATTATGATAACAAATTAGATATTAGTTTATCAATGTTGATTAAAAAACGCTGGGTCCTTACATTACTGATAACATGACCTATATTAACTTACTGACAGAGATTTTATCTAAATGATTGATATATTACTTTTTTATTAATTAATTCATATTAATGTTATGAAACAAACAAAATAAAGTTAAAAAATAAAACTTTTATCTTGTTAAATGTAAAATGTTTCATCACAACTTGTTTTTACAGTACCGTAAACTCATAACAACAATAATAAAACATTTATATGTTAATATACGCGAAATATGTCAAAGTGAGAAGCAAATTACTGGGAAAATATTTGCGTAAATACAAAATGGTTGCCGCGTAACCACGTGTTGTAAGATTTTTTTTTTTTTTTTTTATCTTTTTTTTTTAATTTTTTTTTGGGACATTTATTCTATTTGGATATGTCAGCCCCATCGTAACCTAAACTTACAATTAATTATGTTGTAAGTTGTAAGATAGATTATTGTGCCTTTATCATCTACGTTTTGTAGATCGGCTGCTAATTAGGAAATTGATTCATTTTCTCTTATTTGGTATGAGAGTACTTAGTCTAAGAGTAAAAGTACTTAGTATTGGAGAGTACTCATTACTGAGGTAAGAGTGAGAGTACTCAGTATTAGAGTGTCAGTACTTAGTATTAACCATTTTGTCGAAATTGTGTACGTACATATATGAAATTACAGGAAATTATTTAAATATTTTTTTAATAAAACTATTGAAATAATTTAGTGTTTAACGTCAGGAAGAAAAATAAATCTTATTGCATAGAATATAACATTTTTAAAGCTAATGTTTTTAATAACTCTTATTTCAATTCCAGTTAAAATAGTTGAGTAATATTATAATTCCCATTAATAAATAATATAATAATAAATTTGCTATAAATAAAAATAAAACAATTTTTACAGTCTATCTAATCTAGCTATATAAATAGTTTTAACATCAAAAAATAGTTTTATTTCAATGAGGACTTGAGCACTGTGAAAAGTTGCAAAAGTACCCTCATTCTCATAAGTTTTTTATACACTAAGTTATATAATATAAACAGTTACATATAAAAGTAAATCAATTTAGATATTATACTACTTATTCTTTAATATGTCTAAGTATCGGTCTGGACAAGTGGTGAACGAGGTTGAACATGTTCAAGGCTACAAAAGACGTCTATTTTTTTGGAATAGAAAAACCTAGTCACAAGTTCAGAAACCTGTTTAAATCATACATCAGAAGGTTTAGCAGTCCGTCTGTCTATTTTGACTTTGGACAATTTTCCTTATTCATTTTAGCTTAATTCGTGTTCAAATAATCTACACAACATATCAATATACCTACCTTTTAAAACTTTTTATAATTAAATTGTTTATATATTGATCTAAAATAATATCATTATTATTTATTACACTTCATTGTTTAAATAGTTTTTAATTTTTAAACATTTTTTTTTATAGGCAAGGAGTTCTATTATTTTATTGAAGTATAAATAATTATTAGCAATGTATATTTTTTTCTTTTACTTGTAAATTGCTGAGAGTTTAATCACTAAGTATAATCGAATAATATCGAAAATCTAATTGTCTTCTTTAGATATTTTTATTAAACTTTAGATATTTTTATTAAATTTTAAATATTTTTTTAGTAATTAAATCACAATTTTCAAGGTTTGGATGTTTCCAATCTGTTTTTAACGTTCGTATTTGATAACGAAATAATGTCACCAGTAACAACTAGGACACTTAAAATGAGTTGATAGTTCAAAGATCTAGTTCAAAGTAAGTAAATCCTTGTATACAATCATATTACAATCAGTTCATATATTTTAAATTATAATCTAATAAACTTATTAAAACATTTAACTTTTATATATGTTTACAATTTTGATACACAAATTAACCAGAACGTTCTTAAGATCCTAAATCCTTATAATATTATTGAGGTCAAGAAGTGTACCATTCGACTATCGAATGCCTCTTGGTAGAGTTCGCAAAATACCGATAAAAACAATATTTGACAATTGCTTACTCGTTTTATATTGAAAAACTTTAATTCCAGGGACAATTTATATTATTATTAAAATATTAATTTTAATTAATTTGTCATGTCCTTCGAAATCACAAGTACATTTCCATTCTGTCCGTACATGTTTCATTCATTCAAAGGAAACCGTTACGCCACTAAAAAGACCGTTCATACTGTATGTTAAATTTGTGACTCGATTAAAAAGTAATCATTATTATTTTTGTATTAAATAAGGAATTTTATAATTATTTAACTAGAAACCATCTACCACTAATGAAGTACTTATTGTTCTCATTATTTAAACATAAATAATTCAGTTCGAAAAAATAAAACTATTATTACCTATATAAAAGCTGTAAGCCCTTAGAGAGGCTGCCTGCAAGAGGTGGCCACTTAATTACAAATAACTCTGTATAAATTGATTAGATAAACCTCTACAAAAACAACTTTTGATTTATTCTTATCACACTAAAAAATATTTATTCATATGTATGTCAATTAGTCTGTATGTTTTATAATGATTTATATTTTTTAAAAAGTTTATATTTGTTTGACTGGATGTAACAGTACTGTGAAGCATGACGCGTATTACGCTATTTGAATTATCTATAACATAGATATAACAAATTCATGAACTAGGTGCTAAAATAAAGATTATACCATGTTAGAAATTTATAGTTTTATAATTTGATCCTAAAATGCTTAATGTCTGAATGTATAAACGGTCCCTTGCGCCATTGGGAGAGTTACTAGTTAATAGCATTAGTTTGGAGCGAGCCTTGCGTCTTATAATACGATAGTCAACTGACAGCGCGCAAACGACGCGGTTAGACAGACGTCAAAATAAATATTTAAGTGCGTGTTATACATCGATAATATCTGGAACACGGTAGGTGTATTATTAATTAATATTTAATATATTAATTGAGGATTAATATATTAAATATTAATATATATATTAATTAATAATTATTTAACTTATTAATATTTAAAATATATCTATTTTTTATTATATTTAAATATTGAGATCTATTTTATTATGGTTGTACAATTGTATACATTTGTGTTGAATATTTACGGATATAATACAAAAAAGAAAATCTTTACCAAAATCTAAACTAATTTTAGTTTCCTCTTAGCCTTTCCCTGACCAGTGGGACAGAAATTACCAACAAAACAAACTAATTTGAAGTATTTAAAGTTATTGTCAATACTTTTTATGATTTAAATTATAAAAAAGTACGCCAGCAGCGAGAAAAAAACTAACTTAACTAAATGTAATACACATTTATCAAAAAAAACTCGGTTGTATTAAGTTTTTGCTATTTTACAAAAAACTATAAAAAATTTTAACTGACAAATCGTTATTCATGTTTTTTACAAGAGTTCAACGAACCTAATGAAACTTGTGTCAAAATATTTGTAATCTATTAAATAATAGAACTTATAATATTTAAGGTTAATTCATGTTACCCAACCTCACAAAATAAGGTTCTCGATTCAACAGTTTTTGGGACGTTTGTCTATTTTATTACCTATGTATTTTATTTTTATCGTTGCATGATAAAAATGATGTAACGACATGAGTTTTAAATATGAATGTGGTTATATATAAGAGAAGAGAAGAAGAATACGTGGATGGATTGAGTGAAAAATAATATGGCAGAGAAGAAAGTTTACACTGAGATGATGTGTGATACTATCCCCAATAATTGAGATAACAATAATCTCGACGATAGTCCATAAGTAAAAAATAAGGATGGAAAATGAGGATGCTATATTCTCCTATGTGTATATTTATTTTAATTTTATTTTCATTACAGGAAGCAATTACTTATTATCTTTTTCTATTAACTTTAATGATATAAAAGTCATTTATCATTGAAATAATTATTTTATAAAACATTTGAAATTAGACAATAATGCTATAAGTGGTGCTGTTTAAATTAACTTAATAAACTACGTTGTAGGTTTTCAGATCTATTTTGATCTAACATGATATTTTTTTAACGTAGTTTGTGTAGTTTTTTTTGAGTTTCATTTTTATTCTTCTCTTGTAAATTATCTTTTGTTGTATGTGTTATAAAATTAGTATTAACAAATTATGTCTGCATTATTACTTCGAAAATGATATATTATTCTATATATATAAATAAAACAAATTTGCCTTTTCTCCACAATTTCCTATATCTCTAAAGAATATTACTGATAACATCTGATTATTATAAGTCATATGGACTGTTTTTTAATGCGTCGGTCATTGACCCAGAGTTCACTATCTTTTAGATTTTAACCTACTTATAACTCCAGCTGTTGCTTAACTTCCAATGAAATATATTTTTATTTTTACTTTCTAATACTGTTTATTGGGGAAATAATAATAATAATAATCTTTATCGTACATCCTCAAAAGTATAACATTTCCATGTATTACAAAATAAATAAAATAAAAATGAAATTATAAAACTAAATTTACAAGAGGCGACCTCATCGCTAATAAGAGATCATTACATCAAAGGACAATTTTTTTATATATAGGTATAGTACACATACAATAATAAAATATAGTATACATGTAAATATATTATACGTACTTATAATAATATAATGTATATACCTAAATAAATACAAATTATCATACATATATTAATATAATACTAGATTATTATAAAAGAGTTTCCAAGACAGACGTATAAAAAACGAAGATACAAAACAAATAGTGTGAAAAAGAGTAACTAATATGTAAGCAACTGGTTCTTTAGGTGTTAAAATGTTGAGGGATTGAGCTCGTCGAATAGACAAAGACAAGGAATCCCAGAGACGAGAAGTTTGGACAGTGAAGGAAGTTGTATAGAAAGCAGTAGATTGAGAAGAATTTTTTAGTTGTAAGTTGTCTATAGAACGAAGTCAATTATGTGTATTAGGTTCTGCGAGTCTGTTAAAAACTTAATCCGTTCTTATAGGTAGACATAGTGTTTATTTTTAACATCCTCATACACCACTCCGTAAATAGTTTTATAAATGCTTTCCAGAAATGGAAAAAGTTGCGGCTAAAAGTTCAGAGATCTGTAATTACTCAAAACATATCATAAAGTTTATTTAAAAAACATTTAATTTAGATATACAACCTTGTTTCTGTTTTATGATATCCGTTATAATCAATAATAATTGATATATCTGACCTTGTAGTTAAAACTTTTTAAGTTGAATACATATGAAAGAAGTATATCAATTTATCACAGATAAGATTATTTTTTAATTAAATAGTAAACAAGCATTTAATCGGGGAATTCATATCATATAATAAAATATGTATATATCATTTGTTAGGGTATTTTTATTATTTAAGTTAATTGCTAATATAATTTGTGTTTAGTTGTAACATAGACTATAACAAACTCTACATCTGAAAACTTAAAAAAAACTTCAAAACGGCAAAAAGCAGATTTCAATCGCTTCATTTATTTTTATCTCAAACACTAAAGTACAAATAAATAAGATTAAAACGGATTCCTGATAAACATTTTCTGTAGGTTTTTCTTTGTAAATTCTCCTAAATACTGAATATTCCATGTTTTATTACATAATACTAGAACGTCAAATGCGCTAGCGCATCATTTACCGACAGTTAAGAACTCACATAGAATATTGAACTATAAATTAGCATATTATTTGTAAAGAAAAACAACTCAATTTCAAGAGTTTAATAAATCACAGATAAGTGAAAAGAAACTTTTTTAATCTGTCTTAGCGTATATAAATGAGTGAACAACTTTTTTTCTAAGCAATCGTTTAAATTTACTCAAGAAAAGGTCCCATCTTTTAAAAAAATCTTGTCATCACAAAAAAATCTTGTCCCTTGTTTTAGATGAACACTGCTTATGTCCTTTTAACCTTGAGAGGAGAGGGAGGGATGATTCACTAATAAGAACCGTTTATAAAAAGGGAGGGATTGTGAGTGTGTGTGTGGTCATGTGTGCCAGTGTGTGAGTAATGAGTTTGCAGTGGTGGGAATGCATTTTTATTGTGGATATAGATGTGAGCTTCAATGAAAGAGCGAGGAGGAAATATGCCAGAGCATCCTTTACATACTCTTCGACTCTTTTATCATAAATAGCTTTGAGGATTGAGAGGATGCTATATGAAGTGAAGTGAAGACAAAAATACATTGATTACTATTTAGCATTAACTAATATATCCTTTTAATATGCTTCAACCCTCAAGCAATCAATAAGTCAGCGTTAATGAGGGCATAGACAAGAGGTTTAAGTAATCGAATAGAGTACTCAATGTAATTTGTAATGCGTTTAACGATATACGATAGGCTACATCGTTAACGTTACGCTAACAAAGAATGTTTGCCACTTGGCTATACACCTGGTGACTCTATTCCAAATGCGAACAGTCGTTGTTTATTCTATTTATGGTTGTAAGCAATAGTACAATGAAATCTTATGTGTAGATATATTATATATAGAGTAGGAAAGCCATAGACACGCCTGTGAGTGAAAGAGTCTAACAAATAAAAAAGAAGGAAGATGAGAGGTCCATACTTATCTTTGTCTATCACACAAAAGGAGAGACAGATAACTCATTTGCATTTTTTTTTACGAAGAATACATTTTAGGTTTCCTTACTCTTTGTATAATAACTCTATGGTCTTATGTCTAATATATACAGTTTTCATGGTACGATGCAATAGTTGTCACTGATGTAGTCTCTTCTTTACCCATATACATTAGGGCATCTACCAACAGCCTTGACCTGTATATTGACATTGAGGGTAGTCGAAAAGAATGATAAATGCCTTTGACATAAAATACCGCATTACTATCACTTACATTTAAATAGAAACTATAACCAATATTTATTATTTCATTTATAAATGAACTAGACTATGACTATACCATTCTATTTTGTCTAACCTTAAAAATTATTTTAAATTAGTATAAACTAACTTTTGTAATTATTATTTAGGAAAAGGAAGAAAATATAATTACTAAATCTAGAAATAGCAAGATTCCTGTTTTACTATATTTGGTTTACATGCCCTTGGTATTTATAAGGTTTAAAAAAATACTCGTTGTTTATCACCGCATTCATAAATTAAACAAACTAAAAAAAATGTTTTTGCTTACAAATAAAATAAAAAAGTTATTAATATTTCATTGTTTCGTGAACGGAGAGAAATGATCTTACGACTGGACCCGTATCTCAACGACGACTGTTACTTGATGTCAAGAGGTCAAGGAGATAGTAACCACATGACCGTGAAAATACAGATTGAATGAATTATTTCTCATACACTAAAAGTTTTTTGACATTAGTGCACTATTATAATAATTAACATAAATTTAAATAATAATAAAATCTATGACATTAGTGAATCTGTAAACAGTCAATTTATTAAAGCGAAAGCTTCCTCATAGAATGGTCAGTCATAGAAAGTTCTGTTCGTCTGTACCCTTGATAATTCCTGAAAGCTTAAGAGCTAAAACTGTACATTTTGTACACAGGTAGCCCATAGTCTCATGACCAAGATGTGCTATTTAAACTTTTCGGTTTTTCCCCCGGTCGGAGTTATTTTTAAATATCTAAATATACATAAATGCATGCATATGCATCCCGTATTTTTTTTCCGGATTTTATGCATCAGTAATTTTGAATCAATCCATGTGCTGCATTTTAGGTCAGCTGTCAATCTTTTCTTAAAATAAATGTTATAAACAGTAATAAAAGACAAAAAAATAGATATTTTAACTTATGTACATTAAATTTAACTTTTATTAAATTAATCATACCATTAGTTTTGGTTTAATACTAACTTGTACTTATATATTAGCTAGAAGTTAGTGACAATGACAGTTATAACAGTCATTTATCACCACTGTCATTGTAACTGTCACAATTGAAATAGTACTGTGAACAAAAACGCGGGAAGCCAAAAGTCCTAGGTCTAACCTCCTTGTTTCATTACGACCTTCTTCCTTTCACTTAGCGTCAACACATCCATATTATGTGTCTCACTTTACGTACGTTTCCGATTCTACCACTTAAAAGCTGCTCTATATATTAAGAAAAAATACTTTTTATACTTTTTATACAATCTCTTCCTGTATATACCTCAAAGTAGACCTTCAACTATAAAAACTGCTTAGGCTATAGACTGTCAATGTTTTTTACTATAAATTGTATAGTCTATATATACTTATGTGAGATATAAAATCATAGTTCATTTGCTTTCTTTTTTTTCGATGGACACATTTTTGTTTCTCTCCCTTACTCTCTGTTTATAATATTTTAGTAACTTGAACTTTCACCTCTGACATAGATATAATAATTAGCATTTTCTATCAATGAGGTTTTTTTATCAAATGTAACCTATATTTTATTGTTTTAGAGTTATTTTTTATTACATATAATATTCATTACCGACGTCACCTTAGTATTTAAAATCACTAAACTTATGATTGTCAATTCATTTTCGATTACAAATATTTTGACCTTCGTAATAAAACTGAAACGAAATAATATATATAGATATATTAGTATTGTATATGAATTTATTAATTATTAGCTGCTGCCCGCGGCTCCGCCCGCGTGTAGGTCGCTTTTCGCTTAATCTGTGGAAACTACAATTATCCAGACTTATAGTTAATACTATAGTATCCTATACCTGTGGCAATTTTATACATATAGGCATTACATGGCTACGATATCAAACTGAAAATAATAACATACATACACATCACACACACACATACACAGCCAGGACATTATTCAGATATACGTAATAAATTATAAAGCATGAATACGAAATATTTTTTTCCAAATATTATGTTTTTGAGTAATGTTCAATCGAAGAATTTCTTTGTAGAATTTTAAACTGCTACACCATGTTAGAGTTCTAAAAAAAGTTAGCGCCATCTATTGAGATTTTATGTAACTAAATTTAATTTCAAATGCTCTCATTCAATTTGTTTTTATATTATTAAAATTCGGATAAAACAAAATAGAAATTTTATCTTTATCTAAATTAAATACGTTTCTGTGAACTGCATTTATCTCTGTTTAAAAGTTTGAAGATAGTGCTTGAAGTAAATTTTCAATTGACCATAACTTCTTTTTTTCAAAACCTATTTTGACGATCCATTTGTGAAAACCGCGTTCAAATCCGTTGAGTAGTTTTGACGTTATAACTTGCCAGACAGACAGACATACAAAAATTCAGATAACTAAAGTTTGTCTGTTTGTGCATCACGCTACACGATTTTGAAGATATTTTGTATGTTCATAAATTATTTAATATTCAATACCCTGGATACGTCAATATACCGGATATTTTTTTCCTTTGAAAATTTTGTAAAGTATTTCTCATTATATCGTATAATAAAACTAAAAAGATATGTTTGGTTGAAATTTTAGATTAATAATTTAAAGAATTCAGGCGCGGTCTTGGGCAATAGTTAGTATTTAAATAAAGATATAAAAAATAAACAAAATTCTATAGTTAAAATTAATACTAAAAGTAAATAAAAATATTTCTGAAAACAATCTATTTTTAACTATTCACATAAAGGACTAAAAATTCTGAGGATATTTCAAACATCAACTTGTGACCGATATTAAAATCAAGCAAAAAAATGACGTTCCCCTTAAACATTTATTTTATTTTTAGTATTTGTTGTTATAAGCGACTACAGAAATATATCACCTGTGAAAATTTCATCTGTCTACCTATCACGGTTCATGAGATTTAGTTTGGAGACAGACGGACAGGGAAGTCTTAGTTATGGGGTTTCGTTTTAACCCTTTGGGTATGGAACCCTAAAAATGATTAATTGCTATAAATCCTTTAATACATCATTTGTATTATGAACTGATGTTTTTATATACCTCTTTTAAGTCTTAAGTTTTATACTTTATTATTTCGTTTTGTATTTTTCCGTCTCTGTTTTGTTATCTTCTTAATGATAGTTCTAGATTATGATATGATGATATGATAGATAGATTTATGATATATGCAAAAATAAATAATGATACAATATTTTGTTATATTTGTTTTTTGCAAATATATAAGAAAAAATATCTAAAATTAAATATTATTTATTAACCGTCTTCTTAAAAAAGGAGGAGGTTCTCAATTTGGCCATTTTTTTTATGTATGTACACCGATTTCTCCGCGATTTCTGAACCGATTTACGTAATTCTTTTTTTGTTTGATGCGGAAGTTTCGAATTGGTCCCATAAAAATTTGGTTCAGGTAGGCCCATTAGTTTTTATTTTATGACCATTTTTGTCCAAGTTTTGAACTAGCTCCTACGGAAGGAAATCAAAACGTGCTGTGACTAATGACATCTGTTGTTTTGGATATGTGAAGTCTTTAATCGTCTCACAAGACCGGGAAACTGTGTTTCGAAGAGATTTTTTACGGAAAAGACTACTTTTATCCGTTCCCGTTTCTTGAGATCTGTATTTTTTTTTTATGGGAGCGCAGCACCTTTTGAAGGTCTACCAATGGCTAATTGATAAGGTGACTCCAAACCTATTAGTAAATAGGACATATAAATAATAGGTAGTATATAATAAATATTAAATCTTCATTATTTATTACTTTTTAGTTTTAAAGTCGGTTTTATTAACGTAGTTATTTTTATCTATTTATGTGTCTTACAATAGATCAAAAATTATAATCAAAAACAGTGTAAAAAGTCTTTCTATTAAAATCGTAAAAATAAATACTGAAAAATATATTTATATTAAAGTATTTTATGTATGCTTGTATGTAAACGTGTGATACTCGTAATTCTTAGAAAATACTAAAATAAATACTATCACAAAATGTTAGACCATGTTAGGTTTCATTTTGCAACATGTTTGAACGGACATTTAGTAAAACTTACGAAATATTTGATTTCTAGACTTGTGATTGGTTAACCGTTACTATTTACTACACCTGGATCTAGATAAAATAGGGTTACAACATTTTGATATTAATATCATACTTAATATATATCGCGACCTAGAAGAAATACTGTCCTTTACCTGACCATGTTGTAAGAAAGAGATAAGAAACTAAAAAAATAAATCTAAATCCCTTATCTGCAAGATAGCGAATTTCTCGCCAAAATGTATTGACAAGGAGGTTATACGTCAGATCTGCCGCCAATTCTAAAAAAATTGAACTTTAAAGAGTTTTTGCTTATTTATTACTTAATAGCTAAATAAAGGCAGGTTGGTGGTGATCCTAAATATTAAATGTTAATTTGATTTATTGTAATAGCATGTTTTATATATCAAATCTACATAATTTATAAATCATTCAATCCAATACTTTTTTTATAACATTTACGAAGGCTAGAGTTTAAAAAAACAACAATTGTTTCTTCTCATTTTGAAGGTTTTACCTAAGGTCGTATACTTGAAAGTTTTTTTTAGAATTGACAACATTTAGTCGTAAATCACAAGTTTTCGAGTTATTACATTACATATTTGAGAAAAAAAATAAATTAGCTATTTCTATTATATTTTCTGAGGTCATATTCTAAATGTCAGCCGGTTTTTTAATGGCAGCTGGTAATTGTGTATATAAAATTAAAAATATAATCTGTGCAATCTCTCTATATATATAAGTTATATGTTATATCTTTGTGACTGTACATATTTTATAGATCTGTATATAATGTAATACAACCAGTACAAAAGTATCATATTATCTTAATTGTATCGTTGTTGTCGTGTCTCCAGGTGTAATGTTTTCCTCTTGTAATTTCATTGTAATGTAACTAAACAAAGTAATACAGAAATTTATATAATGACCTATATTTATTCAAATGGTCTACGCTTGGACATGTGTCATAATTTTGTTATAATGTATCTTTACAATTACAGAAATTATCCGATAACAATAGTAATTATACGATCTATAAATAAAACAAATTATTTTATGCTTATATTAAGTCTAAGATTATACTTGTCTTATCGAATATTACGAAATGTATTGAAATGTTTTTAAAAATCAATTCTATTTATATATAGATTATGTAGTAGAGTGGAAAATGTGGCTATCGAAAAAAGAGAAAGCAAATAAGGCTACCTATCTCTCTCTCTTTTTTGCATGTAAGATTATACAAAAATAAGTATCGGTCTCTCATTTGGCCACTTTTATTTTTTGTCAGACACTGACACTCATAGGTCTGCCTATGGCTCCCTTATCATATGTATAATGATTCTATGTTGAGAATACTTATATTAGTGTGATTTTTTTATAGAGAAAGATAAATTGAATATCTTTTGAGGTGCGTTTAATTCTTGATTCAGATTTGAGGATTAAATACAACTTCATTTGAATGCAAAAAAGATAAATTTAAGATTTATCAAGAATATTAAATATTTCTAAATATATAAGTTATTAATTGATTTAATAACGATGTTCTTAGGTGATATATAAAATATATTCGCTCCTTATACTGCTTTATACATAATTTATTATTGCTATGGCATTTTAATATATTTATGGTTCTATTATACTTTTATTAATAATAATATTGATGATCAATATTATAAATATTTTTTATTTACTTTGACAGTTATCTGATTGACATAACTATATACATATATTGTCTCTTTGATATATATTGTACTCAGTTGATAACTATTTGCTTTTGAAATATATACACGTGGTATTTTATATGCGTTTAAGATAACTGAGATATAATGATCAGGTTTAATGTACCATAAACATGAGATAAACCTCATTTTTAGAGTGATTATGTTGCACAATACTTTTATAATGTTTTTTATATAATTATTAGCTTTGGCCCGCGACTTTCGTCCACGTGTACTTTCGTTATCAGGAGTTCGAATGTCTTAATTTAAACCTGATGGGTAACAATGTACTACAGTACTTCGCTATAAGCAACATACTTGATCAGAAATAACAAAAATACCATATAAACAATACCACTCTATTTTAACCCTATACGGTAGATTTCATCTTAACAACTCATTTTTATTTCTAATTATGACTCTGTATATAGTGATAATTTTTATAGTGTTAAGTCCAGAAATGAAAAATTTTTCACTTTCACATTTACCCCCTCATTTATACCCTTAGGGGAATTTATCCATTTCGTCTACACAGATAATTTTTAATTATAATCCCAAACTTATATACATATGTTCATACTTCTAAGTCTAAAAATAAGGAAACTCCATATTAACTTTTCACCCCTATTTTACCCTTAAAGTTTTTTAGAAACAGTAGTTTCGGCTGTGCGTTGATATATGTATAAGTCAGTCAGTCAGTTTTGCCTTTTATATATTAAGGTATTTTAAGGAAACATTCTGATCAAACCGACAAAGTATCGAACAGTTTTAATTTTTTGTTCTAGATGTAAATATATTAAATTCGTTTTAAATAACATTTTAATATTTAATCAAATTGTTACTTGTGAATCTTTATATTATTTTTTTTAATCAGAAATGAAGTCACAGTACATGGAGACTGAACTCATCAATCAATCAATCAACAAAATACCATCTTCATTATTATAATGATGTTTTGTATTTACACTTAGTAAGGCAAACAATACAAATTTAACAGATTTTATCATTTTCGTACTTATTATTACCAATTTCATTTATTTTTAAATAACATTTTAATATAATTGTAAATTTTACTTATGAATCTTTTTTATGCTCATGATGATACTGAACTATCATTATTATGTTCATATGATTTATGTGAATCATTTAGGTCAGTACGTAATGCGTAATAAAGAATTGTTTCTATATAACTGGAACAGGCTTCAGAGATAACAGACGAACAGACAATTTGCAATCATAATTATAATTGATACAATTTTAACACAAATAATATACTAAAAGTTTTAAAACAAGTTAAAAAATATATTCAAACTTTTTGTTTTAAAATAGTATAAAGATTTTTTGTTCTTATGCATTTAATTTTCAAATTGCCAAAAAAAAGATGGCGGTTACAGTTGCTAATCTATATACATAAAAACGAATTCCTATTTCTCTTTAGCACGCCATAACTTGAACGTTTAGACATTTTTTATATCTTCCTTGAAGTTTGAGGAAGTTTTTTGTTAATAGTTTTTTTTATATTTGTTTTAAAAAAACGATATTGGCCTAGCAACGGCGACCATAACAATGTCTAACGGATCAGATATTAATTATATAAGGTTGGCATTATACTCTGTCATAATAGTAATGATGGTACAACTATTGTTACACAAACAAACTGACATGTTCTAAATTAACACAAATAACACGTGTTTGTTGATCACGGTCCAGCGCCAAAAATAACATGATATAGGTACATGACGTACCTACTTTACGAGGCCTAATATCATTTTAATATGTATTTGCGAAAATATGCTAAATTGACACAATTATAAAAGAGTTATGTTTTGTTTGTCTGTGTGTATGTGTGTGTATGTGTCTGAGACCTGAGTGTGTTTAATCATCTGACTTGTTTTTGTTTTAGTACCATGACCATTAATTCCTTGTATTGTCCACTCAATATATCAAAGGACTTAATACAATTCAGTATATCCTGAAGTGAATATTATAATAATTAATATTATATATTAAACCGTGTTCCGAAATACATATGACCAGTATGACGTCAGATATTGACACCATGCTGGTGAAAGGTTCCGAAATATGATGGCAAGCGCTGACTACTTTAACAGCAAAAATTGACACTATTTACAGAGTACATGAACCTAGTATTGTAAATTACATATCAGTCTGTAATTATTTCTAATGTGTCTGTTTCGACATTTTATTTCATAAAATAATGAAGTTTCCAAGAGAATGGAATTACAAGGCAATTAGAACTAGAAGTGGTGTTGATCAGATATTTAATTCTAAAAAAGAACAAAAAATATTTAAGAATACTAATGATAATTTTAAAACTTGTACACCGTGAATGATGTTATACCTAGTTAATGTCTATTCCCGCCACATTAACATTCACAGAGAGTTTACTTTGTTGAATAGTAAATGGTGAGACGAAAGAAACAAAGTATCTTTAAACATAATAAAAACTAAATTAAAAAAAATATCTATTTACTTTAAATTAAATTTACTGAGGATACTGTGCAATTCTGTAATAACTAACTAACTGCGATAATATTTTATAAAACTTGCAAATTAAGTTGTCCTTTATTTACTTAACCACTACAATATGATTTTTTTCTTTCACCTGTTACTTGACTAATAAAAAAAAAGCAAAAAGGTGGCAACTCTAGTTACTGTTGTAGGTAATATTACTCTGCATTTGCTAATGTCTTCACAGAGTACTATAAAGTACAATATGACCGACACCAGTATAATATGGTGTCGGTGTAATAACGTTATTAGTACTGGCCAGTATACTAGTATGCATTTCGGAACACGGCCTTAATCTACTAATAGTCATGACAGGGTTTGCTTGATTAACAGCAGTAAATGTCAACAAAATGTCAGCCCTGGAAGAAATTGATTTAGAAGTAAACTATCAACGCTGTCAAAAGTTTATCAACTTGAACTTTTATCGTTTCATCTGTATCATAAAAACAGTCTGAACTCCCAGCTTTTATTAAGTAATTAAATAATACGTATGTTAAATGATATATTTGGTAAATAAAAACAAAAACTAAATGGCACCATCGTTATCCTTTTATCTAAAAGTTTTTTAAAAACCTTATCCTTTTAATATTTATGGGATAGAAGTTTTTTATCCTTGAATTTTTTATTAAAAACAATTAACTTTATATCCTTTAATCAAAACTTATAAAATATTGTAATCATCTAACAGGTTGGCGGCGCTGACGCAATTGCTTCTTTTTTTATTACCAAGACAAGTTGAAAAACCTTTAAAAAAATTTAAATTTAAAACGAACGATCAATTTTTTGTTGAGGAAAAAAATTTATGTTATACAATATTTAATAATCGTAACAAAAAATAAATTATAAAATTAAGTTATATTAATTTACAATCGAAGATATGATATTAGTAATTTAAATGATATATATCCACTTAAATGATATATATCCACTTAAAGGATATAATCAAAATAAGTTTTGCTGCGTGTCTGTTGTAATGTACAAATAATAAAAAAAATAACACATATAACATAAGAATAACCTATTATAAAACCAATTAATATTTATTATCAGGTAATATAAATCGACGTATGAATTTATAAGAACTGTTAATCCTTTATAAATTTATAAGATTTGTAAATGAACCTTTAAAAAATAAACTAAACATATGTTTTTATATTGTTTCAGCAATTCAAACAAAATCACAAAAATACAAGTATTCTAATTTTGTTCCGATGAAAATATCAGTTATAAATCGTATTGAGGATGTCCAAGTGTTGATGTAAAGAAAATGGAAGTGTCGAACGTACCTAGCCCGCTGGGGCAGGCGTACTTGTCACATCTGCCTCAGAGACCACCCATCCACCTCGGCTTCCAAGACTTATCCTACACAGTCTCCGATGGCAATTGTAAGTACATATTATGAACTATACATTTATTTATATATTTTCCACTTTCATTACCAGTGACCACTTTGATCTAAAATTTGGGCCTTTTTTGCTTATAATAAAATCTGGACAAATTACGCAAATTGATCTAACAACGCAGCAAAGTAAATTATTTGATTGTGTAAGGGTGTTAGACAACGTGTTAAATAAAAATACATAGAAATACACATTATAAATACTGAGAATATATTTAATAAACGATCAAACTTAGTAACACAGGCATATATGCTCATCACATACATGCCTGTCCGGAATCGAACTTGATCCCTTTTTGCGCCGCGACAGGTTACACCTTACTCGTCTGCGCCAACCATCTGCCGAACGGACCAGTTGGTTGCTATTTGAAAGTTGTTAAGATGAGTTTTAAAAAAATGTGTCCAGGTTATTTTTTGAGTATCACTATCATTTGTTGTTACACAATAATGTACATAAGATATATTTTTGTGGTTTTTAATTATTTAAATTAAAAAATAATTGTCGTTCAAATGTTACATGAATATTCCAATTAAGAATTTTAATGTTATTAAAATAGTTAATGTTAGTTATAATAATTTTAATGTTAGTTATTGATATTTATAGTGTATTTAATAATCTTATTATGTCTATTTTGAGTACAAAATGTGTTATTTATGTGGTATTTTATTAGTTGCGAGGTTGGTAGTAACTGGCGATGTTGTAAGCTACTAGAGATGTTTTCGTATCTGTATTATAATATTAAATTACTTATAATAATATAATTGGGGTAATATAATTGTAATATTGCATGCTGTTGTTACTTATCATAATATCTACTGAGGTAATATAGTTTGTTATCATTTATATATTTTTTTTAGATAAAGATTTTTTTTTATTTATCGGATTTGGTATTTTTTCAGTTTTCTTAAATGGGTATTTTTCAGTTTTCTTAAATGGGTATATAGGTATATATTTATTTTAGAGGGATCTTTCTTAGTAAAAAAAAAGAACAAGATAGATATAGATAGATATGTTGCTTGGTCAGATTAAATTGTCCAGTTAATGTTAAAAAATCTTAAAAAATACTATCGCCAAACATCGACCTTATCGATACAAGCACAACACTAGTCTTGTGATCTCTAGTTAGCACGTGATGTCGTCCTGTGCGACCTAGTCACGACACGTGAACTGACTGTGAACCGTGAAGAAGTACCTACTTTAAATATAAGATATTTGAACAGATTTTGAAATTACGAGGTTAAGTATCCTTCATTGAATCATTGATTGGATGGGTGGCCGTAATGTTGTCCATTTAAAATATTTATTAAATATTTCATTATAAAAAATTATGATATGTTTGTTTCGAAGCTTTTTATATGTCTCCTTCTAGTAACAAAAAATAATAATTTATTATAAGATATTTACAGACAGACATTGATAAATGATAAAAACATCTAAAACGAATAAGATTTGTAAAAAAAACATGTTTTAATAAAACCAGGACCCGGTTTTCATATCCATTTTTTAACCCCCGACTCAAAAACCTCTTTTTGTTATAAGTTTGACCTGTCGATCTGTGTGTCTGTGTATCTGTGTGTCTGTCTGTGGCAATGTAGCAGTCAAACGCGTTGACGGATTTGATTGCGATTTTTTTAATCGAAAGCCTGGTTTGTCGAGATTGTTCTTAGCTATGTTTGGTTGAAACAAAAACAATCGTCTCCAAAATATTGAGATTTTATTGGTGCGGGTGAAAGGTTGAAAGTGAAAATTTGTGTGTGCAGTTCATTTAGTACAATACCAATACAATAAAACCAGTAACATAACTTTAAAAAGGAAAAAATAAAATAAATTTAAAAACTCCCGATACAAAAAGACCTCTAAAAAGAATAAAAATAATATTATTATATACTTATTAAAATCGTTGCGTCGGGGGACCGCTTAATAAAGAAAGATATTAAAATTCAAGTAAATTACCAAGGCTAATAAACAAATTACGATATCGAATCGTATTGTCCAAGTACTCAATGATTAACTTTGTAAAAATTAAAATAGACACCATCATCAACGTAAGTACAACGGTCCCCCGACGCAACGACTTCAATGAGTACATAATATTATTATTTTTATTCTTTTCAGAGGTCTTTTGTATCGAGTGTTTCTTTTAATTTATATATTTTTTTGTTATTCAGATTAAAATTAATTCCGTACTAGAAATATTAAAAACTTCATTATAGAATCGTAATTTTTGATAAATTTAACGAAGACACTAACATATTAATTAACCTATTATTATATAATATATATAGGTCGAAGAAGCATCATTTGTTGCAGTCATTGCGGACGTTATTGGGAGAAATAATAATAATAATAATAAATACTCTTTATTGTACACCCAGACAAAACAATAACTAA
The DNA here is from genome assembly GCA_959347355.1 of Napeogenes inachia. Taxonomy (NCBI): domain Eukaryota; kingdom Metazoa; phylum Arthropoda; class Insecta; order Lepidoptera; family Nymphalidae; genus Napeogenes; species Napeogenes inachia. The sequence goes on along the minus strand of OY365795.1, from coordinate 1,991,473 downwards.
AAAAAATAAAATAGAAAAATTTAGCGCAAAGATAAAGATATTTTTAAACATTAATTTCGGTAGTGGCATCTTTTCAATGTTTATCTATACTGCAAAGTTAGAAACATTGGTTAGGATTTTCGAAAGAAACCTAATAGATGTCACCCCCGCCCCGATAAAGACGATCACATATAGAATGCTTAATTCACCGAGACGGACAGCGATACGGTAGCTCAGTTGGTAGAGCGACGGGACGGTTTCCCAGTAGTCGCGGGTTCGAATCGCTGCCCGTACCGGTTTATTTTTCATTCTATATTTATATAAATTTAAATAAGCTTAACATGGCTATACATGTTTAAAGATATTTTTAAACATTGATAGAAAGAATGTATATGAGAGCAAATAGTGTTTATAAACACTAAAAATAATAAAGGAGACAACACGCAGACACCAGCACTGACCGCGCTCCAGTCAGAGTACAAGTCATTTACCGGGCACGCTGCTGACGCCCATGCAAGTAACAAGGAAACCAATCAAGTGCCGATGGAGATATGTTAAGGCTACCCAATACCGTGAGTAAGATATCAAAGTCTACAGTATTAAACGCATTACTGAAGTCCAGCAATGTCTATACTGTGACCTGACGGTTTTCCATGCCTGACCTGATATCCTCGGTAATTTTAACCAAGGCCGTAGTCGCACTATGACCGGGACGGATTCCGAACTGGAATTTACTAAGGCATCAGAACCGACTGCATCAGAACTCACGGATAGAATAGTTTTCTTAACATCACATTCGGAAGAATGACTTAAACCGACGAAATGACTTGCTCCGACATATATATAATAATTCTAGTTGGTTATATAATCTAAGTTCAAATCAGTGAAAAAATGTTCTATAGTTATTTAAAATTTGTAGATATCTAATTATCCTTGTGGCTATAAATTTATAATATGTCTATATGTATATATTAAGTATTATATGTATATCGCTAGCCGTATGTCAGTACGTAGGTCATTTCTCCGATATCTAATAACGTTTTATAGAATTATAAATATAAGTATAGGTATATAGTTATTTCGTCAGAGACAGTGTGTTGTCAGAGGTGTACTGTACGGTCTAAATGCCTGGCTCTAGGCTGTTTTGTAACTACTCATAAATGTATTGGCTAAAGTCAGCGCAATTCTAAAGTTAGTTAACACTCAAATAGTTAAGTTATAAATAACCATTAATTCCGCAAAAATAATGAAACTCTAAATACACGAGTAATAACTTCAAATTATTTATAACTAAATAATTAGGTTAATCTGTGAGTTATTTGATAACTTAAGAAGTTAGTCTTAGTTATAGTTATTAACTAACACAGATTAGATTGTACCAAAAATATTTGAAAATATAATCTAAGATATTTTTATCTTATAACATATACATTTCAACATAAAAAGTTGATTGTTAATAAATAATTTTAAAGCTTATTCGTGGAGTTTTTTGTCGGTTTTTTTTGTGGACCGACATTTGAACATGCAGATAGAATTTGACGTTTCGTAAGTAGGTACCTATTAGAAATAATATAGTTACTTTAACATTTTAGTTGTTTTTAGGCTTAAACTATTATTAGAATATATTGCCTTAAAATAATTTCGAATTATATAAACAATTGCAAATAATAATTCTCGTTACGAATGTAATGTACGTTGATATGGTGTTCTATTTATTATTTAATGTGTTCTCTATATTATTGTTATTCTGATCACACATTGCATACTACTGAAGTCATTTAAATTCAAACATGTATTAAAACTAAGTTATTTGTTAAGTACTGCCAATATTTGTATATGTTTTTAGCGTGTTTTTCGGAAGTCGTATATAGTTGCTATTTTTCACATTACGTTCAACATTCAATCATTGTCAAACTGTCAATCGTCAATATATACAAGGTCATTGACATGACCCCAGCTAAACGGAACCTTATTTGCGTGACGTGACGTTTCGAAAACTATGGCGGAATCAAAATCTATTGACACGTTAAAAAAAATCTGTGTATGTATACACAGATTATCTTTAGTTATTTAGGATGATAAAGAGAAATCGTCAAAATGCATATTATTACCGTGGCGTAGCTGCATTGAAAAATTTATTTGGGGGAGTTTTCGCAATGACTGTGTAAACAATGTTCCCAAAAATTAAAAAGCTGAATACTGGGCCTCTGAAGCCCTGGGACCTTGTGTTGATAGGATTGATAGGGCTGATAGGGCTGATAGGGCTGTAGCTACGCCCCTTAATCTTATAAAATAATGAACAGGTAAGAAAAGTTTGAAAGAATTTTTTTTTCACATTATTAAGGTTTCTTATTAGAAAACTTTTTTAATAATAATAGAAATTAAAAATAATTATGATATATTCGGTAAGTATATAGTTATAAAACTACCATGTATATTTACATAGTATTAGAAAAATAAAAAAAAAGCTGTATATTCATTAGTTTTTATTTATTACTTAATTCGCACCACGTTGTTTAGCTAATTAGGAGTTACGCGAAAAAAACTGGGATTTGTTGCTTAATACTTAATCACATCCTTATAGAACTAGAATTCATACAGACTTCATTATAACTACATACAAAATACACATAAACACACACACACGCGCACACTAGGGCTGAAACCTTGATACTATATATTTTTTATCCATGATAATAAGCTTATTCTTAAAATAAATGAACAATTATTTTTTTATTAAAATATGAGTGCGATAGTGTTCCACTTACAGTTATATTAGTTTACTATAATATATAGTACAATTACCTAAAATATAGTAAGGTAGTATATTGCGGATTCAAGGGTCTATTTGGTTTAAGCGACACTTTTGTTTGCGAAACAGAGCTATATACTTATTTGGAATTCGCTTAGGTTAAATAGAAATAGAACCCTTGATATGACATATTAAATCAAGGGAACGTGTGCCACCCCTAACACACACACACACACGTGAAACGTTACGACACAAACCTTTACTTAAGCTGTTATCATGTTATCATCATCATTTACAAATATGTTGTATCAATTATTAGTAGTTCCAACACAAACATCTCTCAACAAACAGGAATAATAATTAGTACCTGTACCATCACTGTGTATACAGAATAAATAATAACTTGGTTTTTAAATCGATATACAATGAAAAATAAACCCATACGGGAAATCTGAACTTACAGGACGGTTTCCCAGAGGTCGCGGGTTTGAATCTCTTCCATTATCGTTTAATATACATTCTATATATTTATTTTACAATTTTAATATAGCCATATATTAATTTCTTAATACTTATTATTTTTATATATTTGTGAAAAACCGATGGATTTTATCTAACTAAATAAATTAGTCTTAAAATAGAGGTAAAAAAGTCTTAACATTTGATCCGTCTAAAAACATTTTTTTCTTATTCCCGACTTAAAAAGAAAGGGTGTTATAAGTTTGACCTGTCGATCTGTGTGTCTGTCTGTGGCAACGTAACAGCCAAAAGCGGGAACGGGTTTGATTGCGGTTTCTTTAATCGAAAGCTTGGTTCGTCGAGATGGTTCTTAGTTATGTTTGGTCGAAATATAACCAGTCGTCTCCAAGATATTGAGGTTTATTGGTGCTGGTAGGTACTGTTTTAAAAGGCAGAAAAAATAAATAAAAAAACCTCCGATACAAAAGACCTCTAAAAAGTTAGAGGTCTTTTGTATCGAGGGTTTTTTAAATTTAATTTTTATCTCTCAGAAACATTTGGTTCATTAATATGAATAGTACCTATGCCCTTCTCTGTAACCCTGACAACGTATGTGTAATATATGTATATTTATATGTCTGTTTTTTTGTCTATAGTAAAATATGGTAGCAGTTAGAGATGAAACGTACGTAAATAATGCTAAAATGGAAGTTAAATAAAAATACAAAAACATAATTCATACGCATATAGGTGTTATTAATTAATATTTTATTTTTCTACTACATTGCAAGGTCAAGCACCAACAATTTTAATAAAAATGTTTTTTATTTTATTTCCGTTACTTGCATTTTAATTTATTATGACTTGTATTCGTATGTACCTATATTCAGTAAAATCAAAAATAGTGGCTACAAAGATAAAAATAATAAAATTTAATATTTTTATTTCTGATGTATTTAAATTTTCCGTCCGAAACTTTTCCATTATCTGACTTTGCGCGGAGTTTTACAACCATTACAATACATTAGGTAAATATGCTTTTATATTTATATTTATAATCCAATTTAAACATTTTAAATAAAGAAGAAAAATTCCAAATTTAAGGCCTTAATCTTAACATTTATAATGTAATTATACATTTTATATTTCCATAATGTTCTTTAGCAGAATATTAATTGTTTTTTTATATCTTCAGTAGTTTCATAGGCTCTATGTTGCTCGTTATGTCACCATCATAAGTGCCGACGAATATAAATCACAAATCCAAAATATTATCAAAATTTAAAAAAAAAGCGATCGTCAAGTGAGTACATAGATACCGACACTATTATAAAAGATTCTTCGTCTAGTTTCAGAGCAATTGCCTTCGCTACGTAAATTATATTGGTGTATATAATATGATTTAAACAGACATTAATGTGATCATACTAAATACAATTAACCAATTTATTATTATTGTTTCCTTTTAATAATTACTGTAAGACTCATTTAATATTTTATTGCTTAACGGACCCCGTTCTGTCTGTATTCGTTTTCTTATAGTTTATACTTTGCACGTTTCTGTATCAAATTAATTATATATTCAACAAAATCGTTTAGTACTTTTACATAAAGAGTGTTGTTTGCTGCGAATCGAATACTAATCTACGTTGAAAGTTGACTTTTATAAAAAAAGTGTATTTCAAGGTATTTGATGTACATTTAGAAATAGGGGAATAGATACGAGACAAAAATTGTAAATTTGTCAGCAGCTGAATTTGTGTCTGTGAGTGTGATCGCCTACAAAAGAAAATACTCTTGTTAAAAATATCCCAATTAAATTATTAGTTATAAATACAAGAACTTTTTATTTCTTTAATAGGTAACTATAATACGTTTATTCCAAAGTATTTCTTTTTCATGCCTCTGTACGTGTCTTGGATGTATTGGTATCATCTAAATTCTAAACAATATTCTCGAACACGGGATGTGATTTTTAAGAAAGAGCAACATTTTTATCCTTGGCGGAGGTTAAGAAATTTTAAATATTTTAGAGAAAATATGTTAATCTTTTACTAAAAATCGTAATAGTATTAAATATGAAGATTCAGTATCGGCCATACTAATATTAATGAAGATACAAAATTTATCATAAATTGATCTAACTTGAACCTTGGCCATGTGGAACTAGTTTGGTTGGTTGGGTTTGGCGGAACTTGGGTTATTGACTCATTTTACCTGGATGATGTTATAATGTATTAAAGTTAACTTAAACATTGTTAATTTTCAATTTAAAAAGAGCAACTGTTGAGTTTCTGGCCACATTCAATTAATTTAATGTAAGACCAATTAATGTAATCATTGGCGAAACATTAATAAAGATTATTTGACAATCAAGTATTCCTTGAGGTTTATTCTGAGATGTGAGTGTGTGGCTTACAATAGTTTTCTCGGAAACATTAATTGTAGGTAAAAGACAGTGGAAATAGATATAAAATAAAAAAAAAGTTTGAGAAGTTGATTAAAAACAGTTTTATTTGAAATCGATTTGAAAGTTATGTTCTACATATTTAGATATACCTACCTCCATAAACAATTTTGTTCTTTTAATAGTTGCTGTATGCAATAATAAAAACTGTTAATATTCATAGATGATATTAAATTAATAAAAAACAACGAAGTAATTGATTAAAATGGATGAATGCCAGTAATGCTAATTTTTATTTAAATATGTCTCGTGTTTTTGACTAAATTAAGTTCTCTGACCCACTTTTTATGCAGGAGCTATTTTTACAACTGTTTTAAACATTTTAACATTCAACAGTTTTAGACTATTTTATTCTCAAACTATCCACACTTCTTTTGTTTTGATTAATATTTTGTTGCTCTTAAGACTTGTGGAATATCTTGGTACGTAAGAAAAACTTTGAAAAGAATATACATCATAACTTTTCATTAAACACGTAGGGAGGGCCAATTTTTTTAATAATTTTTCTTTTATTCAAGGACGCGTCGCCCGCAATTTTTCCACATTTAGTGTGTATTTGTCAGATTATACCTACATCGATATTTGAAATAATATGCTTAAAAATGAATCTCTTAGTAAAAGATATCTTAAAAACTATGGAAGTGAGTCCTTTGCTCAGTTATTGTTTTTTTTATCATTTTTATATTTATTATTTATTTATAGACATATACAGACTCACACACATAAACACACACAAATATACATGTATAAACATTAAAGTGTTAATGCCGTGATGCTATCTTGGAGCATATTATGACATTCCATCGACTAAAGAAAAATAATAATAATTTATTTATATCAGATTTACATCCGTGGGTTATTAAAGATTTAATACTTACAAACTAATGTTAATACGACACATAACAATTTGGTCTCTCATGAAGCCGCAACCACCGACACATCAGTGGCGAGTCCCACCAGTCAACAAACACATTCACCATAATTGTGAAAGACTTAATATCGACGAACAAGGAGTGGGGTTTCTAGATGGACAGGATACCATTCAGAGAGGAAAACGAAGAAATGCACTGCACTTATAAAAACATAAAGCTTTTGACGAAGGGGAGAGTCAAAAACTTTTATGCAGATTGTTTAAAAAAAAAACCACTATAATTGTATTTTAACGACAGTATGATTGAAACCAACTGATAAGAAAATTAAATAGCTTCTGTGTACAGTTCATTGACGTTGTACCGCATAAAGAATAAATATTTGTAATATATTCAATATTTCTATTTTACCAAGTCAACGATCGACCAATAACTGCTTATTGTTTTAAAGCAAAGCATTTTAAACATTACTGAAACGAGATAAGGTCTATATTTATGTGTAACAGTGTCTCCATTATATTAAATTAGTTATGAATTGTGATTTCTGTCACTTTAATACAATAGTAAGGGCAAGGGGGTCAAGTTACGTACTAGTCAAAGATCACAGTTTACAAAGATGTTATAATTCGTATATATTTTTATTATCATTTATATGTAATATTATTATTATTTGTATTGTATTTGACTTTTTTCAATGTGTTAAATTATATCGAGTGAAAAGAGGCCAGAAGTGAAGGACTGGCGCAGTTAGGATGTGTGGTTATCAGTTCAATGCTCATTGGTTTGGTGTCGGTATCTAATGAGTATTGACTATGTAATAATAATGAAATACAGTGCAATAGTAATATGCAAACTTAAAATACATAGTAGATACCAGCTAATAGCTACACAAGAGATAACATTTATTTTTTTATGTCTAAAATTCTAAACATTTATTTTTTTTACTTTTTTGTTCTTATTTATAAAAAAGTGTATTCTTTTACAAGCTTTTACCCCCTAATCCCTCATTGTATACCCCGAGGGAAGACATTCTTCATATATCTCTTCTTTGCAAGCAATTACAGATTAAAAATAAAAACTAATTTTGTTTAGGTATATTTGTTTAAAGTGTACATAGTAATTATTTGAATATAATTACAACATAAGCATACTTCGTCACAATTAATAAACTTGTCTTTCTTATAATCTATTTATAGAACTTTATTAAAAAATATATATATTTCATACTTTTAAATCTAAAAAACTTGACACATAAAAGAAGAGTAACTCATACGATTTCAAAACCAATTTACAAAAAATGGTATCAATATATCGTAATAATCGGATTTCGTAGTAACCGACTCATTTAATACCATCTCCTTTTTTCAATCTGCTAAACTGTCTAACGGTACCTTCTAGATTAGATGAATTATATATGAAATTTTATTAATATTTTGTAAGTCTACTTCGAATATATTCGTAAGGTGACTATGTAGTATAATGAATAGATATCTGTTATAGTTTAAGTTAATAAATCAAAATAAAACACTTATGCACTAACTATTTCAGTAAAAGTAAACACAGTCTTATTATTTTTGTTTTATGTAAAAATTACTTGATTGTAACTGAAAATCTATCTTTCGTATTGTATTAAAGTCATGTGTTTTACGATTATTTATATAGTGCTACTAAAACATTTTTGGAGGAAGGCCTTTGCCGATTGTCAAACATATCTGCAGATCATAAAAAAGCAGCAAATACTAGAATGTAATTTAATAGTCTATTTAGTCGAATACTAAAACATTCTTCAACTCGTTTTCGGGAACAATTTATAGAATTGTCAATTTAGAAAGTCCTGTATGTCTATTAAATTATAATTGTTAGTAAATAATAGACACTTATCGACTCGCCTTTAATGCCTTCAACAGTGACTTTACCTCTTTACTCTCTTGTTGGTTTAAAACTAAATGCATATACATGTTACAAATTTACGGAATTTAAATATATATTAACAACTATTAGTAAATAGATAAACGTAAATACCTCATAGTCAATCTAATATCAATATTACATCATATTAGCAGACTGTGACAGCGGTTGATGTCAGTCGGATGTAACAGTGACATAAAAACTTTTAGCAGGAAAATTTATACAATACGCTAAAAGAATGAAATTCTTAATTGCAACGCCATCTATTATTAACAAATGTGAACTGACCTTGCTCTTGACCTTTTTATGTGCTCAAACTTTACAATTGTAATTATAATCAGTAAATAACATTACTTCATGTAATAAAATTGTTATAATATATGACTCCTTATAATTTTAAAGTTTAATAACTATTTTTAAGTTCTCGTGAATAAATTACTACTTTTAAGTTTATTGACAAATACCTACATGAAATCATGTTTTTAAATATTTTCAACGTTTTATTGTTTCAGCATCAAAATTAATATTAAGAGGAATCAGTGGAGAATTCCGTTCTGGACAGCTTACAGCTATACTTGGTCCATCAGGTGCTGGGAAGAGTACCCTTCTTAACATACTTGCAGGATATAGGTAACAGATCATGTCAGGAAGTGATATCAACTCACGTTTATAATTAAAATGAGCTTACCATTAATTTTAGCACAACGATTAAAAAACCATCCAGATAAAGACAATATGTATATTGTCGTTGTTGTTAAAATCATCGAAGCGTGCTATGATACGGTAGCCCAATTTCTAGAGCGACGGGACGGTTTTTCAGAGTTCACAGGTTTAAATTCCTGTCCTTACTGATTTATTTTTTAATAAATCAAATTAAATCTTGTTATGAAATCAGTATGAAAAACAAATTAAACTAAAGACTAAACTAGACTAATATGATTTTTAATTCAGAGTGGACGGAGCTACCGGCTTGATAACGACAAATGGAGAGCCAAGGGATCTGCGTCTATTCAGGAAATTATCTCGTTACATCATGCAAGATGACCTGCTACAGCCTCTTATCACCGTCAAGGAGGCGATGATGATGGCAGCTGATCTGAAACTGGGAAGCGATGTCACGAAACAGAAGAAGGAGATTATAGTAAGTTGTTCTTATTGTAACCAAACAACAAAAAAGTTTTTTTTCTTTATTAACAATACATTGTATTTTCATAATTTATTCGTCTTATCTTATTTGGTTTTGCAAGGAAAGGGTTTATTTATTTATTTAACCGGGGCAGACGCGCAAACAAACACACACGAAGAGATAACAGCTAACAATTATAAAAACTATTGCTTGTGTTCTGTCTTGTATTAAATCCGTAGTAGATAATTACTTCTATTAACCAATATTGCACGGAGATTTGACCACATTACTATTTTATTATATGTATTTAGAAATAACAGTACCTATGTTGTTTTTCAGACACGTTTTATTTTTGCTTAAGTATTATATTTCATATGCTTACATGGCTTAAAACTTAAGCCGTGTAACTTTATGACACCAAATATAACTATGCTTCATAGAAACGTTGTGGATAATTATAATATACAATTAAGATAAACAAATATATACAAATAATGACTTTATTGAGTGAAGCCTATGTAGTCGCCTTTAATGCGATCTCCCTGATACTTTTTCTTCTGAATTGCTGAAGCGATTGTCATCGGGTTTTTATTTGATAGCAGCATTATCATCGATGGCTTAACAAAAAAAAGTGATCGGTCATTTACTTCAGGAATAATAAAAGAAAAACTTTATTTCGCAAAATGTGCGAATAAAATCATTGAATCTGCGCTCTAGTAACAGTCAGTATGGCTGTCAACATAGTTATGTACTTAAGGAACTATATATGTATAACCTTTGATGTGTAATATGGGTATGTTAGACCTGTGTGTGTGTGTGTTAAAATATATAACATGTTCAAGGTTACATCCATTGTTCGCAAATAAAAACGATTCAACAACTATATTAATATATAAACTATACTAGCTGTTGCCTGTGACTTCGTACACCATAACAATAGTATAATTGGCTATATTTCTAACAAAATACGTATTTTTTAATAACATAACAGTTCAGTTTTAAAGTCGTTATAATAATAAGGTTACATAATTATTTCTGAAGGATTTTCAGAAATAATTATGTAAAATTCAATAAACCACACGATTAAAAACAAGATCTCGCGCGGCAATTAGTTATCGCGCTACAATCTATGTTATGTCACAGACAAAACCTCGTGCAAAAGTTAGAATTTCTATAACCTATGTGTTATTCTGGTACATAAGCTACAATATTACCAAGTTTCATCAAAATTAGGTTAGTAGTTTTGGCGTCATTGAGTAACAAATATCCATGCATCCAGAGTATCTAACAAATAATAAAAGAGGGAAAGTAAGAGAACCATACTTATCTCTATCTATCACGTCAAAAAAGAGAGACAAATAGGTAGCCCCATTTGCTTTCTCGGCTTTTCGAAGGACACATTTTAGACCGGCTTCAGTTTCATTTGTTCAGTACAACATTAATAATAATTCCTATGTCATTATAGACGCGTTATGGTACATATTATAGTTATTAATAACTTGAAGATCTTTGTTTTTTCAGTTTACCTTTGCTTGTTAGAAGTGATTATTTTTCTTTTTAATTTATATATGATTTAAAGTAATTATATTTATAATAATACGACAATCATGTAATAAACTTGATTCTTTGTTTTAATGAAATAAAGTAATAACTGTCTCATTACGATGTAAAAATAATTGTTTTAGATTATCATCATATCCCAGATCTTATCCCAATTATGTGATCGGCGTAGTATCTTTTTGTCTTCCATTCTTCCTTGTTGTCACACGACATTTCTGTAGACACTCCCTTCTGTTCTATATCGCCATTCACGTAATCCATCCATCTTTTTTTCGGCCGTCCTTTTCCTTTGCAACTCTACTCTTTCTTATCTAACACTCTTCTAATAGCATACCTTATATCCCTTCTCATAATATGCCCCTACCATGAAACACTTTTGTCACCTCCGCTACTCCCAAGCTTCTACTATATACTAATTTCTAATCCTATCCTTTCTTATATATCTCAACATTTACATCTCCGTTTCATGCAATCCCAACACACAGATCCATACATAACCATCATTAGAAACCAAAACCAAAGTTTTATAGATTTTCCTTTTGAGTTTAAGAGGAAAACTAAGATGAAAAATAATTGTTGTAGATAGAAGAGATAATCCAGCTACTGAGGCTGAATAAGGCTCGTAACACTTCCAGCGAGCGCCTTTCGGGAGGCGAGAGGAAGAGATTGTCCATCGCCCTGGAGCTCGTCAACAACCCCCCCGTCGTCTTCCTGGACGAGCCAACCACGTGAGTTACCACTCAGCTGTGACCACGACCTGAATAACTGTTAGACAAATATAAAACAGCTACATATAGCTCGTAATTTATTTTTATTATCAGGGTTAAGACCAATTTGATAATTTTTTGAGGTTCTTAATGGAAGGAATATTCTGATAAATTGTAACCAATTCAAATATCCTCAGTGGTCTGGACGACGTGGCATCATCGACGTGTGTGTCGTTGTTGAAGCGCGTGAGTCGCGGCGGCCGCACGGTGGTGTGCTCGCTGCACACACCGTCTGCGCGTCTGTTCGCGATGTTCGACCACGTATACGTGGTGGCGGGGGGGCGGTGCGCCTACCAAGGAGCCTCGGGAGGGGTCGTGCCCTTCCTCGACGAGCTCGCCCTGCCGTGCCCGAAAACATATAATCCTGCAGATTTTGGTAGGTCTGTTTTTTTTAACATCGACTTGTATAACCGGTTTCTTAAGTTTTTTTTAAGGCGTTTATTTGACTCTTTTTGTTAAGTTTGTTTTTTGGTCAGTTTTATGACTTTTAGCTTTGATGACGCACTTAACTATGTTTGTAATAGTTATAATGAAATAATATACAAATCTAATTTTATTTTAATTAGTAAATAATTTAAAATTATGTTTTTTATGTATCTAACTCCCTTATAATTAGATTTACTTATACTTTACATTTTGAACTTAAATTTTAACCCGACATTTCGAATGATTTACAACAGTTGTGCTCAACAAGACTTGTAGATTTCTATCAGTAAGTCAGTTAATTAGTCATCTACCTCCAGCGGTTCCTAGATTCCGAGCGTGTAGTTCAGGAGTCACACAACGGTATCATTTAGGAGACACGCAATAGTATCATGAGGTTTCAAAGTGTGGTCACAGACTTGATATTTTACATTGTACATGAGTGAGTTCCTGGTGGTAGGTATTCTTCAAGCATCTTCTCTATGGCCTCTATAATTTGAATCGCCAATCGCCTCGCCAATCATTCTAGGAATTTTAGGATGTTCCTTAGCGAGGATTTGTGACTTGTCACAAATGTTGTAATGATTGGGCTTGTCTATGGTATGTTCACACACTGCTGACTTCAAAGTACGCCTATACTTGATATCGGATATGAGTTCTTTAACTCTTGCGCCAATGCTCCTCTTTGTTTGACCTATGTATGACAAGCCACAATCGCAGTGAAGTTTATATTCCAGCACATTGTAAAAGAATATTACTATTAATCCGTATAAAAACAGTGTACAATTTTAGAAAAAAACTATTGAGTAATTATAAATTACAATCCAGTTATAGAAGTATCGAGCGGTGAGTACGGACAGCATGTCGACAAAATGGTGGTCGCTGTAGATAATGGAAAATCACACAAGTGGAGACACTACTCCATGGAGACCCACTATCAAGAGATGGAAATAGAGCAACTGAACACGGGGGTCGTGGAGGGTCACGTCTACAGGTACGAGACCACGGCCTTACAGCAGTTCCTGGTGTTGTTGAGGAGAATGTTGTTACAGACTGCTAGGAATAGGGTGAGTGAGAATTTATTACATCAATTTTGTTGTAGTTAATCCTACATTTTGTTGTTGTTGTTTGTAAAATATTTATGAGCATGTATGTTAAGCTTATTTAAATGTTAATAAATTTAGGATGAAAAATATACCGATATGGGCGGGGATTCAAACCCGCGACCTCTGGGAAACCGTTCCGTCACTCTATAAATTGAGCTACCCGTATCGTAGCATTCTATAATTATGACCATTTTTATTGGGACGGTGGTGACACCTATTAGGCTTTTTTTTAAATCCTTACCAATAATTCTAACTTAGCAGTATAGATAAATACTGAAAAGATGAAACTACCGATAATAATGTTATATCTAAAAACATGTATAGCCATTGTAAAATGTAATTTAAAAAACATTTCCGTCTACCTGATTTAAAGTATATTTCGTTGTTGTTACTTGATGGGTTATTATTTCCAGGGTTATCTGTGGTTGCGGGTGGGTCTCCACCTGTTCCTGGGTGCTATAGTTGCCGCTCTGTTTAGTCAGATGGGTTACGACGCTACCAAGGCCTTATTTAACTTTGGTTTTTGTTACGCCTGTATAATCGCCATGTTGTATATATCTCTGATGCCTGTATTGTTGGCATGTAAGTATAATTTATGATGTCTTTTGTTTTTACATAATCCATGACTAGTTTCAAACCCATTCGGGATTTTACTGTTGAGCTCGAAGCAGTCTATCATACAAGTCATAACGAGAGGAAAGGTGCATCACTGAAATTCTTGAGAATATATCCGGCCTGGATTTAAAATTCGGTTAGTCGGTTCCAGTCTGATCTTCAAAGTATAGTAAATATGAAAAAACCTATATATAACCTAATATATTCAGACTCAGTGAATGCTATTCCATGCTCATACAAACAGTACCTACTGAAGTCGTCATTTCAACTGTATTACATAAATCGCCAAAGTTTATTTTGTGTTTGAACAATTCGAGTATATATAGTGTAACAAATAGTGTTTTTTATTACTTTAGAAGATGATGAGACACATTAGGACTTCCACGGTTCTTATCATGGACTTGTATCACGTTCTGTGTATATTTCACTAATACCTATTAACCTAAAACAAACTAATTCTAGTTCCAAACGAGGTGCTGCTAGTGAAGCGGGAGTACTTCAACCGGTGGTACGGACTGAAGCCGTACTACGCGGCCCTGGTGGTGTCCCGGGCTCCGGTCACGGTGTTCTTCTGTCTGATTTACCTCTCCATCGTGTACCCTCTGACCGCACAGCCCATGGAGACGGCCAGGGTGATGATGTTCATGACCATCTGCGTCATGATCGCTCTGATATCGGAGACCATGGGCACCTTGATATCCTCGACCTTGAGCGTCGTGGTGGGTTCGGTTTTGATAAGGTTCAATTGCGGTTGTGGAAACGAGCTTCGATTTCGAACTGCCTCTCTCTCTCTCTCTCCGTTCAGAACTCCATGTTCGTGGGTCCAGTGGCGGCGGTGCCCCTGATGCTGCTGGCGGTGTACGGGTTCGGTAGCGGCGACGTGGCGCCGGCGCTGGTGTGGCGACTGGCGCGCGCCTGCTCGTTCCTGCGTTACGGCCTGGAGGGGCTGCTGGCCGCCGTGTACGGGGGGCCCAGGGAGGACCTGCTGTGCCCCACGGACGCCGTCTACTGCGAGTATAAGAACGTCAGGTGGGGCCTCCACACATGTCATTGACGATACTTAACTATGTCAGTGGGTACTGGGTCGGTCGGCATCCAAATAAAACTATTTTATATTAGAAATTGTTTAAGATCATGTAATTTTTTTTATTTGATTCGAAAATAAATAATTACGAATAATAATCTAAGTAAAATAATTTTCATATTTACTGCAACCGAATTCTACTGAATTGCGACATACGAAAAAGAAAATATTTGAGAAACTATATAAATAAAATGTTTTTTTTTTTATTTGTTAAATACTAATTATCCTTATATATTTTTAACACATTGCTAATGACATCTGTCCTTTGAAGGTATTTTCTGAAGTTAATGGGTATGTCCGGCGTCTCGTTTTGGTTCGACTTCGGAATCCTGATCCTGATGTTCTTCGGCATGAACCTCGGAGCCTACTATCTACTGAGTCAGAGACTCTCTCGGCATCGCGCATTTAAATCTATTAAGGTTATAGGTACGTTAATAAAAACCAAATTAAAAGTTTAGATTTACAAGTATCTATGACGTGTGGTCCATTCACACGAACTGGGTCCGTATTGACATTGTATTGATATAACGGTAGATGTGAAATGTGCAGATGTATGAACAATATTATTTCATTTAAATGTATCATTTCTTGCAAAAAAAGTATTGTATCGTAAAACCATTTGAAATGTTTGTTACTTGTTTTAAATTGTATATATTTAAATATAATTACCCAGTTTTAATTATAGTGCAGTGTAATGTGATAGAAATACTAATTGTGTGCTAAGTTTCTTAAACAAATAAGGGATTTTTCTTATGGTATATTATATAAAGAGGTATTCATTATTTATTACGAATAATTCTAAAATTTATAAGATAAGGTGTATAAAGTTTCTATAAATCTCAGAATTATTTCAAATATGTTCCGGTGTACATATTTCAATGTTTTTGTGACATTGCATTTTTTTTATGATAAATTCCTTAAAATCTTGTATTTATGTATAAATCTATATGAAAAAAAACTTTACCTCCGAATAACAGATTATATATATAAAAAGAATTGACTTATAACCTGACAGGAGACAGTTGACAAAATTTTGTATAAATTTATTATTATTTTCAAATTTCAAAACCTAAGATTTAAGACTGGTTTGTGATATTAATCTGGGACAAATAAATATTACTAAATTATCTTAATTTTTATTTCCTACTTATGTCCTTGAAATCTAATATTAATTAATAATTATCAAAGAATTTTTAAGGTAAGATAGTTTTTTTTTCTTGAAATTTTATTCAAAATGTAGTCAATATTTTATATAATATATATAATTTTACTCGGTTGGAGAAATAAATAGAGATTTAGTTGTACAAATAAGATTTATTTAAAATCAATGATTTTCACTAAAACAGCCATCATTGCCTGTAATCAAATACGCGAGATAAGTGACTAGGAAAGCCAATTAAAAAATCAATGCTATTGATATTAAAATAAAATGTAAAATAATATCACCCACTTTTTAAGACAACTTTCAAGTAACTAATAATATCTTCTATGAGAAAAACGTATTTTTGTAACCATTCCTAATTCAAGAATAATTTGAACATTATTTTCATTTAAGTAGGTATATTTTATTCATTATTCTATGAAATATATTTTATTAGTTAATTTAATTATCATAGAGACTATACAATTAAGTACCAATTATAGGACAATATATAATAAATTGAATGTAAATACTATAAAAGTAATACAACGGCACTTTAAATTTAATGAAGTTTTCAATTATAGCAAATTTTCGGTAATTACTTAATTTCGTGTAGAAAACACAACATATATGGACAAATGCCAATTTAGTCAAGTAAATTGAATAGAAACGAGGTAGTAGACAGTTAAAGTTGAAGAAAAAAAATACAAAAGTTATTCTAATAAAATCAAATAAGAATCTTCTAAGATTCACCAAACTTAGTATATAAGTAAAAACTCCTCCTCGCCGTGAGATTGCGCTGTTTTAAATTAAATTATTATTGTTTTCTTACGGTTAAAAATCTAGCAACATGGACCAACCCACAACATTGAAAAACTGGCGCTAGATGGCGCTATAATCAAATAAACTTAAAATTGTTCGTATTACTGTTCATAGTATTTGTAAAAAGTACATACTAAAGTATAATTATTATATATATACATTTAGGAAAGCATTTTCTGCATGCATTGCATGTAATCGGAATGTCGAAGTTTATTAACTTACTTTAATACATTAAAATAAAATTAACAATATTTGCCTAAATAATTAGTTCAGTTGATATGATATGTTAGATATAACTCAATATTTCATCAATAAATATTGGCAGTGACAAAATAATATTTAAAACTTCTTAAATATACATTTTCCATTTAAAATAAAACATATTTATTAAACATATAAAGAAACAACATTCAAATAATTATCCAAATTTGTAAACGCAATATTTTTGATTAAACTGTAAATAAAATAACAAAATTCTTAAAATTAACGTTTTTTGATTCTAACACAAATAGTATATACATTATTTTAATTAACTTAAATATAATTGAGTATTTTACAAAAATAATATTTAATGATAAATTATTTGTTACTTACATTATTTTACTTTGATTTTGAATAATATACTTGTGAATTTATAGATAATAAAATTCCTTATTTGTATTAATACAGAACTATCTTGTACTGTTTGTAAAAACATGAATAAAACAAAAAATCACAGAATATTCGAGAAAAATAACAAAAAAATATAAAACGAGTATAATATTAATAAAACAATATATAAAATATTTGATACACAGGGTTATTTTTAATCAGTTGGCCACCTTTTGCAAGCAGTCTCTCTACATCAATCCCAATAACATTTGTTTTATAAACTTTTTACAAATCTTGATAAACAACACAGAAAAAAGAAACAAAAAATGTTTTGCTCCCTCTTTTACTTATTACTCTGTATTTTGTAAAGAGTACCTAAAAGGTCAACGCCCGGGCGCCATATAAGAAATAAATTTTGTATGGGCAAACTTAAATTTAAAAAACTATTAAATTTATAAAGTCGTTGAACAAATATTGTTGGGATTGATGTAAAGAGGCTGCCTGCATGAGGTGGCGAACTAATTACAAATAACCCTGTATATATGTAATTATTACCATTTCTCGTTACATGGCTCTATGTACATTCCACTGTCCCGGCTCTCACATACTTAACTATTATATACAATGGTAACCGGTTATTAAGTCTACTAGTTATGATTGTTTACACACAAACAGACACATGTGTGTGTTTTATTTAATATGTAATATTTATTTATACTAAGTAATATCGAGTAGGATTTGAAATACTTTTAGTTTTCCTCATTTTTTTAAGTGTAGTTTTTTTTAATCAAATCAATCGTCAGTCTTCATTAACAACTAAACTATTTTCAGTGTAATGTCGGGCAATATTTATTTTTTAAGAAATGGCCGCTAACTATATTGCGACTCGTTACAATGAGTATATTTTGTTTAAAATAACTCACCGACTCGGTATCGAAATCGAATCTGCAACGTTTCAAGGCACTAAATACTCGTGTCGTAAACGTTTGTCAGTTTTTCACGATCGAGGATTTAACGAGAACGAGCACGGCATCCTGGAGGCTCCCCTGGTAGCTCATCGGGGGGAGGCTCCTCTAGTAGCTAAACTGCTGGCTGGGCTTATCCTCGTCGCACCTCTCCAGGTACAAGGCGCTGCCGTCGGAGTCCAGACAGGCGCCGGTCGCCTGGTGGCGCAGCAGCGAGCCCGCGCGCCGCCAGCGCTGGGCACCTTCCTGCGGGTCGCAGGCAGCCAGCACCGCCGCCAGCGGCGCCACCGCGCGGTCGGAGCGGGACGCCGACACGCACAGCCCGTGGTGCCGGAGGAGGCCGTTCTCGAACTGCCACTCCTGGTTGCCGCCGGTGTCGTGACACGGGTACATACCTGGAAGAAAGTCGGTACCTTAAACTTCTGGAAGTATATGGTCTACTGCTTCATTTTAAGACCTCACTGATAGAGGTCGATATTAGAAGTGATGTTTCCGGTTAGACACGATTATACAGGATACAGGGTTACTTGTGATTAATGGAGCACCTCTCATGGGCGGCCTCCCCGTGTTGATCCCGGCGACAGTTGTTCTGCGACTGTTTACAAGTTTTGATAAACAACACAAAACAAACAAAACAAAGAGAACGCGTCGCCGTCGACAAATGTCGTTGGGATCGACGTATGAGGTGGCCGATTAATAAAAAATAACCATGTACAAAGAATGCTAAATGCATAAGTGCGTGTAAGGACACGCTAGTTCGCCGACACATCGCTGAGCACTGACCCAGCGTTCCATCGGCTCCGTGTCCCATGGTGTCGACGCAGCGCGCTCCCTGGCGCAGGGCGCGGCCCGAGCGCGCCGGCAGCGACAGCTCCGGGTACACGTGCTGCAAATACCAGCGAAACGACTTGCACTGCAAGCGGGAGCGGATGGACACGCGCTCTGATATGCTGCGAACAAAGTAGATATATTAGTAGGAGTTAAATGATATTGACAACCTTATCTCGTTCCTTTCGAGATGTTCGATGCCTGGGAAGATGTTTGTACTCACTCTCCGTATTCGACTTGCTTGGCCAGCGGCTGGGATCTGTAGTATAGATCCTTGTAGTCGTCCATCCAGACCTCGGCGGCTCGTCTGGTGTTTCTGGCGAACACGGCCCCGGAGCCGCCGGGGAAGGTGTAGGGGTGGCGCTTGCGAAAGACGTGTCCCACCCGGGAGCAGGGCACGATTTCCAGCGAGCCTCCGCATTGCCAGACCCTGGAAAACAAAAAGAAAACTATATTATTGAAGTTTAATTTGAATATGTTAAATTACCAAGGATGAAATAAAGATAAACCTTGCAAGCAGTTTATCAAAAGACATGTAAAAGCAATAAAAATAAATATAGAACAAAAGATTTCCATCCAATTATAAAACGCAAAAGTTATAAGGATAACATATACGTATATTTGCATATAAAACCGGAGCAAAGATCTAAAAAACATACCTGAATGAAATTTCCAAGTTCTCTCCACCCCAGACATCCATCTTCATGTCATACTTGCCGAGTTTGTTGAAGTACTTCCGATCCATGCTGAAGAGACCCCCCGCTATCATGGGAGTCCTGATGACCTGGGTGGGGTCGCTGAGTCTGGCACTGCGCTCCGAGTGTGACAGATACTCCCACTAAAGTGTGAATCATCATCAAAGCGATATTGTACACCGAAAATGGTATTCCAACCAGTTTTGATCTTTAGATAATATAAATGTTAAATTATGTGACAGAATAAAACAGTTTTGTATAATATAGCAATAATGAATGCAGTTGCAGGGAGCAGTGACGTAAGAGGTGGCCAGGCCAGTTACCTTGAAGACCAGGTTCCAGTCAAAGCCACCTCGCAAGTCAGCGGAGGCGCCGATGTATTGGAAGGTGTCCATACTGATCACGTCGATCACTGGACATACTACACGAGTTGGATCCTGGAAGGACAGAAATTTGATTTATTTATATATATATATATATATATATATATATATATATATAGGCTTACATCAATTTTAAATAAGTATAGGGTGAAAAATATACCGATACGATACCAGCAGATATTCGAACCCGCAGCCTCTGTGAATTCGTCCCATATCTTTATGAATTCAATACCGTATTGCTACTCGATTCGATAAATTTATAAAAGGTTATTTTCGAATGAAACCTAATATAATAAATATGTTGAATTCATGAGGTCCCGGGTTCCAATTTCTGTCATTATCGGTTTATTTTTCATATATTTAATATATTATTTCTTTCTCTATAATGTAATGTAGAAGTTTACGATTGTTATTGGTTGTATCTGTTTTTAATTTAATTTACCAAGTTATATAATTTTTTTAAATTTGTCGGAGGGTTGATTTGAAGAGACCCTTCATAAGACCTCCTTTATGTATAAATTGCAATTCTGTGTTATATATAAGGAATGTACTTTTATATATAAGAAGTGTACAAAAAAAGAACAAACAAATAAACGTATAAAAGACCAGATCGAAACTCTATTATTCGATGTTATTGCCATGTGTTAAGGACAGTTTGTAATACAATTGTGCTTTTGATATTCTTGTCTGTGTATTTTGAAATACCAACAGCAAATACACAACAAAAATAGTTATTTTTTTACCACCAAGTAATATTAAATACTGAATTAAATGTATAAATCAATTCAATTAAGTTATAATATCAGTTGCTATATATACTGAGCCGGCTGTATTTACGAAAATTAATCATAGCTTTGCCTGACTAGTTTCGAACTCATTCGGAGTTACTATTCATCAAATATATTCCGTGAAATTAGTTTTCGTGAACAGAGTGGTTTAAAGTTTCATTAATCAAATATACAAAAATATCAGTCTCAGATATCATCTTGAAGTTAAAGATATAACCTGTTAATTTCTAAAAGCCATAGGTCATTTTTGCCACACGAAGCGTTGCCGGGAAATGAGGAAATTAAAAGCTTGTTTGCAATACGACACACACATATATATATATATATATATATATATATATATATATATATATATATATATATATATATATATATATATATATATATATATAATACCTTGAGACCATCATTTAAATTCTTTTCTATATATATAAGTTGTCAGCCCATATTTTGATGAAAAAATGAGAGAATTGAAGTTGTTCTTGACCACAATATAGTATATTATTACTCAGCTTACTTTGACGTCTCAGAGATCTTGTATAACATCTCAGTATAAATCTTATTCATTAATTGCAGAAATGACTAACAAATCGTTAATACTCTTATCAAAAATACATTTATATATACGTCTATAAAAACATACATAAACACTATTATTTTTCTGTACATTGCGTTATCTCAAATATAAAATAAGAGTGTCTGACCATTAAATATTTTTCCAAAAAACTGATAGGGGGCGATTAAAGACGAGTATCAGAAACAAAAAAAAACAATTTTTGGAATTTTTGTCTGTCTTTCTGTCTGTCTGGTACATTATAACGTCGAAACTACTCAACGGATTTGAACGCGGTTTTTATAGGTGGATTATACCTATATAATCTGGAGCGTTGTCGGAATCGGTTAAGGGAAAAAGAAGTTACGGTCAATTGAAAATTTATTTCAAGCACTTTTTCAAAACCTTTAAACAAAGTTAGATGCGGTTTACATAAACGTATTTAATTTAGATAAAACTACAATTTCTACTTTATTTTGTCTCAATTTTAATGAAATAAATTGAATATGAGCAAATGCCAATTTTAAATTTAGTTAATCTCAATAGATGGCGCTGACTTTTTTAGAACTCTACGTTTTCGCATGTTATGGTATAGAAGTTTGAAATTCTACAAAGAAATTATTTAATGGAACATTGCTCATAAACGTAATATTGAATAAAAAATATTTCGTATTCATATGCTTTTTTACGTATATCTGAATAATGTCCTGGCTGTGTATGTGTGTGTGTGTGTGTGATGTGGATGTATGATATTATTTTCAGTTTGATATCGTAGCAATGTAATGCCTATATGTAAACAAATGGCCACGGGAATAAGATACTATAGAATTAAAGAATTAACTATAAGTCTGGATAATGGTAGTTTCCACAGATTACGCGAAAAGCGACCTACACGCGGTCGGAGCCGCGGGCATCAGCTAGTTATATATATAAAGCAATAAATCATCATTTGAGTGCTATAAGATCGATGCAAATATTTTCAATCATGTAACAGAATATTATTAAAAGTATCACATAATTTAAAAGTTAATTAATTTTGAACCATGACCGATATTCGTGATATTGGACCTCTAGTGAAAGGTGAAGGTCTTTGAACAGGTTATTTTGGTAATAAATAAATGACTTTGGATGTTATAAACAATTCTCAGATTAAATCTAATTTAAAATATGATAAAACTTGACTTCCGTTTTATTTAAGATGATTATAATAATTTGTTGCTTTCCATTTTATATACTTATATACCTAGGTATTTTGACTAATTATGATGAAACCAAAATCGTAAATCTAAAGAACATAGGTACCTATTTGATTTCTCATAATTCTAATCACTCCTTACATAATACTCCGTAATAATAATTAAATTCTTAATCGTTTTGAATTACATTATTGCGGTGTTTCAAGGACGTACTCCTGCGAGTAAGGACAGCAATAGATGTACATATACATACAGAAACACACACAAATTACAATAGTATTTTTTTCAGTACTTGCGTTGAATGATGATTGGTACGAATAATCACTCTAATAATGACTTGTAACTTGTTTTTTTTTTATTTAAACATAGCTAATGTTACATAGTATAAAGCAAAATCGCTTTTCGCGTCTGTCCCTGTCTGTATGTATGCTTAGCTCTTTAAAACTACACAATGGATTTTGATGCAGTTTTTTTTAATAGATAGAGTGATTCAAGAGGAAGGTTTATATATATAATAATATGCATAATATATTAGGAAACTACTGATAATTTCAAGATTTCTAATGCGAAGTCGTAAACAAACACATTGTTTTGCGCTTACAATGCAAACGCTGGCTCAACTTTATGAGTTAAATCAAAATAATGTACAAAG
The DNA here is from genome assembly GCA_959347355.1 of Napeogenes inachia. Taxonomy (NCBI): domain Eukaryota; kingdom Metazoa; phylum Arthropoda; class Insecta; order Lepidoptera; family Nymphalidae; genus Napeogenes; species Napeogenes inachia. The sequence continues at coordinate 1,967,744 of OY365795.1, read as the reverse complement.
TATTGTACACCTTGAAAGGTTCTACAAGAAAATCCGAGATGGTATATGTTTATCTCTTAGGGATAACCCACAATAGCCTTTACTTTTTACGAGAAATTCCTAATGGCTTATTTACGAAGTGATTTTAAGGAATACATCATTAATCCTAATCTAATTAAACACCTTAAATACATTTTACATTTAATATAAAACAATATAGCACTTTACAGCATGTAATTTAAATGAATATTTTTGAAGATATAATAGATGTAAAATATAAGGACATCCGTTGGCGCACTATGGTATGGAACCGTGCAAACCGTCTCAAAGATGGATTTTGTGAATGTTCAGTATTGAAAATTTTGTTAATGCATATAACTAACTGAATGTCTAATATATATTATTTAGCGTTTAAAATAGATTTTTTTTTAATAAAACCAAACCTGCAAGTTGATGGTAAAAAAAATAGCGTCGATTGTGTAGTTCATAATTCCTCAACTTTACATGGTCATATTTTGATTTATTTCAATGAAAATCTACAACTGTGATAAATGGTTAGAATAGTTATTAAGTACCTACTCTGTTTAAAAAGTAAATGTAGATGGATGTTTCAGTAAAAACACGAGAGGTATAAAAAAAATAGTAAGACCTTGTTGTGTATGAAGGTATGCTTAATTTACTTGTTTATTCTTGTTGGCAGAATAAGATTAGCTAAGTGAAGGTAGTTGGCGCCAAAACATATTTCAATGTCATGTTTGTGCTCCTAAGCTCAATATATGTGTTTTCCTTAAAACCGTATTTTATTTAGACTTAACAGTGGCGACGATTGATAAATTGGAACTATGAAAGGTAAATCAGTGAAATTTCAAGAGTTTTATGTGAAGAGTGATAATTGGGACAGTTACATTGACCGGCTTAATTATTGTTTCGAGGCTAATAGTGTAACCGATGACGCCATCAAAAGGGCGAATTTCTATACGATATGTGGTACTGAAGTGTTTGAAACTCTTCTCGCGTTAATAACGCCTAGAAAATCTAACGAGGTGACATTCAGTGAGATTGTCTCGATACTTACGAAACATTTTAGTCCGAAACCGAACGAGATTTCTGTGTCGTATAAATTTTACAATCGTGTTCAAAGGCAAGACGAGTCGGCATCAGACTATATCGCACAGTTGAGGAAAATTAGCAGTGGGTGTAATTTTTCTGACTTAAATCGTATGCTTCGCGATAGATTAGTGTGTGGCATGAAAGACAATAAGTTGCAGTTTGAGTTGCTCAAAAGAGATGGTTTACAATATAAGGACGTAGTGGAAGCTATGTTATCATCTGAGAGCGCGGGCAGGGACGCTTGTATGATGCAAGGTATCGTCTCGTCGCCGGCCGCCATTATGGCGCCACCGCCCGCGTCGGAACCCATGGAAGTTAATGCGGTCAAACCTAAAGCTAATATTCGCCTTTGTTATCGATGTGGTGAACGCCACGGCGGTGAATGCAGGTTTATTAACGCTGTATGTCACTATTGCAAGAAGAAGGGGCATATTGAGAAAATATGCTCGGCGAAGAAAAAAATATATTCTAGAAATGTAAACTATACTAATGATGATCATGAAGGTGACCCAATGCTGAATGGCATTTACAATGTGGAAAGTTCTCGGGTGCGTGTCCCTGCATTCGAGTTGAAGGTGTTGATAGAAGGTGTGCCAGTATTGATGGAGGTGGACTCGGGCGCCGCTTTCTCATTGTTGAACCAGAGCACGTGGGCGCGGTTGGGGGCGAGCGCACCGCTTCGACCGCTGCCCAACAGGCTATGCGCGTGGAATAACTCACAGGTGCTCGTGCTCGGTCAGGCGACCGTGCACGTTCAGTTTAAAGATATTAAATGTAACCTTAGTATTGTTGTAGCGAAGGGGTCAGGACCCAACTTAATTGGTCGTAATTGGTTTTCGGCTCTTAATATTACTGTAAATGTAAATTCCATTTCCGAAATTGATATGTCGGCGACAAATTTGATACTTGATAAACATAAAGAGGTCTTCAGGGACGGACTCGGTACCTACCGTGGGAAACCGGTTTCGATACCGTTAAAAAAGGACGCAGTACCTAAATTTTTAAAAGCTAGGCCAGTACCATACGCGATTAAAGATAGGGTCGTCAAAGAAATAGATCGGTTAGTAGGAGAGGGAGTACTACGTCCGACATCTTTTTCTGATTGGGCTACTCCAGTTGTTCCGATAATTAAGAAGAATGGTGATATCCGTTTGTGTGGAGATTACCGCAGCACGGTCAACCAGGCGACCGAGTCGGATACCTATCCGATGCCAACCGCGAGCGAGGTATTTGCTTCAATTTCAGGGGGACGATACTTCACGACGCTCGACCTCGATCGAGCATACACACAGGTTGTAGTAACTGAGGATACAGCACGACTTTTAACTCTAAACACATGTCAAGGTCTCTTCACGGTGCATAGATTGGCGTTCGGTGTAAAGGCGTGTCCAGGTATTTTCCAGCGACTTATGACGGCGCTCTTGGCGGGAGTAGAGGGCGTGGCGGTCTTGATTGATGACGTCATCGTTAGTGGACGCATTATGTCGGAAATGACTCAGCGTTTGAACATTGTGCTGGAGCGTATACAAAGAGCAGGGTTACGCCTCAATCGGAACAAAGGCAAGTTCGCGCGAGAGCGTGTTGAATTCTTAGGGTTCGTTATTGATGCTGAGGGTATACATCCAGCGCCGAGTAAGGTAGAGTCAATAGTACATGCTCCGGAACCTAAAAATGTACAGCAATTACAGTCCTTCTTAGGACTATACAACTTTTACGAGCGGTTCATACTTCATAAAGCTACGGTGCTCGAGCCTTTACATAGACTACTTGACAAGACCAAAGACTGGCAATGGACAAAACAGGAACAAACTAGTTTTGACACGGCTAAACGTTTGTTATCTTGTGACTTGACTTTAGTGCATTTTGATTTAGACAAGCCATTAGTATTAACTTGTGATAGCTCCGAATATGGCGTGGGTGCGGTATTGTCTCACGTGATGGAAGATGGCCAGGAACGCCCTGTGGCGATGGGTTCTAGAACACTGCATAAGCATGAGCGTCGATATTCTCAACTCGACAAAGAAGCCACAGCTATCATGTTCGGGTTAAGTAAGTTTCACAATTACTTGATGGGAAATATTTTTACCGTAGTAACCGACCACAAACCTTTGCTTGGTATATTTGACCCCAAGCGGCCTATACCTAATGTTTTATCACCCCGCCTGACAAGAATAGCACTAGCTCTTACTTCTCATAATTACGATATAGTATATAAGCCGGGTGAACAAATCGCCCATGCGGATGGTTTGAGTCGTTTACCACTCCAGGTCCCTGAAGAGTCAGAAGCCAAATTTTATGACATTTTACTCATGGCTGAGACTCCAGAAGATTTTCCAATAGACGTAGAACAAATTATTGTAGCTACTAAACGTGATAGGGTTTTGTCACGTGTCGTTAATTATATACTCAGTGGATGGCCAGATAGAATAACAGACGACCTTATTCGGCCGTACTGGTTACAGAGGAAGGAAATGTCTATACATGAAGAGTGTATTTTGTTAGGATGTCGCGTGGTGGTACCGCCATCATTGCGCGAGACAGTGTTGAGTGCCTTGCATAAGACTCACAGCGGAATCGTGCAAACTAAAGCCCTCGCAAGAAGTTATGTTTGGTGGCCTGAGCTCAACAGTGATATTGAGACGATGGTACAGAACTGTGAGATATGTTTACAACATAGACATATGCCTCCGAGGACTACATATGAGTGGATCACTGCAGCCAAACCATGGTCACGTATTAATATAGATTTCGCTGGACCTTTCAAGGGGAGAAATTTTCTTATTATAGTAGATGCATATTCCAGATGGCCTGAGGTGTTTATGGTTAATAATATGACTTCAGCAATTGTTATACGCCATCTCAGGAATTTATTTGCTACCCATGGACTTTGTGAAACCATCGTATCTGATAATGGAACACCATTTGTTTCAAATGACATGGAACAATTTTTAGGTGCTAATAAAATCAGACATGTTAAAACAGCGCCTCACCATCCAGCTACTAACGGTTTAGCCGAAAGGATGGTACAAACGGTTAAGGATAAATTACGCAAGATGGAAAATTTATCTTGGGATGTTAAAATACCTAATATGCTACTGGGCCTGCGTACATACCCGTGCGCAGCGACGGGTAAAAGTCCTGCGGAGCTTTTAATGCACAGACGATTAAGAACTTTACTCGATGCAATACATCCGAATGATAGGCAGCGTAGGTTAAAAGAACAGCAAATTATCAGAAACAGTGAGAAGAAACATAGACAGACGGATGTAGGACAGCCTGTTATATATCGAAACTTTGGTAGCGGTGCAAAATGGTTACCAGGTAAGGTAGTTAGTAAAGCGGGTCCGTCCAGCTATCGAGTTGCAACTGAAGACGGTTCAGTTATTAGTAGGCATATTGATCAATTGGTCAAACGTAAGGCTGCAGCAGACGTACAAGATGAGGAAGGTAGGGAGAGGTATGCAGTGAGAGAGGATGATAGAAATGACGAAGAAAGGTTAGATGAAAGTGAAGATTTGTGTGAACAGGACAGTCAGGAAATCATAGAGATACCGAGTCCGGACCAGTGGGCAGAAATGTTAGGTATACCAGTTGAACCTGAGTCAGGGTATTCAGGAGGTAAAGTTAAAAATAAATTGAATTTACATAATAAGTTACCGTATGGTCGACCTGATAATTGTAATTTCTTGGTATAGCAATACTTAAATTTATACAAAGTGTTCCTAAATAAGTAAACCTAATATGATGTTTTGTAAGTTTTGTTATTGTCGATTGTTTATCAGTTTTGTTAAAATAATTATCATACTTGGGGGAAAGGTATGTTGTGTATGAAGGTATGCTTAATTTACTTGTTTATTCTTGTTGGCAGAATAAGATTAGCTAAGTGAAGGTAGTTGGCGCCAAAACATATTTCAATGTCATGTTTGTGCTCCTAAGCTCAATATATGTGTTTTCCTTAAAACCGTATTTTATTTAGACTTAACAGACCTAATATTGTATTCTTGTTAAGGACTTTAAATATATTTTTGACAGTGAGCGATGTCTGCCGATGTCATATCACTTAAAATAAGTCATATAGAAGCCAATGCAAAAAAAAAAGAGAAAAGGGAATTATTTTACTACGAATTTAACGCTTGCGAAGCAGCGGGCAAAAGCTTGTAATTTGTATAATGATATTTATATAATTTATTTACTAATATAACAAACATGACGAGCTTGTTTGTTCTGTTTGATCATTCTATAAATCATTCTAAATAATATAATTTTTAACAGATTTTTTAAATGTGTCAATAGATTTGATTCATGGAGTACCTACATATAGGTATAATAATTCTGTTTTGATTTGACGGTTTCGAAAACGGTCATAGTTTTCGTAAAGTCAACACTCGTACTAGGGGTACAGATAGCAAATGAAATATTTAAGAAATTATATGCAAAGTTGCTATACATTGGTTTTTCCATTTTTAAGAAGGTTATTAACTCTTAACCCTTAACTCTCCGACAAGTGTTACTATAGCAATAACTCAGTCTGTAGATATAAGCTCAATTGATATATCTTTGAAATGCGTAACTAAGTACCTGAAAAACCTTAATATAGATAAAGGAGCTAGTTTCGATGGTATACCACCGAAACTGTTTAAGTCGTTTTGGGAAAGCCTTGTCTTACCATTATTTTTATTATTTAGTCCATCATTCATAATTGGCAAAATCCCTTTTGCCTGGAAAAAGAAATTCGTAACACCGGTTTATAAATCTGGTGATAAGTAGGATGTTAGAAACTGTAGACCTATGTCAATACTTAATACCTTGGTCATAATCTTCGAGAAAATTATTTCATCGCTATCATACATTATCACGGTTAAGGTTACATCACTAAAGATATTTCTTTTGTTGTCATATCAATGTCATGTCAAGGTCATGCCGAGATGCGAATGTCAAGACTCAAACCGGATTTGACACAGTGATAGTCCACTAGTGTCTCTTACGCAATCAAAACCACTATTACGGTACACTAAGAGTGAAATTAGCATGAACTAATTTGTTTATGTAAATATTATATCATATAATTAGTGCTTACTGCAAGCGGTTTAGAGTTCTATTTATGTAATTAACAATTGCCTAAGTTTTGATCCTCCTTAAGTTATCTCATTTCAAAATAAACAAATATGTCGAAGGTAAATCCAATTAAATGACTTATATTACATTCACTTGACACAGAATATACAACTATGATTGTAATATGACCTTATAAATATTGCATGTAAATGTTCTCGATGCTGTTGTAACGTCCGAGAGCGATGCCGAAACAATGATAGCCACGTAAGAGATTACAGGAGGGTGAAGGGACACGATCAGTTGCGCAACGCTGCATCTTCCGTTCACTATGCTTGAGTGAGTGATGCAAGGTATAAGCGGAGGCGATTTGTTAAAATTATGTTGGTAAAGATTCGACACCAGCGATTTCAAGAGTAATTTTTTGTATGCTTTATAAGTATTAGAACTAGTATTTTAATGGCCTTTTTTCGCTTTTAAAAAAATCAAATCTTTGAACGCTCCGCATTGCTCTTGTAAAACTAAGTTAGGTAAGAATCGTTTTTTTAAAGAAAACCATGAATTGAGACGGTTGCTCCATTTCCTTAGCCAATGTTAACTAACTAACCTAAAGCTCAAACGAGTGATGCGCCAACTCGATACTGTCCTGACGAAATTTTGTTTCAAGATCGGTGAAGAAAAAATCGGTGATGGCGCGATAACGAGCAATTAATAATATTTTTTTTAAAAAAAAAAATTCCATCAGAAAGACTTCAATGTTTAGGATAGCTAGAGTCTAGACAAGTGGTATTAATATTTGTCGTACAGAATGACAAATCTATTTGTGTATAGCCTTACAAATCGCCACTTTATTTTGAGTAGAATTGATAGTTTGGTCAACGACTAACTAAACGTCTGTTGGCATATGAATGTATTTATAATTATACACTATCATTTCTCAACTTGTACCACAATAATAAAGTATATCTGTAACGACTAGTGTGGCAACATTGAACATACTTTCAAATTAATCTCTTTTGCAATATTATCGCGTAGCTTCATAGTTCATACCCGTTTAGAAGTGCGGGACATCACTAATATTATAACGAACCTCTTAAATTTGACACTATTACCACTGAGTCATATAAAATGATTATTTATCATTTCTTATATAAACTCCTTTACAATATTGAGTAATTCTTTACAGTAATAACTTCGAATAAGTATTATGTATGATGGAGGACATTATAAAATGATTTGATTAAAAACTCCAAATCCACTTGCAGCGGCTGATCAAGAGTTCTGACCGCCCTAGGCTAATAATCAGGACGCGCCCCCATCATGTGTATTACGGTCGGCAACAGTAGTATATTACTTACTTTTGTCTTTGTTTGTAAAAAAGATAAAATGGTTCGTAGTTATAGTACCTATAAAAGTTATCAGATCGATCTGCAAACGAAACGGACGTTGTCTTTTAATCTGCACGACATTCAACAAACCCTTTGGTGGCAAACCATTTTATTAGCTGACTGTCGATAAAGTCAAAGCACTTCACGCATTATTTGACCAAAATCATGATACGTGACCGCAGGTTGCCTTGTAGAAAACCAAATCCATGTCGTGTTTGGCCGCATGACTTGCATTGGCTTAGTTTATGTAGACAACTTAGTTGTTGCGTTGCGGCGATGCATGAGCGTGGTCATTTAGTATGTGAAGTTGCTTCGACTTTTAAGTATTTTTTAAATATTTATACTTCTGCTGTTATATGTAAAAAAAGACGAGAGGGAGACATCATTCAAGTGAAACATTTTTGCAACAGATTAGTAATTTATTTAAAAATTATAGTAATTATTATAAGCTTATAAAAAAAGGCTTTTTTCGAGCTTTGGAGTTTGCAAATCTTTCTACAATTTTTTCTAATTAAATAGTTTGTAAAAAATCACTTTCTATGTACATTAGGGAGAACGCTGTAAGTTTTTGCTGACGAAGCGTGGAGCGCAAGTAATTTTTTTGCTCTTTTAAGTGTTGAAAATGACCTTTCGCCGCTGAAGTTGGTAACACTCATTGTCAAAAAAATTCTTAATATTATCTTCACATTCGGGAACATGCATGAAATATTAAAACTTTTTATTAACTGCAACAAACCCTTAGGTGTTCTCGCAGAAGTAGAATGTTCGGCCTCGATGTGAGATTTTAAAAACTGCGCCAAATGGACGCATTCTTCTGCAAAAGCTTCTACAAATGCTTCCAGAACTTGTTTGTATGAACTGTATAAGGCTTTACTTGCATCTGCTCGCGCACTCCAACGAGTTTTTGATAGATTTTTTAGTACCGTCGATTCTTCATCAAATTTATTAGATAATAAAATTTTCCATCTGCTCCATCCAGTAAAAAAATGTATAGTTGTTGTTCCAGTGTAAAAAAAGCTGACTCATCACTACTTTCCGCGGCAGCCGAATGATATATGTCAACTGATCGGTGTGTGAAATATCTGGAGAGGAATCAATGCCAATCAAAAAATATTTTGCTTTTTAATTCTCCTTTAGTCGAAAGTAAAACGAAAGTAAAACATAACTGGAGTGCCACGCCCTTTAAGAGTACTATGTCGAGCACGTCGGGTCTGTCATGTCGGAAGTCTGTGTCGCAGTATCGCGTGGGGCTCAAAGGCGCAGTGATCTCAAAGTCGAGACCAGCCTTGTAACGTAGCCTATCTAGGAGCTTTCCTCTACTGTTTGCGACAGTAGAGTTCTAGATGTTTGCAAACCATTCTGGTCGGCGACCGAAATTGCAAACATCCCCGACCAGAATGGTTACGTTACCTAATTGGAGTAAGGACTTAAGGTCCCCCTCAACTAAGGCTTTATTGGGAGAGAGATAGACGAATACTAGTACGATCGACTGATGGCCGGTCATACCTACCTGACATAATGACGCTTCTACGTTAACTAGTTGGGGCGGATCGAGCGGAGTGCAATGAAGAGACCTTCTGTAGTAGATGATGGTTCCCCCCTTCGCGGTTGACCTATCGTTCCCAACAAGAAGGAAATTCGTGATGCGCGGATCACGATTACACAGCTTCAGAAAGAACAGGACGTCTATCTGGTGCGTGATCACGAAGTCGCGCACTAGATCTATCTGCTTAAGTAGCCCGTTCGCGTTGAATGTCAGATAGTGACAGTCAGAGAGCGAAGTTTTACCCTTCCACGCGATGTCATCATGTTGACATCGTGTGTTCGTATATCGATTTGATTAGGACGGCGTGCTTGAGGAGAACTTCCTTCCTCGCGGGAGGGTTCCGCGCGGAATCCATCATTTCTTTCAAAAAGATTAGGAGCTCTTCCAGTGGCGTAACTACAGGGTGGCAAGCCGGCAAAATGCCACGGGCCCCCAGCCGGAAGGGGCCCCCGGTCAGAGGAGAATCCCAACTCCTAACATTTATTATTTATCAAACATGTTTAGTAAAAAAAAGTTCTCTCTTTGATTTATTTCTATTACCTACTCAGTTGCATAATAAATAAGTTAAAAATGTATTAGAAATGCAAAGAATTTGTGGTAAATGATGCAGTAACAAAGGTCATAGAAATACAAAGATTATTCGAAACTGTGCAACAAATTTTTATATATTTTTTAGCCGTAGGGGAAGGGGGCCCAAAACGGGCACCATTACTTTCAGTGACAGAAAAACGTATATTAATACATAAATGAAATATGCTTTTAATGTTATTAGATGGTAAATTTATTCTAGTTTCATACCCAATACATATATTGGGTAGAAACAATATATATATAGATAGATATATATATATATATATATATTTGTATGTGTCAAGAATATTAAACTACGATCCAAAATGTGGAACCCTATCAAATGCTCGCTTTGCCCGGAGGCTGGCCTAAAGCGGGCATGAGCATAAGGGCAAACCGAGCATTCTTCTATTTTATTATCTACTTTACAGATAAGAGAAAATATATTTATTAAAACATCAGTAAGTTAGTAATAAATGAAAGAAAATTAAATAAACATTAAAATCTCAACTTTGAAACAAACTTGTAAATTAATATTTTTTTGTTAAAAAATTTAAAAGTGATTAAACCTAAAAATAAAACAAAGATAATTGAATTCTTATCACCCTTCAATTTTTTATTTGATTTAATCAATCGTAATTAGAAATCACCACATACATTAATTTTGCTCCTTTGACACAAAGAATAAAGAGTTTAATCTCTTGACAAAATCATAAATGTCATCATGAGGCCAAATTTTAAAGTCGTTGCATTAGATCCAGTCCCCATATTTAGAGAAAATAATAAATTAGCATCATTTCACAGCAATCAAGAGTAGGTATATCAAACATGACACCGAGGGCAAAAGTAAGCATGCTCGCTTTGCCCTGCCCGCTTTGGGCCTTTACGCGTTTTAATCAGACATACCCTAAAAATGGCTTCCAAATTTCGATGCAAGATTAAATAAAAGCAAGATATACCCAATACACACAGATATATCTTTATAATAACGAAGGTTTCTCAAAAATAGACAAAACACAATCTACATTCTTTCCTTTTTTTGTATAAAAACCGTAAAATTCTATTTTTTTTCCAAGAGTCTTAAAGTTTGTACGAATTGTTAGGAACGACGATAACATAAAGTGGCGGGTGGGGGGTAAGGGCTATGAGATCTGTGAGGATGCTAAGAGTTTGTTTAGCTTAAGTTTTTAGCTGGTGCCCGCTTTAGGCTGGTGCCCACTTTGCCTAGTATTAAACGATGGAATATATTATCTAGTTTTCTGACAGTAAATTAGAAACCGGAGTACCATCAAATTCAGTAACATAAAAACAATGAATCCAACTAGATGGGCAGGACGCTTTGATGCCATGTCTACTTTAAAAGTTCGGTTTGTTGATATTTAAAAGCACTTACAAAAACTATTTTATTAAATTCCAAAACAGACGAGACAAATGAAGCTATCTTGGTGAAGAAGAAGATAGAAAACTACAATTTTATTATGTTGTTGGTTTTCCAATGCAAAGTCTTACAAACTATAGACGCGGCTTCTAAAGCCATCGATCTTTCAAATGCTTCAAAGCGTTTGCAAGTCTGTCTAGAACAACTTGAAAAGTATCGACATGAATTTGAAGATTTAAAAATGGAAGCAAATAGTATTGCAGTGAAATGGTCTATAAGCCCTGAATTTCCTAAAACTCGTCAGAGAAAAGTGAAACGTCATTTTCATGAAATTTGTGAAGATGGACGTCTCCAACATCCTGAAAGCTTGTTTAAAGTGAACGTATTCTATCGTGTATTAGACATAATCATCAATCAACTGAGATCGCGTTTCGTTGGAATGAATGAAATTGTTTCCAATTTCAGTGTCTTGCAACCTGCCACTTTGCAAAATTTGAACAATACTGATTTATTTACGCGTTTTCCAAGGAAACTCTCAGTTTTCGATCTTCTTTTAGACACGAAATAGAAACATCATCTTCTATGAGAGTACTTGCTGACTATTAATAATAAAATTTTTTTTATATCTTCAAGCTTTTCGAAGGTGCACTGCATTTCTGTTATTTCTCACCATTCCTGCGACTACGGCTAATGCCGAGCGATCGGTTTCAAAACTGAAATTGATAAAAACTTTTTTAAGAAATTCAATGGGACGAGAGTTTAAGAAATTCAATGGGACGAGAGTTTAAGAAATTCAATGGGTTAAGCAACTTAGCTATTCTATCCATCGAAAATTCTATGGCCCGAAATTTGAACTTCGATGATGTTATTACCACTTTTGCTGAACGGAAAGTCCGGGGGAAGGAATTTAAATAATTAACATTTTATATTTTGAACACCTTGTGTGCTTAAAACAATATGATTATTCGGACTTTATATATATATCACATTGCTTTTTTGTTTTCCATATCATTTTGACTACTCTATGTGCCCATATCTATTAGATGCTGACTGTACTTTAAATTAGACAATCAAGTAAGTACCTAAGTATAATTATAAAGCTTAAATGTAGGTATCTACTTAATATAGTGATTTATTATTGTACTTTTAGAAGTAAAAGTGTATAAATAAGTATTATAAAATAAAAATATATTATTGTTGGTTCAGCTTTTGTATATTGGGGAAGGGGGCCCATCCGATGAATTTTGCCACGGGCCTCAAACGGTGTAGTTACGCCACTGAGCTCTTCGATGTCTATTACACCGAAGAGACTCGTGACACACGCGAGAGAACTCGCAACTCCGTCGGTGGAGTTACGAACCGGCGGCGGCGGCAACGACTGGGGGACGGGCTATGGGATAATCCTCGGTGGCTTCACCCAAGCGTTCGCGATCGCGTTCGCGGGTGCCTGAGGGGCCTGGGATGCCTGAGGGGCCGCGGGCCTCCTAGGGGCTAGAGGGGCGAATGGAGGCTGGACGAACCGTGGATGATGCCTTGCCGGCTGTGTCCTGCGCGGCGCTTTGGGGCACCCGCGATAATTCACGGGGTGGCCCTTCCTCTTGGCCGATTTCTACTGCACGGTCGTGAAACCGTCGTCCTCGTCAGCGTCGGAGGAAGGGGAAGAACTCCCCAACTCAGAATCCGAGGCCGTCTCCTCCGTAGGAGTGGCGGCCTCTACCTCCATGTCGGAGGTGCTTTCGGTCGCGATCGCGGCGCGCGAGGTCGAGGGCGGATACTCGGTGCCTAACAAAACAGAGTAGCACAGGCATAAATGTGGCGCGGTTTCTCGGACCCAACCAAAAAATTGCGACTTGGACAGATCTTCGGGTACCGCCGCGGACTTGGGGTCTATGGTGGAGCCCGGAGATATGAGGTGAGTGCCTAACGTGAAAACCCTATCGAATCTCTGTCAGTACGTGACAGAGGTGTGCCTAATACCCTAACGACTGTTAAAAGAGATAACACAAATGAATGAAGCACGGCAACAAAGTATACCTACTATAAACTTTAAAATTTTAACCACCGGGGATTCCCCGCGTGTCGTTGATGTGTTTAATCGTGCGCGGCAAGCAGCGCTGTTGCCCGCTCACTCACTCGCCACTGACCGATTCGAGTGACTAGCCAGTAAGTGTAACTACTCGCGGGCCTTTTTAGATTTCAAAATTTATTGTTAAAACCAGACACTCCCAAGCTTTGAAAGTTAGATTTATAGTGATAGTATACAGAAACTAGATTTATAGTGCCCTGCGAAGATACGATTTCATCGCGCCCCCCCGATTCTCGCGCCCTAGGCTGCAGCCTAATTAGCCTAAGGGTTAATCAGGCCCTGTCCACTTGTGATTTACAATTTTGCAATGATATATTATGATATATTGTATAATAGCAGAAGACATTATTAAATCTTTAAAGGTGAAGTGCGAGAGACACAGATAATACAAAGAATACAATTGATTGGATTGACAATATTTGACAGATTTAATAATTCTAAATAGATAATAAATAGGCGATAAAAGTCATTCAAATGTATCGAAAACATGAATACTCTTTACGTCGCTTCGCGGGAATATATTAAAAGAAATATGACGTAAATTACAAATAAAATAAAAAAAAGATAGTAGCTTTCTATCCAATTAGCGGTTATTATAAATGTTTACGCCACGATATAGTACGAGAATGTTGCCTTTCCAATCGTTTAGTAATAGGTAAATAATACTATAATCGATGATTTTAATTGCTGTAAGATATAAGAATTAAAATATACTATTAATGTATAGAAACTAATGGGATATTTTGGAGATTATTTCCTGTTCTCTTTACACATCTATGATTGCAACCATTGACTATACCAGTCATTAGCAGAACTAAATGGTGTTTCATAAAGGCAACGTATATTTAAAATAAATTTATTATATGTAGTAGTTGTACCGTTTTTATGGACTTGACTATAATATATATTTTTATATTGAAGAATTTTCCAGAAACTAGACTACTGTATAAATATCTGCATACGAAATGAATGTATGTATGTCCTTGACATTACAATGCGGATCACGTGGGGTACGTTTATAGTGTATACCTCCTTGTGGATTGAGTATAGTTTAGTGCTATAATATAATATAATGATATCAAATAACAAGCAACAGCCAATAATTTGGCGCAAGATGTTGCAAAATTATTTATAAAAAGCATATCTATTAAAATATTTTATACATATGTTATATGTATAAAATATTATCATGTTATATATCAATTTAATGAAAAGACAAATATTCAATTTCAATTATTTTTGCTTAAGGTATTTTAACTTATAAATACGAAGTAACAAAAACTATCTCCAATATTAAATAACGGGCTAGTTATAATAAGGTAGGAAACAATGAACTGTACAACCAAATTTGAAGACAATTTGAAGGTCAATGACTGTATGTGTCACTATGTGTGTTTGTGTGTCAGTGTTGCATTCTCGGTCAGGAAGCTGCCAACCTTTATCAAGCTAGAGTGTCAGTTGTTGTGTGCATATAATAATTGTACACACACACATATATATATATATATATATATATATGTATTAATGTATAAATGTTATCACAAAACAGATATAAAGTAATTTCAATGTACACAAGAAGTTCGTAAACAATATTTTAATGTTCTTTAAGATAAGCTACATAGTATCCTGATTAATCCAACCTTATTATCTTACCGAGTCTGTAGCCAAATTGCAAAACGGTCGTAGTCGATTCTACCTAAATGTATAGAACTGAGCTATTAAATACCTTGAAGTTTTTAAGATGCTTTTGTCACTCTATTCGATAAACGTTAATTCCACTTGTCTAGAACCTCAGTGCGCTATGATGTAAGCGTCGCCTACATTCTATACTTTGCATACTGTGATAAATTGCTGTTGGGAAAATAGTCTGCGCTAACAGAATGTTATTAAAACATATTGCAGTGTCGTGATAAATTTGAGGAAAATTATGCATTTTCTGTACTCAAAGTTGTACGATAACTTAAGAACGGTGGAATGTCTGATAACGAAATACTTTAATAACTTAAGATTTTCACAATAAGTAACGAAATGAAACTTAATTCGTTATAATAACTACTATCTGTATACACTTTCTGTCAATATGAACCCTAATAACAAACAATACAAATAGATTTTATTTTAGTACAAATATTTCGGAACAGAAGACTAAGACAAGGAGTGCTTTGTTAATAATCATATTTATTTAGGATTGCTCAAATAAAGATTATTTTATTTCAGACAAAAGTTATTTAAACAACAAATACTATAATCTTTTTTGACCAAAATAGCAAAAAAATAATGTATTGTGAAATATAATTGGAGATGAATATACAAATATTTACTTCGAAATAACAGGGTATAGTCGTAGATAAATCAATATCATGAAGGTTCGTGATGGGTTAGGTATTGAACTTCACAAACCGCTTCGTTTCAACATACTATTACTACGTGGGGTATATTGTTAAAAGTTCATACTAGAGTCTAGATTAATGTTTTTATTTATATAAATGACATAAAACATGTAGATGGGAAAAACAGAGGAAGAATAGGAAAGTATGACTCCAGGCTATCTATATAATATATACATATAATATATCTATATAATATATACATATAAGCAGAAGCTCACGTAGATGAAAATGGGAAGGAAGAAGATCAATCGTATGACACAAATTATTTATAATACCTAAGTTACATAAAATAGACACTGAAATTAACAACAAAGTAAATAAAATTAATATGTCAGGATTATAATCAACAACTATTCGAAATGCTTGCACCAATTGTTTCGTGGTTTCGATGATGTAGACCTCAAGATTAAAATCGTAAAGTTTTACATAAAACATTTTTCATTGTCAAAGCCACAACCAGCTTGGAAAATAATTTCCACAGACCTGAGAAGAACTGGGGACAGACAAACAGACTCTAAGTAAAGTATAAAGACCTCACCTCCTTAATCCTTTGCAGAAGCGGCTCCAGCCAGTGCACATTACACTCCACATGCGAGTCCAGGAATGTCAACACTGGTGCGGAGGCCATATCAGCTCCTCGGACCCGGGACCGCATGAGGCCTTCCCGCTTTGAGTTTCGTATCACATGTACCTTCCGTATGGCACGCAATGCGGCTCCATCCTCAGCTATATGGGTAATATTTGGATATTAAGTGAGGTATTGCTGTTTGACAGTTATTAATTCTGATAGTTAGTTAGATAGCTAGTTATTAGTAGTTAGTTAGATAGATAGTTATACGTAGCTAATTAATAGTTAATACAAAAGTATTAACTATTAATTAGCTACTAATAATTTCCGGCATATTTATTTCAGCCAGTATTTAATATATAATAAGCGGGAAGGCAACTAGCCAAGATAATTAATAGTCTGGAAATAGCTAAGAGTGGCTTAAACTTTAATTAAAATTTGAACCTTTGAGACTATATTAAATATTTGACTACAAGCATTATTGTACATTTATTAAATATATAAATAGAAAGGTAACACGTATTTTAAATTTAAAATAAGATAGCACGACCAATACTGGGAAAAACTACAACAAAGTCAGATAAAATAATTTAAATACAAAATTAATTTAATATGTAGTCATGTCTAATAAAAAACGTAGCATACAATATAGTTCAAAGTTGCAACAAGTGAAATGGACTCAACCAATTGTTCTTAAACAATGCTGTGAATATTGCTTTATCTTTGAACTATTTATAATAATTATGTTATCATTGTCTAGTCTCTAATGTTTCTCATAAAACCGTATTCACAATGAACAAGATACAGATTTCCTTTCGGATTCTTAAGTTACATCTTTGTGAGAAATAATATTATTAATATATAAGTACTAGATTTTGCGTGTGATTTTTAGTAGCTGTAGCATCACATTTTTTATTACATATAGACATCCAATTATAAGAATATTTTTCATAAAACAAAAAAAAGAGAAAATTATCCCATAATAATTATCCGTGGTATAATCCATTTCTATCTGCTTTTTTAAAATGGATTTAAAGATTTAGCAGTTGTTTAGAAAAGTTAAATTAAGTATTAAAAATAAAAATTAAGTTATTATCATTCAAATAAATAGTGTTATATTTTATTTTGTGTTGTCTTTGTCTGTATATTCTCGTAATGACGCTTAAAACGAAACGAAGACGAAACGAAACGAAACGTAATTGCTTTTAAAACTGCGCTTATGTCAAAATGACAAATAGCTTGATCTGAGTCACTTACTTGGCGCAATTTCAAAAGCCCTTGGATTTAGTTAATTGCAAACTACAATGTATCTCAAGATATAAAACCGTTAAGTTATAAAATTAATAATTATGTTTATTTTTAATATATTTTGGTTTTTATGTACTTAATAATGATAATACTTACGGTTGTCGCTGAAGTCATCGACCAAAATGATTTCTTTTATAAGGTGTTCCGGACTTCGATTTAAAACACTGAAAAATGGTTAGAAATATTATATTTTTACCAAATAAATATGCATGTTGTAGATAATATTTGATATGTCGCTCGTCGACAAATGCAGAAGTGGTATGGTAAAGTGCCTGGTGGTAATTACCTCACGATGGTACGCAGCAGCGTGGAGCGCGCTTCGTTGTGGAATGTGATGATCACACTGGTCTGAGGAAGGTCTTCTTCGTATTTTTTGAGACGACACCTGCATATTTACAATTGTTAGATTTATATGTCCTATGCTTGCTTACAAATGGACAGTTACTGGGTTCAAACATGAGAAAATGTTTTCTAATACACATTTATTTGTCTGGGTTAGGTTGTGCTTTTTTAAAGAAAGTTTTCCACCATTGGAGCAGACTCCTGACTCTTGGGACTAAGTATTCTGTACGGACGACACTATAGATACTAATTTAGTTACTTGTTGGAGAGCATTATTATTGATACCCAGACACCTGGCATTAAAAATAATAGATAAATCCTTAGAGAATTAATATTTGAATAGTATTAAATACTTGTTTGCTTTAATATGTTAATATATATGATAATCACAAAATATAATCAAGGAGCCAGTTTTACTGGGTTTTCATTTCTTTTATAAAAGGATAATGGTTAACACCAATGTGGTAATTACTTGACCTCTAACCATATTTATGGTTTTACTTACAAGACAAGGTTGTACTACTGATAACGACTGACAATGATTTTAAATATATATAAATATTTATATAATCAGGGTTAATTTAAATTAACGTATTAACTCTTGCAGATAGCGAATACATTAATCTCAAAAACATTTGTCCTACGACTTTTTAAAATTAATAGTTTTTAATATTTATTTATCCGACAGTACCGATCCATTCCTAATTTCATTCAGAGCTTTTCGTCAACGTCGACACCTACACTGATTTATCACGATATCTTGAACTATGAGGTCTAAACATGAAACTCGGTAAGAATATTCTTTTCGTCGAGCAGAGAACAGCTAAAATACGAACTTTTAATGTTCTGGTTGCGGAGACGTTAAAAAAAAACACATTTTCAAACAATATTTCTTATTTAGGTATAAAACTTTGCGGGTATTTTTTTTTTTGACATTTTAATAATTACTAAGAACAAATTTTATGAAATTCCACCCACAAGGGATCGGGGGATTGCGAGGGCGTTATGAATAAAGTTCAAAAAGAAATATGTATTAATTAATATTAGGGCTATTATAAATACTTGTGAGGTCTATACTATATATATGTTTATATGTATAATATGAATGTTACGATATAACTCACAAATCATTAAAGTTATTACTCATTTAAAAATATATATTTTTAAAATTAGAGTTTAAAAGTCAACTATACGTTTATTTCGTTTTGAAAATATCCCCAAGACATGGAAAAATCTCCAAAATGTGCGACCACTATAAGAAGTCTCTTTCTAATATGACTACAAATAATAAATAACTAGAATACTAGACGTGTATCTTGATGTCTGACATTTGACAGTGAAATATGTAAATACGTACATAGCATTCCTTGTATCCGGTATCACCCGGTTGCTGGGTAGGCTGTCAGACGCAGCCTGGTTGAATCGGTTCCGTACGTAGGGGTCATTGTCCCTCGCACCCCCAGTGACATACCCCGCCTCGTCGAAGTACCTCCCCGTGCTCCCTGTGTACTCCTCCAGGGATGTAGGACTGCTCTCGGGTTCGTCTACATGTTGCTTTATCAGCCGGAGAGCAATGTTCTCTTCCTGTAAGAGACAAATTTGGTCAGTATGTTGTTACAAAATCTATAAAAATTCAATATATCCAGGTTTTGTTTTTAGAATTTTACATTCAACATGTATTTTTAGTGTTTGGGACGCCTGAATAAATTGTAAAGTACATTGTCTCAAATTGTTATTCATTTTTTATCAAACTTTTTCAAAATTGTCGTAACTATATATACATTTATATAAGTTATATATATATATATATATATATATATATATATATATATATATATATATATATAAATGTATATATATATATATATATATATATATATACAGGGTTATTTTTAATTAGTTGAGCACCTTTTGCAGGCAGCCTCTCTACATCAATCCCAACAACATTTGTTCTACGACTTTTAAAAAATCTTGATAAATAACTCAGAAGAGACGAAACAAAAAAATTTTTGCTCCCTCGACTATTTATTACTCTGTATTTTGTAAGCAGTCTAAAGTATAGGTCGCGGCAGTCTAGCGCTGTACGAAATTTGTAAGGTACCACGCACATAATACTATTATAACTTATTATTATTTTTTGTTTTATTTCAAACAGTATGTAATAATTACCCAATCGTCGTATTGTGTATTAAAATTGTTAACAATTAATCAAGGTAGAATCAGATTATTTACAATAATACTATGTGTTATTTACAAAAGGATTCAATATTTACAAATTACCTCTTAAATTTATATCCCGTCGATACCGGTGCAAAATAGTCCCCTTCATATCCAACACAAAGACCACACCTAAAAATCAACTGTTCACCGACTCCTCTTACCACACTTAGCCAGCACTCGCACTATCTTGGTGTACTTGATATTTGTGTTACGGCATCACAGAACTGTTTTCACTAATCGAAATTCGGTTACCGAGTAACGGGAGTTAGCGGGTCGCGCGACACACGCTTATCTAATTGACCGTGACAAACGACTGGATCAAGTTCAAACGTGCATCGCCGCCGCTGCATCACCCCGCCCCCCGCCACCCCGCGCCCCGCTGCTCGTGTCCTTGGCACGTATTTTGCCTACGCAAGGTGCGTGGCCTCTCTTTGCACAAGGTTGCGAGGTTGTTAAATGCTCGTTCAGAGACAGTAAATAAATTTTGTATGGGAAAAACTAAATTTTTAAAACTATTACTTTTAAAAAGTCGTAGAACAAATGTTGTTAGGATTGATGTAGAGGGGCTGCCTGCAAAAGGTGCTCAACTAATTACAAATAACCCTGTATATATATATATATATATATATATAAACTTGTAGCATAATTCTATGTTTGATTTTAGGATTTGGTAACCCGAGTTTTCATAATTACAACACTCGCACTAGGAGTACAGGTATCCTGATAATTATTACGTCAAACTTACAGTATCAGATATCGGAAGAGTCATAATGTCAAATGGAATTAATAACAGGCCTGGGACCAGATGAGACTTCAATTATGAGTCTCATCTCATGCATAATTAATTTTGATTTCATTTAATGCTCGAGAATTTTCAACCTAAAGCTTCATTGATAGCATTCATAATACAGTTATAACTTGTTTAAAGATGGCTGCCACGTCTGCAATTAATAATTTGTGTTTAGGCACTTCATATATATATATATATATATATATAATATAACTGTAAAAAAATGTCTATATTTTGTAATCTTTCGTAAACACTATTACAGATTTTTATGATATAAGTATACTACGTTTATAAGCCTTTATTATTTAATATTTGATGGTTTGCGTATTGTCATCTATGGGATTTGCAAACGTCTGGAACAGAAATGCATTAAGGAAGCGTTTATGGTTATACCCAAATTACCAACTTGTCGGTACATAATGCTACACAATCAAATTTAATTGCGTTGCAATTATTAGTTTCACTACATTACCATAGTCTATCTCTAGTTTACTCAGAGAAAATACTGTAATATTGTAAATTTTAATATTAAAATAACGATTTTCCGTCACATATTTTACGAAATCGGGAAGAGTTTAGGTTTAGGTACATTTTTGTCAGAAATATTATAATATATTTAAACATAAGAAATACCTTGGTTATGAAAACATACTCAACTAAAAACGTGGAAGAAAAAACCCTAAATCAGTTACGTAGTATATCAGATTTTTTTTTCAGATAAAAAAAATATATACATAGGCATACATATATCGAAACTATCAAAATTGTTTTATTCACATATTATTCTCGCACTATACATGTGCGCGTAGTTGAAATTTGTCTATCCAGTGATGAGATTTGCTACCTATCAGTTTTGTATACCTACGCGTCCTTAAAGGAAGGAAGTATAAAACAGAAAACGGCTTTTCCCATATTCTGTGTAACGCAATTCAGAGAGCAGTAGGATTTTCTGATAAAGGTATAGTAATCTGATCAAATCAGCCCATAAATAACTAATTGGGTTTACTATAAAACACCTTTTTTAAATTAAAAAGCCTTTACACACCCACCACTTAGGTAAAGGTGGGGGCGGGTGAGTAGGAGTTCCCCAGGTCGCCAGTAAACCCACTCAAACCAGATTATTGCCCGCGCCGTCATAGTAGAGCGCTACGAGTTGGCTTTTACATTCCACTGCGACAAATTATACCCTAAAGAGTAAGAGAGAGAGAGAAATAAATACAACCAATAAATAAAATAATAAAGTATTTTATTTATTGGCTATACAATTCTTGTATACTTTTTAGGGAACCTCGAAAGGCAAAAACGGAACTTTTAGGATCACTTTGTTGTCCCTCCGTCAATCAAGATCCTAGTTCTTAAAACACGTGGAGGTATCAAGTTGAAATTTATACAAAAAACTCAATTCAAACAAAAAAATCAAACAATCAAATCAAAAATCAAAACCTAAAATATACTTCCGGTCGACCTAGAATCTTGAAATTTGGTATGATCTTTTATAAAACATGTAAAGGAAAACTACATTAAACTTACATTTTATATACGTCACATATTATTTTATAAATGACACGGAACCCTTAGTGTCGAGTCCGATTTGCACTTGACCGATATTTTTTTCATCATTATTAAAAATTTTTTGTTAATATTGATACATAATTTAAAGTTCAGATTAATATAGCGATAAACAATAGATGCAGGCTATGTTAAATAATACTAAATTAATAAAAATTCAGTTTGAATGGTTATTACATCATATGTTCACCTTCACTCATGACACTCCTCATTATGAGCGAGTTATGTAAATCATTCAGTTCTTAGACATAATAAAACCTGCCTAACAACTAGATCTAAACTTGAATATTTTATACTTTTGTAACTCAAATATTTATTGAATAGGTTTTTAAAAGTAAAATTTTCGTCAATAAAAAAATTGAAATGATTGAACGGATTTATAATAAATATTGTATGAAATATTTTGTAATATAAGAGCAAGTACATTAAGCTAGCTCTTAAATTTAAAAAAGTGACATCAAAATCGGTCTATCCAGTAATTGAGTTAAAAGTGTTAGCTTTTCTATAATTGGAGGGTAGGTTTTGATAAAAAAAGTATAATGTATCATTTATTGGTTTGACTAAAACATGTAATGATTGTATTGAAGATTAATTGACTAAATAAATAATTATAATATTGGATACTGATTTGATTAAGAGTAGCAAATATATAAATCGTCTCCCAGCTAAAAGAAGGCAGTGTGTGATCGAGAGACTGAGTTTGGTAACAGAACTAAGTATGACAAAGTGTATCAGTGATAGTAAATAGTTTAAATAGTAAATAGTGTAATATTTTTTTAATCTGTGCCAATTGTTTTAAAGAATGGAACGACTGTCATTGGTGATTCTTTGCAGTAAGAAAATTCTAATAAAAGCTGGAGATTATTATATTTAGTAATATTGACGATATAAGTTTGTTTTAGATGAAAATAAATGATAAACATCCGTTTCCATATCGTATACTTATGTGGCGTGCAGCTACAGAATACAATACGTATGGTTCAGTAAAAACTATTTAACATTGTCTTACTTAGTTCATTATCGTTCAAAACGTGAGAGAAACTCAAGAAAACTTGAAATGTTTAGATCATGCTCCTTGGTTTGTGTAATTTAGATTTTATTGTTTCTGTTTGAAACATGTTAGCCATGTTAATCTTATTTAAAATGTCAATAATATGGAATGACAAAATTAATCCATACAGACAGGTTTCGAACCAACGATCTCTGGAAAACCGTCCCGTCGCTCTACCAATTGATTGTATCAGTACCCGTTTCTATGCTATAAGTAATCCTTTTTATTATTTCTTTTCAAGAAGCTATAACATTAAAACTGTTATAATGAAGCAATGTAGCGGAGGAGTACAGATTTAATTTAACATTTTACGACTGACTTATTGTATGATTATATTTTATACAAGCTGTTGCCCGCGGCTCCGCCCGCGTGTAGGTCACTTTTCGTGTAATCTGTGGAACTTTTAAAGAGGAACAATTTCATAGAACATCATTTTTGCGTAATTTTCACCGTTTTCGCAGCGCACGCAGTTTTTTGTTTATTTTTTTACACCTTGCGTAAGAATATTCCAGTTTTAGTAATAATCCCTATTTTTTTTTTAAATGAAACATAGCCTATGTCACTCGGGAATAGTGTAGCTTGCCAACGGTGAAAGAATTTTTGAAATCGGTTCAGTAGTTTCGGAGCCTATTCATTTCAAACAAACAAAAAAATAATCAAACCTTTCCTCTTTATAATATTAGTATAGATGAATCGTATAAATTTGGAAAAATAACTTAAAAGGCTTATTAATCTTCCTCCATGGTCCGTCCGTCCGTTTTATAAAGTCTGTCAAATAATTAAAATTTATCCGTAACTAAGATTTACGATTTACACACACCCACACACACACACACACACACACACACACACACACACACACACACACACACACAGACACACAGACACAGAGAGAGAGAGAGAGAGAGACCACTACAGTTAACTTACACACAACGTAATAGTTAACGCACAACAATATACATAGTTGTCACCACTTATATATATAAAAATTATGCGTGTTTTATTGTATAATGAGATGAACACCATAGTTGATATAAGATACCAACCTACATTATGTAGGTTACCTATTCTGTAGGTTGGTATCTTATATTTTCTATACAGCATCACGGGGACTCGTACGCTTTCACAAAGTTCACGGAGAAACAAAGGGCATGTCGTCCTAGAGATAAGAACATTTACATATAAATTACATTAAAAATTACATTAAAAACTAAGTTTGAATACCATTTTAAACAATACTATTCACAACAAACAATTTTTTTCACAATTACTTTGAAAATCCCCAAGTCTGATTCGAATATAAATATTATTTTTAAATATTATTAAAATATTTTTTATTTGTATTAATCATATAATTTTTAATCAGGGCATTTTAAACGTCATCATTGCAATGCTGAACAGATTTTTTATATTAAACTTAAGTAGATGTTTGCGGACTCTACTGGAATGAAGTTTCGTTATATTAATAAGAGTATGATATCCACTTGACCTGATCTCAATAATTATATTGGGGTCTGTTAATATTTAATAATTTCTCTAACCCTTATCATACGTCACTTCCGGCGAGACCTGGAGACACGCACTCCAACCATATCTTCTTCGGTAACTCTCTATTCTTACAACCATCAATTTATACTTAAGATTCTTCTTGTTACATCTTCTTAAATCCTCTCCATTACATAAACGTATCACGATAATTACTTCTCATCTTTTTTAGCACATAAGAGTATAATATATTTAAATTTCAAAGATAATTCCATCATTCAGTTTATGTACAATGACTGTATATTTGTGGAAACAATGTATATATCTTATACTACATACATATATGTACATACTCTAGCGCTCAGATCATTGGGGATATCAAATATATAATTATCAGACGCTCCAAGGCTATGTACATAACAATCACACGATCACAGATCACAGATAAACATTGGTGGTGTTTAATTTAACACATCTGTATTTAATGTAAAAAATATACGTTGTTAATTTAGTTCACGGTTTAAAACTTTGATTTGTAAGAACAATATAATATAATCATTTTCATCTACGCTAACAACGATCAAAGTAACTACTTTCGATTATTATGTATAATTATAATCTTAAGGTTGGCAACACTCTGGTGCATCCTCTGATACTACTAGGACCTTGGGCGGCGGTGACCACTTACCACCAGATGACGTAGGCTTTTTGCCCTCCTTTTAATATAAAAAAGATAATTGCATAAATTTACCGGCTATGCTTTGACCATGCTTTTCGAGCTCATTAATGGAAACCGAATCGGTTCGAAACTAGCGAACAAGTTACGATTTAATTACGCGAACGCAACCGGGTAAACATATAAGTATTTCAATTACAATTTTTTTATCGAGTTAATTAAATTTAATTTTACTTAAATCATGAAATCATACAAACGGGTTACATATACAATATACACTACTTTCTTCATCAAACAGACAAGAAACAAAAACACGATTTCGGGAGCGAAATAGCTTCAGAATAAAGCTACGTCGAAACGAAACACGAAGTTCGTTCGAATAGTTCGGGTTCTTATCATCATATTTGGCAACAGTGCATCGAACCCAAATGACGTTAATGTAATATGCCAATAAATAATAGACGTAACGCTTTCACTCTCCACTTGACTGATAACATGTTATCAGTATAATGAGAGGAAGTACAATGATATTGAAAGTGTAGGTGTGACGGACACAGGCGGGTTTGATCGCACACTGTCGAGTGCTAAGCTTATAATTTACGAGTATTATAGGTGATGCTTTATTACTGTACTATTTAATAACTGTCAGTTAATTTGTAACTTTGTAACGAGGACAACGGATACAAGAGTAGTTTTTATATTTGTCATTGTTACAAAATTACCTGTTGTGGATATCTAGGATTACTTCAATTTAAACAAGTTTAAACCAGTTCCCATTTGATATATTGATAATAATCAGTTCTAGGCTCTGGCAGTCGTGAGGCGGTTCACAGTTGGTTGGTTGGTCGGGTGTTCTTGTGAGGACAGATATGAAAAAAAAAGGAATCAAACGCATGCTTCCGTCACATTTAATTGTTTTGAAACCATTTACAGAGAAGTAAACACAAGGTAATTTACAACACATACGTCATACATCACTCAACAGCACAAATTCTATAATTTAAAACACAAAAATAACTAACATATTTTATTATAATTTTAAACCCAGCAATAGTATAAGAAATAAAGTATAAAACACACAATAGGATCTTCATTAAATTGTAAGAAAAAACTTCCAAAAAAAGAGCGGGAAAGTTCAAACTTAGAATAATTGTAGAAAGACAATGTAGACATATGCACTCTTATAATCTTAGAATTATATTATGTAATATATTATAAGTAGTAAGTGAATGGATCTAAAAATACGTAATTACATATGATAATCTAGTTCACAAATACTTGCATAACTAGTGAAAGCGTCCTTGGCGTTGAATGTGATCCGGTTCTCTTTGTTGCGATTACTATTTGATATAGGAACTCCACAGACGTCTAGTTATAATATTATCACTGAATATTCTACTCTTGTTCACAAATAATATAATATTATACTATGAGGGAAGATTGAGAGTCTGTGCAATAGGTCATAAATTTTGAATTTTAGTGTCACTCCAGACAGATGTTAATTGAATACTTACGTGTTATAATACTTTAATAGAATGTAAAAATAAATATACAAATTACATATATAATTTAATTTATTGTTAGTATAATATTCACTAACCATTAACCTGTCCCCTTGATGGTTGATTTTGGTGGTAAATTGCTTACTAAACACTAATGTTTCTAAAATACATTTCTTTATTGTGATTACTACAATAAAGAAATATCCGGATGAGTTCTTCTCAAACCAGGAAGCGTTTTGAACTCTTATATCTTTAATATGTATATTATATATTTAACTATGGTATCAAAGTAGGACTTCCTGACAATTACATTTTACATTGACAAGTGATTTTAGTATTGATTCAAGGTAAAATATATAAATAAAGAAATAATATTACGACTGTCGAAGCCCTAAGTTATTACAAGTTAAAGCTTATATATTTGAATTAGATACACGTGTTAAAGAGAGCGGCTTTTACGAATTAAGAGTTACGACACAACATTCCAATAAAAACATCAAATATGATAGGTTAGAATACATTCGATTCTATTGACAATAATAAAATTTAATGTAGTCAATTTAAAAGAAACAATGATTATAGTGAATTTTATTTAAATACTTATTATGTTTGTAATTGTAATACATATTTACCCGAGTACCTATATTCACGTGATTAAATAGGAATTTCGTCCGGAAGCTAGTCGGGCAACATTTCGATTAAATTACTTGAATATAGCCGGGTAAATATGTAGTTATTATTTTCACCTTTAAATCATAATCGTATTTAAGAAATATATTCGGTATATACCTAGTATAACTTCTCTATGTATGTATTAAAATAATACTAATATTCAACTTCTTTTTAGAACAGTTTAAAAATAATTTAAAATAGATTATAATAAGTTCTAAATATGAAAAGAATGTTATCCAAGGTCGTTTCAAACGGAAAGTGTAAGATTTAACAAACACCTGTCATGTCAAGGCTACGTTACAAATCATAAATATTTATAAAGCAGAAAAGCGCTGCACGTAAGCTTCATAATCAATTGTTGGGTAGAAATAGAAATGAAATTAGTACGAATATTATTTATAGCGATTTCGAAATAATTAAGTTAATATTACAGTCAAAAATGTCTAACCAATATTATAAACATATATTCTAGTAGATAAATCTTTGTTAAATATATTTAATTAAACTGTACGCTGTATTAGTCACGAAATGTCCCCGGTCTGATGACTGGTGAATGGCGTTTAGCCTTAAGGCATTCCGGTCTTAGATTAAATGATGATTAATTATCGTTAATTAAAAACAATCTAACTCATTCATCTTTAGACGAATATTAGACAGACTAGACTATAAATTATTAAGATTACATGAACGTTTTAAAGATATTAATTAAATATTAAAATAAAAAAGCAATAAAATAACTAAATATTAAAATAAAAAAGCAATAAAATACAGTGATGCAGAAAAACTAAAATATGAAGCAAGGTCAAAGCTAGAATTATAATATATGTAGTATGTACATATAATAAAATCGAAATAAAAAGGTTTTCGCTTTTCGTTTACAAATTGTCTCGACTTGCATGTTTCCCAAGACCTACCTACTTTTAAAATATATTTTTATTACATTCAATTATGGGTGTTAGGTAATCTATAGATATATAAATACAGATTATATTCTGAACATCGATTCCTTTTCGAATTCATGATAGTTATATATCCGGTAGAACGAATTCCAATCCACTCACTAGTTTTAGTTTATTTCTAGAATCCCTTGAGATTGATCGAAGCAAGATATCATATCTTGCTTCGATAGCACGTTATTTGATTTTGAAATGCTATCTTCCCTTGCGAATATCTTGATATTTATAGAACTGAGATCTATTTGAAAAGTGCATTAGAGTTAAGTTTTCTTTTTTTTTTTTAATAAATTTACACGTCACAACCTTTCGCAGGCAAAGGACACTCCGTGTTCAGGCAGTAGACGACCTCCTTAATGCAACTTTATTTTTTATATAATAAAACTTCTTTGTTATGAACTTACATAATGTTATTAGTTTATTCAAATAATATTAAATAATTAACAATATCTTCAACTAAGTTGTTTAAATCAAACATTATTCCATAAATAGTATGAAACAAAAGCAACATTCTCGTATATTCCTTGGATCAGGTTTCGAAAGTCACTACCGCTTTTCTAGTCACGAAGCCATAATCGATAAGGCGTGCTTTGATAATGTAAATTTCACCTTAATTACCAGTAATAAAGTCAACTTTACCATACGCGTTAAATATTAACTTAAATAGTGGTGTTTTAAGGACAAAATATAAAAACAAAGCTAAGCTAAAGCTAAGCTAAGCTAAAGCTAAGTATTAAATGAATGCGTATGAAAATAGAGTCGTTATGTACAAACTAGTAAGATAAATGACATACATAGTTGTGATTTTTATTTCAAAATTAATACGTAAACTCAAGATGGATGACCAGACAATACAGGGGCAATTATTACCATTATTACTATAATCTTATATTGTTGTTTTAGTCATTAGGAAATCATTACTATATATAATCATACTGTTATAATACCGTTTGTTTCCATAGTAAATAAATAAATCATTTTTAATCCCCGACTCAAAAAGAGGGGTGTTATAAATTTGACTTGTGGGTCTGTGTATCTGTGTGTCTGTCTGTTGCAACGTAGGAGCCAAACGCGTGGACGGATTTGAATGCGATTTTTTTTCATCGAAAACTTGGTTCGTCGAGACTCTAGAATCTAGATGGTTCTTAGCTATGTTTGGTCGAACAGAAGAAGTCGTCTCCAAGATATGGAGCTTTCATTGGTGTTGGTGAAAGTTTCTTATACAATATTGATAGTAAAAACCTTAACAAGTATAATTCGTGTGTTCGTAGTTTCATTTAGTACAACATAGAAAAAAATAAAATTATTAAAAAAAAAACAGAAAAAAAAAATAAAAATCCCCCGATACAAAAATATGTCTAAAAAGGATAAAAGTAATATTATTATGTCGTAGCGTCAGGGGACCGCTAAATAAAAAAACAAATAAAAAGGCAAGTAAGTTATCAAGGCACAAAGTAACAATATCAAATCGTATAGTCTAAACTCTAAGTTCTCATGCATTAGCTCTGAAAATTTTGTAAAATGGACACCATCGTCAACGTACTTCAAACGGTCTCCGACGCAACGACTTCAATAAGTACATAATAATAATATTTATTATTATACTTTTAGGCGTACTTTTGTATCGGAGGTATTTGAGATTTTTATTTGTTGTTCCATTACATACATATATGTTCTTTTTAATATCAACATTTTTACGTAATCAAGATGGATGACCGTATGATCATAATTATAATGACATTAACTACATAGTTTATGTCATAAGAAAAGTATAGAATTGTCCAATAATCCAACAAATTCTTATTATTATTTTTTTTAATTTATTGTAATATATGTAACTTTTATAATTGGTTAAATTGGTTAGTTACTTAAGTGGTTAAAGATGCAGTAACTTTATTCATATTATTATATAACGATATTTGTAAATATTACTACTTGTAACTTTCAATGATAGATAAAGTGAAAGTGGTTTATTTCGTACTTTTGTATAATCAATCATAATTGTCTAATAACGAATGAATCTGTTTTGAATGAATGATTTACTTTAGATTCAACAAATAATTGTCAATAAATCTTTTAACTAAATATTGAATTTAAATAAGTTTGTGTGCAATGTTAGCGATTAAATGATTTCGTAAGTTCTTGTTACTTGATATTTGCAGTTTCTAGAACATTTGTACCTACATCTATGTAATTCTAAATTGTAATGTCGTATAATAATGTGGGATGTTATAAATTGCAATATTAATATCTTAGTGTCGTGGGACTGCTAAGTGCGGGCTAATTTTGGGTAATTTTGAAACATGTCTATTGTAAAAGTTTTTTTTTATCCACAAACACGTCGCCCGCGCACTTTTATAATATTTAAGTATATTTGTTATGTTAACTTTGAGATTTTAACATGCTTAATAAAAAAATGGTCTGTTAGGAGGCTTTTTAAGAACTACATAGTTTAGTAGTGAGTTCTTCACACAGTTATTTTTTTAATATTATTTTTATTAAATTTTTTTATACAATAATATATATCATTTATAATATATCATTGTATTAAATTTTTAAATTATTTTAAAAATATATTAAAGTTAAACATAGCCAGACACGTTTATACAATCTCAAATAGTAATTGGCGTTTTGGTATGGAAATATTATTATATAGTTAGAAATGTTCAGGATGATTTGATAGAAACATAATAGATGTTACCTTTATAGTTTCGATAAAGATTTATAGATAAACTAGCGGACCCGGCAGACGTTGTCTTTCTTGTACACGCGTCTTTAATTAAAAAAATCAAACTTAAAAAAATATATATTTTCGACCAATCGATACCGTATGAATATGTAAATAAAGATTTTTTGTTTGAATAAATGAATTTGTTCCAATATATTTTTATGGAATGTAAGTTCGTTCGTTGTTCCAATATATATTTACTAAAAGTTAAACGAGACTATTGTATTTTTTATTATATTCGTAGTCAATGTAACATTAGAACATGAAAATAAAATTTGTTCAGGGCTTGCAGGTGGAATGACAAACAAACATACATTTAATTAATAAGGGTAAAAATATTACAATGTGTTTTTTATTAAATATACAGGGTAATTTTTAATTAATTGACCTACTCTTGCATTCAGCCTCTCTACATCAAACCCAACAACATTTGTTCTACAACTTTTTTACAAATCTTGACAAACAACACAAAAAATACGAAACAAAAATTTTTTACTCCCTCTTCTACTTATTACTCTGTATTTTGTAAGACGTTCTTAAAAGGTCAACGTCCCAGCGCTATGCCTACGCTCAAGTTTAATACCAGTTCAGAGGCAACAAATAAACTTTGTATAGGAAAACTAAAATTTTAAAAACTATTAAATTAAAAAAGTCTAAGAACAAATGTTGTTGGGATAGATGAAGAGAGGATAACTGCAAAAGGTGGCCAATTAATAGTAAATAACTCTATATATTTTAGTAAAGAATATGTAAGTAATACATAATAATACTAACACTAAAGATTACTTTTTACTACTAATGAATTATTACAATCAAGAAATAAATATATAATAACCAGAATAGATTATTTTAAAGTAATTTTGAAACTTCATAAACAAAAACGAGATAAAATCTGAAGCCAAGTGCGTGAGAATCTGAATGTTGGTACAATTGCCTATTAAATGATTACGTTATTTAAATAAGTTATTGGGTAAACGGATAATGTTTTAATTAGATATATTGTTGGGTAAGTTTTATATTTTTAACCAACTTCAAAAAAGGAAGGTTCTCGTTTCGAATTCAGTGCTTTTGATCTAGATTAATGAAACTGCCACCGACTTCCTAAACAAATTATTTTTTGAAAATTGTTTTAATTTTTTTTATTTAATTAAAGATAATTATACTGGTTCAGTTAATAATATTTATTATGACCTTATCTAAGGTTTACTAGCGCTGTATATGTTCCGTTAGGTTATTCCGATTTTTCCGAATAATTTCATTTAGTTACACCACTATGAGGTAAATAAACATTTAGTAATATCAATTGTTTTGTGTATTATTAGTGACGTCATCAACGGAATGTCAAATGAAATTGTATGTTGTATGTAATAAAAATATAAAGCCTTTGGTGTTTTAAAAGATATGTAGTTTAAACACCTTATCTCCTAAATCTCAAATATTCCAGACTAACAAATTAAATTTATATCTAACGATAAACGTTATTTTTAATGATAATAATAAATCTGTTTATATAATTACCTGTGAAAAGGGAAAGTTTTTGTTTGAAAGTGTTCAAGAATTATGAAAACAACTACAATTTGTTGTATTTAATATTATAGATTTGGAAATTAAATTTCTTTCTAAAAGTATAAGGTATTATAGGCTTTATAATTAAAGAGAAAGGGTATTTTTTTCTTTTAATATAATGGTGTGTTCTAGTTTCTGATAGCAAGGTGAGCTTTCCCACGAGTAGTTTAACTAGTAATTCGTTTGTACATGGACAGACATTCACTGTGTTAATAAAAAAATTGTAATACATAAATAAGTCTTAATTTTGATGTTAAAATAATACAGATATAATTTAAATAATATTTTGTCTTTATAATAATAATAATATTGAAGTCATTTAAAGCAATAATAAGTAAGTAATAGTAAGTCAAGTTCACTCTAATCCTAGATAAGAACCTGTGTTGTGAGAGATTTTCTTCGTCTTCCGGTATTATCTGAATATAATTGATTAGTTCTATATACATTACTTTACTTTACCTTAATTATAAATTACATTTGGTCACTGGTAGTGTATGGAATAAGTTTATGAGATAAGATGTAATAGTCATTGAATCGAAAGACAAACATACGCAGTTTAATTACATATAACAACAACAATGCTAATTCAAAATTATTAAAAGTAATTTGTTTATTTATTAAATAAATAAATAAATAAATAAAAATAATGATAAAATTATAATTAAAGGAAAGATGGTGAAAGTTACAAAATTCAAAATTAACGATATTTAAGTATATTTAAGTTTATTTAAGTAGATATATTTAAGTAGAATAGTATCAGTATAAATATTACAAATAGATAAGAATAAGAGAATTGTTTCCAAATCACAAATAACTCCTTAAATGTTTTTCCATAAATAAACTTGTTTTGTTTATAAAATATATTATATATTTCTTAATATAATAAAGGCTTTTAAATGACCGAAAGACATTATTATAAAGGAATTAATTGTGTGTTAGGATAATTTTGAAATATAAGTTTATGATTGTTAATTTTATTTTTATATTAAAATGTTATAAAAATTTGAGGACTATAATTAATTTTAAATTTATATAATTGATGACAAACTGTGCTTGCGTTGGTTAAATTTAAAGATTTTAAAGAATTTAAAGAAAAAAGCCGTATCTACACTACTGATTATAACAGATTGGTATCGAATAATACTTAATTAGTTAGTCCAAATGTGTAGAGATGCATTCTACCAAGTACAGTTATTTATTCTTACGATACTAGATAATCTGTTGAAAGTTAGATCCTGTGTACCTACTTTCTCTTACTAGTTCCCTGGAGGCGAAGTCGAATTTCTCGTCACCGTAAAGGGCTGGTGCTAGGGTTGCCAACTTTTAACTTAGGGTTGCCAACTTTATGTATATTTAGAAATAAATAAATAGTATTTAAAAGCGATTTTTTTTATTGTTCTAATACAATTCTTAAGTACATCTCGCACAACTTTTAATTTAGTGTCATTTTGGATGAGGACAAATTTTTTGTTATGAAATTTATTGAAGTTCTTTTATGTCTTCCTGGGCATATGGCCATACTATTTCCTTTTACATATCAAGTCAACCACAAACTTCTATGTAATAAACGATTAATTAGTATCAAGTATTTTGATGCTGAAAACAGTATTTTGAATATTTTATGTTTGTTCAACAATTAAAAATATAAAGTAGTGCAAATCAGGATAATTTTCAAATAAAGTGGACAGCCCTAACAGACCCTGCATTTAATTTATTTGAATAAAGTTATGACCGACTCTGTATCCTGTTAAAATGTTAACCATTCTTTCAATATTTGTAATCAATTCACACATGAGTTGGAGGTACAGTAAATTTAAAATTATTATTTTATTAGGAACTAAGATGTGGTTCTTTTTAATTTGTAATAAAAAAATGTAAATGGCGAAAACGACGGGAAATAAAAACGTCATATCACAATAAACTTTTATCAGGAAAGGGACCTTGACTTAAAAAACATAGTTTATTTTCTTTTCTATGTTTCTTTTTCGTAGTATTTAATAAGAATTCTAAATGAACTGCGTCTCCACTGATGACGAATATTCTTTATATTGTTTCTTTTTAAGCTGTGATAAAATTAAAAATGGTGGAAATTGCGAGAAATTAAAACGATATTTCATTATAAAATATAACAATGTAATATAATTTTAATACTTCAGTATGAAATGATATTTCTTCATGAAATAGAGTTAATATAATTTAAACATAAATCTTTGATTCTCTTTCATATTTAATAAGAATTTAAATTTTTAATTTAACTCCGTCTTACATTTTGAATATTCTTTATTTTATATTTTGGTTATCAAGAACCAACTTTCATTTTCCATGTAAGTCACATACCATCTAAGTGGTGCTAATAAATACAAGTGTACATTTTACTTTCAGTATTAAAGTATAAGTAACAAAAATAATTTTATTTTGTGAAGTGAAAGGTATTTTATATTCATATTTAATATTATATAACATATTTTTTATCGTTTTGGAAATACATTTCTTAGGATCGTCATTATTTTTCGAAATCAAAACTGTTGTCAAAATATTTGTTATATTTCTTAGCTAAAAAGTTTTATTTATTAAGATTGTGGCCAATATCAAAAATTCATGATCTAGGCATTAATTATATAATGTAATTGGTATTAAAAAAAAGTTGTTTTCACAAAACAAAAAACATTTTCTATGAATTTTTAATATTGTTTTCCTGCGGTAGTTTCAACAAGTTATTGTGGGATGTCAAGTGGAATTGAAACTTAAACAATAGACTATTAGAAATTCCTGAGTCAGAATAAACAAGCCCAGACAATAGATAGTCTACAATATCAATATTGTTTCCACGGGGTCTTGAGTCTGTGTAAAAACTGATCTAATTACGTACATGTGTTGTAAAGTCTTTAAGCAATCTTGATACATTAATCGTTTTTGCTCAAACGATAAATGTTTCAAGGTTTATTATTAAGTTCAAAGTATTTTTTTTAAATATGACAAATAGTTGTCAGTCTCATCACGGTTCCAAAGCGTTGTGAAAAAGAACTGAAAATAAATTACATGGATTCTTTCTACAATAAACTTCATGAATACTTTTTCAATTATTAATAAAATTACAATCATTCATAGTATTGACTATTGGAGGCACAATAATAATTGTAACAATAAATTAGAATTCAAATAAGACGTGGGATCAAAAGAGAACGAGAATAACTAACCATACCAGAACCAGTCCTATATAAATATTATAGGATTTTAAATTTAAACATTTCTAAACTTTTTAGGTACCCTACAACACGTATAGTACAAGCTTCCGATAAGGGTGACCATCTTGAGATCAGCTGAGAAGAGGTTAAATGGAAACTACTAGAAAAATATATTTCTGCAACTGAGACAGGCAGACAGACATCGTGTACTCAGAATGCAGTTTTATTAGCAAATAGATTATTTGATCGGTTTAAATAGAGTTGCCAATAACTAGATATAATCTGTCTTTGACCCTAAAATATCTGTCAATTTGATTGTAAAGTTAATAATTTTAATATAATAATAACCAAAAATATACGAAATAATATATTTATATAAGAGATTCTAACAAAAGATGTTCATACCGTCCTTTATATAGAGAAAGTATTTACCATGTTAACTAGGTCGTATAATTATATAATAATATCCGTTTATTATTTACATAATGGTTTAATTCAAATTACTCAATGACGCGCTCTGTTTAAACTTCAAATAATGAAGACCTGGAGAAAACTACTTTAAAATCTCAATTTATCGTAAAACTAATGAACCGAATACTTTTATAATTGATTGGCTGAGATGATTTTTTCGACACTATTACCTAAATTGTTATAAGACTGTAAAAACTTCATTACTTTTTATTGTTAATAATATTCTTTACATGAACTTAAACATTATTACAAATTTATTGATATTGCTTTTTTATAGTAAATATAATAACGTTTATGAAAATTAATTGCTACGAAAGAAAGTTAGAATATATATATTTGAGGATATTGTTTGTCCGACCGAAATTAATATAACTCTTGCTTATTAAACAATTTTGGCTGTCGGTATTTTTATTATTTTGTGATGATAAAAACATGTATAAATTTATATGAAAGAAACTTTTTAGTATTTCTTTGTTAATACATTTTAAAGGTTTGTGTTTTTATAACATGTCGATTTTTTTGTTGTTTCAATTTTAATAAAAAAGTTGAGATTGCAACAACAACCTGACTTCATATTGGATTTTAAGATTTGATTTCAAAAATAATCTTACAGGAATGTTTTTTTAATATGTATATCATTTCTGGGAAAATGATATTTTCACCAAACAATATATTATTAATCTAGAATTCTTTCCACCTTCTGTTACTTTACTTAGATTTGAGGCGAGTGAAGGGTCATTGACCTACAAAATGACAATAAAAAGATAGCCGGTAAAAAGATTTTTTGTTACATTTGTGAAGTAAATAATTATAGACTTTGCATTTCTGTTATATATATTTTATTTCATTATTGTTGTCCGTTTTTATTTTTATTTCCTGTCTGGATTATAATGAAGTTAATGCTTGCAGGATATTTTAATATCAGTGGTTACTTTACGACAGACATGATAATCCCAAATAAAAAACTTTCGCTTCTTTGTGACAAGTAAAGGTAAGTTTAGTATGTAATCAAAATATAAAAAAGGAATCATTTGTGTATGGTTTAAAAATACAGTTAAGAAAAATATATTTACCGTCTATTCAAACCCGGATCAAAAAAAACTCATTTCTGACTGTTCAGACATATTTATTGCATGCGATGCAAGTAGTTATTTTTATAAGAATTTGAAAAAAAAATTAAAAACAAGTGTTTGAAAACACTCTGGTTAGAAAGAATACGACCCTTGAGTCAAATATTATGAAACTGAAATATATTTAATAATTAATACGAACATATTATTACAACAAGTAGGAAGGCGACACTCTGTTACTATGGAGACGGGCTTACAGCATCCGGTAGCTGTGTTTGATCTCCATAAAGATATTCTTTAATAGCTTTTTTATTGTATTTCAGAATTTATTAAACTTGTTAAACATTTGATTATAATATAAATCGATTTGCAAGCAACGAAAACATATTTGTTTCTCTTGGTAATATTATTAAATATATGCTATATATTAACCAAAAAGGAACATTGACAAAATCAAATTATTTTTCCATATCCTGGTTAGAGACCCAGATTCCATGATAACTTTTAATAAAATTCCTCAACCGTATTGTTATAGACATAAAGACTATTATAATATGTGCAAGATCATCGCGGTTTAAATTTAAGTGCGGTAACTTTCTTATTCGTGTTGAGAATATAGAGACAATAATCTGAATTACTTAGTATTCTGCTCTACATGGAATACGTGAAATAATTATATATGTAGAATACATTGTAGTACGTTTAAGTATCTTAAGAAGTACTTTAAAATCAGCCATCTTAACCTACATTAAAATTTTAGGTAAATCTAATAGCGCATCCTGTCCTACGTGTTCTACCATTTTTTATCAACTTACGAACTTACATTGGGGCCCATAAAATTATTTTTATAATGTTTGTCCCTAACGACCATTATAATTACATATGCTTATATTTATTCAATTCCAAATATATAGAGTTTTTAGGTAGGTACTAGACATTTGATAAACCAACATAAACTAAACATAAACTATTTATTGTATACATATAGATAACATACGTCGTCATAACAAAAATATAAAATAAACTATGTAATTGATTATATAACCTTATCTGGTAATCTGTTAAGAAGTAGAATGAAGTAAAAGCTTCGCTCTAACAATAATTGATCTGTAATCTCAGATAGCATATTAACCTCTAGTTAGGTAATGGTACCTGTAAATTATGGTCTAGAAAGGATATTATGCAAGTGGGTTTCAAAAATACTTATATAATAATGTATAACAAACCAAAATGAACGTACAATAACTTAACTTTTTTGTATGTAGCATCATTATTGTAATGTCTGTCTGAGTCCGTAAATAATATAAATAAATTTGTTTAAATTATTAGTTCGTATTCATATTTTAATTTTTTATAATCATAATTGGTCTTCGCATGCCATGTTCTTCCGTTGTTAATGTCTACGCAGACTTTGTCATGTTCTATTTCAGTTGTGGTGTACAGGTAATGCTAACAGACACACACACATATACGGAAAATAGAATAAGAGAGAGGGAGAGAGTCAAAGATAGGCTAAAATGATGATGTATTTACATGCTAATATATATTATAGGTGTAATGAGATTCCAACGCATAATCTCAATAATGGTTCCGAATGTCACCCTTTAGGAATAGGGAGGGAGGAGGCTTGGACACAAGTAGATGAAGAGAAGGTGTCGGACATTCGGCTCTCTAATACTAGGAGGTGAGACACCTTGTTCTAGCCCTCACATGGATCACCTGCATTCTCTGCAAACTATACCGAATAAAGAAACTAATTTAGTTATAAAAGTATATATATATATTTATATATAAATTTGGGTTTTTTATAAAGGCAGTCGTAAGACAAGTAGTATTAAAAATTGTAATTCCGTCTACGTTGAATATAATGAGACCAATAGAATCTTATTATGCCAGTCACACGTGTATTCAAAGCTTATAAAGTATTCAGGCTTCTTCTAAGTGGTGTAGAGTCCACTCTAGATCCGGTAAGAGATTGTTTTAAAGGGTTTTACTTCAAATTTTTCTATTTTATCTACAATATGCTCCAATAGATATCATGAAATAACATAAACATTGATATTACTCAATTTGAAACCAATTTATTAACATTTAAATTAATAGATTTAATAGTAATTATCTCGCAGATATAAATTAACTAGTAAGTTAAGTAACAAGGAAACCTGTTATCAGTTTAAGTTACAGATTGCGTTAGTACCTAACTGTACAAGCAAATAGAACGATAGAACGTTTAAATATTTAAGTTACTTCCAGATTATTCTATAAAACCAGCTATAACCAGTATTAACCAGTTTTCACTAGTATTATTCAGAATTCTTTAGTAATACAATAGTACTAGTAATATCATTTGTATCTTCATGAACTGCACCCCAAGTAAACATGTACCCTTACTTGTATCGATCGGAAACCTTTCGTTCAGCGAATCACGTCTCTATATTGCTCTCTTTCTTACTCATTGATATTGAATTTAAACGACATCTGTTTCACTTGTTTGTTATCTATCTCTGTCTAGCATAAATGGATAATTTAACGATGTGGAAACGAGGGGACAGTTGAAAAATATAGGCTTTTGAACCATCAAAAGAAAAACCTGAATAGAGTTTGGAAAAATAATTGAAAAGATTATCCCACGCTACCTTTGAAACCTTTTTTCTTTTGTATCTTTTTTTGTATTTATTATTTGGGTCGAGTCTAAGAATTGTATTCTACTATGTTTTATTAAAATTAAGTTATTTTATAATTGTTTATAAGATCATGGTGTTATCAAATCCTTATCTGTTTCAGAGCAGGCTCCTGATTCTTTGTTATCTCTCTTATCTCTTATCAGTCATTGTTTACAAAATAAATCTGGTTCATCGGACGTATTATGTCACTAATGGATAAGAAATAAGAATATTAATATTTATTGTATAGTCGTTGCGCTGCTTCAAATAAATATATATTATTATTTTCATTTTACAAGGCTTACAATATTATTATAACAATATTTAAATTAGTTAAGGCCGGTCAAAAACTAGCATGTAGGTAAAATAGACATTCTGTCTAATATTATAATTGTTTAAATATTTCAATTATTTATTTTAAAAAGTTAAGATTTTTCAAACAATAAATTGGGTTTTTAAAATCACAATATTATAATCGTATTCAAAATTTTCTTTATTGTATTTTTCTCGATTTAATTAGCATGTATATGTTATATATGTATATATATTATATTTATATATTATATTTGTATATATTATATTTGTATATATTATATATATGTATATGATAATACTTACTTTAATCAGGGAAAGTTTATTTATGTTTTGTAGTTTGTGTATTCCAAGTATTAACGAGGCGAGAACAAAGTGAGTTCACTTTGGTTCACTAGGTTTTGTGCTATTTTTGAATTTAAATACATTTTTATTCAAGTATCATAAAACAGTATAATTAGGACTTTTTTATGATTAAATAACATAAGTATATAAAACAAGAATGTTTTGTTACTTTTGATTTAGATGTTATTTATTGATTTTATTCATATTAAAGTGGTGAAGTTAATTATAAGAAATGTTCAAGATTGGAAACGACACAGCTGTGATATACTATTATACTTAGTATTAACTTATTATATTATAAAAATTACTTAGTTATTACAAGAATTCTATTAATATTGTTATTTTAATTTATTATACCTAAAAGACCTTTTATATATATCTTGAATCAATTAGAGCTAGATTTGAACCCAAAAAATGAAAGACAGATAAGTGATCATTTAATTGTGTTTTTATTGGTTTATTAAAATGTATGTACATAATAACGAATGTCTGTGTGTCTAAAGACCGTATGTGAATGTGTCCATCGCGTGGATGAAAACAGTTTACTTGAGAAGCTGTCAAATGTAATATGTGATGTTGGATAAAATTCTGATCAAAACGAAAGTTACACGAACCACTATGGGTTAAAACATGGCGCTTAAAATAAAAATAAAGACTTATAAAAGTACAAGAAATGTCAGTTTATATAATTTTTATTTTTATTTCGAACTCAAATATCTTATAGTAATGTTACTTACTACCTGAAGATGTAATAAATGTGTGCCTATTTTTTTTGAAAAACGTGTTTATTACAACATTTGTACAACAACATAAGTATCCTCAACAATTTGCTCCGATATTTTCACGGTTAAAATACGAAATTTGATGATGACTATAATTACAATAAAATCAAAGATAAACTAACTACATAGTAATTATTAAAATAAATTATAACTAATTATTGAGTCTTGTTATGCGAAAAATAAAAGTTTAATTCCTACTTTCTATCATAAATATGTTTTTTTTATAATTTAGAGTG
Organism: Napeogenes inachia; assembly: GCA_959347355.1. NCBI lineage: Eukaryota > Metazoa > Arthropoda > Insecta > Lepidoptera > Nymphalidae > Napeogenes > Napeogenes inachia. The sequence goes on along the minus strand of OY365795.1, from coordinate 1,925,751 downwards.
GTAGGTATTTGTTTTAATATTAATTATTAATCTCGTTGCGATGTCTGTTTGCTTGTTAATTTAGTTTTATATATACATACACAGTAATCAAGACTCTATCGAATTCAGTTTAAGGCTTATTTAAACATGAATAATAAAACCAATGTATTTTTTGAGACACAGATTATAAAATCCTGTTTCCAGCATCTTTTGTGAAATAAATTTAATTTATTGGTATATAATATATTTTTGGTTATTAATAACGGTTGGTCTTACCTTTTCTGAGATCATCGTAAGAGGAAAGAATAATTTTGATAATAATAAAATATATTAAAGAATGTTGTTTGATAAGGGCCAGGTTACGGGTCTTTACACAGACTTAATCGGACCTTATAATTTAAGGGCTTTATTCCTTGAGACCTCACTTAGGATCCTGTGGAGGGTATAATTCTATCCTCAAAGGGCTGAAAACGGATTACCAATTTTGTATGATATTTTGTAATCGGTACAATGTTGATAAGAAATTTCACTTGGCAGTAAAAATAATTAAGTTACGATTTAACAGTTAACTCAGAGTTTAAAGTACATACAATTTATAACATTGTATGATTAACTTACTCATATTATGAAAGAGAGTTAATGTAGCAATGAACAGAAACCGATATTTTGATATAAAAACGTATTCACTTATATATTTTTTTCTAAATTAATTAGAGTCAGTCAGGAGTAATTGACATATTTCCATTCTAAATTATTTACTATTTCATATGTTTTACTAAATATAAACAAAATAATGTTTTATAAATATCTGTTCATTGAGATGTGAACGTGGTTACAACAATTTAAATGTTGTTTTTTAAGGCTTTCACGAGTAGGTACTACACATTAAAATAAAACTATTTTTACGTATTTACTCGCGTATAATAAATTAAATTTTAAATTAACATTTTAAATCTAACCCGACGTTAGGAATGCTCTGCAGCTTTGAATGATACTCTCAGTGTTAATGGCAGTTCAGAGGAAACAAATAAATTTGGAATAGGAGAATTTTTTTTTTTTAACTATTAATTTAATAAAATCGTATAAGAAATTTTGTTGTTGGGATTAATGTAGAGAAGGCTGCCGGCAAGAAGTGGCCAATTATTTACTAATAACCCTGTATAGTATCGATTAATTATATACAAATAAACATACATACCTACATATAGATATATATATATATATATATATATATTTAATCGTAGGGAAATCCTTTTGGATAATCCACAAAGCAATAACGGTTACCCTCATAGCCAGTGCATCAAATATGTATACTAGCTGACCCGCCCGGAGCAACGACTGCGGCCGAAATTATAGAATATATTATTTATATTTATTTGTAAGCTCATGTACCTAATAAAATACTTTAGTTATATTTACGATGTTATTACGTGTATTATGTATAAGTTCATAATATATTTATTATGAGCCTTAATTATAATAATGATAAAAATTGTTATCCTAAAATATCCTGAAATAATGTAACTCAAAGCCATAGACCGTTCAATCAATTATAAAAGTCAATTAAAAGGAACTCTTAATAGATTAATAAAACTTTACATAGGTACCTATATTTGCTTCATTTATGAATATTTAATAAGTTTCAGGTGACAGTATGAAATATAACAAAACACGCAATAAATAAATATACCTTGTTTACATTGATAGCACTATAACAATATTGTGATTTAATTTTGCGCATTAGTCATTACATACAAAAAAAAACAATAATGAGGAAATTTGAATCAAAAATCTTTAATGTTTTTTAATGAAGTAATGGTAATGTGCCAGCAAATAAAATTATTTTTAAAGCCAACAGGTCACCTTAATTTAATAACTACAAGATTCTAATTCGAAAATAAAATAACACTATTAGTACTGCAGTTCAGATCATGCGCAATGCAGTTAACAGCTGACTCTCGATAAACATTACCTTGGATTGTGTTGAATCCGTCTGCATATAATAAAATAGGGCGAAAATCCAGCAAATTCCCACAAGGGACAAAATTTTGACGTTTCGTCGCATTTTGATATGTCACTTCACGCGCGCTTTTTGACGTAAATGCTTTTTTTATTCGCGGGCAGCGCGCGGCCGCGTCGGCTGCGGCGTGCGGACTGAAGCGAAATACAGATTAAAAAATTGTCGGTCATGCGCGTATCGTTCAACACTAAAATAGAACGGTCTGCAGGGCACGCAGCATTGTTTCTAACCCTGATAAGATGCAGTGATAGTGAAAGTGTGGTTCACTTGCCTCATGTGACTTAACAAAGTTCTAATTAACTTGTATATCACCAGTTATTGGTCAATTTCTCTTTTTTTTTTCGGTTGGGTGGTAGAATGTTTTGTAGGATTTTGCCGCCTGTTCTTGCCATTTCTTTTTGATGTCAACTGATTATGGCTTATACAACCCACAAAAATAAATAACGATGTTATGCATGTAGAATTGATTTTTCCAATCATAGGAGTTGAATTACTTAGTTCTTAAACAGTGGTTAAATTAGTAAGAGAGAAAGAGAGAGAAATAAAAAGACCCAAAAAACTGGTCTAAAATATTTAATAGAATAATAAATAATCAAAAGAATTAGAAATAAAATGTATTCACGGTAAAATGAATCCATGTAAAATGAATGCTACGTAATTACTTAAAGTGCTAAAATAACATTATAAATAAATACAATGCACTACTTCCGTTTTTCTGAATTATCTTTGGAATTCCATTTATAATAATTCTACAATTTCTGTAAATATACTAATAATAAAATGATTTAATTCAGTGTTAGAAGTATTTATCCTAAACCTAAAATGATTGTATATTTTACATGTTTTTCATGAAAAATATTTTACTTATAACAATTACTACATATTTTGCAATGTGGGTAAGATAAAGAATGTATTTATTAACAGCTATACCTGTTACTTAGTACGCATAGATTACGGGATCGATTTCGATAACACGTACCGTTCAAAGTTTCATCAAACTCCGGCAAGTAGTTTTTGCGTTCTTACACGCAAAAATAAAAAAAAGAAATACTCCTATATATCTCTTTTATTTTTATATATTTTTTTTATTTTTAATCACAGATATATTTTTTTGCAAAGTATGTTTAGGAGAAGGAGGTACTTATTTTTTTTATTGTAAGGAATATTATTATTTCCCGAGGGGAGGTTCACTATTTCAATTTTTAAAAAATGTCTTACCGCAATGGTACGATATTAAGAGATTAACTTCTTTATTCGTAAACAATACTATATTCTCGAAAACTTCATCCGAACAGGTTAATTCGTTTCTGAGATTAGCGTGCACAAACATACAGACATACTTATACAGACATACAAACAAACAGACGAACAAAAAAAATGAAAAAAACATTGTTTTGGGTTCTCTTGCTTATATAAAGGTCATTACGAGTATTTGAAAATATTTTACATATACATACAGCGATCATTTACAATCTTAATATATATAAATCACGTGTCACGTTGTTTGTCCGCGATGGACTCCTAAACTTTAGTGTTAAAAGTACAAATGTTTCATATACAATTTAACATCATAACCAACACGCGATGCTGAGAATATATTATGAGTTAATTTTTAGTGTTATATAGCCCGCCACGTATTACTTAGACTGAAGTATATATAAACTCATATTATAATGAACATAATACAGTCAAATTATACTTGCTTCTTCGTTGAATCTATTTATGTGAGGCGGGTCAACCAAAAATATTGTGCACCGATTAGTGCAAAATTTAATTTAAAAATTAAATTATTAATAATTTAAAATAACAAATACTATTTTCAAAAATTTAAAACTATCTGCCCTACATACCTTATTTATACATTTGTAGTGTACTCATTTGTTACCATCTTAAATAAAATAATAATAATTAAATTTAAAATTAAATACTGTAAGATAATATTGATCAATCGTGTTCAAAGACCTCTTTCAAATCCCAATCCGGTGAATTTTCAGACCGGCTTTAACGTTTTCGTCTTCTTTGGTAAATAATAATTTCATTGTTGCAACCCCCCTGTTGGTCAAGTAGTGGAGCGCAGACGCCTAACGTATAGCTATATAGTGTCGTATAGTATAGTGTGGTGTAGCCAAAAAAATAGAAATACTCGAACCGAATATATTCGGCATCAAAACCGAGTAGTTCGGCCGAATACGAATTGCGAAAAAGATGACAAATACACCGAATACCGAATACTTACCAAATGTTCTGCGCATCACTAATAATTATTATATTACTGTATCAAGGATTAGGTAATGGTAGTTATCTATTACGTCATTGACATAAATTGACATAACTTTTACATTTCTTAACCGATTTAAATGAAATAAACACTAAATGATTAGTAAAGACTGTATGTATTATATACAGATATACAGAAAACATGCAAAATGAAAAACCATTGTTTGGGTTCTTTTGCTCTTATAAAGGCCCCCACAATTTAATAAAATGATTAGCCTCATTCACAATTTAATGAAATTATGTAAGTATATATTTTTTTGGCAAAACCAATAATTATTAAAACCCTTGAAATTTTCTCAAAAAAAAAATAGCTTAACTTACATATTTTTAGAACGAGGACACATACGTTAATATATGTATAAATATATACATATTATAATTATTCTTATGTGCGAAAGTGTGTATCTGTCCTTCATCGATGTGTATAGTTCACACACACACACAAGAGTGTGTTCGTAATATGAGATGAGTCAGAACAATACTATGTGTGTTATAGTATACAGTAATATCTCATTATAACCTGACACCTGACCTATTACAAACCAACCTACCATTTTTAATAACTACTAGGAATATTATCCTACTTAGGTATATACAATCAATTAAGATACACGGAGTAAATAATAAGCCTGGAAAATAGAAATGTAGCTAAATATAAAGGCAGGTGAATTGAGTGAGTTTTAGTAAAAACGTATAGTCTAGATATTTTAGTCTAAATAAAAGAAAGGACTATTATATGTAATACCCAGAAAGCCGCTATTCTTTAAAAGGTAACAGATAAGAAAATAAATCTCGTTTCTCATTAAAAATGATAAAAAATCTCATTAATAATTAAAATATATATAATGACAGTAATTCTGTTATTGAATGATTTGAAAAAAATGCGAAGCATAACACTATCTTAGATTATATATATATTTAATACACATGTACCTACCTACCTACCTATGGTATGGTATACCTATGAGGTATTTTACCTGAAATTTCTGAGTTTTTAAAATTTTAAAATATTTTTGGTCTGAAATGATGCTGAATCCATAACAGTATTTTTTTTTACAATTTTGTTTAGTGTTCCTTTAAAACCATTTTTACAATATAAACCATTATAATAATGTATGTAACCTGAAAGAAACGTAAGGGATTTTGAGACTTTCGTCTGTTTACATGTTTATCTGTGCATCTTTTATATGTATTTTGTCTTATTTGCAGTAGCGGATTTAGGCCTAGGCCCGTGAGGCCCGGGCCTAGGGCGGCAAATTTTGAGGGGCGCCAAAATATTTAAGATGACTAAAATTTAAAATCGATTGGGTTTTCTGTAAACTGCAAGACCAAATTTTAAAGTTTATTTTATTGCGCTCTTACTATCGAAACATAGTACCATTTTGAGGGTAGAATTTCTTTGTTAAAATAAAATAAAAATTTGAAATATATATATATATATACTGTTACAAAAGATAAAGGGCGCCATATCGTCTCGGGCCTAGGGCGTCCTCAAACCTAAATCCTTTACTGCTTATTTGTACAGTTATAAATAAGACAATATACATATACTTGATACATACTGTCACTGGATAGATACTGGATGATTTTTTTTAGCGGTAAAATATAAAATCCATAATTACAATTATATAACAAAATTATTGAAAAGATTCTTATGAAATTGCGTATCATGTTAGCTTAGGTATCTACTTTAATGTATAAAATACTTTTAACTTTTATTTACATAAGAAATTTAGATAACATTACACTTAAGACTATTTAATAAGATTATTTAATAAGACCTACCAGTTGTAAGTGATGGTCGATGGGTTATTATTGGAGTGGGGGTTTTGATGGTAAGGGGGAGGGAGGGGAGGTAACCCGTGAACAGACGATGTCACTGGCAACCGCTTTTTACTAATAAAGTTTGAAAATGTAGGTAATTTAGCAAAAATGGTATCACCATCCAACCACAAGCCATAATGGCGATTTAAATATTTACCACACTTTGGGTTAGATTACAAAATAATAAATAATAAACAGAATTTTTATTATTATTCAATGTATTGCATAGTTAATCTGTGTTTTCCAGTTCTTGTGCTCTATAGGAGATGAATTTTAAGGGAACTAGGTATATATAAAAATAAATTTTTAATAAAAAAAATCTATTTATACAATTTATACATTAAATTATTAATAAAGAAAACCCCCCAGTGACACTGTAATAGCCAACAGGGCTAACAGCATAGACAAAAAAATAAATAAATAAATAAATAAATAAATAAATAAATAAATAAATAAAAATAAATAAATAAAAAATTAAGGTAGTCTATGTTATTTCCCGGATATACAAAATGATTGCAAAATTCCATAAAAAAAAGCAGTAGATATTTATTGATTGAAGGACAAACATCATACAAACTTTTATATGTATAATATTAGTGACATTTAAGTACGTAGGTGACGTAAAGTCACGGATAAGAACTAGTTTACCTTTATGGGACTGCATCATTCATTTAAATCTACAGATACGACTATAATTATGACAGACATAATATATGTACACAGGTGCACTTGTAAAACCCCTCGTTCCTGCTACGTCAATAAAATAGTAGTAACACGGGGTGGTTTCCTAGAAGTCGCGGGTTCAAATCTTTGCACATATCGAATTATATCTGTATATTTAATTAAAATGTTAAAGCTTAACCTGAGTACCTATGATTAAAAATATTTTCAAATAGTAATGAGACATTATCTCAGACAAAAAAGCGAATATCATTGCCTGAAATCCTGTCATTACTTCTTAAGACAACTGAGACGATTGCTTTTATTTCCATCAAACAGGGCTCAGAACAATCTCAAGGGACAAGATTTTCTTTTAAAAGACCGTACTCAAATCGGTTAATCCATTTAAGAGAGCTGATGATGTAACAGATAGAAAAAGAATTAACAATGTTATTGAACATGCAAAACTTATAACAATATTCTTTTTCCGTAGGAAGTTAAAAGTAAAGCAGCATTCAGACATTATTTGTTTGTATTTATTTCCATCTAGTGACAAAAAGCTGCAGCATATTATGCAGGTGATATTATAGAAGAAGTAAAAGTGCTACAAGTATGTACGAGATGGCGCTATAAATAAAATTACCCAAAAATATTAATATGTAATTTATAAAATCGTGTAGATATTTATCAGTTGTCAATAATTATTTGTTAAAATCACTTTTCGAAGCAACTTAACTTACGTAATTTAATTTTATATTATTAATTAGACATTACAATAAAGTATACGAGTGCCTTCATATTTTTTAAAATTTCAGGTCGGAATAAAAACTTTTTTGATTAATATTAAATTATTATCAAATTAGTTATTCATGAATGGTAATATGAAATTAGAAATAATAATAGTCTTTTAATGAAACTATATATAGTTTATTATTATTTGTATCATCAAGCTAATACAGAAAAAAAAACTAGAAATCAATGAAGTAAAATTGATAAATCCAATCATCCGTACAATAGCCACCGTTATTTTTAAAAAATAGTTTTGAATTTCGAATTCGTTTCCCTCACTCCATTCAGTATCCTGGCGCCTGGCAGAGTTCGCGCGCGGTCCGTCGGGAGTGCATGTCCTCCTTGTGAGCGTGACACATTCTCTCGAACTTACTTCGATAAATTCGAGTTATGTTTTTTTAATTTGTTTTATTTTGTGACTGGATGAGGGTTGATTATTGTATTGGGCAGATTTTCAATAGGTAAGATCTGTAATATAAATTTAGAATATAGGTATTATGAAACAAAAATGTAAAATATTAATGTTTCAAAACGTGCAATTTATTTAAAATTATTTATATATTTATGCTTTTATATTTAAAAATGGACAATCACTTACGTTTAGGTATTGACAGATTCAATAATTCCATTTTTTTTGTTTTATTGTACAAATTTAAAATATATTATGAGATGACGTATCTCCAACATAAAAATAAATAATTTTAATTAACTTAATAAAAGTAATATATATTAAAATTCACTTAATAATAATAATATACATATTATAAGCAATACAAACTTTTGTTTTATTGTTAATAAGAAAAAAAGTTAAGTTTAGTTAGAGTTGATAATAATTTAAAGATAGTTTTTATGACAAATAATAAATATGTATAAGTCTTGTTAAAAAAAATATTCATTCTAGTCAAAATTAAAAAGGGAACTATAAAAAAAAACAACAAAAAAAGTTCTTATATATTTTTAAAAATATACGAATTATTTGTAAGGGTTATATTATTTTATTTGTAAGGGTTGATGTTTCCTGGTATTTTTTATAAATCCCGAAGGCACTGTGCTGACCCAGAAAGATTTTTACATTATCCTTACTTTTTAAAGTTTTAAATATGCAAAGGTTTTAGCTAAATTACACTACGTAATAAAATAACATACATTACTATGTTATTTCATTCCGTAGGTAATTTTTTTTATAATTCGGATGAGGAACAAAATTAATTATATTTTTTATGAAATTGCTGCATGTTATTAAGAAATAGTATTTCATAGGGCATACCTTTTATTGATACAAGTAAAATTAAGATTTATCAGTTTTTAGTTGTGGTTTTGTTCGTATTATTTTAGATGTTAGGATTACTTTTTGGAATAATACTCCCATATTGACTATTTGTTCTGAATACATAGATCTGTTGCATTTTTGAGATAAAAGAAAAACATAAGAAAAAAAATATTTACATAATAAAACATTGCCAAAATATATAAACAAAGTAATATTAAAATTTATAAAATACTTTACTAAACCGCTTTGAATGATATTTCGTATGGAATTCGGTTTCTTAAAAAAACAAAATAATATTATATATTGCAGAAAAGTTTTTTTTATAATCAAGCAAGAGAAAGCACAAAAAATCTATAAAAAATATTGGATTGAAGTGAATAAACATTTTTACGAGCAAACCAGTTACAATATAATAAGTTACGAAAAGAAAACAATTTGGAAATGTACTAAACATAAATGAATGAAACAGAATGATATAAGTATCTCTTTCATAACTAATCTAATCAATCATCTAATATTATTTTCTATTAAGAAAAGTATTTCGAAAATCTATTTTTCAAAGCAAATTATGAATACTAAAGATAATTTTAAGAAATCACCAGAGTTGGTGAGTGGTAGACCCTAGTCATTTGTCTCTCATACGGGCAGGCTGGACTGGGGTGGTACCACCCACTTAAGATACACTTAAGATGGTGTGATAAAATTACTGTATTTAGTTTAGGATAGGAGAAATTTTATGACATTTTTCTATAACAAAATTTTAAAATATTTATATTGACTAAAATAAAACTTTCAATTTCAAATACTAAAACTTAACATATGCTATACTAATAGAGAATATCTATGATGAAAAAAATGCTAGAATTAAGTGCTTCTTCAGTAACGGGGATGGAGCAGCTCATGGAAGTAACTATTACAGCGACTTTTCTTAGATGAATGAAACAACCGGAAGTACAAACTCCTTCCTCTCCTTACTTGTGACATACGAGGGGTATCCCCCCACCCCCACAAGAGTAATACGTATATTTATATACTATAAGAAAGCAAAACACATGTATGTACAGTCGTTATCAAAGGATTATATTTATTTAATTTGTTTTATTATTATAATTATAATATTATTGGGGATTAGTTAATAATGCTTGAATAGAATTTGGCAGTGCACTGCCTTCATAAAATAGGGACTCTAATAAGAGCAGTACATAGAGTATGGGTTGGCTTAGCGCTCTGTTTATATTAGGACCGGATATTTACGAGATATATATGAGGAATTAATAAATATTAACTTTTAAATATTTATATAATAATTTAGTTCCATTGAAAAAATATTACATACATTTCAAAGGTTGGGCTTATATTTCAAATATATATATTATTTTCATGAAACTTCAGATTCTAGTTCATGAAGAACCAGCAAGAAGCTACATGGAAACTCTTTTAATTGATTTATTTCCATTTTTAGGGATATTCAAAAGTTAAAACGGAACCCTACTACTAAGACTTCTCTGTCCGTCTGTTTGTATGTGACTGTATATCATGAACGTGATAGCTAGGCAGTTATTTTTTTTACAATTGTTGTATCTCTGTTACCGTTATAACAAAAAAAAAAATAAAAAAAACAAACTTATTACACTATTCGTATTTTTTTATACGAAATGGTACGGAGCCCTACGTGCGCGAGCCCGGCTCGCACTTGGCAGATTTTTTTCATTTTTATTTGATTTTTATATAATCTTAAAGTCTTGATGGTTTTTTTAACACGTAATCCTAAATCTTTGCTCTGAAACTTCAAAACCAATATCGATAATGCGATAAGTTATAATCTACTTTAGAAAGTGAAATATTATAGAATTATGAAACTTTAACTTTATAAGTAATTAAATAATAACTTGAGTAGCGAAGATAAACAAGATGATTCAAAACTAAGGTATTCTTATTAAGATGATTATTTAATTAAATAATAATATAAAAATAAAACAATCTTTTTTTATAAATATTGTGTGGTTATTTATTTGTTTGTTTCCAAATCACACATATTGCATGTATTGTCCTAAAATTTGGTATGACTATTTTACAATTAACTTACTTTTTAATATAACAATAATTTTGCTAAACAACGAAGTTCTTAAATGATTTTTTTTTCTTGGTTTATTATCTGTCAATATGAAATACTTTAACTCTCGAAAACTCTTAAATTTTCAAAGCATAACATATTTATACCTTGAGTTGGGAGACAGACAAAGTCACTAACAACAATTAGTCTTGAATATATTTGATACATAAATTACACCTAACTTTAAACATATCTATTAATCTAAGCACAATAGGTAATATCTAAACCGAATGTCTAATTTAATTCGATAGCTTGGAACCCATCCAGACTAATGTATGTCTCAGTGCCCTCTTACTTCACTCATTTGCAACAATTTTTTGTATAAAACTATATTATATCCTCTATGAGTTAAGTACTCTGGAGCCACCCTCAGCCGTCATATGCAGTCACCCTCACCACCCTCATGTACCAGCTCTTGGGCTGCAGTCATACCTACATACTTTATGTGTTTTGAAGGTCAAAGCAGATAATATTGCTATTTTATGAATTAGGAGAAAAGTAATCTTATTATATGTATATTTGTTAATAGCTTGGATATTTTTGAATAACTTTATAACAAGAAATATTTGAAAAATCATTGAATTTAATAAAATCATACAAAATATTAATATTTGTAATTAAATAAACCAGCAATGATGAATTATCAAAATAAATCCTTTTTCTAACGAGATAGATTAAAGCGTCACTCACAGACAGACATGTTTTGAGTTATTTATGGAAAAATTATGTATTAATTCGTATACGAAAATATTACACAAAATTTGGAAATTTTTAATCTTTTCTTTGTAAAGAGATCTTTTTCAAACACCAATGAGATAAATATACAGTATTTTAAATTAAAGAAATCTTAGCATCAGTATTTTCACCAATATTAAAAATAACAAAATCATAAACATTAGATGATTCAAATCTGCGAACTATAGGTAACCGTTACCGTCACTCGGTCAACTGAGCAACAATGCCTTAGAGCAAGCTCTATAGCTGTTAATAAATATATATATTATTAAAATGCATCATACACGTTTCAAACAATTTTGTGTATGACAAATAATGATAAATATTGATATCTATGACTTTATAAATAGTTTCAGGAATCGTCTTTTAAATCGGCCGCAACACTTAAAATCGTCTCAATCAAAAGCAATTACTAGGATGTTGTATTTTAATTGAACTTCCATGAAAATCGGTTCATCAGTCTTATCTCATCGTTGATACTTCTAACAATGTAACTAAACTAAACAATATAGTTAGTTAGATTTTGTTTATTTAAATTAACAAAGTATAGTTAATATAAACTGTAAACTATTATAATGTAAATAATATACATTTATATATGTATAGTTTATATAACTAGATATTTAAAAAAAAATTTAACATCAAATCTCCGCTATATCAGGTAAATTAATGAAAAAAAAATAATTATCATAGTAGTAGAAAACAAATTTCAGTTTCTAACTGACAGATGACAAATGTTATATTTTAAAAGTAAAAACTGAGAACACACGTACCTCATGTTTGTAACATTATGTATATCACTCACACTAACGCACTTTTAATTTACGTGATTTGTTTTAAGATGAAACTGCAGCATCACAAATGGTTTTATTTATCCTATTGTCTCTGGTTTCAGGTTTTATAAAAAAACAGTTTCAAACATTTATTCAGTCTCATGCAGTCAAGGTACAGATTTTGTTCATTCTTCGTTTTACTAGAAACATTTATCGAAGATTATTAACAATTCTACAATTTTAATATTCAAATAAATACAATTGTAATGTTTATTACATTCCACCGCCCCGTTGATTCAGTGGTTAGCGCAGACGTCTCAGGTATAGGTATATAAAGCAAAAAGGCTCAGATTCGATTGCCGACCGAGACAGACATGTAGGTATGTGATGAGCATAGATGTCTGTATTTCTAGGTTTGGTCGTTTTTTAAGTATATTCAGAGTATTTATAATGTGTATTTCTATGTATTTATATCGTTGTCTGACATTCTTAACACTCACTAATAATTCCCTTACTTAGGGGTTAGATTAATTTGTGTAATTTGTCCTGATATTATATTATTATTATTATTATATAATATCATAAACATTTCCATTGTCACGGTAACAAGATGGCCGACTATTCAATGTAATATGTTTGTGGCTAACCGTTGCAGCAGTTGTCAAAAATAATGCGAATTAATTCAATTAGTGTAACCAATTATATATAATGACGTCATCATAACTGTTACAGACACACAACACTACGCAACACTATAATAATACAGTCAGGTGTAAAATTGTATGGTGGTATTAAGTGCAGATTGAAATTGACACGCTATTTCAATTAGAGAACTAATTGGACTCGTCTCTTACACTAATTATAGCACTTTTTATTACATGTAGAATTTTATTTCATTGTACATTGAAGCGATACGGTAGCTCAATTGGCAGAGAGACGGGAAGGTATCCCAGAGATGACGCGTTTATATTCCGGTGGCCGTATACGTTTATTTTTCAATCTATATTTATTAAAAATAGCTGTTGCCCGCGGCTCCGCCCGCGTGTAGGTCGCTTTTCGTGTAATCTGTGGAACTTACAAAGAGGAACAATTTCATAGAATATCATTTTTGCGTAACTTTCACCGTTCTCGCAGCGCACGCAGTTTTTTGTTTATTTTTTTTTACACCTTACGTTAGAATATTCAAGTTTAAGTAATCATCCTTATTTTTTTTGAAAATGAAACATAGCCTATGTCACTCGGGAATAGTGTAGCTTGCCAACGGTGAAAGAATTTTTGAAATCGGTCCAGTAGTTTCGGAGCCTATTCATTTCAAACATACAAAAAAATAATCAAACCTTTCCTCTTTTTTTATTTATTTATTTATTTAATACTTTATTGCACACAAAACATAAATACAAGAAAAAGAAACAGATAAAAATGCACAAAAGGTGAGCTTATCTCTAGGTGCAGAGATTTCTTCCAGCCAACCCAAAAAATATGATGTGGTGATAGAATATTGGAAGGCATCGTGTACAATTTATATATATAACAAAAGAAAACAATAAAAAAAAAAGAAAAGATGTTAAAGAAAAAAAAAATATATATCTAATACCTACAAAAAACAAAAATAGTATAAATATATATATATATATATATATATATATATATAGATTACATATAAGATTATATATCAATATCCACTACAACTTACAAATCCGAAGGCATATAATAATATTATGTAAATGATAAATAATGCTCCTTCAATCGTTTTTTAAAAACAGGAAGAGAAGTACTATTGCGCACTTCTTTATAATATTAGTATAGAAAAAAACTATAATTCACTTTTATTATCAAATTGCTAGGAAATGTATTTAATTCAAATAAAACAGTTATCATTATTTTGATAAATGCTAAACACCTATGTGCATGTCCGAAAGCTGTAACTCCAAAAACCTTTCCTGTGTACAATAATCATTTAGCCCAATTTCTCACACATTCAAAATAAAACTGTTTGTGTGTTTGTACTCAAATATATGCTGTCTTAATATCAATGTTATTAAATATATATTTTTATATTTTAAAGCTATTCTGAGAAACACTGAAGTGGCTAATTAAGTTGCGAGGTCTAAGAGGCCTCAGAGATGCGTGACAAATATAAGGTTAACAACATGAAAGTAAAAATAGTTTATTAATGTTATTTATGTATCTTTTATAATAACAACTAACTTATTTATATTGTAAAGTAGAGAACATTATAATATATCTGTTATACATAAACTATTTGAGAAAATTGGATTACAACATGCTTAAAAGTTTAACCTAAATTGGTAATCTTTGTAATCGTAATCCTATTGCAAATACGGGGATAGGAATATATAATTAATGTAAGTTATATAAAAATAAATGAATATTTATGACACTAAAGTTTTTATCAAAGTTTGATGTCTGATTGGCGCAGTGGTCGTAAGTCCATCTATTTTGGTTGTAGTCGTGGGTTCGAATTATTAAATAAATAATAATTATAAAGAAGATATATATATATCTCGAACAAAAATGTTTATGTATCTATGTATACCCGTTATCTAGTACTATACCTCAGAAATTCTTAGTTTTGTGGCTTTCTTAGCGATAGTTGTATAAATATGTATGTATATATAAATACTAAAACCCATATAGAACAGCCCTCGGCCACTGTAACGAATTGCTTTTATTTTCATAGCTAAAGGTTATTCCTGCAGTAGTAAAGTGTCTTGTTCGTAACCCACGGGTTTATGATTTAAAATAAAATATATGGTTATGTATGGTTCATAGTATATATGAGGTTATTTGTAAGTCGGACTTAACAATGTGATTTAGAAAAGTGGATTGTAATGTAGGTAATATTACATAGTATAAAGCAAAGTCGCTTCCCGCGTCTGTCCCTATGTCTGTATGAATGCTTAGATCCTTAAAACTACTCAACGGATTTTGATGCAGTTTTTTTAATAGATAAAGTGATTAAAAAGGAAGGTTTATATGTGTAATAACATGCGTAATATATCAGAGAACTACTGATTATTTCAAGATTTCTCATGCGAAGTCGTAAACAAACACATTGTTTTGCGCTTACATTGCAAACGCTGGCTGAACTCTACCAGATAGATCAAAATAATGTACATAGTATTGTACACCTTAAAATGTTCTACAAGAAAGTCCGCGAGGGTATATGTTTATCTCTTAGGGATAACCCACAACAGCCAATTTTTTATCCTTTACTTTTTACGAGAAATAATGGCTTATTTACGAAGCTATTTTAAGCATTAATCCTTATCTAATTAATCACCTTAATTACATTTAATTTTTAAAATTAAACAATATAGCTCTTTAGAGCATGTAATTTAAATAAATATTTTTGAAGATATAACAGATTTAAAGTATAGGGACATCGCATTTTCGGCGGTATGGTCGGCCGGCGCTCTATGGTATGGAACCGTAAAACCGTCTCAAAAATGGATTTTGTGAATGTTCAGTATTTAAAATTTTGTTAATACCTGAATGCTTAGCATTTAAAATAATATATGTATATATATATCTTAATATATATAAATTACATGTCACGTTGTTTGTCCGCGATGGACTCCTAAACTACTTAACCGATTTTAATCAAATTTGCACACCGTGTGTAGTTTGATCCAACTTGAAACATAGGATAACTTACATCTTAATTTTAAGTCACAATATTATTTTATATCAAAATATTGTTATTTCGTTATTGGCCTTGATAAATTTACTTGCATTTTGATTTTTTCCTTTACTTAGCAATCGGGGGTTTTTTTAATTTTAATTTTATTTTTTCTAATACCGTGACTTCTTAAATAGTTTACTACAATGTAATAGGTATATCCAAAACCTTAGCAACCACAGCAACGCGTGGCCGAGTCTGCTAGTATATATATATATTTTAAATGAAACTAGACCTGCAGGTTGATGGTGAAAATAACGTCGATTGTGTAGCTCAGAATTCCTCAAGTTTACTTGGTAATATTTTGATTATGTTCAATGAAAATCTGTAAGTGTGATATACGGTTAGAATGGTTATTAAGTACTCTGTTTAAGAAGTATTTAAATGGAAGTTTACATAAAAACAAGAGAGGTATAAAAAAATACAGTATCTCATATCCTTATTAAAAACTTTAAATAGAATGTTGACAGTGAGCGATGTCTGCCGATGTTGTAATTTTGATTGTATCACTTAAAACAAGCTAATACAAAAAAAACAAAACGGGAATTGTTTTACTACGAATTTAAGGAGTGCGAAGCCTCGGGCAAAGGCTAGTATAGCTATATGAAAAAAAAGATTTTATTTCTCATCTGTATTAATCTATAAGAAACATAAATAAAAGTTATAATTGTAAAGATATAAATTTTCAAGTATAATAAGGAATTCTGAATTTAGAGTTGTTTAAATAAACATTTGAGCATAACTATAAATAAAAAATGTTTTTAAATATGTGCCAAGAGTTGCATAAACAAATTAAAAAATATATAAATGTTTCACGACTCCTGAATTCTGCTGAAAGCGATTAACTGTTTTTGTTTAAAAATGTGTTAAAAAGACTATTGTTTTCTTTTAGGTTAAGTGTATGTTGAGAGTTAACAATTATTATAACAAAAGCCTAACCTAGTAGCCTGTAAATGTATTCACAATAATATGTTTTCTTTTATACAATTTTCTTTGTATATTTAGCAATTTCAAATATAAATGTAGAGATCGTCATGTCATGACTGAGGTGATAGTTACTTCCTATTTTGTGCGGGTCGTTGGTTCAATCCAAACACTTGAAATTTATTTCAAAACATACATATTTTCCTAGGTTTTGTTTGTTCTTTATATATGTATAAAATGGTTATTATGTATATCAGTCTGGAAGCTAAAGTACAAGCTTTGCCTACTTTGGGACTAGATTCCGTTATTTGGATATGTCTGATGAATTAATTAAATCTATTTATTTATCGGAGATTTTAACACAGTCAATGTAATATTAAATGTGATCATGGAGAGACATGCTTAAACAGGTTATTACAGTAGTAAATATAGATCGAATGATTATTTAATCTACATTCACGTCGGTACACAGGATCTATCTACCACCACAACTGGTGTTTTGGTGCGCACCGCCTGCACCATTGGTTCTTTACAAGCCAACAATGGTCTATTGAAAGTGGGAACAATAGTGTCACTGTGTTTACTCTCTGGAATTTCAGAATTTGTCCTGACAGCTTGGCTACGGGACATGTCAATAAAGTGTATTTTTTTGTTTTCCAATCCTGAACAATTTAGTTTCATGTGTGCATGTCCTATGTAAATACAGAAACGTGTGGTATATTTTTAGCAAAATTATTTATTCAGTGAGCTAAAAGTCTAGCCACAGCTTAATGTCTATTAATTGTCAGTGAAGCCACAGCTTAAACAAAGTTAGTCTTGTCACTCAGGATGCTGTAGTAATGGTCTTATCATCCTCAGTTATCTAGGTTACCCTGAGCTTGTTTCAAGTGGAGCTTTATTATGCTGTGGACACCACTCAGGGTGATGACACACAGTCATTATTAGTAAGTAACGTCCTGTTTAAAAGTAGGTAGACATTATTAATGTTCTGTTTTTAAAGCTGATGTATAAACTTATCTCCTACTAATTAATTAATAATACTCACACATACAGTCAACTAGCTCCCATTAAATGTAAACGAATATCCTATGATATCAACACACACTTATATTATCTATTAATACACTTACATATCGATATACGCATACATAAACACAACACAGATACAAACTTACACTAATACACTTAAACTTTAGATATTTGAAAATAAATTGATTATTTTTTTTAGAAGGGTCAGACTTCCTAAAAAAGCATTGTTATGTGCACTATGAGGTCTCACCGAGGACCTTTTTATATTTATGATGATTGTTATTGAAAATATATTATTAATATGAATAAGGAAATTCCTTATTAATTATTAATATTAATAAGAAAAAATATGAAAAAAATGTTAAGAACAATAGGACAAACCTGTAATCCATAAGTAATGAAAACAATTTATAGTTCTAAACTTATCAAGGAGATCGACACGAAAGCTCAGTTGGCAAAGTTATGGGCCTATATCTCAGAAGTCACAGGTTCGAGTCTTGTCACATCAATATTTCATTATACCTACTCTAAAAAGAGTAATATCTTAAATGCCAATGTTAAAACATTGAATCAAATAATCAAATCGTAACATTATTACGTGCACCAGATCGTGCTACAGGGTGCTCGGGGGTGGAAAAAATACACCCCTTACAATAAACAAAGAAACTTCAAATTGGATCTCGTTGGATCGATATTTTAATTTTTTATTAGTTCCTTTGTACCTCCAGATTGTTGCTTAGTGTGAATAGTATTTTATTATAGGGTTGTAAAACTTTTATGTAGTTTTTTATTATGTAAAAAGATTTATTTAAGTAGTCTTAGCAAAAAAATGCCACGAGTTTTAATATTATCGGGTTCTATAATAATTATATTTATCTGTCTATTCCATACTTAGATAAGAAATCAATTAAAACATTATACAACCAAAGTGGAACAAACTTTGCTATTTTGTACCGAAACTAAATGCTAAGTTTTGTCTTATACCTTTATATTGAGCAAAGGATATAAGTCTTTATAGACATTATCATAAGAGTGGAAATAGTATGATGGTATTACACATTTTCAAGTCGTTAGTAAAATACGCTCGTTAAGGTGTATTTGTTATGGTACTGGCTAAGCTGAAATTCGGGTTAAGTTTGTAAGTATTCAGTGAATGCGAATGTAAACTGTGGTTTGAATTTTCCACATTTTTTTAATACTAATTTCTATTTTTAAGAGAGTAACGTGTTAGCACTATATGAGAAATAAAAGGAGTGGTGTTTTTAAATATAATGAGAATAATAATTTATGAGCTTAATTTATAATGATGTATTAGTAGATATCATATTTTAATAGCTGTTGCAATGTCTAATTGCTTATAAAGATTTGTTCTAAATTTATTAATAGGTGCTTTGAATTTTAAAAAATCAAACTGGAAATACTATAATATGAAATCACAATAAAAGTTTGAAAGTAAAATTATATATAGGGTAGTATGTAGTCCGTCCGTATAAAACAAAACTTGAAACTTCTCTACATATGTTTAAAAAGTAAACTTTTTTCATGGTACTGGTTATTGGTAAATAAAAAAATAATTTATTTCTATATGGTACCGTCAATGCTGGTCAATGCTGGTCAATGTTGGTCAATGTCGGTCAATGTTGATCATGACTGTAGGTGATCAGCTTGTACATAATATATTTTTTAAAGATATTCGCCAAAATTAGATTTCATTGAATACAAGGTCTAGTAAAAATAGTAAATAGATATCACATAAAATCTCGTTGTACAAAAACAAATTAAAAAATGTAACATTGTTTTTCGTAAATATCAAAACTAAGCGCTACTAAAAAGTCAAATCGACTCTTTTATATGAAAGCGTTACGTTTATTTTAAACTCGAAAACTTGTGAAAAATTCCCTCGTTTTCCGTCTGTTGCGCCGTGAAATTTAAATGGCTTCAATCATGTTTTATGTTAGTTTTAGTTAGAAACATTTTAATTTTCACAACTAAATTTAATATGCCGAGTAGAATTTGTTAACTTATGGTTTAACTTGCATGTCGGTTTGTTTGTAGGGAACTTACAGTATTTTAAAATAATTTCATATTATTATTTTTATTAATTAATGATAGTATTATATTATTAGATCATAACCCGTACTGCAACAGAAGTGAAAACTACAACATTTTCCTTGAAGGTAGTTTGTTCTGAGAGTTGAGTGATTACTTGTCTCCCGAGATGCATCTTGTGTTTATAGTCTACATCTTTATACTAGAGTATATTATTCTGTAATAACATGTTTTTAATAAAATTACAAATAATTTCTATTTCTATCATAAATATAAGATAATTAAAAACACACTAGTTATAATAATTAAGTATCCAATCTCTGAACGTCAATAAAAAAGAGACAAAAATGTAATTATTCACACATTTTTTTATCATACATGTGATCCAATCAATTTAAAGTGCATCGAGACCGAGTCATTGTAAATATGAAACGTGGTCCCTTAAAATAACGACTTTGTATGAATTGCGACTCTACCGTCACCAACATTGGGTTAAAATTAGATTGTGGATGGATTGGATGAATATAAAGTAAACTAACACTCAACCACGCTGTGGTACGTTTTGGCAGGGTGAGGACTGACGCGCCAATAAGGTGGAAGTTATAAAAATAATTGTTTTTATAAGGGTCACCCAGTTTTGGGTAATTTACAGCTCTACCTATACGCTTTTAATATCAGTAAGTAATATTATATGAATGTTTGAAATTATTTACAATAATAATGTTAATATTAAAATAAATATGAATGGCAACTAACTCGATTCATCAAAGCGCGTAGGGATATGATAGGCTCAGTTGGTAGAGTCACGGAACGGTTTCTTTGTGGTCACGGGTTCGAATCTTGCCTGCGTCGATGAGTTATTCCAAATTACCTCAAAATTTACAATTATAATGAAAATAAGATTTAACTATCGATTTTTTATATTTTTCATCCTGTAAATGATATGTTCGTGTAATGAAACATTCTCCTTGCATCTCCCGAGTGGTTCTCATCTCGTCATTACGTCAGTGATCATCCTGCATGTTGTATCTCATTGAAGAGGTCTGTTCGTTTGTTTTGCTTAGATATAAATAATTACAAAGCTTAATTGGGAAGTTTGCGTACAATAACTTATGTTGAGAACATAATTTTGCATTTATCTACATACCATTGTAAGGATTTTATGATATATACGGATTATTGCACTTGATTATACTGACTTTTGAAATGTTATAAAAATGTGATTATACTATGCAAAAGTGCTGTGATGTGATGATATTCGATTTAGAATTATTCGTTTATTACAGAATCGGATTTGGAATTATTCGATTATTTGGAATCAGAACGAACTTCGGAAGATATAAACATTCGTTTCAGGTTATAACTGTCTGTGAAACCTTTGTGTATATAATTCATTTGGAATCCATCTCAGATGTAGATCAATTGAATGCCGCTGCGCCGGCGCATAAACACCGGCTAGGTGTATAGGGTTGCCAATTGTCAGTTGCTCCTTATTTTATTTTTTGTTAGTCATTTATTATAATTTTGTTTTCAATATTTTTGTTCGTGTAGCAAATTCATTAAATAATTAATTAATATGATATCATTTTAGTAATAATTCGACAATATATGAACGAGATATTCAACGATATGTTTTCCATATTAACAACATTAACTTTTTATTATTGTTAAGAATCGTATTTAAGTTTGAAATAAAAAAGGAAAATGAAATATATTTAGAAAAATACGTCAATAGTTTGTCTGCCTTATTAAAAAAGTAACGATAAACTTCAAATACTACGCCAACCCTCTGTTTACGTGCAATCTGTTTCAGGTGTAATAATAACACAACAGTCGATGAACCACACTCATATAAACAAAAACTAAAAAATGTTTGTTCGTAATAAAACGTTAGTACATACGGAAACGTTGTTTGGTACGTGTTCCTGAGCAGATGTAGAGTAAATTTAACAAATGCTCTGTTTGTAAGATGGTTATTCATTAGGTTATTATTAGGTATTCTTAAAAGGTAGCTTAAAAGAAGTATCGGTGATATAAAAGATGAGAAGTTGTTTGTATGGTAATGTACGTGGAGCTAGAGGGGAGAGAAGAAGAAGAAGAAAAGAGAGCGAAGAGTAAGCGCGAAGAGTAGGAATGAGGATGTTAAAGAAGGGAGGCATGGAAGAAGACGTGAAAAATGATATAGCAAATAAGCATGTTTGCGCTGAGATGACTTCATCTCAGTGATGATGTAAAAGGGTGGGAATGTAATGATAAGGATAATGAATTAGTATAACCTTAAGTAAGTAAGAATACCTGTTTATTATACCATAGTAAATGAAATGTTCTCATCTAAATTAAAAACTATCTATAAATCTATTTAATCGAAGTATACATCATGTATCGAAGTATACCTACATGTGTGTGTGTGTGTATGTTATCTACATATGTCCCCTTTTAATTTGTAACATTAAAGCCAACTCGTGAACTGTAAATAGCATCCCCTAGTTTATTTAGGGTTGTCAATAAGTAGAGTTTATTTGCTTTAAAATCGCAATGAGAGCGAATTTGTATTTCTGTGAATATTGCAAATGCAAGCTATTGTTAGGTGTGGCTCGAGAGGGGTTTATTGTTGTTAGTACACACTATTATTATTTGGTTCCGTATTGATTTATTTTTTTTATTAAAAAATAATAATAAACGTTTTAATTTAATATTATTTACATCTTTTAATGTGTTTCAGTAGTGTTGTTGTAATAAGAATAAATTGGATTTAGATTACATCGATAATAAAGTTCTATCTAAAATATATGTTAGTTATTTATCAGCTTTCATCAAAGAGAGAGCCTTGAGTTATTAAGGCTTTCTTATTCAGTGGCTCTTACAGTAGCGATCATAAACTACGAGACGTACAGACTTAAACGATACATTATATATTAGACGTATCTTAGCAGTATTTTACTAGATTTTTGATGTTTACTAAACTAATATAAATATTAAATTAGGGTTAAAAAAATCTTTTGTGAGTTTTTTTTGTAATTTTAAATAAATATAGAATGAAAAATAAATACGGGAAACTCGCGACGGACTTAAAACAGTTTAAATAAATTTAATAAATTTAATAAAGTTTAAATAAATTTAATAACATGACATGCATGTTTATATAATATATGTATAAATATTTATTATCGTATTATTTGGTTATTATATAAATTTAATTGCTTTATGTGTAGCTTTAAAATTAACATTTCAGTGAAGAAAATCTTAAAATGTTACTGTTTAAATAAAAAATATTGAAATCTACTAAAATGAATACTACTTGTAAGAAATATAGAAGTTCGTTACACGCTAATGGATTATGATATAGTTTTTAAAAAGTTATTTTTTTTACTACAAAGACTACTTTACTACTTTAAAAATAATAATTAATTTTTATACACAGCGTGGCGCGGTCAGGCGTGTGCCAAAGACTATATACTATAAGTACTACTACCCCCTCTCCCTGAGTCATGGAGAACCTGATTTTGATTAATATATATTTATTTTATCTTCTTTGCATGCAGATGTGAGTATTCAACTCGTCTTATTTTAATAAAGATTTAAGTTTGTTTTTTAAATCATGTAAGTAATATTCAAAATTCTTAATTAATTAAAAATATTCTTAAAAAGTTCTCCCTTCGTATCAAAACAACCCCACTTGTCAAAATACTCTACACGAACTGGCACATTTTTATACGTCTATTGAAAATCACATATCAACTAAGAAAGACCTAAAGTACAGCTGAGAACTACATTTGAAGTCAGTAGACAGTAAAATTTAATTTACAAGTCATGGCGAGAAGAAAATCTTAAACAAAATGGATGTCATATAATTATCATTAGTAAGTAATTTGCGGAAGCAACAGCCAAGAAAATTCATTACAGGAAATAATGAAATGATTAGTTGTCCCTTTTTATCGTCCTTAATACAAAGAGGAGGGAAGATTGGTTGGAAATTAGATGTAACTTCATTGAAGAGAAATTCACAATTTCAGATTCCATTTGAAATCTTCGGATTGAAATTATATTGTCTTTGCTAATAGGAATCTATCGGGAAAAGAATTGTATAATATATATAAAATGTATATTATTTGTGCATATTCAAAAAACACTATTAGGTATACAGATATAAGAGATTTAACAAGCAAACTGAAATGATTGTCAAAAGAATATATACCTTTCCATGTAATAATTTATGAAATACAATAACATATGAAAGACAATAAATACAATATGAAAGATAAAGGTGTATATATATTTATATATATTAAACAAGAACTCTGATGTCTGAATTTACCAGTTTAATAAAATAATCAGAAATTATTAAAGAAGTTCTGTAATCTTAAATGAAAGAAGTCAGCCTAAAGCAATCGAAATGAAACTATTTATTTTATTTTTCAACTTCCCCCCACTCTCCTCATTATTCATAATGTCCAATCAGGCAGAAAAGTGTAAATTACTATACATTATGCGGTATCACGAAGTCAACTCCAGAGATGTGCTCGAGATGAACGGCTTAATTCACGGTTTAACTAATGGTTTAACTAATGGCTTAAAATGACACTATTCGTTAATTTAATTGAGTGTTAATTCATTTAACAGCGAAAACATACTCTACATTATTTAAGTATTTGTACCAGCAGAATAATTCAAATAATTATTTAATAATTAATACTAATGTTTACCCGATTCTATTAAAAATAAAAATCTTGTTGCTAATTCAATTTCTTGCAAACAAAATTCTAACTAACAAAGAAAATTCAAGTTTTAAACCTGACTCTACGTTTGTTCAAGTAAGTTGAATAATAATTAAAATAAGTATTTTTTAATTAATACTAATATTTGCCCCACTCTATTGAAAATGAAATATTAATATCTTGTTCTGAAATAAATTTCTTAGAGTTTTCTAGCTTACAAAGGAAATTCAATATCTTCCTGAATTCAAATATTGTTGAAAATTCAAAGCGTATGGTGAGTGGTACCACTTGATATATATAAGATACCTTTTACATCGGTCGAAAACTCAGTCAGTTTTCCTTTGCCTCGCATACTTTGCATTTTTAATTTTCAATTTCAAATTCGGAGTTTTGCAAAGGAATTTCTGTGATGTTTTTCAGCTGAATTACACAAGTTTGAAGGTTTATTTGTAAAGGTATTTAACTAATGGTTTCAAATAATGATTTGATAGATTAATATGTAATATATTTGAATTCCTGGAATAAATAAACAAGTATATAAGGAGCATCAAATGTGTATAAAAATTAATACATATTGAGAAGACTCAGAATAAATATATCTTAAAATCATCTCCAAATTAAGGAGAATCGATAGACTTATCCTATTTGTCAAAATCAATTCCATTAGTTACGCTACGCGGGATCATTATTACGCTACACACACATATACACATATACCCACACATACATTCATACTCACACACATACACACACGCAAAAAAGAGGTATATTAAAACTCTGTTTTTTTTATTGTGTTCTTAATTACATGAAGATTTTTTTTCTCAAATAAGCCTTATTTCTGTTAAAAATGTAATCTTCCTGGATCAGAGAACATTATGTATTCATTAAAAGATTCCTTCAATTTGAATGTTATTTCGTACTGTGATTGTACTTCGTAATCATTAGATCGCTGGAATCAAGAGGCTTTCTCGGGAATTTCTCAATAGAAGGAATCTAACAAAGATGTCCACTGGTATTGAGCTTTAGAACTCATATATTAACTATAACATATTAATTTAAAAGTATGTAAAAATAACTTTGGTGATAATATAACGAATATGTTTCTCCACAGTGATGCTTCTAAAATGACGAAACTTTTTTGTTTTCTTTGACTTTACGAAACTCCGACTAAAGATTGGCTTCTTAATTTCAAAACTTCTTGAGGTCTTCCAAAACTCCACCAGTTAAATATTCCTAACTTATGAACTTTATCAGGCTGCTTTACTTTGAAGAAATCTTCATTTGCTGTTTATTTACTGCTTGTAATAATTATTCTGTAATTATAAATGGGTTTTAATTATAATTACATCCACGGTTAGGCAACCCTCACCATCAACCATAGGAGTCACATTATTGATGGATGACCGGGTTTTGCACCTTAAGTTTCTTCTGATGATATACAAAAGAAGTTATTAATTATAACATATATTAGATATACATTGACAAAGGAGATTTGATTAGTCTCTGATATGATAAACTAATACCTGTAAATTAATTAATTAAATCTTAATCAATACCAATGTATGTACAAAGCAAATATTATTATTATTACAATGGCATAGAAATCACAGATAGACCATCTTACAACTCAAATGCCAACGTGTTATTTAATTGCTTGCACACGCGTGCAATTTGCAATTAAAAAAACTAGAAACCTTTAGCTTTAGCAACGCTGTGAATTGCAAATTAATTCATCCCTCAAAGCTGTACATTGGCTGGGTGTTAAATTGCAGCTGGGAAAACAAACCTCAAGTATTCACAGAGTTCTGACATAGGTATCTTGTTTATCTAATGAAGATTGACTTTCATAGTTTACAATGGCGCGTCAACCAGCTATCCTTTGACAGGTGTATCAAATTGAATAGACCTGGCAAGTGAAACCTGAACCTGTTTCAACCTAAAACAGTCTCGACTCAATAAACGATATGTCTGGAACCCAGCAGAGCAATGTGTGCTTTGAGCGGTATTCATGTAGCAGTAGTATGAAGAATCTCTTAATTAGTAAAATTTTACTTACAACCGGTTGTCGGATCTGTGTTCATATGAAATTGTTTTACATCCTTCTTCATACAAGCGTTTATTTTTTTATATTATTTTGTTATTGTTTCTTTGGCAATGACTTAATGATGATCAAGCTTTTTGTTTTTGTCTTCGAAGATATTGTCTTCAAGAAATATATAAACATCTTGAGTTCGAAGCTTTTTACTTGCTACACTTATTAGCTACTTATAATATTTATTGTAGAGAAATCTTGTTCTAAATTATTTAAAATAATTTACTGCTAATATGGTTTTTAAATATTTCGTTAAATATTTTTAAAGTTATATTATTAAAAAAAATGTCAAAACGTGAAAGAACCTACATGCAAATGAAGAATAAGAAAGTAGGTACCACTAAACTGAGTGCTTGTTTCAGTTCCAACAATGAGTGAGACTGGCATGAGGGGGGGCAGGCGCATCCCCACCCCCTTCCCACCCCCCAAGGATGTGCATCATAACAGGTAAGCAATATTGCCATCGACGAAGCTAAGTCCTGCAACAGCTGCATCAATTGGCTTACAGGTCATCTACTAAATTAATTTTTATATTAGTATTAGAGTTGGGTATATCATTAAACTAGACAATAATAATAATAAAATAACTGAAAAAATTACACAAATTGACCTAATTCCTTAAGTAAGCACTTTATTTGCTTTTGTTAAGGGAGTTAGACAACTATACAAATACATAGAAATACATGTTATAAGTACTCTGAATGTACTTAAAAAACGACATAACTTAGAAATACGCACAAATATGCTCATCCCATACTAGTCTGTCCCTGTCTGGAATCGAACCTGAGCTCTTTGCGCCGCTAAACGTTAGGCGTCTACGGTACCCACTCGACCAACAGGGCGGTTAAAATTAAACAATCGTTATTAATACCTTGAACCAATTTCTAACATACAGCGTAGATGTAAGTTAGTCAGTAAATCAATATATTCCATATCTAAGATAAATCCTTAAGTAGACTGTTATCAAAACAAAGAAGCGTTTTAATTTTAAACAATATTTTGTAAGTGATACTCTTGAAATCTGATAGCATATTTCAACTCTTCACCACACGTCCAGCTCTGAACAGTACCTATATGTAACATGGACCATTATGGAAGATAGATTGATATGACCGAAATGATGACAGGGTTAAGTGAACAAAATAATATCAAATGAATGATGTTGTATGCACGGCCTGATATGTTTTTATAATATAAGAGAAACCTACGTTTGTTTGTAATTTATAATACACCTAAGTATCACTATTCCTTCCAGTTATAAAAGATAGGTACTTTAATACACCACGCTGCTCTACTGTGCTCCATTGCAGGTAAGATATAGAATTTCACCCTTACGATGGTTTCCTTCTGTCTTGAGTCAGACATATACATAGTTATAAATATTCAACAAATATTAAGTTGCCGCTGGGTTTGAACCTGGGATCAAGAAAGGTATACACAACACTATTAAAAACTTATGAATTTCTTTGCACTGTTATTTAAGTATTATTAAAACGATTATCCGCTCGCTTTTATATCGATATTAAAAACTGCAATCGAGTTTGAACACGAAATAAATTTAACGTTACTAAATTATTGAGTTTGATTGTACCTGCAGTATCGTCGTAAAAACTTATCTTCCATTTAACTTGGAACTGCTTTAGCATTTGAATAGCTTTTGAATCTTTATGTTCGAATACTTTTGTAAGAAATTAAAGTTTGGAAATAAACGGTCAAGGGAAGCTTTCCGTCTTTGATTCTGAGTTTACTGTATTTGAATAAGCTATTGGTTTTATTACAATTGTACTCGATATAATTCAACATACTACTTCTACTTACTCTACATTTGTCTATATTTTAAGCTTTACTGACATCCTCTAGAAGGTTAATACATAAAAGTAATGTTTTAATATATCTTTAAACTTGTATAGCCATGTTAAGCTTATTAAAGTTTAAATGTAGAATGAAAAATAAATCGATAAGGGCAAGGATTCGAATCCGCGACCTCTAGAGCGACATCAGAGTGAATTAGTATTTTTTTTGTATTTAACTTTTTTTGAACCCTACGATTTACTATTAACGGTGATGCTGTGAAGCCAAAAGATCTAACAGATCTTTTAACAGCTATCCTAGTTATTCAAAACACGTTAAAACAGAGTGAAATCCAATTAAAAATTACATACCAAATCGCAAAAGCCAAGAGAAGTCACAGCAAACACCTAGTATGTAAGTAATGTATGTTGTTTTCATCTGACGTGACATGAATGAGATTCATATTGATTAGTACTTTGAGAGGAATTATGATACAGAGGTCTGGATGCTGCGAAGCGAATGAAGTCTGCGATCTGACTTCAATAAAACCTACTGCTGTGTTGATTCGTTCGAAGTGAAGTTACAAATTGGTTTTTCGAATTGTAAAACTTTATTCGAAATTTGTTTCGACTTTTAATTTGTTATATTTGTAAACAATGATGGGTAGTTAGTTATCCATAAATGATAATCTATAAATTACTTTTGTAAAATATAACTAATAATTTTAATGAATTTATGCATAATTTTATGTATAATATTATCAATAAAAAAGTAATGTACTTATAATATTTATGTTTTTATATGTATTTTATATTTCGTTATAATAATGTAAATTTAAAAAGCCATTAAAAATAAGAGTAAATAAAAACTAAGTAAGTTTCTGTACAAAATATAATAGTTATTTGAACTGTAGAGAAGATATAGTTGATATTATCTTACATTCCTTGTTAGACATAATAGTTATTAAATGATTTCATACAAGTGCAAGGTGGGGTAACAGGAACCTTAGTAGGTACATAGACTGCGCTGAAATTCGATATAATAACCTTGTGGGAGATACTGTCGTATCGTCTGTACGTAACAAAGCTTCGGATAATATTTTTCAATATCATATTTTACTATTAATACTAATTTCCTTTCAAGTTCCATTAAATTTTATTATAATTTTAAAATTCAGTTATTTTTATGTACAAATGTTGTTTGCGACTATTTGGTACACAAAGGTAATTGGAAAAGTTTTAATATGCTTTTGAACTAACCTTGTTATCAATTATTTAGTCAGTATTATCATTTGGGAAAATAAAAAAATATTTTAGAAAACGAGATTTTGACTTGTTGTGTATAATTCTATATTAATAAAAGTTTATAAAACCATAGTAAAACACATCAAAATCGCTTTATCCCTTTCGTAGATTATGTGCAATTCTTTTTGTATTATGTAATTGTAAATAAAAATCATTTCTATTTATTACACACACATTGTCACGTATTGACACACACACAGCAACACAGTAGAGTGTGTCAACGCTATGATAACCAGTTATTATCTCTTTCAATAGTATATCATCTTAAACCGATGTATCATTCATAATAACAGCTGATAACCCTTCACAAAAGACCGATTACTTGTGGGTGGCCTGTGTATATATATGTATAGTATTTTGTAATTGGGACGTGTGTCTGTACTGCTTTTAGTATACTCCTGATATTAATTTCTCTATATTTTCTTATTTTTTTTTGTTTTGCTAAAAAAAACTTGTTTCTTTTTTTTCTGTGCTAATAAAATAAAATAATAAAACTTGTTTTTTTGATGGTTTTTTGGTTATTTAGTTATGAAACATATAAAATATTTATTTCATTTGTACTAGAGATGCGCCGAATATTCGGTATTCGACATCTTTTTAACTATTTGTATTCGGCCAAATTATTCGGTTTAGGTGCTGAAAATATTCGGTTCGAGTATTTCTATTTTCTTGGCTACACGACACGGTAAAGAACTGAGAGAGAAAACTAAGATTTAAGTTATATTGTAAGTCAAATAAATTCTATAAATAATGTGTTGAATAATGCTTAATATGTAATATAAAGCCATTAAGAATCAAATCAACATTTATCTTGAAAAATATCAGGTCAACATATTTATTTTAATATTCTTAACCTATAATTAGTATTTAGTATAGTCAACATTTATTTTCAACCTTAAATCAGCATTTGTTTATAAACCTCAAAAAATCAAGTCGTTCGGTAGAACGACGACGGCGATTGTTTGTCCGCCTGACCCGACCCCGACCGATGACTACCGAACGACTTATTTTATTTTTAACCAGAAATCAACATATTTATTGCATATCTAGCCAGAAGCCACAATTAACATACTTGTTAGAACCTGTTTATGAAAAACAAATAATGATATGGTAAACTAAATAATTTCGGTTCGGTAAAAGTTATTACCGAATAATATGCGGCATTCGGTTATTCGGTGAAACCACTATTCGGCGCATCTCTAATTTGTACTTATATAAAATATAACTAGAATTTTTTTGATACCAATTTGATATTTTGTTTTTTTTTGTTACTAAACACGTTTGTATATAAAATATGTCTCGGTTATATATATCTTGTGTTATTTATCTATATATATTAAATATAACCTTCCGTCGTTATATGTCGTTTGTTATATCCCGTATGTTATATTATATTTTGTCGTTTCCTTCCTCTTCGTAAATACATCCACTACACTATTTCACATTAATGAATAAAATGTTTTTATCATATAAATACTCAGAAAGTTTCAAAAGTTGTGGTTTCTAATAAAAATATTATAACTAAAGTAATAAAGTAGAAAGTTTTAAAAATTATAATTTTTGTTTTTAAAGTTTTTACTTTAAATTGCGGAAACCGCCTTCGGTTTTCTTTGGGTTTTTTATTTAGGACATTTTAGATTAAAGATGTAAATTAGATGCTTCGAAGCTTAGCTTTTTATAAAATATATAACTTAATATATATGTGTATGTATATATAGAACATTTATTAATATGGCGTAACGGCAAAAAATCTTCATGCTGACATTTTAATAAAATTAAAATATAAAATTGCAATAGCAATTTGCAATTAAGTACGTCAAAGGCTTTACAAAAAAGCACTGGTCAAAGTCAAGTTTAAAACTGTCCGTGTGTATGAAAAAATATTAAAAGTAAATATTTAAATAACGATGCGTTTAAAATTAATGCACCTCATATGAGCGGAGTTTTCGATGACAGCGTATAATAAACACACGTGTTGGGGCGTGGTGCAAGGCATGAGAGGTCAGCGATTGTGATAAAATATTGTAAGCAATATTCATGGAAAGTATATAAAATTCAACTGATTCGAGAACTTTTTCTTTTTGAAGCTGGTAAACCTATATAACTAAAACTGTCAGGATGGCCGAGTGTTGCTTCCGCGCTATTTTCATCAATTGTCAATTTTAATAAATAAAAATAAATACAATTTGGATTAAATGAAATAATTGTAGTACATATAAAGATCTTTATTTTTTATATACCTATTTGGTGGAAATTTTATAATTTTATTTAGTATGGAGGTATATGAAATTATTCCGCTCTTAGCTTATGCCTTTCACCGTTGTTAAAGTTAAAAAGTGAACAGACTCCATCGTATTTCTTATTAATAATGTGTGAACTCCCGAAATACATGCGTTATGGTTTTTATTGAGCCTTTCACGGTTTTTGTGAACAAAAAACTCAAAATGGGCAAGTAATCTCTGTGGGTTGGTTTTTCTTAGTAAAGCTGATATAGAATGAGGTTGATAAATGTTGTTTAAGATATAAAATTATCTTGAAACACAGTGACCTTTTAAGTCGGAGATATTTAAAAATGTATTTATAAGCAGTAACGGAGGATAAGTATATAAATAATTATGTTAAACATTTTTAGGACATTGCAAGGCTAGGTGTAATATGAAAGCCTGTTACAATAAAACTAGAAATTTTAGTGAGTTTTTTTTAATTTGATAAGATGGTTGATGTTTTTGTTAGAACAGATAAAATAGCGACTACTGCTAGAAAATATTAAAATTGTACAATTACTATTTTATATCTGAAAACAATATTATTTTTGTAATAACTGTATATGTAAATCGAATGCAGAAATCCAAAGCCGCGACCTTTGGAAAATTGTGCCGTCGCTCTACCAACTGAGCTATCGTATCGCTAACCTAGTCGGTGTTTTTAGCATATATATATATATATAGTGTTTATATATATATATATATATAAGTGTATTTATCAGGACGGTGGTGACATCTATTAGACTTCTTTCGAAAATCCTAACCAATGTTCCTAACTTTCTAGTATAGATAAACATTGAAATTACGCTACAATCGAAATATATGCATGAAACTATTTATATTCAACAAAAACATATTTTACACATATTATATATACAGATATATATCTGATTATACTAGAGATATTATTTAATGACAAAGGGTAGAGACCATTATGATTCCTCATTAAAGTAATCGAGATGAGTTGATTACCATTTCAAAGAATTGCAAGTTCATCCAGTGACCCCTAGACTTGCACAAGTACAGTATCTCTCTTGCTTTGGGGGTTCAACTTTGAAGTATCATCCACAACCCAAGAGTTAGAAAAAATCAATGAGACTCCTTTATTAAGTTTAAATTTATAACCTTTCTATGAAAATCTTTCTGAATCATAAAATGCATTTAATTCATATTTTAATTAATATTTTGCAGTCCTTTCACTTACCACATCCATTATGTTACGTGTTATTTACCTATATATTATATATATACCTATATACTACCAAACAAAGCCTTCGAACATTATCCTATATATTATCAGTGTCGTTTCTAGTGTCTGTGTGTTCGTGTCTCTTCAATCCTGCGATACCCATTGATGCGACCTCAGTCTGGACAATGGTCTATACAGCCTCAGACATCAAATAAAACGATAGATGATTATTAAACTCTGATTAAAAGAATATTTTCATCATTGTCAGTTTGGGATTTTTTTAATTACAGGTTGGATATTTATGAGACTGGGTTAGACGTTGGACGTCTTTGTCTTCTTGAATTTTAACTTGTCACAGGTGTCGCAGAATTTTAACGAGGTTTCAATTTTCGAAATGAATTCTCTGTAAACTTTTATAGTAAGCTCAGATCCTATATATTTTGTGCTTTTAAGAAAGTAGATGTCATCCGATAATTTGTCCGCGTCTCCCAAAAGTTTTAACTAAATTGTTTCAGAAAAAACCTTCCGTCAACTTTTTTCCCAAAGGAGATGAATTTCGGGTCAAAAGATCTCGAACTATCTCTATGATGTAGAGAGGCGATATTACCGAAATTTCAACAGGTGATAGAAGAATATACTCTCGTATTATTATTATTAGTATTTTTTATTTAAAATCTAATAACTGATTCTGTCTTCCAATCTAGTCCTCGTGGTCAGGATGGCCGAGCGGTCTAAGGCGCTGCGTTCAGGTCGCAGTCCACTTCTGTGGGCGTGGGTTCGAATCCCACTTCTGACAATCTTTTTACCCTGTAAATAAATGTCTTCAAGATTTGAATACATTTAATATTAAATTCACCTCAATTAATAATATAATATTTGTTATCAGTCAGTTTATTTATGAGGCAACTGATAACACATCAAAGATCCGACAGAATAGACCACAGAGCATTATCTAAATTGATAAAGATATTAATTTTTAATTACTAAGGTTAGAGATCAAGAACATCATTTGATAAGAGATGAATCAATCTTAGTTAAGACATCTTAAATTATTTCTTATAAATACCGAGAAAGACTATGTGAAGACTCCCCTCAGTGTCTTCTTATAAAGATTATTTATACCTATACATATTGTTGTAGGTATGTCTGTGCCAACTTAAAATATATAGTATTATATGTTTCAGAGTTTGTATGTAGAGGTAATGTTTCTTTGTGGTTATGTATGTATGTAGTATATACTGCATTGTTTTCAATGTAGTTTCGTTTGTAAAATATTTTCGTATGTTTTTTTCATTATTTTCATTTGAGTACTTATAAGTTATTATTTTTTTAATCTGTAGAGTTTTAGTCATTTTAGGCTTTGTAAATATGAGAGTATCATAGAACTAGTGGTATGTTAACATCTTCTATTCTTCTATTAGTATCATACAGTACTCGAATTCCATTTTTTTTTACATACCAGATATCATATATGACTGCGACTTAATAGTCTATACTATAAAAAAATATATATTAATAAGCAAAAAGAGTATCCAAGAAAATTTATGGATTTTTTTTGGGGTGCTTTTTTTACCTACCCTACTACCTACCTACCTACCACATACCCTTTGAAAACGGAGGAACTAGAATCGTACATTTCATAAATGCAACAAATATTTATTAATAAAACAATATTTTAAATATATATAAAACAAATATTCATTATATTCAAGTTTGTAGTAAAACTAAAACTAATGCAATTTAATACTTGATTTGTTCTCGAGTTTAATTTCCAAGTTGTAAGAAGACAGCTAACAGGCTCTATGGCTATGGTGTGATGTTCCTCTGAAGGCTGTGAAGGTAACACGATCAGAACATCTATAACTTATATAGAGAAGAGAAACTACTTGGTATCTTTCTTGATTCACTTATTATAATTAATTTATGAATCTATCAATATATTTTATATTAATATTATATATTTTAAAGGGAAGACGATTATATATTTTTTATTCAAATAGGAATTGTGTTTTTTATTGTTTTGATATAACTAGTTTAGATTAGTTAATTTTATTTATAGAGCATATTTTGTCTATTTATCGTTATTGATTGAGTTTTATATTACGTAAGAATATAAATAATAACATATATTCAAGTTATTTTTTCAACAAAAGACCTTAATCAGTTACAGTTCTGTTCAAATTATATAATTTATTTTTAGTTAAACATTTCCTCTGGCTCTGTTTCATAAGTTTCCTAATTTAATGTGAAATTTACGGTAACTTTTACAATATTTTCCGGTCACATTACATAATGATGTCATAAATTCTTTAATGAAGAACACTGATGCCTTCTCTTGGATCCTGGATTTTACTGGTTATAGGAAAGTTATTTGTGTGTACGTATGTGTAACTATGATTGTAAGTACAGAATTAAGTATTTATATAAAGAGCATTAAGTAAGTAGGTATCTACTTTCGTGTAATCTTGTTAAAATACACAAATTTTAAAAATTTTAGTGAATATGTAATGTATTTATCCTACATCTAATAATAACTGTTATAAGAATAAGCTATTTACTTTATTTGCTAATGTCAATAGACTATTTTATATTTATGTACATGTTCTTCGATACTAGCGAGCCTGACAAACGTTGGTCTGCCCAGAAAAGAAAACCAAAACCCTTTAACACAGTCTTAGCGCCACTTATCAGTTCTAATTGTAAATCTAAATCACAGACTCAAAAAAGGTCCGTCTAGGAATTCAGTGACAAATACACGAACAGAATAGAAAGAACCTTCAGAGATCAATTAGAAAAACATTCCTCAAATACGTATTGAGTGAAGTATGTCTACGTAGTCTCAGGTTTAGTTCTTGTTCTTTCCCGAACTCAATAAAATTGACTTCACACAAATTCGCGCTCAATCGCTAAAACAAACGCGTTATTGTCAACGCCGATGTCCGACGTCCGGTGCTCCCTT
This sequence comes from Napeogenes inachia, assembly GCA_959347355.1. Lineage (NCBI taxonomy): Eukaryota > Metazoa > Arthropoda > Insecta > Lepidoptera > Nymphalidae > Napeogenes > Napeogenes inachia. The sequence goes on along the minus strand of OY365795.1, from coordinate 1,889,292 downwards.
TGATGCGCCATGTGGTTCCGGCGCACGTGCCAGCATTGAGCTGGTCAGTTATGGCTTTTCTGAGTACGTGTACACCAGGCGGCGTCTCAGAAATAAACATACCACAATATGACCTATTACAGTCGCATAGGTACCAGAATTCCTTGATTAGATTCAGGCTTCAATTCTTGAAGACTGTTCAGATATTCACTCAATGAGAAATGTTTTATATTTAAGGACTGCTTTGGTTAGACGAGGAACATTAAGATGGAAGTAATTATATGCTGTATGTTGTAGGGATAGAGACTGATTTCCTATGAACGTATCACGATACAAACACACACATACATAAGTCACCTTTTAAAGTTTAAGTATCAATGAGGTGAGTTGAACGTCGACAAGACATGGCGTGAGTACAGACAGACAGACTATCATTAATATATATGTATTTACCTTGATGTACAATCTACAATTAGACCATTTATGGATATATTGAAGAACATATTTTTTTATACCTAGTTCTGATTTTTTCATTTTAATGTTGAACTGAATTTATTAATTTTGTTATAAAAGTATATATTTTTTACATATTATTATATCATATTTTATTAGAAATATTTTCCGTCCTATAAATTGCATTCTCTTGAAACTTTTCAGAATTATTTAATATACTTAATTCTTGTACAATATTGAAATAACGCACAATACCATAACGTTATAAATAATTCAGATTAATGCTATAAGTACTTAATACAAAATAAAAATTAATTCGCGAGAAAATATTTTTTAAGCATGTGAAGATCAAAGATACAGGAAGCTTTCGATGAGTTATTCTTTCATTTATAAACAACGCGAAATGTATTAGTCATAAAACTCGTACTCTGAATGAACTGAAACCAATAAATATTAACATAACACCCAAAAGTCCTATTAAATAAGAAATAATTTATCTTAAGTTGTACTTAAACATCCACTTCTCTTCAAAACTATTTAATATTTATGATTTCCCATAATCCGAAATGAATTACAAAAATTATCAAACTCCAGCAAAATATCGAATAGAAAATGGCTGCCCAAATATCGAGGGGTCTTAATCGGTACGCACTGTATGATAATAATAGCCTGGGGTAAGCTATTGGGGTCCGACCATTTGATCGCGGTTAGCGAATGATAAGGTCCCAAAATTGCATCTATTGTCTATGGAACGATGATGAATGCTTACGACAGATACTTTTTAGCGAATTTTGCAGTTTCTTTCTACATTATGCCTTTATGAAACGAGATTTTGTTGAATATTGCTTTAAAATCTGCTTTTTATAATAGATTTATTTAGAAAATACATACTATTGTGTTTATTACTTAGTGATACTTCCGACAATTGTTTTATATATTTTTTTTTATATACAGTAAAGTACTGAATGAGATTGAAATTTGTTTGTTTTGTTCAACAACTTATTATACATTGTAATTGAACAGTGTAACGCCATCTATTGGCTACAACGAATATTTAAAAACTTACAGACTTTGTAGGTCCCATACTCACCGTCAGGTAGCTCTGTGCAGTGTAAATGTAGTTTCATTGCTAGATGGCGGTAGCTTAAAACTTTTGTAACATACATTAATGTAGATCTTTTAAAATACCTACATTACTTTTTTTTACAATTTATTATGTTAATAATCAATATAAGATATATTGAAGAAGGAAGTTTTGTTTGATAGTTAAAGGGGTTAACTATTTTATACCTCTATTGTAATGTAATTAAATTGTATTTAATATTGTCTAAGATAGTTATCATTTAGTAGTATAGTTGATTGCAGCTCTTCATCTGTACTCGGGAGGAGAATAGCTTGAGAACAATAAATCACTTCACACACAATAATGTCCATTGAATTGAATTCCTGAATACCTGACGTCCAGATATGTTCTAATAGTCTTCGTTATATAATATTATATATCTATATCCAAATATATAAGTATTACATGAATAGGTATTACCACTATTACCTGTAACTTATTTCTTGCCATCGAATTAAATCTGACCTATTAACTTTTGTCAAAGACATACTACAAGATTACAAAATAAAAATATATATATAAAATGAACAATTTGTCAATACGGCAAATCTCGAACCTTAGATCCACTTAGATCTCGTTCCATCTCTCTTCAAATTGAACTAGTGTGTCACTGCCCTCTTTAATAAATTATCTTATGTAATATAGTCAGTCTACAGTCCATGTAATTAATAGTAATTCGACTTCTATCAAAAATCATAACGAAAATTATTTACAATTTAAATAAGCTTTACATGCTTAAACGTGTAGAGATTTTCAAATTCCAATCTCTGTTATTGCATCTTTTTCAAAGTTAGAAACACTGGTTATGATCTGGTCTGAAGCTTGTATACGGGTTGGCCCGACAGGGAGGGCCAGGGCCGGAACCCGCTCACTACCTACGTTCGATCCTCCTTTATCTCCCCCAGTTCCTCTGAGGATATCAACTCGTATGTAATTGTTTTAGTGTTACACTTATCCTCGGTCAACGATTACATTTTTTGCTCATTTGCAATTAATATTAATACTTATTATAATCTCAAAAAGCCCTGCGAAGTTGTAAAAACTTTTAAGGGTTTTGAGGGTTTTTATTACAATGTCACATTTAAATCACAAAGCTAAATCTCTTGTCTGTATGTCATCCATAACCCAACAATCCCTGAACCATTTTAGTAATCTCACTCAAGATGCAAACGGTAACCGGATAGCTTTTGCTGCATAAATTGGGTATTGTGACATGAAACAAGACGACATCGATAAGCTTTGTGTAATATTGTATGATACCTTTGAGTTCTGACACACTAGGAACTAGACTGTCTGAATATCTATCACTTCCCATTATCATGTAACCTGAAATTTCGAGATTATTATAGAAATTATTTATAGTTATATTCTTATATAACAATAAATAATTTCTATAATAGTATCATTTAATCACTTAGTGCGATTCAGATTATTATTTTTTTATTATTTGTTTATTTACTTAAGAGTAGTAGACTTAGTTATTTTAATACATAGACATTTTTATGTTTTTTATTATAATTTTTTTTATTAATTTCTACTTTTATCCACAGACACGTCGCCCGGAAACTTTTCGTATTTAGTTTGTATTTGTCAGATTAATTGTTGAATTTTGAGATAACATACTCAACAAGAAGTCTGTCAATTAAAAAACTATATTAGTGAGTCCTTTGCACAGTAATTATATATATATATATATATTTAATTAATTTATTTATATATCCATATGTACAATGTTATAATATGAAGTATTTAAGTATTTGCATTTTTTTTATTTATTTTTGTTTCAATTGAGACCTTACAAAATGACGATAAACACAAAATAACGTTTCGTATACGATTATTATTTTAGTTTATGAGTATCTCTTTTTGTTCTAGTTATATAATATCTACTGTGACAATTTTAAGTTACAGCCCTGTGACGGACATATCAACATACAGATATACATGTATACAGTAAAATTTTATTAATTAGCTTCCGTAGCCATTCCTTGGATATGGAACCCTAAAACCATAAAACCTAAACTTTAGTGCTATCAGTTCAACCAATTGATTATAATTAAATCGATATTTTCCATTTCCTATAATAATAAGATTTACAAACGAGCTTAAAAAGATGGATTTCCCTATACTTATATGTATATCAAAATATAATCCATGTTTATATTACCTAAGTATATTTATATATTTCAACAACTACGAGACTCATTTTCCAAACTATTTTACTAATATAAAATTTCATTTTTCAGAATTATATCTTTTAGTGTTATGTAATCGAGTTTAGAATTAGTTTTAGTATTATATAACCGTGGTAGATAGTAAAGAACAGTTTGTTAGTATATATATATATATATTGGGAAAAAATACATAAATACCGTCGTTCTACCAACTGAGCGATACGGTAGCTCATTTGGTAGAGCGACGGGACGGTTTCCCAGTAGTCGCGGGTTCGAATGCCTGCCCGTATCGGTTTCTTTTTCATTCTATATTTATATTTAAAAAAAGTATGATTTTAATTTGTACTTTTAATATCATTTAACTATTAACACACTTCTAAAACCAATAAATTGAAAAAGCAAAAATTCGGAACGTTAGTTAGTAAAATAATAAAAAAAAACATATTATAATATAATTAGTATAAATTCTTTTCATGTGTATAAATTTAAAAAACAACAAGTTAAGTCACCTGGAAAAACATTGTTTTTGTGATTTGAATAAAGCACGAAATCTATTTATAATATTAAATAAGTATAAACTATTACAAGCTGCTCAATTTGTCGAGTGTCATATTCGACATATAACATCCACATATAATATATGTATAAAAAGTTGCTGTAGGTACCTTTTTGTGTACAATCCTCGATGAAGTCCTGTAAGTAAGGACTAGACGAGTGGTACTAAAATATATTATCTATATAAGTGGGAAGAGAAGTGCTCAGTATGTAGCATGTCTGGTAAAGAATAATTAGACTTTATCTGAAGTTAATGTTATAATTTCTTCTAGGGATGTTACTTGGATAATCGGGAAACAATGTTGCTATATACAAATCTATAATAATGCAAAATAAACTTATTTTTTCACTTGAATATTCGGCTGTTACATTTTTTGTCTATTTGTTTTAAATAATTTCAGTGTGGCCTACATATTATATCAAGAGACTGAATGTCATTGTCAACTATCTGAATAATCTGACACTGACAGTATTGTGACAGTCATTGTTAAGTCACCCTGAGTTCACTGCGGTAGATATGACATACATGTTATCTTGTTATTGAAATACGTTTTTCTCATATGAATGACATATCAGTGTTTTATGAGGCTATGACATTTTATTTATAAAAAAAAGATAAAGTAAATTCGATTACACATGTATTATGTATTGCAGTGTTCTTAGAACAGTTTTCTCAGACAATTTTCTCTTAAAATATTCTAGAAAGATAATGCAAATTCGTCTCTTGTCAAGCTCTGGGCAAGGTTTAATTAAATTTAACTGCATTTGTAATATTCAACTTATTTCTTCGTTAAATGTAAAAAATAGAAAATGTTCTAATTACTCGCGTCCCCTAATATTTTGTTATTGTATACAAAGACAAACAGACAGTGTAGTTTGGAAACATTTTGACAGATGTTCGTGCATAGTTATTTTTATTGCCGAGGGTGTAAATTACACCCGCCATCTTTGAAATGTCAATTATAAACGGTTCGCGGGTGAAAGTGAATTTGAATTATGGGTGTTTCTGAGTAATTGTGATTTCACGGGTTTTATTTAGTTTTCTAATTGAATCATTTATGCTTCTGTTTTTGTACAATTTAGTATTATTTTGTTGTTTGTTTTTGTTTGGATTCCATAATAGTTTAAGTAAATTCTTAGGTTTTTTTTATATAGGCACAGTAAAAAATATCAGGACGCTTAAAAGTAAAATTAACTTATAAGTTGAACTGATAAATACAAAACATGATTTTAATAACACCTTTTGTATAATAGAAATTACACACACAAGCGCTAAATATTCTATAGTATATATAATGTATGTGTGTGTAAGACACAATTTTCCACAGTAACGTATAGTACCGGTAATGTTGGCACAGACTTGTGCAAGTAATAATAACAACAGTTAGAACAGATTGCTGCATCATTTTATTAACAGTATTGAGAACAATAATGATTGTTCCGGAACATGAAAATTAAATCAAATTACTGCGTTTAAACATGAAACATGTCTTAAAGATTGTACTTAACGTCCATTTTCCATACATTATGAGTTATTTTAATACGTATAAATAAGGTTTTTAGTTTCTAAGGTAATTTCAAATTTGTGACAGATATTAGTATTATATATTCGTAATTTTAGTAGATTTTGGTGTCTGTATGTTCAGATCAAAATTTTTGATTTCACGTAAAAATATTGAGGCAAGTAAAGATGTCTTCGATAAATACAAAATATTTACATAAAATACTAAATATATATATAAAGGGGAAGAGTTGCTTTTTAATTTTAAAACTAATCTTCTTTGGAAGTAATAGTCGTATTTGAATAAAATCATTGATTGGTAACCGTTGGGTTATCACAAGATAAAAGATCAAAACCCTTACGACCTATTAGATAAAAAATATGGTGAATGACAATACTATTTCTTTGCTAGGATATAATAATATGTTTGAATGTTCATGTCCAAGTAACGCCTGTAGTCCAGTTAGTTAAGTATTACTGTTACAGAACACACGAGAACAATAATGGGGGGAGTGACATGGGAATCGTTTGAACAGATCAGCGGTCGTGACACTGTCAGACACAGACAATCTAGACACGGTCTAGATACGGTCTAGATATGTCTGTAGACTTACCGCGTGATGGCAACATTGTGAGAAGAAAATACTGGAGGAAAATGAGAAGTACAATAGTTGTTTAGAATATTTTAATTGTATGTTGGTTTGTTTCTTTCTATCTTAGATCTTCTATCTCGATTTGATTTAGATGTCTTTTTAGGATTACCTTCATCAATTTCGTGTCCTTGGAAAGAATTGCAAAAATACTGAAAACAACAAAAGGAAGATAGAGAAAACAATGTCAAATCTGTAGTTAAAAGGTCAAATATGGCGAAATAAAGATACTTTTCGTTAGCATCTTTATTAAAAAGTGTTGGATAAAATAATTTTAACATATTCTAATATTTGATATTATTATCCTAAAACAACAATACGTGTGGTCCCTCTGCGAGCGTGTGATCTGCTTTAGAAAATATACTAATTCTAATTCGCGATGCCCTCTGTAGGTACCTACTTGTAATACATTATAGAACTTATTCCTTACCTTTAAAGTATATATTGCTTTGATAGATATTATTTTAAATAGCTTTGTAGGTCCTCCTCATTGTTTTCATAGAACCAGGTTGTGTCGTGCGTTTTGTTATTAAATGTCACAGCATGACCGTGTAGTATAGGAGCTGATGGAGAGAATAATTCAAAAATTTATTGCGTCTATTTATCACTCTAAATAACATAACTATTTCAATTTATTGAAATGTTAGTCAAAGGTGAGATTTAGGTTAGTTAAATGTTTGTATTATTTTTTAACCATGATTGCAAGCAACTGGAAATGTTACACCAATTGTCAATTAAATTTCTCAAAATAATAAAATATTAGATAAAAATTCTAAAGCTCTCATACTATAAAGTATAAAGCAAACCAAATGAGATGAAGATTTAGTGTAACAGTTCTATTGTCTGCACTATATGAGCCTCTGTCAATAACATGTGATGAAATAAGATCTTTAAATATGATTGGGTCACATATATAGTATTTATTAATACTCCTTAAATATACTTTATACATAATTGAAGATATATTAATATTCTTTGAGGACTTAAGAAGTTATTTAATATCATGAAAGCTATTACTTTGTCAATTTGAATTTGTTGACAAAAAATCTCTTTACTTGCTCAGCAATGTCTATGATATAAATAATATTAATTTTTATTTATTTATTATTTTAAGTGCTATACTCATAGCTAGGCTATTAAATAATCTGTATTAAGGAGTATATAGTCCGGGAAATTATAAAATGTATGTTTTAAATAAATATAGAATGAAAAATAAATCAAGTGTAGACTGTCAAATTCACCGCAGCGACACGGTAGCTCAATTATTATAGCGACAGGACGATTTCCGCGGTCCATGGTCGCGGGTTCAAATCCCTGGCCATATCGATTTATTTTTCATTATACAATTATTTCAAATTATAATAAATTTACAGGGATGTGCATGTTTATACATATAAATATATTTCAAAATTTATTCAATTCTAAATAGTCGTACTCTTAAGTGCAGTCAAGAAATGTCATAAAACGTCATAAAAGGTCATCTGCTGAAGAAACCCTAACATGGCATTCTAAGAACTATCTTGAGTCAACACAACGCACTGGCGTCAACAGGGAGGCTTACCAATGCTATGTCTTCTTTAAAGTTTAAGCTGAATATTCCTTATTACACTAGAATAATAAATATAAACGATAATTTAGAAAAACCTATGAGGGTGAAATAGGGGATAAAACTTATATGAGGTTTCTTTGCGCTGGTGACAAACATATAGACTATATTATTATATAAACGGAATTAGGCAACCCATATAGTGATCATGTAATAAGGGTATAAATTAATTGGCAACAGCGCTGGTACCACCCATGACCCAGCACAGCTAGAATATTAATAAGAGACTGCCTCGGGCGAGTCAGCCCCCTGTGACCACAGCAGACATTACTATCAGTTCACACGAGTTTAATTCGAATTATTATATAATTATTATAATATAAGCAAGGAGTTGGTATATTGATTTTACGAGTTTTGAATAGTTTCAAAGTGCAAAAAATATAAGTATACACACAATATCTTATAGATATTGTATATATTAAGTTATCTTGTAAGTTATTAAAAATATAAATGCCTACTAAATATACGATGAGTTTCACTAGTAATGTTTTGTAGGAAGTTATAGTCAAATGGCGATGAACTGAAGTGTCTCGTCTAACAGCGTTACCGTTACCTTAGGGGACACGTCTCACGTCTTAGTTTGATAGTTGAATTATTTAATATATTGTAAGTTTAGGATATGTTAGCTCAGATCCCGAACATGTATAAAATAGTTTCTAAGCACATCATGCTTAACACAACTTGTGTATTTTTATTTTTTTTTACAGAGAAATGGAGAAAACGTATAAAAATAGAATCGTCTTCTTGGTCACAAAATTAAATATGACTTTAAGTTTATTAAATTCGACCAGTTGTTATTTTGTATAAGCAATTATATTCTAAAATTAGGTTTATAGCTAACATGTTATGTATGAATATTGTATGCATATATTTTTACATGACTATGTGTTGTTTATTATAAATGAAAAAAATAAAATAAGATTAACATTAACATTAATTATTTTAATATCAAAACCTAGCTTAGGTACTGTATAACCTTACAAAATAACATTGTACAGTTTATTTGTAATACTAAAAATAATAAACTAATAATAAAGCTATAAGTATAATAGGCATGTAATTTGTCTGTTCGTTTGTACGCTGTTCGGAGGAAATGAGAGTATTTGTCTTTTGTTGCGTGGTGCCTCTAATAGCGGGTCATTATTAACTTAGTATACATGGTCAGAATAATATTTCTTAAATTTATTTATATTGTTTATTAATACACCTATGTTTTTTTAAATCATTTTTTTCAATCATCAATCAATCAATCATTTTTAAGTGATGATAAAACTTTTGGTCAAGTTAGAGTTGACGGTTTCTTGATTTAGTAGACCTACTTGCATCTATATGTGACACAAGCAAAGGTGTGGAGTTCGAATCCCATCATGTCCTACGTTTCTTATCATACTTTTACATTAAAAACATCACTTATATTAAAGAGAAGTTAAAAGAACGTTATATATATAATTTAAATTAGTATATTTTATTCAAATAAGGTTAGCGTTACATAAAAATTGAAGATATACTACTACATAATAATAAAAAACTAGCGAACATATATTTGGAAACTTATAAATATTTTTTCTTTCGTATCCATACAAGTGAAACTGTTTAATCTAGTTCGTTTACAAATACATATTTTTATCTGCAGGTCCACTCTGCGCTTGGTAGGGTCTGATGCGTCCTACAAGCTCAGTCCCTATGAGATGGAAGCCCTCATCGCGGTGAGTCTCTTAGTAATTGTACCTTCATTTAATTGTTTTCTATAGTACACGTTAAAAGCTGACAAATGAGGAAATGTATGAACAATAATGCGGTTATTTTAAACGGTTTTTTTAAAGATTTTTTCAGTTTTAATATGCTTTTTGTGTGACGGGGATAGTTAGAATTTGAGCAAAGGTAGAGTTTTATTTATTATACAAAGGAAATGAATGTAAGTTTAAATCATTATTTTTCGTATTCTTTGTTTTTTCATTAATTTTTTCTTACAAACCTGAACAAACATAATTCATAAAAATAATATTTTATATTTTTGAATCGAACTCAATATACGCCAGTTGTGTCAAGAAAATGACTCCAAAAGTAATATAATAATAAAAAAAATACAGATTAATTTATTAACAAATAAATATTAACAAATAAATTAAGTATTATTATAAGAGTTATTACTGAGTTTTGTGATGCTGCTAGTTAAGATTAGCGGATGACGAGGATCAAATTAGATGGAAAATAAACAAACTTTATCTCCTGGGATGATAACTATATCACAAACCAAATAGAATAAACTTATGAACATACCGAAACTAATTAATATCCGTATGTTTGTTAGTCACATATCTAATGTATGTATAATTTCCTATGTTTTCATGTTGATTTGTTTGTTAGTTCAGTGAAATGAATTAAGTTTTGAATATTGAGCCACTCATTAGAAAAACTTTATCTGGAAGTGAAATTTGAGGCTCGAATTAATTACTTTGATAAAGTTATTTCCTTGAAATCTCTGGTTATTCAGCCATAAAATATCTAATCGGCCAAAAACGGAGAAATGATTTAGTCTTACGAGTATCGAGTAACGCCTAAGAATCACGAAGTAACTCCTAATATTACTTTCAAATTACAAACTTACTTGCTTTTCATTGTACTTTAGCCATATTTAGAATTGTATGGGAAATGTCGATAACTTTAATTGGTATAGGGAAGGAGAAAAACAAATAATTTTTTTAAAGTCTAGATGAAATTTTATGTTAGAACCAATATAAGCAATTTGATTCATAATACATATTACACCAATTATACTTCCATCCCCACCCCCGGAACCCAAATGATCAATGAGGTTCAAAAGATAAGTTCACAGTAAATTAGCCAGGTTCCTTCACAATCATAGCTACTTGATGGAGTCATTATTCAAGACATCCCTTCTGTTTCCACAACACAGACTTTCTAAGGATATTATTATCTTCTGTGATTTGGATGGTATTAATTTCAGGAAGCCATGAACTAAAAATATTGACTTACAACCTGATACCACCTCTATTGTGGTCTTAAATAAGAAATACTATCTTAACATCGATTTACTAATCAAATTATAATTACAAGTTTTGACAAATCAGAACTAAATTATCTTTAAATTTTCCTGATCCGAGAATTCTGATTCACTTATCTGATTTATAGGAAATCAGAACATTAGAGAAGAAAGGAGAGTCATGGAGGGGATGACTCCCACTCTATTAGGTGGCTATGATTCAGCAAATATCAGGTCAAAACAACGCATGTATAGTCTCTAGCTTAACTTATTAGACAATACAAATTGGAATATTACTGAAATAGTAATCAAATTCAACTGCTTAATCGAATAATTACAATCATTTACAAACATTTACTTTAATTTGCCTAAAAATATACATCAAGGGGGGTCTAATGCGCCGCGATCTCTAACTCGAGGGTGCATAATTTATCATCACTACCTATCTAACGGTATTTTTATTACATCACACGTTAAAGAATGAATTTCAAATGTCGGAAGTTTGTGAAGGGGAAAATACTGTCCCCTACTATCGATTTTAGACTTAAGGACCTATCGAGTTTATTGTGACATTAAGAATTTCTTGGTTCAAAATATATTTGATCGAATTAAGTTTTGGGTAAGTTTGAAGTGTATTTGTCAAGCGCCGATGTTAGTTATTCGATAATACACTTATAAACGACTATGTGTATATTTTTTTTATATAAAATGAAAAATACCTCTACATAACCATTAATTAAGCTGCAACCTATGGGAAAACGTCTTCTTGCTCTCTAGATTGAGATTATAATGTTTGTACAAGATGTTCAAAAATAATATTGTAATCAATGTTATAATAAAATCATTTAGATATTTGAGACTTATAGTAGGGGATAAAAAGGTGTCAGAGGGTGTAAAAATCTCGAAAGAAATATACCGGCAATGTAAATCGACTTGAAGCTTGATTTATAAATAATATGAATGATCATCATAGCGTTTACTTAAACTTTAGACGTGTGCTATAGACTATGATATTTGATATTTAATTAGTAATTAGTTTTAATTAATAAGGTTTTATATAGATTTTGTGTCCAAAAAGTTTTAAACCCTCTCATGTTATCCAATCAATATTCATTGATTGTTATTAGAACTGTTTACGATACTCTTGTTATATTTGACTCTTCTTATATTTATTACAAGTATAACACATTTTGAAACCCGTCAATATCATTAAAATATAAATTGTAGTGTCGTTGACTGTATCCAGCATTTTTTTCATTTTTATTTTTTGCTAGTCAAGTATGTGCTTTCAAATTATTCAGAATTTGTTATCATTTGAAGTATTCTTGAAAAACTATGCATTTAATTAAGTTATAACAATCTGGAATGTAATAATAGATAATAAGACAAATTGCTTTAATTGCATTCCTAAATCTATTTTGATGTGACTTTAGCAAAACAATAAATACTTCAAATACATTTGTAAAAAAAATATTCTTACCTACTTTTATTTGATTTCTGATAGGTTTTTTTAAACTATTTTTATTTTATATAGTACTTATATTTTAATATCTCTCAATATATTTAAATATGATATTCATATATGGCAATTTATTTCAGTTACTTTTTCACTTCACCGTGAGCTTGCGACGTTATGAATATTTCATATTTGACAACATGTTTCAATATCATTTCTAATAAACCCCATCCCCAAAAAAGTCGAAGTTTCTAGTGAAATATAAAACCCACTTCAAGATCAAAGAACCATTTACTGCATTAAGTACAAACAATTAAATCCTTCAAATATCAAAAGCTGTGTGTAATTTTTGTTCCCTCTCTCATTATTCTCATTGCAAATGATATTTTCCTCAAGTCCGTGTGTTTCAGTATTTCAATTACCACAATCTGCGACACATTTTCACAGCATCCCCTAAAATCAATACAACATCTATCAATATCGTAAATTTGAGTATAACATCGTGTTTCCGGTGCCGCGTGCGTAGGGGGGAGGGAGGAGGGAGGAGGTAGTAGTAAAAATTAATAAGAGGAAACACGATTTTAACGACTCCCAGACAAATTGACGCAGAACGATCATTTGTTGTTCTAACTTTGGAAGTTATTTTAAAGTTCACCTGGTATGTTTGAAGGTGAATTGCGGTCTCGAGATTTTGTAATTGTGTTCCCAATATATTCTTTAAATAGTTACCTATACATATTTTAAATAAAATAAACTATTAAAAATATATAAAACATTTTATAAGTAAATTATTATAAAATCAACATAATACCTCGGAATGTTGTAACCTATTGTATTGTATATACTTTAAATACAATTCTTTTAACTTTCACTTAAACTTAAGATAGAAAGTTTAATATCATGCGAGCAAGGTTCAAACCTACCTCTCTACCAAATATACATACATGACAATTATTTAATGATTTAAATAAACACAGCTCTCAATAAAAAAAAACAAAAAAAATATGATCCAACTATAACTGAAAGTTAGTTACTATCGTCACAAAATGTTTGTTATTATTGCCATTTCTCCAAAGTTATTGTATAATTAGAAGCAGATGCCTGTCTATTTTTAACAAGGTGTATACAGACAGACACATCTGTATAAGAAAACAATATATTCGTAACACGCCCCTGAGGAAACATTGCTATTATCTATACTAATATTATTCAAGCTATTCGTGGAAGCAATTGCCACTTTAAAGTATCGGGGAGATATTTCGATTATTACTAAATATATAACATTATAACAATATTTTGCAATTTTATTTTAATAGGTCTTGAAGTGCAATGACCTCTATTAAATTTTGATTTATATTTGCTTTGGTATACAATGAAAATTGATTTTCTCTGTTTAAATACATGTGACTGGAACTCGATTTAAGGCAGTTTCAAGTTTTTTAACTTTCGAGTAATTGCAGTAATCTAACAATATTAGTTAGTTAGTTAACTCTAACAATGATTATAGTTGACCGACCCGACGAACTGTTTTCCACCAATCAGAAAACAGTTTTACTCATTAATTATAATATAAGAACGGCTGTACCGATTTTAATGATATTTAACTTGTTATAATAACAATAAACTACAAATAAAGTAAAACAATGGCTTGCCAGAAAGAAATTATCTTTTTCTATTTTTATATATATTCTCGTTTTTCTATTCTGTAGTTATTTGTTTCGTTTATTTTTATGATATTATTTTATTATTCAATTATTCTGTTTTTCAAGGCTGATACGAATCCAAAACCCAAACATCATTAAAATGAATAACACTTTTCTTAAGTAATGAATGCTTATTTACCATCATCATCTACCATACCACGAAATATATATAAAACAAATTCTATATATATAGCACAATGCCTAAACATGTTTATTTTTTTATTGAAAGCGATATATATAGTTCGTATGTATTTCGTATTAAACTTGTACATCGTCGAAGGACATCATTATAGGAGGTAGACTCGTAAAAGTACACAACATCTATATACAACTGTTTTAAGTGTATAGCGTCATCACAACTCGAATACGAATACTCAATGTGAAGGTAAAACGTAGTTTTAAAAACTTTTTCTAGCAAGTATTCATAAACATAAAAGGCGCGAAAAAGAGATGTTTTGAAGGTAAAAGATAAAAAGCCGATAAAGATTTGATACAAAGCATTCGGCGCATCTCTTTGTGACGTAATGACGTGCGCTGTATCTCACCGCACTTATTAGTGCACTGAAAGTAGGGATGCTGGATGGGTCATTGTATCAATATACAACCTTAAAATTTTAATTTTAAATATTACAATTAGATCGGAATCGCCGCGACTAGTTGGTAAACCATTCGGGATTTACTTATTCTTGGGCTGAAAATATATTTGAATCAATATCATCTAGATAGTAAAATAATTCCGATTTTTTTCAGTGTTGTGTAGTTTTTGATGAATAAAGTTTGTTTTTTTTATAATACAGAGCCATAGAACTTACAAATTTACTCATATGGTAGTAATTAGGATATATTACTATATATACATACTATTTATGTGCTATAAAACGCTCAAAGTGTAGAGAGTATTAATATCAAATATTCTGGCCACATCTAGCACTACTAGATCTGCAACAGACAATCACCTAGACAAATCCACCCTCCCGCATTGTCACTTTGATCTCTGTTTTGGTTTTCACAGTGGGGTTACATCGATGTACATCGAGACCTCTTCACTTGTACTCCGGGTGTTCGTGTACTGTATCATATTAATGATTTTCAGGATTTTCATTGTAGATTTTATATACATGATATCATTTGTCTGTTTGTTCGTAAATTCAATATATACGTATTTTTATTGACGTCAGTAGTAGGTTGCTTAAGTCAACATATATGATTACGTTGGAAAAAATATGTAATTTCCATGAGAAAAAACACAGATTTCAGCTATATTTATTTAGCCAAAATTGTACGTGACAAACTATTTGATAGACATTTACTATTTGGTGTCACCGCGTCAGTAAAAGCGCGATTGACATTTAGTGAATATGTAAAAAATAAACATATAACATAGTATACATATATCATATGTATACAAATACGTAAAAAGGTTTTATATTTCAATATATTTGTTGAAAAATGAAAACCTGGGCTCAAAAGGCAGCGCAATAAAAATGATTACGCCTGGCCAAATCGCTCGCAGCGCAGGTGGCAAATTGAATATAAAATCTCATAAAAATATCCACCAATAGTGCAATTTTAATGCACGATTTATTTTTTACATAGTATAGACGAAACTAGCATATTTGTAAGTCATCTTTTGGGAACTGATCTCTGTTTTACATTATCTTTTGAAACACCAGGGGATTTACTACTTAGATGGACAAAATGGTTTCACAACCCAGGACTTATAAAGTTACTCGATTTTGAATTTGAATTTTAATAAATATAATTGAAACGTCAAAAAAATTGGTATCTCTGGAAATCAGATTAATGTAGATAATGTACAGAATGTATGATTCTTATCTATTTATTATTTAAATAAAAATCCTACATGTTTTTCGTTTTCAAAATCGAAACTCCGAACGTGTATCCTAATTTGTTTTGTTTTGTTTTGTTTTTGTTTATTGGTTTACCAACAATTGTTACACCAATACATTATATAACTACAGACTAAGGGCAATAAAAACTAGTGTACAATTTCTTAAAGGTAAACACCACATGCAATACTAACAAAACTTATTCATACAAATTACGAACCAAAGTATAAAAAAAATATATATATAATATAAGAAAAAAAAAGAACTGACAAAATAAACAATGTTGAATCGCTATAGTTCAATTTGAAGTTATTAGCCTAGTTTACATCTATGGACGCTTGCAAATGCTTTCGAAATATGTTAATACTGATTTGGAATATATCTGAAGATTTTTCATAACTATTCAGTAACCTACTCAATCTCGGAACGGGAGAATTCATACCAAAAGCTGTGGATCTGTATGGAGGAACAAGAGGTACTAAACGAGATCTGGGCAATTTGCAAGGCGCTCTAAAATTAAATTTTTGAAGCAATTGAGAACAGTCTATTTCATTTTTAAACAATTTATATAAAAATATTAGGTCGTTTATAATTCTACGTTTTTCGAGAGAAGTATATTTAAAATATTTGAGTTTTGATTCATAGGAATCTTTACTATGTTTACCGAAAGAGTACGCTAAGTGCCAAAGATAGCGTTTCTGGATTCTTTCTAACCTCAGGGACTGACAAGCATAGTGCGGTCGCCAAACTACCGTACAATATTCTAAGATGCTAAGAACATAGGTGCTGTATAGTGACTTCTTAGTTTGCAAGTAACGAAACTCTTTTCCGTTTCTCATAATAAAACCAAGCATTTTTGAAGCTTTTTTGGTGATGTATTCTATATGGTCATCAAAAGTAAGTTTTTTATCGAATATTACACCGAGATCTCTTACACTGCTCACTTCTTTGACCAATACCCCGTTAAGAAAATAATTAGATTTAGTTTCTGTATGTTTTCTAGTGAACTTGATGTGAAAACACTTCTCAACATTAAGTTTCATTTTATTCATTTCGCACCAGTTTACGAGACTGTCCAAATCCTTCTGAAGTAAGATAATATCGGATTCAGTTTTTATTATCCTCGCAAGTTTCAAATCGTCTGCATAAATATATGGGATGGAATTCGGTAAGGACTCAACAACATCATTCATGAAAATATTAAATAATACAGGTCCTATGTTAGAGCCCTGAGGGACTCCTGATTTAATATCATGTACTTTTGAACTAAAACCATTAACTACTACATAAAATTTGCGTTTATTTAAATAAGATCTAAACCACTCCAACATATTCCCAAAGAAACCAAACCTACATAACTTTCCCAGCAAAATATCGTGGGGGACACTATCAAATGCTTTGCTCAAATCCGTGTAAACAACGTCTACTTCCAATCGCGAATCAAGGGCCCCTGTAAGATACTCAACAAAATCAACAAGGTTAGTTGTAGTTGACCTTGATTTCATAAAACCATGTTGGTGGCAGGTAATATATGATTTTATACGGTCATTGATAATAGGACAAACAATAGTCTCAAGCACCTTAGAAGCGGTTGGTAAAACAGATATTGGTCTATAATTTGTAATAGAATGTCTGTCACCCGATTTAAGTACTGGAGTAACTTTAGCCAATTTCCAAGCATCAGGAAAAACGCCTGTGCTAAGAGATTTATTATAAATATAACAAAGGGGTTCAGTCAGAGACAAAGCACATTTTTTTAAAAATAGCGGTGGTATACCATCAGATCCACAACCTTTGGCAGGGTCAAGCTGTTTCAAGGCAAAAGTTACTGCTTCGCGTTTTATGCTTATGTTATTAAAAGTCATGATGTTATCCCCATAATTTTCAATGGGAAGTCGGTTCGTCTGTGCGTCTGAGCTAATAAATAATTCAGAGAAGCTGTGAGCAAAGAGATTACATATATCAAAGCCATCACAAACAGTAGTTTCACCATAGGTCATTGAGGTAGGATAGGTGGTTGAACCTCCACGCTTTGATTTAATGAATGACCAAAAACTTTTCGCGTTTTTGGCAATTCTCTCTTCTACATGCTTTAGGTAGTTATTATAGCATTCCGTTGACAATTTTTTACATCTTTTTGTCAAAATATTCAGTTCTAACTTATCCAGGGGGTTGTTATATTTTCTATATCTTATGCGAATAGAGTTTTTCTCACGAAGTCTTTTTCTTAAACACTGACTAAACCACGGGGGATATCTATTTTTTTTAGTAATATTTTTTTCAGGAACATACTTTTTAACTATATCTCTTAGTATGGTATAAAATAATTCTATCATTTGGTTGACATCATCTAAAAGCGAAAACCGCTGCGTCCAATCTATCCTGAAAATAACGTTATTGATATATTCATAATCAGCCTTAAAAAAATTATGTGTCTTAATCACGTTGTTACTAAGGTGTTCGCTGAACTTAGCAATTTCTAAATTAAAGACTTCTTATCTTACAGAGAACGTAAGATAAGAAGTCTTTGTATGATCGAAATGACTACTAGTGATCTTATACTTTGTAATCAGTCTGTCTGTTGCCAGGATTTGTTCCTTTGATACTTTACTTCCAAGTAATACAAAGACAAAGTTCAACTGTATTTCAGGACACATGAATGTTGATCAAATATATTTAATATCTTATTTTTCGGTAATAATAACAACAAATACACCCTTCACAGCATCCCGTAATTGACGCACTGCGACACAGGTGTTGTGTACAACTGTTGACTGTCACTCTTATAAAGGGTGAGCTTTTGATTGCGTATTTGTAGGTTCATTTTTATATATTCAATAATATTATATTTTAAAATTAAATACATTGGTCTGAGTTTTCGAAAGAAACTTATGTCCCGGTAAATAAATATATATTTAGAAAGCTAAATTCATTAAGTTAAATATCAATACGGTAGCTCAATTGGCAGAGTGACGGAACGATAAGTGAGGTCACAAGTTCGAATCTTGTCTAGAATTTCTCATTATGTATTTTTTTTTTTTGGTTAAAATATCTATAGTAGTAGTTTTGCGTTAATTTGTAATTATTGCATGCATAATGATCATGAATAAATAACATTTATTACAGTATTTAAATCACCACGTCAGTTTAAAATATATCTTTTAATAGGAATACATTAAAATTTTAAATAAATTTAAAATAACCCGATACGGGTAGGTACTGAGCTACTGTATCACTATTTGTAGAGGACGGATGGTTTACCGGAGGTCGCGGGTTCGAATTCCTGTGCGTATCGATTTTTGTCAATATTAATTAAAATTTTATCATTGCCATGAATGTTTATAGACATTTTCAAACAATACATCAAAATGATAAAAATATTTCGTGAACGTTAATGACAGAATTTAAATGCCAATTTAATTTCTTTAAAAGTATATAATAATAATTTATTAATAATATTAATATCATTATTATTAATAAAAGAATACATGGTTTGTTAAAAGGAATACGCACTCGTATGAAAAGAATACGTAAGTATATGTACGTTAAATCGCATACAGCGGTTAAATAGGTGAATACATGATGAATGAGGACTATTAATATCGTTCAAGATTGCCGCAGCCGGTGACGTTTTGATCAATATGTGTGCTTTTTATACTGAATCATATAATTGGGGATCAGCTGGTTGTTGCGGAGTGCCAATTACTGGTGTAGATTTAATAGTGTGTTTATTGAATATGTTCTATGTGTGTGTTACTCTATACACATGTTTAGACATGTATGGTAATTTAAATTTTATGTAAATTTAGGCTGATACATCGCAATAAAGGTTATATATTGTATGCTGTATTCAAGAACGAGGTAGCTCAATTATTAGAGTGCCGAGATTGTTGTTCAGAAGTCGCCGGTTTGAACCCTGTCAGTTTGACTATGATGTTTACATAACATGTTTATTATTTAAAAAATCTGTGTTTTTGATTGTTTTTTTTATCTAAAGAAACCATATTTTACTAAGCAACATTTCTAGAATCTTTATTATTTCAAATAACCTACTTGTACCCTCTTATTTCACACCTATTCTAAATTTATTTGTTTTACAACTTTAGGGTAGTAGTCTTTAATGCATACTTAGAATATTCTAGTAATGTATTTCACAACATTGACAACTCTAGGTTCCAAAGTTTAGGTTTTATGTTGTGTTTAGACTTTTATTGAGTGACATTTATAATTGTGTGTTAAAGAATAATTAGTCCTAAATAAACGTAATTAAAAGAGGATTATAAAAGGTGCAATCCTTAAAGTCCAGAGTGTGAAAGACTCGTTAGACCCGTGGGTCAAAGCAAGGATTAGCTCTTAGAATGAAACGATATCAAACTGCCAATTAACGCCTCGCTTTTGATCAGTTACTGTATAGCTTTATACATTTTATAAAAGTTTTGACCGACCATTTAGTAAATCGATATGGTAATGTTGTTTTCCCAGGGTATATATATAAATGTGTTTGTTTGTCCGTGTAGTTCTGGACACTGACGAAGCGAGTGCCGTCACCTCGCTGACAGCTGCGGGCGATTATGACACGACTGGTTGAATGTTGTGGATATTCAATATTGTTTTAAATATTTTAATATATTATATAATTTTATATTTGTTTAAAACTTCCCAAGTAATATATATTTTTTGAGACTAACCTTCTTTCTATCCGTACATTGTCTTGAAGTTACAGTGATATTATTCTTTATAGTAATGTAGAAAGATTTCTATCGATATTTTTTTTGTTGCTTGGAATAAAATCTCTTAAATAAATTAGTAGACTTCTTTTATGTAGATTGTAGATGTTTGAAAACATCTATAAACATGTATAGCCATGTTAAGCTTATTAAAATTTATGTAAATATAGAATGAAAAAAATGAAAAATAAACCGATACGGGCAGGGATTCGAACCCGCGACTACAGGGAAACCGTCCCGTCGCTCTACCAATAGCGATAAGCGATACGGTAGCTCAGTTGGTAGAGCGACGGGACGGTTTCCCAGTAGTCGCGGGTTCGAATCCCTGCCCGTATCGGTTTATTTTTCATTCTATATTTATATAAATTTAGATTGTAGATGTAGTAATAAATAAATAAAACAAATATTTTTACAGCAGTATTCAATTGGAAATTCCAAAAAGACATATCTATACAAAATTTACATAAAAAAGGTTTCATTACCGGGGGGTCGTTAACAAGGCTTTTATTTTGGTCAATTCGAGCGTGAAACCGCGCACGATATCAGATTTATATCTCGATGATAACTGAATGAGACCGACATTACTGTGACTAGACAACAAATATCTTTTATTTTATAAAAAAAACAATTAATATACTTTTCGGAAACAAATTAAGTAAGATAACCATTTATAAATTTTCTTATTTATAAATGGTTTTTTCGAACGATTTTTTTTATATATTTTGTATAAAATACTTTCAAGTCTTTTCCGTAACAATAAAAAAACATTGTCTTACTAGCAAAATAAACTTAATAGTAGGGTTAGTTGTCTTGTTAGTAGACTTAGTGTTCCGTATGGACTTTAAATGCATCTAAGTCCTTAGAACAGAAAAAAAAACTTTTTTCAGACACGTTTCTATATTGATATCAATATAAAAAAATATACAAAAATATAATTATATATAGTTTGGTACTCGAACAAACTGTGAACAGACAGTTCATTTGTAAATGGTTGAAATCGAAAATATGTAAATTGTTCTAAATTATAGAATATGTTTTAAAATATTATATACCTCTTTTAAAAAAGGTGCTCTTAAAACCTTGTATCTAGATATACATCGATTAGATTAGATATTGACAGAAAAGCTGTTTTTCAAATAAACTGATACGAAATCAAAACAAACAAAACTTG
The DNA here is from genome assembly GCA_959347355.1 of Napeogenes inachia. Lineage (NCBI taxonomy): Eukaryota > Metazoa > Arthropoda > Insecta > Lepidoptera > Nymphalidae > Napeogenes > Napeogenes inachia. The sequence goes on along the minus strand of OY365795.1, from coordinate 1,867,340 downwards.
AAAAGGATAACAAATTATCAATGGCCTGTTCATCAATATTAGACAGAGCAGCACCACCTCGTCCAATTATTGAGATAATCCCACGTTTTAAAAGCAATTAATATTCAATTGATTCCATAATACACCGTGATGTGTCCGCACCACCTGAGATAGATTGATTTTAATAACCCTCTCAATCAATCGGACATTGAAGGACTCAGACACCCCCCACTTGCTATCATTTAATCATTTTGTGCGGGAGTACTTTGACTATATTGTTAGGATTTACTAAGACATGATAGCTCAATTGCAAGGGCGGCGGAACAGTTTTTTAGAGGTCTCAAGTTTGAATCTGTTTGTATCGATTAATTTTCTATTTTATATTATTTTAATATAAATATATATTAAAATCGATGTTTTAACAGGCTTTATGAAGTAAGTACCTACTTAATAAAGTAGGTATACATAAAGCATGTTAAAACATCAATAAATCTATCCATATAAAAGCAATGAAAGTCTGAAAAGCCGACTGAAAATTTGAAAAGATTGACGCACAGTACTCATCACAAAGCCAAAAAATACAAAGGGTAGGCAATTTAATATGCGCTGGCACCTTCAGGCCTTTATCGCCCTTACTGCTTAGAACATTAGGGTGGTATTGAAGGGGTTCTGAAGACAGATGATTTTCAGTAGGTTTGTTGTTAATATCGCGGTCCACTCGAGAGCAGAGTCTACATCTCTGTACTAAATTTATTCGAGGGTCTACGATCTTACTATAAAATTAATATCATATATATGTTTAATATATGCAGGGTATTAGGTTTGTTTATTATCGTTGGTATTACGAGATAGTATTTTAGAAACATAATAATTATTAATTACATGTAATGTTTTATAGACACAGGTTGATTTTTCAGGGTTTGTACGCCATTTCATTTAATAAATATTCACAAGGCTTTTATATAGATGTTCTAAACAAATATTTTGACTTTTGATTACCAAGATATATTGCCGTAAGTAGTCGTTCTGAAACAGTTGATTTTCTCATTTTTATTTTAACATGTAATAATAGTTTTATGTAATATTTATTATGCATATTATTTATAAAATACAATAGTAGGGGATACAGTAAAGTCAACTTGCCGCTCACATGCCTCTAATATAATTTGAACGTATAATAATCTTATAAGTTGCGGTCTTGATATATCTAGTGTTAACTATTTCATAGTGGTCTTGACCCACTGAATCTGAAAATATATAAGAATTACTTACGCTTCAAAGATTATATATAAATTGTCAACTACGTAAAATATATTTTGCTACATGTCCATGATATTTACCTCTACCATTTTCATTCTTTTCTTCCTTTTATAGCTTTCGTGTTTTCTCCAGCTAAAATATCATATATAGCGTTTATATCTGGAAATATAATGAACACAAATAATATCTAAATATATGTTATTAATATTCAAAGTGCAGTCACCGCGTGTGTACCGAAAACTATTTATCTTATCCACTTTCCCAGCATCCGAGGGGATTAAGACGTCGGCACATAATTTTTCAATTTGCCCAGTTAAAACGTGTTAAGGAGATGGATTAATAAATCTCCAGTGGGGGAGCGCACCCTCGCTCTAAGAATCATCTCAGACGTTAGGCACTAACTGATGTGTCATATGTATTGGTCATATATAGGTATATTGTATCATTATCGTCTGTACATAACTAAGTTATTTTGATGACTTCTTATCCTTTTAACTCCAATAGTAATATTTTTTTATTGTATATTAAAGAGAAAGATACTAAGTCAGTCATGGGTTATTAAGGCAAGCTTCCGGGAGATTTTTAAATATACTTAAGTTAAGATTTTAATCTATGTCAAACTATTAAAAAAAGTTTTCTGGGATACAGCTACTATATAATTTATATAACAATAGAATATTTTCTATACATAATATTATACCTTCACATAGTTCTAATTCAAAATCAAACTTAAAAAATATATTTTATACATACGCACATATATTGCACTTTTGAAAAATCTGACTATTTGCCTTGTTCCAAGGGTATATCTAGAAGATCATACCATTATTAACATATTTATTTATATACTATCAATTAATCATAATATTAATCCTATTATTTAGATAGGGCAGTTATTTAAGTCTTGGATGTTTCAGGAGACAGTTGTTTAATTAGGCAGCCTCCTGCTGATTGTTCTCAATTATAACTTAGCGTGTCTCAGACGTTCATTCATTTGACGAGTCCCGGCTTTTGGGAATTTTTAAAATGGGATGAGATGAGAATATTAGTGTTTGACCTTTAACTTTTGTCTTCATTTGTAATCAACTTTATGTAGAGTTTATGTAGCCAATAAGAGTTAAGAATTGACTTATACTGATTTTAGTTAATCTGACTAATGTCTATTACTGCTTGCAGTCAATATTTTATTAATCATTCTAAAGTCTGCTGTTGACAATTGACTAGTCAATCAGATTCTATGAAGTCAATCTATACTTCCACTTGTGTATTCGAGCAAAAGTCTTATTAGTAGAACAATCATAATAACTTAATATTTTTCTTGGCTAAAGAAATTAGTAGAGGAAACAGGGGTTCATTTAGTTTGCTAAGAAACTTCGTAATAACTCGGAATAAGTGATAAATGGTGGCTAATGGTAGGGGGTAGAGGTGAGGGGGGGGGGAGCAGCAGAGCTTTTAATTGAGATGAAAAATACGCAGCCTAAAGTTTCCCGGATATTATTAAGGACCTTCTTATTTCGGTAGTTATTTTAAATAAAAGAAAATGGAAAGCTCATAAAGCAGTTATTATAATTCTTAATTAGTAAATCATTTATTTATCTATTTCTAAACATCTGGACATATCCTAATGTTCATTTTGCATAAGATCCAAACACATTAGTTGAGACTGTGTTCAGAATTGGGATCTAATCGGAATTGATTCAGCATCTATTTGTATTAATTACATTTCTCTGATTGGTGATTTGCCATAATTTATCATCAATTATGTATACCGACTGTACTCAGGTTACAAGGTTCATGACTAACAAGGTATTTTCAAGTCATATAAGTTGCGTGTTCGAACCTATTCGGTGTTCTTATTCATGAGCTCGGAGTATGACAGAACCGGTCTCAAAAGACTATGCTTAGTTCTCATGAATAAAGACCCCAATGGGTTCTAAAATCGTCAGGCAAAGGTCAAAATTTTTACGTGAGAACGACCGTGAAAATGTATATTGACTAAAATGTTAAAATTCAATAATTTATTACCTCTAGCATTTTGGCAGCAGTTTTGTTGTTTTGTATATATATAATAACTGTTAGGCGAAAGTTTTCTTTTCTTTGCAAATACGTCAATTAAGCGTTACAAACGATTCTTTGTGTAATAGATTAGTGAGGGTCTTATTGCAAGTCACAGAATATACTACGTATGGAAAATATTGTATACTTTTACAATAAATATTTTTGTCGCCGGTATTTCATTTCAGTATAATAGACTTATTATATATGAAAGAATTAAAAAAGGACAAATATAAATCTTCAGACAAAATAAAAATTAAACATCAAAATACTTCCAAAACAAAACAATAAGTACTGCCGTTGTTTAAGTGTTTTTAATAATTTTTAATCCGGCTTTGTTTGAGGCTCAAGTCTCACTCACTCTTTATAGCATTCCTGAAACATTTGAAAGAATTTAGTACAAAGTGCAAAGAATTCACAAAGCAAATGTAAAAGATTGATTTTTTTTTGGGAGTTTCTTAATAAGATGACAAGTTTGAGAGTAATTGTAATTTTATTTATAGGTATATCTTATTTGTAATTAAATTACCAAAAAACATTGTTTAGTTAAGTCTAAGATATCACTTGTTTGAGCTAAGGTTGAATTATTAATATTGTACAAATATTCTTATTATTCATGCTATATGAAATAACAAATATTATATCAAATAAGAAATATTATAGATTAAAAAATAATCCGTAATTTGCAACATGTATCAGTTAAGTAAGTTATAATATAATTATTTATATCAGAAACAAAACAAAATGTCCCCTGGTTCTATATTGATGACTCGTCGAATGATACGATATAAATCTTATAGTGCCAATGATTGTTGTTTATTACAGTACTTACAATATTATATTTAAAATAAACCAATGCATAGTTTTTGGTTTATTTTTTTTATTTTTTTTATTATAAATTATCTCGATATGTATAAGCCATGTAAATTTAATAAATACGGAATTATTAATTTGTCAACTTCAACTTATAACCTTCCGGATAATGTCTCCTTATTTTTTTTTATTTTATTATTCTATTTTCTTTTATTTGATAAATAAATAAATAATTTCAAAATGATAATGCTTGTTGAGTGATTATTATTGTAAAGGGATATCTAAAAATATTGGTATCCAGATCTCTTAAATAATAAAAAAAACATATTTTCCTAAGTAAAGACAGTTTTTACTAAACGCAGATTATTTTTTTTGATAATTATTTTTTATTACAATTAAATTATCAAACAAATCAATCCCTAAAATGCTACATAAGTTTAACATTGAGTTTCCTTTTTGCAGTTTACTTGAAAGGGATTTTCGTATTTGTTGTGTTTTTTTATGTCCGTGCTTAGTAATAAGAGAAATCACTTAAAAATGCAGCTGAGAAATGGCAGAGGGCTGATTTCTTACGCTGTGATACACACAGCCTCACAGTTCAGACAACGTATATATAACTTAAATAAAATATAACCTACAGAAACAAGATTATTGAGATTGCAACTAAAGTGTTTATTTTTAAAATAGCATATATTATTTAATTGTATGTTAGAAAGAAAACATTATTTATATAACTGTCTATACTACTATACTTGTAAATGTTTGAAGTTTCTTTCCCTTCGTAAGTCTCACTGAGGGTGAAAACAACGGGGGTGCAGAATAAAATCTGGAACCGTTAGGGGTCGCCGGTTTTCAAGCAATAGAAGATTAATACATGTTCCCTTTGTACTTCCTTGACAAATAACCAAGGGACCGCCTTAGAATCGCCAATGCATCATCTCAGATCAGCATACTGTAAGGCGATACTTAAATACAACGTTTCAGGGTATTTTTCTAATAATTTTTAATCTTGTTATATATTTATTTTGTATATAATAAGTATAATGTATCTATGACGAAAGACAAGATATATAGAATGTAAATTCATCGAAGCATGTAGCGACACTGTAGCTTAATTTACAGAGCGTCGGTACGTCACAAAGGTTGCAGGTTCTAGTCCTGCACATGTGGATGAATTTCTTATTGAATATTGATTAATCACAAGCTTTTATTTATTCTATACTTAAGTAATATTTTTTGTTTCCAAATTTAGGTACGATATATTTAATCGTAAAGTACGTAAAGACATACAACAGTTGTTAATGACTGTTACCATAACGAGGGCCGTTGGCAATTAACTTACAATTTGTTGACGTTACTTTGAATTTTAGTTATTTTTACTATAAAATATACATTTAATATAACTGTACTGATAAATAATTACATAATGAATGTTTTGATAAAACAAATGTATCATGTCACAAACGAGAGTGTTGAAATAAAAATTATATAATGTTTTACAAAAAGATATGGTATTGAATTATTATACATACATTATATCAATAAATAAAAGTAACAAAAGTAAGTATTAGGTAAAGTAAGTTTTAATATGTGCCGTGAACTCGCTACCTTATTTATGATTTAATAAAACTGAAAAAGCAGTTTGATTTATTATTATAAGTTATGTTTCTCTACTAAATAGTAAACTGAAACACTTAATGACCTAATTAGTACTCGAACTATGTAATCATATTATTTATTAAACTAATTACATCCAGCAGAATCAACGCGCTCCTTAACCTAGTTCAAGACACTCCATGTAATTGGATATATTTCGCAATTTGGCACCTTAATGTTATATAAATAATTTAAATCAAGTAAACAGTAATAAATACGCTTTTATTAATATTATTATAATTAACTTAATCATTTGAAAATTTGGTAAATTAACTGTCAATTAATTTTGATGAATTAAAAAATGCCCGAGCGCTCTCCTATTTATATACACAATTGACAATATTGAAAATATATTTTTGATGATACTATAAGATATTTAATTCAGATCCCCTATCTACCCCGCCCCGACATGGCACCACTTACCACTCTCCTTAAGGGTGTTGCGGTATAGAGGCAATCTTTTCATTAAATGACGTCGTCAAAAGCACTTGATATGCCTGTACATGTATCACTTGTACTCACACACCTACCACTCAAATACCATCATATTATATATGATAGTATTTGAGTAGTAACTTAAAAACTTTTGAAACTATTTAAAGGGTTCTTAGCATTTTATTCTATAGGAGCGTGTTAAATTAAGATTTATATAAGCACAGATAATATTTTTAATGGAATCTCAAATTAAGATGGAAGGTAAAAGAATCTGTGATTAGTTATCGTACTTATCTTTAATGAGTTGTAGGGTACATTTTTGTCTTCATTTACGATTTAAGATTTATTCTAAGATTAATACTTGACCATCTCTGATGTATGAAGAGAAAATCTTAAAAAAGAAGGAGAAACCTTCATATCTTAGAAAAAAAGTATGTGACCCAGGTTGGCACCCGTTTTAGATCAACATGGTGAGTTCACTTCCAAACCTTTTCCAGAATTGTAAAAATCATGTACACTGATAGTTATTTTAAAACAAAAGATGCCGAAATGAGCACTGGTAATAAACGATTTCTTATCAATTCTGCATTCCTTTGTAAAATTTGTATATTAGATAATATACCCTTATATAAGGCATTTATCTCAAATGAAATTTGATTGTGAATTTCAAAGCAAAGTCATATAATGTAATAATGTATATATTTATGTCTCCGTACTCGGCTGTCATCCTCGTGAGAACTCTTAAAGGGTCTGGTATCAAACTTATGGGAGATAAAAGCACTTCTTTACAAGTACATTCACATTACAGAGATTTGTCAAAGGATAAATCTTTGAGAGCAATGAAAATACGATTTGATTTAAATCTAGTGATTTAAATCATTGTTTTTTATACTAATGCTATAGAGTATGATGATTTGATTTGTGAATTGGTTTCTGTATGTATAATAAAAAATAATTATGAAGTCTATTTTAATGTCATTGCTTTTGTTTATAATATCTTGTATGATTAAAATAATTAATATGTTTATATTTATATAAATATAGAATGAATGAGAATGAGATTTTTTCAAACATTAATATGTTTTTGTCTATGGCTGATATTTTTATTTTAAGCAATTCGATACACTGACGTAATCATTAAATATTTTTTTATGTATAAAACACAGTGTCATTTTAATCTGTGAATAATTAAAATAATTGATATAAATATATTATAATTGACAGGTGATAAATATAGTTTTTATATAAGCAATATTGAAGTTATCAATTATAAATGAATAAACAAACAAACCTCAACTAATAAGTTTATATGTACATATAGAGTATTAATTATATTTTGATCTTTTAATAAATCAAAGAAAATAATTTGTTGTAATCACAAATTAAACAATACATTATTACCTTAAATACGTGTAAGCTGAGAAGATAAACAGTTTAAATTTAAGCGGTAATTTGCAGGAAACTTCTTAGCAAGTTCCAAGAACAAAGACTTCAGGAAACACAAACAACAGACAAAACACATCAACAATAAAAACATAATCATATTATTTAATATCACTGTTCTTACTTATCAATATTTATTATAAATATTAAAAAATATATTTTGCTAGTTTTGCTTAGTGCTATAAAAAAGTTAGTTTATAAACGTTAAGTGTTAAAGTTAGTTTATAAAGCGAGTAACACACTAGGTATTCGAAAAAATCTGTTAACTGTCTGTTGTCTGTGCTCACCCTTTGTTGCAATCGCTGTTGCAAATACGGCTTAGTAGGACATTATCGCGAAGCTGTGGCTAAGTAGACAACTTTAGCAAACTTTCTCTACAGTATATCGTTTTTAAGTTATTTAATTTCTTGTATTATTACACCTAGAAAACTTTTGAAAGCGAACACAGTGTTTGCTAGGTTATCTAAACAGTATCTGAATATTTTTTGTTGGCAATTATAGTTTTTTCGTTAACTTTATAAAGGTCATAAAAAATCCTTAATCATGAAAATGATTAACAACATTGTAATATATTAATAATTCAAGCAAACCTTTCCAAGCTTCTTGTTTCACCTAATTGCTTCTCGGACACGCGAAAAAAGCATCAGCGAGGTGCAGGGAACTGCAGCTCTAATTGATCACCTCCTTACATTTATGTTATCTCCTGTATCACTGTAATTAGGCTTGAAAGCCTTCCAGGAGCTTAAAGTCGTGCCTTCCTTTGTAATCTTATATATCAATATTATTTTCAATCCTTAATGCTTTTACGTATCCGACTTAATGGAATATAAAAAAGTTTAAGCATATTATGAGCATTATATATTAAGAGATATTTTATATGTATAATATTTTTGAAGTAAACTTAACATCAGAGGCACCTGCATGCAAATTCATCTGTTCCAAGACGTCTTTGTCTCTAAACTGTTTGTTTTCGTTCCGTTAAATACAAATATTGACACATAGAACCCTCCGGAAGTGAGGTTCGCTTGATGGAGATTATAAAAAATATTTTATAACACAGACATGACATAAATATTGAATCTATGAAACTATGAAAATAATTACCGTTATTTTAAATCATTGAAAAGTAGCTGTTAGTAGTTTATGTACTACCTAGGTAGTGCAGGTACTACTTTTCCTATACTACCAAAATTTTTCTTTGTTTGAAACATTGTAACGTTACATGTTAGTCACGAGTATTACTGAGTTCGATGTTTCCATTCCTCCGTCCATTGGTTTAGGTTCCGGGCAGTTTACTTCTGTGCTCTGCTGTCCGCTGGTAAAACATTTGTTCCCAAGTATCGTGATAGATATCGTCTCCTCTTATACGAATATAGATCTTACATCATCACACTAGAGTTTCATTTGTGTTGAATCAAACAACACAGTCTTATGTCGCCAAAATATGGTGCTTTGAGAGATAAATGAAACTCAAGATTTATTAAGATTTAAAGTATTGTAAGGAAAAGTCATCTTAAGTTCAACATTGTAACACTGTAGCACTTAAAAAGGAACTGTTAAGTTCAGTTCAGAATTTAAAAATATTCAATATTTATCTTCACGGTGAGGTCAAAAGAAAATTTCAAACCTATTTTTGGCTTTGTAAAACCGATTGTGGTAAAAAGAACGAAATAACCCATTTAACCTTTAATACTAAACGGGACGGAATGAAGATGAAATGCAAATGGAAAGAAAAATAGCTTCAGGCCAAGTGTTATCAAAGTAGGGATCACTCGCGTTGTCGTACGAGGAGCGGTTATTATACAGACGCCACGAGCGTTTGAGATAACATCTGCGCAGATGACGAATGCTGCGAGTGAATGAGAGTTGTACTAACTTGTGCAAGATCATGCATGTGGGGCAGTAGCGGGAGAAGTTTTTAATTTTAAAGTTTAGAAATTTAAATGATTTTATTAAGTTTTTGGTGTTTCTTTTTAAGTTCCATGCGACTCTACATAGGGTTTGTTTTCTTCTTTATTTACATTATTTTTTTTTAAATTTGTAAATTTAAAAGCAGGGTAATATATACATTTCATACATATGACACTTTTTAATGATACATGGACCATTGTCATGTTATATTTGGCTTTTTGTACGTTTGTAATGACTATTATAATTTATTAATATTTTTTAATTATACTAGTTAGTGTAAATAAAAAAATATATAACCATTGTTTTATCTGCGTATTTGTATTAATTTCAATTTGGCGCTATTTTATAGATAGTATGGATTAGTTTTGATTAAAGTTAAAAACCTGAGCCACTTGTCTTCCAACTACTTTAGAAAGAACTTATGACTATAAGTTTAAATAAAGTAATTTCTAGTTATACAGACAAACTTATTGTATATATAGTAAATATAACAGTTCCCTTTTACAAATACAAAAATATAACCAATACAAAACCATTTGTTAAGTACAAAGACTCTAGATCTATGAAGCGCTCTATCGAGGTCTCTCTCGTCATTGTTTGACACAACTAGAACGAAAAGGAAACATATGTCAAATTTGTGTGAATATTGACAACTACAGTATTTTTATCTAGCCTTTATAACATATAAGACAAAATAAGTAGAAGATAGAAGCTCTACAGATATATAACTTAAAATAATGTGACTGTTATTAACCCGACTAGTTTATTTGAAAACATATGAAACACCTAAACTCATCAGATATATATGTAACATATATCATACCGCACTCAAATCTTAGTACACGTACATACATACAGAAAGCTTACTTAATTTTTTGATTACTTATATGCTAAGTGTTATATAACTCGTATCTTTCCCCTCGACTCCGTTTGTTGGTCTACAGATAAGCGTTACGCGTTCGATTTATTTCTACATTTCTCGTAGAATTCAGGATGAAATCACCATTTATATAGTTTTTAACTTTCAATAGATTTAAAAATATATATTAAAAGCTGTACTGGTCCTAATTTCTCTTCAATATATAAACTATATATTTTTTCTAAATCCGACTTTAGTCACAGAGATTAGCGCGTTCAACCAAAAAGTCTACTCTATTTTGGTTTGGTACGGACGTTACAGTCAAAATGAATTTACTTGACCACTTCGAAATTCGGGAAAACGCTAGAGAATTTTATTCGTTATAATATCTTTTTCTTATAATTTTAAGTTGATAAATTTATCGTTATCCGATAAATATTTATTATTTTTTTAAATGAAAATCTCACTAGAGTAAGCCAAACAATTTATAAACATATCCGACATTATGCCTCTCGGAGTAGTCAGACTGTTACACTTTTACTTTTGTAAAATCAATTCACAAATTAATTAACGTTAGAATACTAAAAAATGTTGCTTATATTTTGCTTTGATAAACCTAAAACGGTTTCCACAGTCATAATATATATAAAGTCTTGTGTACACAGGTGAAAGCGACAACCCCGAAAATGGACCGCAACGGTTACTTCTTTTACACTGCCTCGACCGCGAAGAAAAAAAAGATCAGTCTGATGCAGCCGAAGCCGCCAAGGATGGCTTTCGAGGAAAAGCGTCGGCCAGGGGTGGCTGAAAGAGTATACAGCAGTGTGCCTTCGACGGCCGGAGAGAACGCACGTGGGGTCATGTCTCAACGAGCTCCGAGTGACGCGCCACGCGCGCGCTTATACACGCAACTTGAAAGTTACCAACCAAAATATCATACAATTCGTGATAACAGTGATAGAAAGGTGGAGAGTGAGTGCAAAAAACGGAGGACTGAGAGGAGATCACATCAACAGAACTTAAGGTCAGTAACTTGTTGAATGTTTGGCAATTGTTGATCTGTTAGAAAGAGATCATATTAATAAATGTCAATATCCTTATTAAATGTATTCTACTGTGTGAGTAATATATTTGTCTGTGAGTATTATTTTTAAATATAGGCTTTAATACACTGTTATTTGGTTAAATTGAAATATTATTTTTATTATTCTAACAATAAAAAGCATTAATGCAAATTAATTATAAATGACCTAAGCGATAAGATCTAACAATAAAAGGGTAAGCGAAATTAAATTAATTAATTTTCCGAACCATCAGGAGCAGGTTAAATAAAATAAAACTTTAATTTAGTTTTAATATCACCATAATAGTTAATAACAGTTTACAATAAAATTATTATCATAATTCCAAAATGTATTACAATTGTTTAAGAACAAAATCCGAAGACGTTAACTGTTTTATAATATCTATTCTTACAAGTATATATATATATATATATATATATATATATATATATATATATATATATATGTAGAATCGATAACATTTTAGTTTTTTTATCTGTTTTATGTAATTCTAATTACAGTTCTGTTTGTTTTCATAAAATGAATGCATTTGATTTTAGAATATTTGATGGATTAAACAGTGTATGTCATAGGATCTCCAACAATGAATATTGATAGGAGGGTCTCAAAAGATTTTTATATCAAACGACTTTGTATTACGACACGACTACGATTCCGATTTTTATTTTAAAGTAACTAAGTAGTAGATTTATTAATACTTCTCATAAGTTTTCTTGTTTGTCAATGCTACCGGTTTGGTTGGTTGGTTCTGGTCTCAATGGTACCCGCGCTGCTATAACTTATTGATATACCTTGTTAGCCTAATATTACTTAATGAAGATTTACGATTTATTTATAACCACTTTACGAAACATAAATAAAATTGTAAATTCCTTATTTAAGTTATTTATACTTCTAAGTTAGTGATAGATTTGGTTTTAGGTGGTATAATTTTCTTTTATTTGGTGAAATAGAACATTCGAAAATAAATAAATGAATCTAATTCTATACTTGATAGAAATTTAATATAAGGTGTAAATTATCGATGAGGTGTCGTATCTTAGTCGTCTGTTAGAAATGTTTTAATAGCATTTATTCAAATATACTTTAGTAATGATAGAACTGATATTATATCATTAATAATGCAATTAGTTTAAATCCAAGCATAAAGTTTGTTCGATAAAGTTAAGGGAAAATAAATATTATTTCCGTTATCTAAACACCGTTTTTCGTCATTCAACTCTATTTTCATTTCATTTCTCCTTGCCATTTATTGGCCGTCTATTTTTCTGTGTGCTATTTATATTTTTTTATATAATGTATTCGTACCAAGTTTATTTAGTTGTCCGTATTTTATATATATTGCTTAATTCAGACTGTACAATGCAAGTGTACTGTAGTTTGTATTGGTAGAGCTTATTTATTAGATATTTATGACCAGGTAGGGGCTCTATCTAGAGTTTACTAGTGGAGTAACAGTACCAGTGGCCAGGCTGTATACTCCACTAACATAGTTGTTTTATTAGTTTATTTGTATATCATTTAATATATTTATGATTGACATTATTGCTGAAATTATTTTATTTATGTCGTTATTTGCGTTTATTGCGTTTTTGAAGCGGTTATTTAAATCGGATTATAGTTTTTGGACACATACTTATGAAAACAAGTGAAATAAATATAAATATTATCATACAATAGAAAAATTTTGATACATTTATCATTATTAGAAATAAAAATAAAATAATGTTGTCTAATTATACGTACAAACTTCAAACATATTGCGTTAAAATATTATGCAAACGATTGAGTGCAAAATTTTATATAAAAATATATTATATGCACTACAAAGAAAACAGAACCCTGAAGTGGTTCTAGTCCACAGACTGTCATTGAATTATTAATCACCTACATACCCTTTTTGGTAAAGAGGATTATAATAGTACGGAACCTAATCTTTTATCAAAGACCCGTGCAATTTGATACATCTAGATAAGGGACATTTGTGGTCAATTAAGTACAAGCTGAAATGGTTTTTATATCACGGTTGTTAAATACTAAAGTGGTTTAATTTAATATGTTGTATGATCGATGTCTGGTACAGTGTTTTAATGTTTAAAGTACTTAAGTTTTTTTTAAGGATTTTTTAAAATAGAAATGTAATATTTTCCTTAACATTGAAAAGAAACTAACATTTTGGTTAGATATATATATATATATTTAAGCTATATACATTTATGGGTTCTATAAAATTTTGGTTTTTTTACCTAAACATTTTTAAACCACTTACACAAGTGACTTGAAACGTTGAATAATTTTATTCAAGAAATTAATCATAAGATAAATTCTTAGAAACACAAAAAAATCAAGCAGTAGTAACAGATACTATCAACCTCTAATATTATCAACATCTAATTAATTACGAGATGAGGTTTTGATGATCTGTGATGATTAATTTGTTGTCATACGAATCATCATATAGTCATCATCAGATCCACACATTAGAGGAGCTGTAAGTCCTAGTATAAATATTTTAATTTATTCTTACTTAATGCTGTACTTTTAGTTATATGTTATAAAGTTATTTTGAGTCAAATATTTCTTAATTGTATAAATAACAATAGTTAGTGTACCTCAGTCAGTGTAAAGGTCCTCTTAATTAGCGGTACTTTGTAAGGTTGACATACTGTACTGTATGCACTCTTGAGGCTTACAGTCACGAACCATATCGCTTTCAGTTGTAAATTAATGAATTCCTTGCCTTTTTGTTTTTAGGTAGAGGTCGTTACTCTGTTACTTCTACTTTATGCTACCTCTGTTACTTGGGTACGCTCGAGTCTGTAATTATAATATTTATTGGATCCGTAATTAAAATATTGCTATTTAATTTTATCGAATTTAAGAGTAATCTATGGAATATGTAGGTAATATATGGAGCATGTAGGTAATATATGGTGCATGTAGGTAATATATGGAGCATGTAGGTAATATATGGAGTATGTAGGTAATATATGGAGCATGTAGGTAATATATGGAGTATGTAGGTAATATATGGAGTATGTAGGTAAGGTTAGGCATTTCCTGGTAGTTTTATTTTTCCTTCACAAAAGCAGATCTGGGCAAACACAATCCTTTATTTAAATCATTTAGTGGAGTCTTATCATATTATTTCGTACATGTCTTATCATACATGGGTTACGTTTTACAGAAAATTTAAATACCACAATCCATTATAGATTAAAAACCATTTGCGCAAGTATATTCTTCGCAAGGGACACCGTCCTGACGGTAGCTCGTATTATCTACATTGAAGCGAATTTCGACTTTTTGTGCTTTAGGGGGGTGTCCTTTGTGACGTCAAAATCAATTTCTTTACTAAAACTCAAAACATTAAACTTTTGACTTGAGTGAAGTGGGATGATGTTTTTTTTAATATATTTTTTTTAATTAACAGCTTAAATTGCTTAAGATAATTAATTATATGTTTGTTTCATATATAAAAACTTTTTTGAATGTTAATGACGTCTTCAATAAATGTCGGGCCGTCCTCAAGAGATAGTAATATTTTGACGTCTACTATTTTTACTTCCATAAATACTATAGTTAATATGATTAACCTTTCATAAACTTAAAACAATCATACATAATCAAAAAATATATAATAATACAGATAATAAATGACCATTAATGATCGCTTTTAAAATCAGCTACGATAATATAATCGGTCACAAAGTACATAATTCTTGAAAGTATTCACGAAGTAAATTACCTTGATCATAAATTTTACATAATATGTCCGCCTTCCGATAGGTCTTTACTGTGATTTTTTAAGGTTTCCGTAAATTATGCCACTGTCAAATTATATTCATACTCGCAACTTAATAAAGAAGTGAAGGGAATTTAAAAGCGCCTTTATTAAATTGATGTTTCACGAAGTCTTAAATATGTCATCTCATGAGAGTTCCTTAAGAGCTATTTACCTGTATAAGAAGGTAATATTAAACTTTTCACTTCATATTTATATTTAATACCTCATCATGTGTGCATTCATTTTTTACTTAACGGTATATTCTTATTCTTTATTTTCTTATAATTTTATTATGGACATTAATCTATCGAAAATAACTATGAACATGTATAGCCAGGTAAGCTGATTTAAATTATAATAAATAAAGATTGAAAAATAAAACGACAAGGGCACGGATTCGAATCCACGACCTCTAGGAAACCGGGACGTCGTTCTACCAATTGACTTAACGTATCGTTGAGTTGTTCAATTGGTAGAGCGACGGGACGGTTTCCCAGACGTCGCGGGTTCGAATCCGTTTCCGTGTTGGTCTATTTTTAATTCTATATTCATTTAAAAACTATTGTCCTTAACTGTTTTTTTGACTAGATTATTGTTATCTTGTTTCAGTTAACTTCTTACATAATTACTACGTGTTTTATCTTTTGCTAAATTAACCATATTGACCACTTTACAAAAAACAAAATAAACTTCATTTTTGTTGTTATCGCTATCTCTTAAGAATACCACTAATCTACTAATCGGTAAAAATCCGATATAGGTATATAGAGATAAATATAGCGTTCATCGTGGTTCATCAAACTGCAAATACCAAAAATAATAGATTATCTTATAATAACCAAGTGAGGATTAAATCTATTGTTTGAGATGAGGTTCTAAGATTTATCTGACTATCTATAACTTAATTAAAAAGTTTAATTGAATGGAGATGAGATTGTGTTTAGCGGCGGATTTAATTATACCAAAATTCCATTTCATTGACTTACAGCGACCGGACAGATGACGTTACATGGAGTTACTAATACATTATGTATTATTTTATTATACATAGATGAAAAGTATTCTGTGGCCAAATAGGATTTCACAACCCTTTTTATTATAATAATTTATTGGAAACCCTTTATGTAATTTTATTTAATAAACTCTTTGCTAGGAATTTCTTTGTAAATATTCGGAAATTTTCTATTATTTGTCGACCTCAAAGTTTTGACGAGAATATTTTGGTACAGTCCAAAACTTTGGTACGACCGCCAACTTTTGGAACATGAAATCTGTTTTGAGTGCTTCAAAACTATATACAAACATGACAAACGTACGGTGATGTAATTAGTTAAGATATAAAATTTTATTATCAAGACTTATTTTAAATGAAAAATAACTTTTAACTAGGTATTTGTAAAATTTGTAGGTGTATGTTGATGTGTTGATGTGTGACGTGTGTATGTGTATCTATGTCTTTAAGTGTAGGAATTTATGTGCAATGTGTATTTGTGAATATGTCTATAAGTGTGTATGTGTAAATATATATGAATATTTTTCCATGTAGCTACGAAATCCGTCAGCATTTTATTATAATAATTCAAATGTTGCCGTTTTCGTTAATTTCTTGAGAACAGTAGACACAACGTAAAATATGTTATTCCAGTGAGTATAAATTAGAATATTCGAAGTGAACCACTGTTTGCATTGAACCAAATTTGAACCCATAGAAAAATCTAGAAGGTTTTCAACACTCCAGTAGGCGTCAAAGCTATTAAAACTTCTATTATTTATATAAGCAATTAAAAGGAGAAAAAAATGTTATGTAGTTAAAACTATTTCTAATGTAAGTAAATACAATATTTATATTATTAATAAGATGAAGTTTGTATAATGAAATTAATTTTCTCTCAGCTTTCATATTTTGTTATGACTTGTTTGTTTAACTTTTGAGGTAAAGAACGTTGGCAACCACTCGCTATATTTGTTGTTATTAAAACTGTATGTCTGTATATTTAAGTTATATATGTAAATACATATTTTAAGTTGTAGTGTGTTTATTAAGTTGAAATAGTTTCTATTTGTTTTAAATATAGCATGGTTGACTGTAGGTATTTAGGTTCACTTTATCGTTTTGAAAATCAACAAATAAAAAAAAATCTTATAATAAATTTAGATCGATAAGGGCAGGAATTCGAGTCTGTGATCTCTGGGATATCGTTCCGTCTCCCTGTCAATTGAGCTACCGTGTTGGTATAAATAAAGACTATTATACGATGATAAGTACACTGAAGCAGATGGCAAATCGAATTAAATTCGACCGGTTATTCAGACGATTAGTTATATTTATTAAAACATAAATATAACTAATCGTCTGAATTCTATATTTATTAAAACAAACCTTAAAATGGCTAAACTAAACATGTATTCAACAATTAACAAAACAATAACATTAAAAATTATTGAACAAGTCCGAACAAGTTAATGAATTAACACGGCTTAACTGCAGCTCGTATAGCCATGTCAATCACTGAACTATTGACTTGAATTGAACTAATTAGTGTAAATCTGATTAACTGCGTGTGTCCATGTTTGACGTGTGTAAACATGTTTAGCCATATTGAGCTTATTGATTTATCTAAATATAAAATAAAAAAGCCTTGTTAGAAACTGTCGTTGGGATTTTCGAAGAAAACCTGATAGTGTACTATTGTATATAATACTAGACATTAGGCCAGGTAGCGACATGGTAGCACAATTAACGGAGCGGCGGAGTTGCATCCTAGAGGTTTCAGATTCGAGTCTAGATGAACTAAATCTAATTAAGAGATATTATATTAAATGTCTAATGTTATATTTCTCAATATATCCCAAAAATTTACCTAACCATTTTATCTGAGTTACTTGTAGAGATTCTTGGCATCACAGATTTTACCAATTTTACCAAAAACTAATTACAATATGTTATTTTATCTACATAAAATAATATACTGTAATTCGATTTTAAAGCGCATAATTTCATAAGTGTAATTGTTTTACAAACCGAAAAATAATTTTATTTTATTTTTTACTTGTGACCAACAAAATCTTTAGTAGTACATATTTAACATTTAAAATATAATATTATTAGTTCCTGGTAATCTTAAAGAGTAACCGATTTTGATAAAACTTTCTTATAATAGATATAAGCTATTCATATTATTTACATTAATTTTAGTGCATTGAAAATCAAGTTTAGAAATAATTAAACAAAGGCCATTAATAATGAACCAGTACCGTCGGTAAAACATTTAACTGCATATGCAACTAAATATGCATTGTACAAGAAGCTACATGTCGAAAACAAAGCTTAAACTATTAGATTCATTTACCATCCAATCAAATCAAAATATTGTAAATACTCTCTAAACTCGTTTTTATTGTATATTAGTTATTATATATTATATAGTACTGTTCGAGATTACTTCAGGAAGTTTTATTGGAAACGACAAAGTTACAGAACCTACTTCAATGCTGACATACAAATGTTAGTTTTCAGTTTAAAGTCGACTCCTGACTGAAATTTGTAAGTTTTAAACTACTTATAGCATATTAATAATTTTAAAAATATTTACATTTTTATACATTTAAATACACTTCTTTGTTAAGACGATGAATAGTTTTATCAAAATCTGGTGAGTATTTATATATATATTATAATTAATTGATACGTCAGAATTCGAATTCCCGGCCTTTGAGAACCCATCTTACCGTTCTATCAATTGAGCTACCATGTTACTCTATGCTATCTCTGCTCGTATCGGTTTATTTACATTTTATATTTATATAACTTTAAATCAGCTTAACATGGCTATACGTATTTATAGGTATTTTCAAAACAGCATAAATAAACAGAGAAAAAATACAACAACCGAAATTAATATTTAAAATTAAAACATTTATGAAATTGTAAACATTTATAATTTTAATAATATATTGCTTCACATGGCTAACCATGTTTATCAATTATTAAATTAATGAATATTATAATTTTCTTAAAATAGATTATCTTCTAAATAATAAAACCAGACGCAGTGGTGAATTCGAAAATCATTATTTAGATAACATGACATTATGTCTTCATTCTTGTATTCATTTACAATATTGTTATCTAATAAATGAAACACGTTTGTAAGTAATGATATTAAAAACATTCAGCGTCGGTTTTGTAAGGGATAGTCCTTTTTTATTCGATTCTATTAATTTTACTTAAAAAATGTATTCAACGTGAATTCTTATATCTTTATTACGAGTGTGTCATCTGAGGACTGCCTAGCGCAATGGTCGTTATTTTACCTTTATTGTTTCGATGGTCCTGAGTTCAATCAATCAATTAGGAATCGTTATTTATGTAAAATATATATTTAAAAATATACTTTATGTTTATTACTTGCCTACTACCTATCAGATGCTTTACTTTAATTGATGGTAAAAGGTTTTGTGTGAAAATATCTGAATATTAAAAAATATAAATGCTTAAAAACAAGATAATGTTCCTCTGTATCTTAAACTAAATCTTTATGAAATTGTGTTTTAATAACGTAACATATGCACATTTCACGGACCCACATCGAGTACTTCAAACGTAGAGTACGTAGTAATGAAAGTGCTGCTAAATTAAAAATATTTTCAAATTGCATCGTAGCTAACATTGTTGTCGGTTTGTGCTCTAGAATTTAATTTTATATACTTTGACGAGCTTCTGTAATTAATATTTTGGTTTTGTGAAGTGTTTTTCTCGTTATTTTAATAATTTCTTCAAACAATTGTAGTTTCAGACTGGTTTATGTAAAATTTACTTTATTTTAATTGAATCTGGAATGTGTTACAATTTATGAAGGTTTATAATAGTCTTTACCATAGATTTAATTTGAGTTTCATTCTTAATAATTTCGAGGGAAATCATATCTTAAAGTAAGAAGGCCAGCTCAGTTATAGTCATGTCAAAGTTGCTCCGATAAAATGATGACCAAAAATTTGTTTGTTTTTAAATATTTTAGTTTTAAAAAGTCTCTGTTTTAACATCACAGGCCCTTCAGAAATACTGTTCAACTTATAAAAGTGTATATTTTAATACTAAAAGCTAAACTTCCGAAAGTCAGAAGAGAAAAGCTCAAGTTAAAAACTAGTTTCAAAGATTGTCACAGAAATCGAATACAAAAACTTAGAACGTTTTCTTTTAAAGTCTTCCATTTAAGTTGGTAACAGGAAATTTTGCAATTAAATGCAACGCGTGGCTCCAAACTTCTGATAATACAGCTTCAGTGGAGAAACTTAAGTAATAGTGTCTTAGAAAATAAAAACACGATCTATCGGACGAACGGACAGACCGCAGGCTGTGGCTTCTTATATTTATTGCTAGTTATTTATATCCTGGTGAAAAATATACTTGAATTGAGAATTGAGTTTAATTACTTCTTGTTCATTGTTCTTTGTTAATGTCTGTTTGATAAATTTCAAATTAAAATAAAATTTTAATTTTAAGTAGTTCATTATTATTTCAACTCAAGATGTTAGATGTTATCCAAATTGCACAATTAATTATATTTTATTTCATTCATCAGAAAATATAACCATTGTTTTGTATTAGCTTCTTAGGGTGACATCTTGATATTTAATAAAAGACATAATAGTTTTAATAGTGGGTATATATTTTAATTTGTCGGTACATCCATCCTTCTTTAAGTCCTTGATAAACAATTTATTTGGCCTTCGCCGTAAGTTTTTCTTTTTGTGGCTACCGGCTAGACCAGCCTCATAATGAAATATTAAATTGACGGAGAAGTGATTCCCCGAGGTTACTTACCAGTATTTTACTTAAATGGTATTTCGTATTTCATTGTAATTGAAGTTTACACAAAAAAGTTAATAAAAAAAAACATATTTGTTTTTTTGAAGAGGTTTGTTAATGTGATTGCAAAAAATATTTTTGTTTAAAAATGTATGTAATTTAGACATCTTATGATTATTTGAATTTTTGATAAATATGAAATTAAAAAATATTTTTTAGGATTCGAATCGACGGCGTCGTCGATAATTTATTAAAGCGGATAACAATGGTCACAGATTCAAATCAGGTCACAATTACAATATAACATTAATAACATAACAATTGTCACTTTATTTATAGCTTAGTAGTAGAAATTATCTTGAAGTAGAGACATTACATATGTAATAAAACATTTAGAAATATTATGAATTCATGGCCATTAAATATTCCTTGATAATATTAAGACAACATAATTATGACGTCTCTGAAGCTAGAATATAGCATTTCTTTAAAATACATCTTATATATGACCTAAGTGATCACTGCCTGGTGTGAGTTATTTCTGAGGTTAGGTAGCAGTTCTATGAAATATAAAAAATATTAGAAATCCCAAGAGAAGCATAATCGACCTTTTTGGTGATTTATTGTAAAGTTTCTTTGTAGTTCGCAAGTTTTATTATGCGGGCCGGCGGATGTCCTGCTCTCTCTCAAGATAACTTTATGAAGAGGAAAAACGTTGATTTTTTGGGTTTGATTGAACTTTGATTTAGGCACGACAAATAATGATGAAAAACAATACAAGAACACATTATTGTTTAAGGTACTACTTACTATACAAGTAATTGTATGTACAGATAAAAATACATAAATTACTATTTTATTTCTTTTTATTTTAAAAACTACTCCCTCTACTACTAAAGTACACTCAGACTAAAAAAAAACATAAATAATCGTCCCGCGTGGAAATCGAACCCTCAATCAGGCTCACTAACAGGTCATCAACAAATAGAAACCAAAAATATAACCCTCCCAAACGAAAATGTATTTACGAGCAAAATCATTTCCATTAAGACCATTCAAACTAGGAGGCTTATATCCCCAGTTCCATATAAGTAGTTTAATATACATGTTATTCTCAAATACGGTATGTGATTATTAATTCCAGCAGCATCGGGAACTAATCAGCAAAAAGCGCGCTAATTTACAAGCCATGCGGATCAAAGCTACATTAGGACCTGTGTACACTGGAGGTTATTTATCATAACAGGTATTCAAATAATAAGGTATTGAGGTCATTGTGTGTGCCGCTTTAGAATCAGCCAACATTATGATACAATTTTTCTATCTATCACCACGATATGGACATTGGACAGACTCCACCATAGTTTTAAATATTTCAAAATGTAACTGTTTTTTACGTGTGTAAATATTTTCAAACTTTTTAGTATTTTCATACATTTTTTTAGTTATGTACTCTATGTTGTTTTTGATCTAGTATATTTTTAAAGCTATTGTGTACACATCCTCAATAAACATTTACACTGAACATACATAATCTATCTCTATATTCTATACTTTGAGTATTATTGGTAATGTTTCCAACTAAATGTTATGATTATTGAAACTGAACTCTAATTCAAGATCAATAAGAGTTATTATCAATCGCTGATAATGATGAATAACTAAACAATTTTGATACTTATACAATTGTGATAAGAACTAATTTGATCGCAAATTAACAAGCTGTTTTTGCGACGGCAGATGTTCGCGAGTTAACGCCAATAAATCTACAAATTGGTTGCTCCATAGCTTTTTGTTCGATGCTATATTTTACTGCGCACGTTTCGTTTATCACATTATTTGATTAATACGTCTGATTCCCGTAAACAAGTCGTTTATTTCTTGAGAAAATTTTATTGTCGAAATAATGTTCAACCAATAACTACTCTACTACATTTTATTTAATTTACCGATTTTTGTCTGAATGGCTAAAGAATGATAAAAAAATAATATATACACTGCAGTTAATGTCAATTAAGATGGTATATATATTTATGTTTTATCTATAACAGAAATCTACTAGGCAAATAATACAGATGCATTTACAGCCGAAGTAACTTATACATAAGTTTTTACATATAAAGTTTCTTATACATAAAGTTAGTCATAAAGTTATTGCAGTTTAAACTTATACAATTCAAAACTAGAAGTAAAGGTTATTGCACACTAATGTATTCGTATGTTAAGCTGGCATTTACATGGTAAAGGGTCAAGTTAAATCTTTAGTTCCATATATTCTATACCGGTAATTTGTCTGAGAACAATGAAAGATTTTTCGCTTTAAGCGGACTATTGTCGGTGAAGCTTTGGAGCCAGGTTGTGGTACAAGCGACGAGCGATTGTAAATATCTATTATCTGCTTATAAACTATGTTTTTACTTGTGCCAAGATATTTGTTAAACAATAAATATAGATGTAAGTACTTATAAAGTCAGTAAGACAGTACGATGGCATTTGTGACACCCGACTCCAAGTAGACGTAACGTGACTAACTTAACGACTAATGACGTCTAACGTATAGCGGCGCTAAGAGGCTCGGGTTCGATCTTGATCAGGACATACCTGTACGTGCTGAGCATAGATGTCAGTATTTCTGGGTCGTTTATTAAATATATTCAAAGCATTAATAATATGTGTTTTTATGTATTTGTATCTTTGTCTAACACCTTTAATATAAACAAATAATTTTCTTACTTAAGGGTTAGATCAATTTGTATAATTGGTCCTGATATTATTATTATAACTACTATAATATTTATATAGGTACTCGGCTATACTTACGTTAATTTTTCTCATTTGCTCGACTAGTTTCAAACCCATTCTAGAACCCCTATTCATGAGTCCGAAGCATCACAGATCTGCAGCTTGAACTGCGTGCAGCACCTCTTTAGTCAGCTCTGTGGTCGCCCTGCAAGGAACTCCAAGATTTCAAAAATTAGACATATAAAGTAGTAGCGTAGTGAGCACAGCCGTGGAAACATATAATTTACATACATTTGCCTTTAATTCATAAAGAACTTTGCTTTATATCATATCAATACTACAAATATATTATTTTAATTTCAATAATATTGATTTAACTCTTCTAAATCACTGAATATAACAGTAGGATCCATCAACTGTTCTGCTGTCGATGGACAGAATGTTATTGTTAGTAGATATATATGTAAATAGTGTATATGTAAATAAAACTTATTAGGATTTACCACGTTTACAGAAGATTGTTTTTCGATTTTATTCATATATTTTTCTTTTTTTTTTGTAGCTCTTGTGTTGATGAAATTCAAAAACTTTATGTCATCTTACTGAACTATTTTTGACTTATTGGTAATATGTATTAACAAAAACTTATATCGGAGATATAAAATCGAAGATAAGTATATTATATTCGCACTCTGGTCGCTTATAACACACACCACACACTAAACGAGAGTGTGATAGTATCTCCTTATCTAATCATCCATTGTGCTCCGCTATTACAAGTCTCACGTGACTCGATCAGTCTTCTTGGCATATATTTGAATCAGATAACAAAAAGTCAGAGTAATTTGTGATGTGTACGTGGAAAGCGAAATATTTTTTGGTAATTTATACCAAATTATGAAAAATTAATCGATACGAAATTTACGAACCTACTACCTTCGGACAAACTTCCCGTCGCTCTACAAACTGAAATGTCGGTACATTCATGAATTTAGCATTATAATCTTGTAGATATTTTCTAAAAATTGATAGACATTTTGAAACAAGCACATTAATATAATATTATATAATATGATGAAACAAATTTCATTACGCTTAAAATGCTAGAAATAAAGACGAATATTTCAAACAAATTCCATATACCTCCAGAGCGTATCTCACAAAATACAGTTCTAGATGCTTTAAACAAAGCCTTAATAAATATCTAACAGGATCGAGCCATGAATATTACACACAAACGTACTGAGGCGCTCAAGTATGCGCTCTGTGGCTCTAATTCACTTGTATTGTGGCTCTAATTCACTTGTATTGTGGCTCTATTTCACTTGTATTGTGTCTCGTTAAATTCTAAAGAACTATTGTGTAAAAATAATAAATAAAAAAGTAGAATAAATGTAGCTTTATGTGCTGTAAAGAATTACAAATGTCATTATTAATATAATTCCTAATTAAATGTTGAATTCGTACTTAGCGACGATTCATTCTCTTTTACTTCGTATTTAACATTAACTCCCCGTACATAAACCGGCTGTAAAGTTCTCGTAGTAAATGAGCACTAAACCTTGCTTTAGATGAACTCTCATAATTGTTTCACTTTACGATCTCTGAATGTCTCCCAGCGTCCTTCTTCTCGGTTATAGTTGAGTTTATGTAAGACATTTTAAACTACAGCGCGGGTGTGCCGAAGCAGTTAGCGATTTAAAACTTTACGATGACCTCTAGCGCTATCAGCTTTGACCGTTTATTCCATATATTTATATACTAAATTCAATATAGAGCAATACACAACAATTATTAACCTAGGATAATAACATTTTCATTAGAATTATATTATTTTTTCTTATATTTAAAATACAGCATATATTGTTTACAAATTTATATAAATATAGAATGAAAAATAAACCGATACGGGCAGGGATTAGATCCCGCGACTACTAGGATACCGTCCCGCCGCTCTACCAATTAAGCTACCGTATCGCTGTCCGTCTCGGTGAATAAAGCATGCTATATGCGATCGTCTTTATCGGAAAGGTGGTGCCATCTATTATGAAGACGATCACATGTAGAATGCTTAATTTATCGTATCGGTAATTTTTCATTCTATATTGATGTAAAATTAAATAAGCTTAACATGGCTATACATGTTTATAGCTATTTTCAAACATATTGTTTATAAATTAACCCGACCAGGTAAATAATACGATACGTCTGTCATAGCATTACAAATAGTCTAGACAGGATTGCGCATAATTTAGTCAAACACTCGAGACGCGACCCGGAGCTATGATTCGTATGCGTTTAGTGCACTCTGATGTCGTGTCTGTTTGTTTAATGTTCTACAGCTTTCGTTGTATCCTGACCTGACCTGGAGTGCTAATGTTATTTGAATTGGGTGTACTTATGTACATATTATATATACTGTCAGTTAGATCGGGGGGAGGGGAGGAGAGGGGGTGTAGGGGAGATTAGGCAGAAAGTAAACAGACAACATTTTGTTATATTCTTATTAAAACAATTCAAATATGAAATTCACTTTGCCCTGTCTTTTTATTCAACATTATTTATATCATTTGTATATAGATTCATTTAAATCGTAATGTCTACTATCTTAGCAAACTAATCTACATTCGTCTAATGGAGTCTTTATTCATTAACGCTAGTTCCCGGAGGATACGCTCCAATTGGTGATGTTAATCAGATTTGGTAACTCAGTACTTGCTGTAATGTATAATATGAAGCATTTTATATATTATTATGTATTAACTTATATAAAGACCAAACCTAGTCAAAGTCAAAGTCATCTTCTTAATTTACTTACAATACAACCTATAAAACGACTAACTCTAGTTGCAAGTAAAAATAAACCGAACATATATATAATCTAACAGCTAAGAATGCTAGAAAATTTGTTTCCTAAATAGAATGTGAAATGACGAGATATTTATGATCCCAGTATGAATTCTTAGTATATTTTCGGACCTGTATTTTCTGAGGTATGATAATATAACTCTTGTTCTGAAATATAAAATGTTATATCCAATGGAAGCCATAAGCTTTCTTGGACGAAACCTAATCCAGGTTCTCAGGAACGCCTGGGTCTTATTAATTTAAATTTTAATATGCATATTAAAGTGCTCATATTTTATGGATTATCTTAAGTTTTGTGCAGATATTGTAAAGTTATGTTTTCTCTACACTTAGATTTTAAAAAGAAACATACGGTACGGTAGTTGATTAGATAGGGTGCCGGAACTTTTTCCCAGAGGTCACAGGTTCGAATCCCTGGCCGTATCGGTTTATTTTACATTTTATATTTATTTAAATAAGCTTAACTTAGCTATACATGTTCATAGATATTTTCAAACGAAATGAAACTTCAAATATTTTGGTCTTTCCACAGAGTAGACACATTTTATGCATGGCTTAGTATTATATGGCCACATAACAATCGCATTAAAATATATTTTCTTGAATTGAAATATAGTATTTGATAAAAATGTTGTTCTGGTCGAGACTAAATATTTGTAAAACTTCACATTTCAGACAACCTCTTTCTAAATTGATGTAATTTTTTTAAATAATAGGGAATGGAAATAACAGGAAATAACTATTTAAACTTTCGTGAACCATGATGATTATTAAATATATTTATTTACCGGGCTATAATCATGTAGTATTAATCTAACCTATTCGGGGTTCCTATTCATGAGCTGGAAGCCTGGCGGACTGGCGGTGTGAACTGGGTGCAGCAGCAGAGACGGTGGTGGTGAGGGGGGGGGGGGGTAGATGTAGTCTCTGGAACTAGTCGGCCAAATTCCGATTAATAGTATATATAATATATTTCCTATATATAATATATTTATATATAGAAAATAACTACTTTCAACTTTTTTTTGATTCTTTTTTTAATAAATGTGAAATTTCAGTTCAGTTTACTTGATGTTTTTTATTTTCTTATTATAGATTTTATTTTTTTCAGATATATTGTTTTATTTATTAACAAGCTTTTGTCAGTGACTTAGTCATCTTCCTACCGTCTAGTCTCCCATTCAAATAATAAGCGAACTGTCATCACTAATAACGTACACGAAACCATACATTTTCACTTTTAATATTATTATAACCAGACCCATTTTAAAACTTCAAAGATCTATTATTTAAACCATCCTATACCTTGACTCAGATGATAATCTCACTCCACAACAAATTTAATAAAAACCCTTTATGTAATTTCTGTTGTAATTTTAACCCAAATCAGCTTATATTTCCAGTGAAAATAAGACATTTTTACGAAGTAATAAGTATCCGTTATAATCTGATAAAATCTGTTCAGTAGTTTTCGGGTGCTGCATCCACATTACACAGATAAACCAAAAAAAGATAAGCTCAATATTTTTCGGAAAATTTTTTTTTTTAAATATACTTTTGCATAAAAAAGTATATTTAAAAGTGATTTATTATATTTAGTGGCTTCCTTGTTTCTTTAGTGATCAGTCAGATATATGACATATAATATAGTATAGTAGTTAAATATTTTCAACCTAAATGAAGTTAGACGTTAAAAAATCCAAAAGCTACATCTTGCAAAACCCTAATGAATATTAATAAAGTAAAACATATTCTTGAGAGCCCTTAATGAAATAGAAAGGGCTAACTCACATTACCCAAGAATTCTCGTCAGTCTGAATGTAAAGTACTGAGTTTCATTTAGTTTCTCGAGTGCTGAGGTCTGAATAATTCCAGGAACAAGTAGGGCGTGGGGTTATATAATATAATAATTATATTAATACCCCTCTAGTTTGTATTAACACTGAGCACGTCGACACTTCGTTTTTATAACGGTACTCTCAGCATCCATCTTCAAAGTGCAGTAGAGTTTATTTGGTTACACTGTCTCTTGATGAAGAGAAAAAGTTTTTTAATTATTAATTTTATATAAACTTTGCCATTTCTAAGGCTGTTTCAAAATATCTAAAAACGTGTATTGCATAGTCATGCTTAAAACATGTATAGTCATACATGTTTTAAGCTTGTTTTAAATTTTAAATAAATATAGAAGGAAACATTAAATTAAAAATTTAAAAACCCCCGATACAAAAAGACCTCTAAAAAGAATAAAAATAATATTATCATGAACTTATTTAAGTCGTTGCGTCGGGGGACTATTGTACGTAGACGACGATGGTGTCTATTTTACGAAGTTAATAATTGAGGATTTAGACTATACGATTCGGTATCGTAATTTCTTTATTGGGCTTGGTTATTGGCCTTACTTGCATTTTAATGTCTTCCTTTACTAAGCGGTACCCCGTCGCAATGACTTCAAAAAGTAAATAATAATATTATTTTTATTCTTTTTAGAGGTCTTATGTATCGGGTGATTTTACTGTTACTGGTTTTTTATTGTACTAAATGAATCTACGGACACACATTTTTTCAGTTGTTTAAGAATTTGTATCAATATAGCATAAGAACCTTTCACCCGCATCATTAAATCCTTAATATCTTAGAGATGACTGTTTCTATAATAACATGAATAAGAACCATCTCGATAGTCATAGCCTTCGATTAAAAAAAATCGCTTTCAAATCCGTCCACGCGTTTGGCCGCTACATTGCCACAGACAGACACACAGATACACAGATCGACAGGTCAATCTTATAACACCCCTCTTTTTAGTTGGGGGTTAAAAATAAACCAATACAGGCAAGGATTCGAACCTATAACCTCGGAGAAACTGGCCCCGTCCCTCTAAAAATTTATTCATTCTATACTTATTTAAAATTTCCAATCTTCAATCTAAGTATCAAGTAATCTTGTTTTGAAATTATTATCAAAAACTTAGTGTGAAAGTACAAAATAAATAGTTATAATAATCTAAATTACGTATAAATGTGATCCATTTACGTTGGTATTCCTAATTTACATTTATATATTTTGTAGAAAAATACTCTACCTGAATCAAACACATAAATTATTTTGATCCAAGTAATTAAAATTCCTGAAAATAGTTTCTACATGAAACTTAATGATGTTGGAAGAATATAACTAATAAAAGAGTATAAATACTAAGATATCTGATAAAATGTTGGTTTTAGACTGGAGGAGACTATTGTTTTCTTCAATATTTTTAATATCAATGATTCGAAAAACACTTTGACACGAAGATATTCGATATCGTATCATTCTAATTAATATTAAGTATATATTAAGTATACCCAGCCAATGCTCTTACGCTCTTGATGTTTGAAGTGTCTTCGTGTTTTCACTCGAAATTGGACGATACAATTATCTTACGTTAGCCTTTGAGTGTAATAAATAAACAGTGTCGTTGCCTGGAGCCCGAGCGCATACTATATTAAATACCACTACTATTGTCTGTTTTTAATATTTATAACAATGCGAATTTGTTCTTATATGAGCTTATTTTGATTAAAATTTCGTTTTATAATGTTTTTTTTTTATTTTATCACTTTTACGTTTATTAAATAAAAATAATGGTTATGCATATGTAAGTATAGTTTCATAAATGTTTAGTAAACTTGAAATCACAGTATACTTTCGAGCTTCATTAGTAGTGGTTTGTTTATTTAGGCCGATCTAACTCGCATTTCTTTGTCCTCTTTACCTTCACAAATGAAATATTCAGCGTTTCCCCACGTACGGGCCGATATTGATATACTAATATACGAGGGTATGCGAGAACCCAATTTTGTCGTATTTTATCACTTTTTAAATATGGACGAATTTTGTGCAAAAATACCATAACTTAGATAAGGTAAAGGGTCTGGCATATTTCTATATAATATGATGAGAAAAATGTTATCATATTATAATATTTGAAGGCTTTCAATTTGATATGTTCGTAATACTAAAAGTGTTATATTTAGTTAGCTATGCGAAATTTGTCAAATTAACTATAAAGTTGTAAAATACTAGGCTAGTGATAGAATATTAGTTACAATAAAGTTTTATAAGTTCAGAATAGTTAAGGTTTAATTTGATAAAAATGTAGGTCATCATATCCTACTAATTGAACTGATAGAAAATATACGTATGTTATATGTGAATATCTTTTTATATATGTAAGCAATGTTTTTGTAATTTCTATTTTTAATTTGAAGTTCTTGGCCAGCGCTGATCACCTCAACCAGCTCCTGTCGGAGACATGTATCTAATGAAGACTGGTTCAGACTTGTATCCATGAATTTGTATTCAATAAAACCAAGTTGTATATTCACTATTAGATAATACACTAAATATAACTTTTAGTGATATAGAAAAAGAAACTCTAATGCATGAATTTATAAAATACCAATTATCTTCGGCTGCTGGTTGACAGTTTGACATCTTCTTAGATTACTACATCGTAAACTCATTGTGATCCAAAAACTAAGTGCATTCATCACCTACAAACATTATTTTGATCAAATATATTCCCTACATTACTAAAATACGGAAACATTTCATGACCAAAGGGACTTTTCGACGACCGCACTAACATTGCGATAACTACTAACATTTAGTAAACCTCACAGTTACTACACTCGCGGCCTACTTACTACATACCATCAAAACGATCGGAAGCTAATTTTATTATTTTTAATAATAGCGTGCGAACAAACATTACGTCTGCATGAAATACAGTACTCGATAAAATAACTAAGGTAACTCATTACAAATATCATTAAAATAGCGATAAGAATTGTTAATAAGGTGTGATTAATGTGATACGCGGTAGAGTTGTTTATGAGTCGAGTTTTTATGGTAGGTGTAATGACGTTCCTGAGCGATGAATTATGTTACCTAATATTTTTTGTTTTACTTTTATATTATATAATCTAATTTTTTGTGTTTTTAATACACAAAATATAATAATTTCGGAAAGTTAAGTGGAAAGTTTTCCATTTCTATAAGAAATAGGACTACTACAATAGGTAGGTAATAAAGTTCAAATAGTAATGAATACCTTATAATACTTACATAATTATAATTAATAACCTGTCATAAAACTGATTAAAAGAAAATTTAAATAGTCATACAAATATACAGAGGCGTTACAACGAAGACAAACTCCATTTGCCAGACGAATAATTAAATTTGTATAATAAAGCTTACTTAACATTCACCCCCTGTTTTTGAGGATAGCTTAAAATTAATATTAACTAATAATTTACCTCTGTGTACAATAAACAAACTTACAAACCCACCTTAATAAGCAGTCTTAGATATGAATGTGGAAGAGTAGAGGATGACAGAAGAAGACAGAGTGGTAACTGATGTGACAAAGAAGAAGAAATGAAGAAATGATAGAAGAACCAGGAAGAAATTTATATTTTGAGTAAACCTCAAAAAAATTTAATAAGGTCTTAGAAATAAATCAAGTGAAATATACATAAGAACTAAACGAGTAATTCATTTCGTATACCAATTTTGCTCTCAAAAATTAATCGTCCCATAAGATTATCGGTTTTAATCGGTCTTTATGAGATCACCACAAAGAGCCCGCATTCACCGACCGGAATGTACCGATACCGATAATTATGCCTTTTGTCTTATTTACCCTCTGAGGGTCTATATTAAAGTTTATCGCACTGCTTATTCTGATAAGGAATTATTTTTGAATCATCAAATACATTAAAGCATTTTTTATGTTTGAAATTGTCTATAAACATGTTTAAACAGGTTAATACTTTTTATGAGTCAATATTCCAGAGGTCACAAATTATATTCTTTTAATGTACATTTAAGTTTCACTATCTCTTCTTATTCCTGAAATTATACTTTTAATCTTATATATGCATTTATGTATTTATTAAAAAATATACATAATATATTTGTTAATTATATTATGTATATTTTTTAGTATTTATGTTCTTTATTTGTTTTGGTTATCATTGTTATTGTAACCCATGTTTTCTGTATTTTTTTAACAATAATGTACCGATATGGTTTTTTAAAATCATGTATATCTTACTCTAATGGGAAGAGATGTATTTAAAGAGGTAAGTTATTTAAAAGGTAGGTACATATAGAAAAATATATTATTAAAAGTTTATATTATTATGACCTTATACTTATAAATCATAAACTTAATTTAATCTAAGCATTCATACGTAGTGCTGTGAAACTGGGTGTATTTCTCGAAGAAAGCTCAAATATAATAAATAGTAGGAGCTAATTAATTTCTGAGACTAAAGTAAACTTCAGCGCATCTGAAGTTTGCATTCAATTCGTGTTAATTATAATTAGTTTTTGTCCTGAAAATATATATTTTCAAATTTCAACACATTTGTATGC
The DNA here is from genome assembly GCA_959347355.1 of Napeogenes inachia. Classification (NCBI taxonomy): domain Eukaryota; kingdom Metazoa; phylum Arthropoda; class Insecta; order Lepidoptera; family Nymphalidae; genus Napeogenes; species Napeogenes inachia. The sequence goes on along the minus strand of OY365795.1, from coordinate 1,834,206 downwards.
TAAAATCACTAGCAAACAACTTGCTATCGAAAATTATTGATATATAATAATAAAAATATCACAGTACGAATTACAGACACTGATCTAATCTATACCAGATAAGCAAATTATTTTTGTACAAATATATAGAAAAACAAATACTAAGAATATATTTAATAAACGACCAAATACAGACCTATATACATGCCTGAGTTTGTTGGAAATCGAACCCGAGCCCCTTTGCGTCGCTATAAGTTAGGCGTCTGCGCTAACCACTTGACCAATTGGGCGGTCAAAAATATTCAATTCATTCTAAATTGCATATTAGAACTATTCTAAAATTGCATATTAGAAACTTTTTAAATGAAGATTGTACTTTTTAGATTACACACACGTTGTGTAGTGCTTTTCCAATATTGGCGTTCATTATAGTCATTAGTTATATTTGAATTATGACCCTTCGTCACTTATCGACGGTTTATTAGCTTTAGTACCGGAGTGTACTAATGAAGTATTTGTTCATTTTTCATCCCATCTGTATTAACTTGAAACCAGGTATACTTTTAATGCTGACCCTACTGCTGGGTTATTTATAGGGGCTAAGGGTATAAAAAAGACTGATAAGCTTTATCAGAATATTATTAAGTCATAATAATAATTTTAAAATGATCCTTATAGTAGTAACTGGCCCAATTGTTAGAGCGGCGGACTGCTTTCAGAGATCGCGGGTTCTAAACCCTGTCTATGTTGATTTATTTTCATTCTATATGAAAATTTAAATAGGCTTAACATGTTGATAAATGTTCTCAAATTTTCTATTACATTGTCAGTTTATTAACTATTTGTTGATTTATTTCCGAAATCAGAAAATAACAACGTCAACCGACTTAAACCTGCCATAAAACATACCCTCTATAAAGAGGGTATGTTTGAAAATATATAAATGATATAAATCATATTGGTTAAACATGGATTTTAGAAGTTACCTTAATACATAAACGTAATCATTGAAAAAAACGATACATAATATGTTCGATTTCCTCAAACAGAATAAGTATGTTTAAAAATGTAAGACTCAAAAGTAATCAAGTGCTGAAGCAACCATCAAATAATAATATTTTCTCAAAGGTAACTCCAAGGAGGGATTATTGAACATTTATACTCGTTCAGAACATTACATTTTGCGAACAAAAAGCTCAAATTTCATAAAGCTAAGCGCTAGCTATTTTTAATATTTCATAGACTTTGACTGTGCACAGGGAATACCAAAATGCATGGAAATAATTAGTTACGAAGCTAACGCGGCACGAGACACACACACGGTTAAGAAAATTATACAATACGAATTACTCAAGATATACTTTTTGTTTTATATATATTATTATTCATTATTTCAAAAGGTCATTAATGAAAATGATGTTATGATGTTTTTGATAAGATGGTTTCCTGTTAATATAATTTAATTTCTATGTTCTTTGTTAATAAATTATATCAAAAAAGGCTATAGTAACTAAAAGTTCAACATTTATTAATCACTATTTTCCTGAATTATAAAAACTCAAGCAGTTATAGCAATTAATAATATCACAAAAAACAAATTGATCTAACCCCTAAGTAAGCAAATTATTTGTTTGTGTTAAGACTGTTAGATAATTATACAAATACATAGAAATACACATTATAAATACTGCAAATATATTTAATAAACGACCAAACCCAGAAATACAGACGTCTATGTTCATCACATACATGACTGTCCCTGTCGGGAATCGAACCCGAGCACCATTGTGCTGCGATACGTTAGGCGTGTGCGCTAACCACTCAATCAGTGGGGCAAATAGCAAATAAAAATTATGAAATGGTCTGAAACTTTTTGTAAAACTCTGATATTTTTTTTATACCAAAGCCACTCTAACCAATGTTGTCTGTTGCTGCGAGCCGTGTGTAGTTATAAAGGATGCATTTATAATGCAGCGGCGCGTGGGGAGGGGATGCTGGTCACCAATCACATTAATACACCCCTCCAGTGTGACGCTGGTTTAGATCATGTCTGTTATTGAGATTAAACACTATATGACGAGCATTTTATGACATTATCATAAACGCTTTATATATGTTAATTGTATTTATATTTAGATTTGTAAAATATATACCTTCAAGTGTTGTTTATTTGTTCGTTTCATTAAAATTAAAATATTAATACAGTTTTTATGTTCTTGATCTAGATGTCACAAATTGTAACAGAAACCATCACAACTTTAAAACTCTCTTGCGATTTAAAAAAAAAAGGCTACAGCGTGAAGAAAATACCTCTAAAATGTTGTAGCATTCTAGGTCCAAGGATAGGCTGGATTGAAGTATCGTTGAGTCTTTCAATACTTATATTGTATAAAAGCTTAATATTATAAATAAAAACATGACGCGTCTATTTCTATAAATTCGTTTATTTTCGTGTCACGACTTCCAAAAGATAATGCGAAAGAAATGCCGGTAATCTTTCCCTGGAATTAAATAAGTTGAAGATCATCACGACATCTAATATAATTGTAATTCACGACTGTCCGTACAGCTGTAAGGCGCGTGTCAGTCCGCTGTCGGCTCTTTGAGGCCGTGTGTCACGAATCAGTCATACCGTGAATATTAATAGAATTCTGAACGTTATGTGAATTTCGTCACATTGAGTGGTGAGTGAGTGGTGAGTGATGGAGTGACTCGAATTAAATATGTTTAGGTTTGTTTTAAAGTTGTTTTTTATTTTATCATAGAAAAATATTATATTTTATAACTTTAAAAAGTATTTTTTTTAATAGCTTGATTTTAGCAAATAAATTTAAATCTGTGTTAATTTAAAATAATATATTTAGGATACAATCAGGGTTTCTTAATATTAATTTTAAATATAAATGTTTTTGTATTATAGGAAAACACACACACATTTCCGCAGTTTATTGTGCAAAAGCTGATATAGAAATACAAAGATACAGATAAAAAGATATCATAAAGAAATATAGGGGACAATCGTTTTCCAGAAGTAGTTCACAGTAATGACGTTATCACAGCAACAAAGAGTTCCTGCCGCTCATCTCCTTTGTTATCAGCTCATTTAGTATTTTCCTTCGAATAAAAGATAAAAAATCTTATAAGTGCCGGCGGGATTGGTCTTGTATATTATATATATTATATACTAGCTGTTGCTCGCGATTCGATCCACGTGTACTGTAATAATAACATTTAATGTCTTATATACCTGTGGCTCGTGACATCTTTTAAAGTGTTTGTGAAGTGTATAAATAAAACTGCGGATTGATCAAGAGATCCCGTGGTAATTACATAATCCCGCGACAATCTGGGTTATGTCACAGACAAAACCAAGTGCAAAATTATGTATTTATATAGCCTATGTGTTATTTTGGTACATAAGCTACGATATTGTCAAGTTTCATCAAAATCCGTTAAGTAATTTTGGCGTGATTGAGTAACAAACATCCATTCAAACCAATCCAAACATCCAAACTTTTTCGTTTATAATATTATGTTTTAGTATAAATATATGCTATAGATTGAGTTTTATAAAACCCAGTAGTGTTAGTTACATTCACTATGATTATTTTAATATCACAAGTATACAATGTATTTGAGGTATTTAAATTTCCTTTCTTATTACTTTTCCTAGTGGATGTTTTTATTTCTAAATCCAAGATTAATAAGGATCCGGATTGAACGTCAAACTTTGCACCATGGAAACTGACCTAGTTTCCCATGGGACTCCTTCACGCGATAAATTTCTTTTTACGCCAACTCTACCGTAAGAAACTATAAAAGTTGTTCTTATACTATTTTTTTTGTTTAAAAGCCAATAAATCTTACATAATCAATTTATTTTATAGTAAAATAATACTTTTTTTTCTTATTTATTTTAGGTAAATTAATTAATATTTAAGTAAAATTTGCTATTACGGAAATAATATTTAATACAAATAAACGGAAATAATATTTAATATTATATATTTAGTATTATAGATATAAAGTAATGATTTTTTTGACCTATGCAAAATATAAGTTTAAAGTAAACTTGTCATTGCCATTATATTATTTAAACAAAACAACGCCATCTATCGGCACCTCTTTAAGTAAAGAAGTTCTCCTTGGAATGAAGGGAGATCAGTTGTTAGTTTCTTACTATCTTTCTAGATGGCGCTAATAAGAGAAAACATATATAATGGAGCTATACATTTAATGTAAACAATTTAATGACGTTTCCCAACAGTCGTTATATTATTCATAATTTAATTTACAACAAACAATGCATTAATTTAACAAAACATTTTCAATAAATAAATAATTATAAAATAATCATATAAAGTTTAATAAGGTTGATATATTAATCACAGTTACAGATGGATATTCCTGCAACCAGACTTGTTTTAGATATTTAAATAATTCGTATAATTAACAAATGTACTATTAAAAAATGTTAATCTCGCCTTTCATCTGAACTGAACCTACCGACAGATTCATGAAGTTTCAAAAACAACTTGAGTTATAAACGAATGGAAATTAAATTCCAACCCAATCATATATTAAAAGTTTGAAATTCACAGCCGTTTGGTTATTTGGGAGTTTATCTATATATTTATACCATATACTTGTCCAATTATGTGTTGGTGAATTTTATCTACAAATAGAAAAAATATATAAAATATTAGTATGATGCCTTTACTTATTAATATATTATTATATATATATATAGTAGTATATACACACATATAATCATCATACATACTGATACTCTGTCACACGCACCACCACACAACACTGAATAATAATGATTACTTTTATTTTTCTTAGCGACTAAGATAAATCTTGTACACTTGGGAGGAAGTTGGTTTTCTGTCATACTGGATTCCTAGTTCTGACACCAGGATCTCAAGTCATGACTCCTGAGGATTATGGTATGAGCATATTATGAGAAGAAATAAAACAAGAAATCTAGATATGAATGTAGAATATGTGGGTCGAAGTAAAACAAAGAAGGGATGGATGAATTGTATGATTGTGGATGGATTGTGTGAGTATGTAAGAGTGTTGTCTGTTGAGATGATGGCTGAAGGTCGAGAATAAAGAAGAAGAACATGTACCGATCCCACATAAAGTGGGAGAAGATTATTTTTTGTTAAACTTGTTTTAGACCTTAGAGCAAATAAATAAATTTATTCTTATTATCTTTATATTTAACAAAGAAAAGAATTTAACTAACTTCTAATTTGTGTGTCTTTTAGATTTCCAACAGGTATATTGTATATTGTATAATAATATGTTATCAGCTTCACAAATATCAAAACTCTTTTACGAAACTTTGAGTTCGACGATTTTTGGTTTTTTAACTTCGTATCTATTTTAAGTTTCAATACTGTAATTATTTATATATGTGTTGCGAATTTAAGTTATACAGACACAAGTTATAATCGAAATGGAATGATATCTGACGTATATATAATTAAATTGGTAAGTTCTCTCGTCTGTATGTAGACAGTTAACAGATTAACTATGGTGAAGTATGCTTATTGTTTCGAAGAGCAATCTCGCGTCACTCGTGACAGACAGACAGACAGACGCTGTGTTATTCTGTTATGTTTTCAACTTTGCGGAAGAAGGGTCGAGAATTTGTAAATAACATTCTGTTTTGGATTTTATTTTGTTAGTTTTAGCATCTCAAGAATTAATATTATAGTATTACAAAAGTATTGTACAAGTCTGCTTTTGAATATATTGTAATTCTGAAAGTTATTGGTATTGTAAATATAGACTTTTTTACGGTAAGATATCAGAATAGCGACGGTTATTTGGCAAATAAATATGAAGAACAATATTATTTGTAATAAACAATATATATTTAAGAGAGTATAGTTCACTTGTATAAGTATTTATTCAATCAGTATGTACGAACCCTGTTATGTAAAATATTTGTCCTACTTATGTGTTAGAAACCTATAATATGTATGTATAATTAAATAAAAAGTATATGTTATTATTATTTTTTTTTAAATCATGAATTTGGTTTTAAGTTAGGGTGATTTAAAATTTACCCCAACAAGATGGTATAATAATCTGCTTTTTTTTAAATCATAATTTTTTATGAACAGAAATAATAGTCAAAAATATTCCTTGAGACATTCTTTGAAAGATAGTTCTCATTAATTTTATAATTAAATATATTTTTCTCCATTACAAAAAATAAGTTTTAAATCTCATATCCATAAATGAGATATTTTTAAAACAAATTCATTATCTTTAACATCAATTAAAAATATGATCCTTAAACGCCACTAAGTAGAAACAAAAGCATTCGTTTTTGATATTCCAAAAATAGTTGAAACTACTATGAAAACTCGAACGATTCACGAATAATAGTCATTTTCGAAATATTTGTAATAAATGGATTTAAATCTAAGTTAAGTCCAGTCTCTAAGGATTCAAATCCTCAAAAGATAGTACAAATTGATATATCTTAAATTATGAATTTACTAAATAACGTTTATTGAGTCGTTTAAATGCACATAAAGGGCAGTGTTTTTAAATTATATCCCTAAAAGGGTGTGAAGGCCGTAAATCGTTGTTTCTTAAGTTATATGTTCTTGATGTTGCCGATGGGAAATCTCATCAAGCGACGGCTAGTAGTGTAAATGCCCACTTTGTCACAACTTTGTTACTTTGTTAGGCTTGGAATATAAAGTTTTGATTAGAAAATACCGTTTCGGTGTAATTACAAGTGGGTGGAATAGGTTCATAAAAAAATATATATTAAATAACAAAATCGAGAAACGTCAAATAACACAAATTATACAGGTTGTCCGAAAATTAATGAATAACATTTAAATGTTAATTTAAAAACTCAAGAATATGAAATATATTCCGTATTGTCATTCAGCAAAAGCCGGAAAAAATCACAAAATAATAATTCACCCATGTTATAATTTTTTTTAGAAAAGGGTAGTTTCAAGTTTTATTTAAAAAATTAAATGAATATTGGATCCGTTTTAAAAATGCTGTAGCTAGTCCTAGTTATTAGTGTCTATCTATCAGCATAGTTATTGTATAATATTAAATCATTAAAACATCGATAAAATTAATATACATATTTTTTTTACTTTCCTATTAATAACCAGACGGCCTGTATAACTGTATGTATATATAATTGTAAGGCGAACCGATGGTAATGCTAAGAGACAATTTGTAAATTATTAGACACACGCTACGCCTATTAGAGCATCTTGATAGCCGTCTGACAACTTCTTTCAACGTCTATTTTAAAACATCCCTTGGTTTTCTGTCAAGGTACTGAATTACTCTGGAAAATTGAACTTTAAATCCTAAACCGTAGGGCGAAGAATTTTTTTTTTCGTTTTTTTATTTTGTATGTTTGTGTATCCTGCAATATTAATAGCTACATCTGTAACCAGTGTGAAGTGATCTATCTTTAGTGTGTTTTATTTTTTATTTTTAACAATTTTTAATAATCAAAATTGTTCAGTATTTTTATATGAAATAATCTTAGGATCATGCACATTTATTTTAATTATTATAGCATATGTAGGTATAGTGTGTTGTATTTATGTATATTATAAAAAGTATTTAGTGTGTTTTAAAATATTTAATTAAAATATATTTAAGGATTGTATGAATCTACTAAACCACATCAGCACCAAGTTTCGACTGGTAAAGTATGCCACTAGATATTAAGCTATTCTATTATATTCCTTCCATAGACTTTTACAATAAAGCCTAAATTATAAAAAAGATTCCCTCATACTATGCATGTGTGAGGGGTCAACATACGCTGGTATTTTAAAATCAGTCTGTCAGTTCAAAGCGCGTGGATAAAGTTGAAATATTTTTAAATACAAGATGTATGATAGTTATTTATATAATATCGGAAATGAGTGCCATTTACAATCCTCGCTTGATTCATCACTTTTGAATTATTTTTTATACGTATTTTAAATTTAGTATGTCTGTCATTTAGTTATTTTATTACTTTATACATTTACCAGATTTTTCTCATGGATTCGCTTCTAGAATGTTATGATCCTAGCTCTTTATATTCCCTGATTGATTTCTAAACTAGCCGAGCAAATTCCGATATAATAGACGTTCGTGAAAGCGGGTAAATATGTAATAATATTTAATACTTATATACAACACAAGTTACGTTTAATTAATTGGGGTCTCTCAGTGTATAAAGGACGTCGGAGAAATACAAAAACAATCGGATTTGTCACTTCTGAAATAAACACAAATATATTTTATAAACAAAACCATTCATTTATAAGGTCGGTTAACAATTTAAGGCGTTTATGACAGCAACACTATGAGTTATTGAACCACATACATACACACACACACACCTCATCAGCGTTTGATGTATTAATAATGACCGCCCTGAATTCGCTAAGTGTATTTATATGCTCACATTTAATCTCGCTTTATACAAATGACATCCAATTATACACACAAACACACACACACATACTTACACACATACACACACATATATTTAGTACAGAACAAAAATGCATATTTTCGCCCTACTCTATGTTTTATGGGTTTTGTAACATATAACACCTGAATCTCGGATGATATAATAAATTATAGATTGTGATAAATAGTGATAACCCTGGCTTACACACACGCCAATACACTTTGATTTACTGTCCTCCTTTATGAACCAGACAGACATACAATTATGATACCTGATGGACGGTGCAGCGAGATCATCATCTCTGAAGAATAGAAATTGATGAGATAGAACCGTTAGACCAGGTATATTATTATTAAAACAGACTGTTGATTGTATGTTTGTCCTACTTTGAATGAATTAAAGACATTCTCAAATGGAACGTGTATAGTAATATGTACGCGTAATATTAGATACCTTTTTTATTAAGTATCTAATAACGAGCAAAGTCGCGAGGCAATTCGATTATTATTATACATCAGCATTTTATACAGATAGCATATTTTATATAGATTGGTTGTTTAGAAGAAATCTAGAAAGATAGTCTCAGTTAGATCTATCAGCTGTTTTAGTTTGCTTTTATCGGTGTTGTTTCTTAAGATAAGAATCTAATACATTTTAGATGGCCACGGGCTAACTGTGTCATATTCAATCTCCATCGAATAAAAACACAATAATAATAAAAAACGCAAAAAGTTGGTTATCCTACCATTGTCAATAACCGAGAGTCAGTTCAAAGGCAGATATCAAACAACGCCACAAACAATAAATCAAATCGACAGTAACAGAAACTAAATAAACGAAACGCAGTAAAACTTTTCATTCTCGCTTGGCAGAGTGCACTTTACTAGAGACGAGGTCTCTACTATCGGTTCTCGATTTTATATTCCATGAATGTTAATTGGAACTATTTATTACTTGTTTTTCATGACTAAAGAAATAATATTTAATACATGGAATACTTTAACTCTACTGTTTTAATTGATTATTTTTTCGTAAATTATGTTTTTGTGGTTTTAATAATGATACTAGAATTATTGATTATCGAGACCCATTACTTGATTTTTGCGCTGATACCTTGAGAAGAGATTTATCATCTATTTTTTTTTTTATTTTAATATTTATTTTACTATTTGAATATCAGTAACCTGTAGTAGGGTCCACAGCTGTTAGCCGCTAGCTTGGACGGTACTACATTAACCTCAGATTGTTTTAACACATCCCAAATGGGTTACGAATTCGTCCCCGAACTTTGAAAATGAAAACCTTTAAAATTTTGCACTATACATTGCTGCAAAAAAGTTGTTCTCTTTTAAGTAACAAACTTTACCTAATGGAATGCTCGTAGTTGAAAGTTTGTGGTGAAATATCACTGAAAGCTTGTACGTACTTTTAAGAACATACAAATATATATATATTAAAATATTCTGTCAGCACATACTTTAAGTGATAAAATATTTTGTCTCCCCGTTTTCACGATTTACATATGAAAGCCATAATTCGGTGACACAGAAAATTTAATCTTTTCGTGATTAAAACAGAGCCTCGGTCGGCTCTCCTAATTTATGGACGCAATTTTGACATGTTTAAATCTAATTAAAAATGTTTCCGTTTTCAGGTAAGCCGCCGCTGGCATCGTTTTCTGAAGTAACTTTTCAGAATGTGTGATGTGTGTAAGTACTTTTTCAGTGCTACTATAAGGAGCAATTAATTTCTAAACTGTATTTGATGTTTTCATGATAGAAATATATATTTTTAGAATACATTCGACTGGTTGAAAATATTCTGTGGAATTTGTCTTTTTGATTCATGTCTCTATCTGTCTTTTTGTTTGTCTATCACATCGTATCTTTAAAAAATATGAATACAAGCCAAGTCATAGCTTTCTATTTGAAATTTCCTTACTTAGCATGATTATTTTGTTGTATTTGATCAATATTACTTCAGCCTTACAATTCCAGGTTATGCAAATACTGCAATACTATATAAACAGTAAAATAATAAAAACAAAAGACCTAATAAACGTATTACAGCCAAACATTCAGTCAAGTTCGTATCACGTATATTTTTAAGGCTTTTTATTATTCAGGAGCCACTCTGTTTTCGCATAACTGATTCATGTGAAGGAAGCTGTGACAGAATTCCTTAAAAGCCTGCTATTTTTGTGAGTCTGCACATTTTTTTGTAGTAGCGTTGTAAGTACTAGAAAATGTTTTACTAAAAACCGATAAGCTGCGCGTTCTTCCTAGACATTAAACTGACAAAAGACGAACGTGTACAGACATGTCTTCACTCCTAGTACTTATATCACGACAAAGAAATATAGCTCGTGCTACCTCGTAATAGAATACTATTATTGCTTAATATTAATTTTATGTTGGTTTTCGGTAAACTACTCAAAATGCTCTAAATATTATTGGATTCTGAACTCAATTTATAAGAAGGTAAGTTATTTTTAGTATTGGCATTTAATTCATTACATATTAAATACAAAACACTTTAATATTGATAGATGATAATATGTTAGAAGAATAGACTAAATTACTTTATATAGATATTAAAGCAAATTCTAAACAATCAAATATATCGTAGGTAAACTGATTTTGTATTCATATACCTATTTGTAGACTTAAAAATTATCACTTTTCATCATAATCATATGTTTTAAATAAAAATTACGTTTTTTATAATCATAAAAAACTTAAATAGGATAATCTTATAATGTAATGTGGTTGAAATTAATTGTACATCCTTTTTAGAGCAAAATGGAATCTACGTTTAATCCATTAGAGTTAGCTCTGGTCTATTTCATTTAGTGTGTTAGTTCTTATCTGTGGGTATTTTATTTTAGTTCTAAAACAATGGTCTGGAACATTAGCAATAGCTTTTGGAACCGTCTCGAGGACCAATCGTGCTTCACCGATAAGATTTGGTCTACTGTGGCGTTACTTGGGAAATCTTCAGATGCCTTCATTTCTTTCAGCTTTTTAAAACGTGAAGTTTTTGCTTGAAAAATCTTGTCGCTAATATTATAGTTTTCAGCATATAAAGTTTTTTAATTTTATTTAATTGGGATACAAATGAGCAGACAATCTCCGTAATGGTAGGTAGGTCCATGGACAACTCCTTATAGGAGCAGTTACAGATGCATTGTCATGGTTGCTAAATGAGGAGGGATGCAGGACACTGGGATGCACGGAGATATGAGGAGGAAGTCGGTCTTTCGGCTTCATCAGACTCTCTGAAACGCAGTTTTAACAGCTACGTCATACTGATCTACAGCAGGGTTCTACCACCTCCATAAAATTAAAGAACTTTCTAGAATTAGGCGTAAATTTACAACATTATCGTGTTATTTTGCTAATAGTCACCTTTAAAGATGTTATGGGAAGTGTTATGGTAATAAAGGATAACAATAACAGTTATCCCGTCGTTATTGTTATTAACGTTATAACGGACAGATGTTAGGCGTTAAGTCAAAATGTTGCCAGAGGGTAATTGTTATATTGCTTGAAAATATCTAGAAACATTTCAAGCTTATTTCTATCTAAAAAAAATAAAAATAACGTTCTGCACTTGAACATGCGATCTCTGGGATAAAATCTAGCCGCTCTTCTCATTGAGCTATCGTGTCACTTAATGAATAATGATTTGTATTTTATTATATTATTATATGCTGTGCATTTATTATGCAATATTTATGTTATTATATATGATAATACAAAGCGGTAGGTACGTAACAAGTGTGGCCACAACGTTCGCGTAAATTAATTAAAGTTGTGTCGTGTCGGACGCGGCTCGTGCCCGCTGTAAATCAATCAAGAGACCATTTCATTTTACTAAGTCCCGCCAATGTTTTTTCGAAATTGACCGCATTTGAATTTAGCATTCATTAATATCAATAATAAACAAAAACTCAATGTATTGTTTATTATTAAAAAAAATGTAATATATTTACATTTATAATAGATATCTTGACCTGAAGAGAAAATTCCCAAAATAACTCCTAGAAAATTTTCTAAAATCAATGTTGATCTAGTTAAAACTTGTAAGAAATAGTTTCTGTAACAGATAGACAAAATAAATCAGAAACCACTCGTAGATATAACGTGCCTCTCTCTGTCTGGTTTTAATTAAAACTTAAGATTCATTGGGAGAACGTTAATTTCTTTGCCATCTTCAGTGCAGATGACATCTGTTCGCGAATATTAAAGAAATAATTTACAAGACTGTCATTGAAACAATGCTTTCTCTGTAACTTTTGACTGTACTACATTTTCTATTATGGTTACTACTTGTATCAAATAATTCTTTTTTTTTTTATTATGTTATAAGACATAGGTTTTAAAAATGTATTCAGCTATTCAAAATTAACTTCATTTATATGTACATAATAGAGGCGATTATATAAAACGCTAAATTCACTGAAGTTATATAAATTATACTTACACTGTATCGGGACCGTTTCCCCGAAGTCACAGGTTTGAATCCTGCTGTCTCGATTAATTTTATATTTAACTTAAAATTCAAATAAGCTTGACATATTTACACATAGACATTTGTAGACAGTTTCAATGTCTATTTATTTAGGAACTTCTAAAAATTCTCAACATTCTAATAAATCGGTATTGTCATAATATTTAACAGAACTGTCAATAATTGATGATAATACATATAAATAAATTTAATTTCAGGTAGACTATAGTATAAATGGACGGAAGCAAAAATTGCAGGCATTTGTCAAAGTCCCCCACCGGAAATGGTGCATAAATAAGGCCCAGTTAAAAAAATATGCGAGACCCTTACTAGTTGTATACCAGTGTTTTACTATGAACTTATAGTTTATATTACTGTGTAAGTTCTAAACTTTACACATAACAATAATAGTTCTCTCTTAATTTTTAAATTATGTCACGTAGTAACCTTAGTACCTACTCTTGAATAATATTTATTTACTTTCACAGATATAAGATGCCTTACTTTCGAATACTGTTTATCATAACTTGGTTAACAATACTACAACATATCAGAATATCTGTTAAATGAAATGGGTGTAGTTATTCGATGTTAAATGCAACTTATGGTAGGGGCGATGATCTACAACACATTTCACAAAGTAAGCCATAAAATTGAACGTAAAAATAGCCGGTAATAACGTCTGTCTACATTCACTACACACACTACAGGCTTCTCTTAATAGAACAAGGAGAGTGTTAGCTAGGTTGGTTTTAGAAGCAGATCTGTTTCTATCGATCGATCGAGTATATGTATATCACATTATCTTCAGAAATATCATGAAAAACTGCTCAAGATATATTTTGGATAAGAACTGGATCAGGCTTGTGAGGATCAGTATTACTGGAAGGCACACTTCTTATGAGCCAAAAGACCCTTTTGACGAGGTCAAAGAACTAAGAAGAAGGTCTTAGATATACGAGTAGATACAAAAATTCCAGGAATTAGTTCTAGTTCCAGAAATTATTAAAAAAAAGGCAGTATTAACTATGTAGAGCCCAGAGATCGCGGGTTCGAATCCCTGCTCTTATCGGTTTAGTTTTCATTCTACATATATATATATATATGTTTAATTAAGCTTAACATGACTATACATGTTTTAAATATTTTCAAACCTTATGTAATACATACTTTAATAAATTTACCTTCATAAACATCATGACTTTTCACCCGTTTTATGGATCAAATATCAACACATATCCTCAGTCGAAAGGTCAGTATCTGCTCCTAATTCAAAACCTAGATCTTAAACAGTGTCCAGTCTTTCAGTGTAAGAGATTTTTCTGATCGATGGAGGAAGTTGATTATACCTATATAGAATGCTAAATTCATCGAAGCGACTAGCGACACGAAAGCTCAATTGGCAGAGTGACGGAACAGTTGCCCAAAGATCACGGATTTGAGGCCTGCCATTGTTAATGGATTGTTTATTCTATATTTATTCGAAAATTATTGTTCGATATTTTAGAATACATATATGTTTGTTTAAAAGATCACCCAAACGACATAAAAAAACACATTTCCTGTTCATTGTAATACAAAGTATTCACTGTAACACAAAACAGTACAATTAACCAAGAAATAACGAGCTCGTAAATCATAGACAAATAATAACTTCGGAGTTATTACGTTTTAATTCGAAACAGACGGATCGACATCAAAAATGGCCCCTAATTTAATTAAAAAGATCGTAAACGTCGGCTTTAAATGTAAATTTAACGATTTAAGCTTACTACTACCTAAAATTACATGATTTTTTATAATAAATAATGATTCCTGACTTTCATTACTAAGATGAAGACAACTTTGGCACCAGATACTGGTATTGTTATGAACCAACAAACAAACAAAAAAACATATTTTTTTGTTAAAATATGTGCTCCTACGGCACTATTTATAGTATATAAAAAGGTTGAATAATAATATTTGCGACACATTTAAGTTTATTTTATGACCGTAAATAATTATATTAAAACACAAATAAGAAATAACATCACGAAAATAATATAAAGCTCGTAATATTTGATTTTACAAATATACAAGTTGTTTATGGTAAAAGAAGTCATCGTAGCCACTTTTACCTGTCACGAACCACTTTACTAAATTGCTACATCTTTTCAAAAAGGTAAAAATATTTTATTTATATTATAATCTTTTATTCTACTTGTCTTAATATTTTTCCTTAGAGAGGTATTTTACGTTTTTACGAGAATTCAATAACACCTCAATTATACAGTTACCGAGAAAATGCGACTTTCAGCGCTTAAAGCAATTAACACTATTCTGATAAATGAAAAGCGTTAATTTAAACTGACACTTTTCAGTTGGTCTTTCAGGACCTGCATCATCTGCACTTTGAAATTCAAAGGTTTTAAATTCGACAATAAAGGTATATTAACGAAGCCAGTGGCGTATTTTGGGATGGCTCGCGGCGGCACTTTAAAATTTATCGAAGTTTCATGTACGCAATGCGAACTGCGGGCGAGCGATAGAGATGGGATAATAGATAGTTATCGATACATTTAGAATAGAATTATCAACTGTATTGTATTTATAAATAAAATATAATATTATGTACTTATTATGTATTCTGATATAGATAAAAATAACGAGAAAATTCTATTCTCCTAAGCATATAATTTCCATATAAAGTAGGCTTTGTGAGCATAAAACGTGGACAAATAAACGGTCTCGGAACAATATGAGTTGATTGCTGCAGCGTCAGGTGGAGCTTAAAACACGATTATCTAAGAGGTCATTGAACCAAACCAAACATTCATTATTGTTAACATATGTTTTTAATAAATACCAAGTTATGGCCATAAGCATAATTGAAAATTCGTAGCTTACATGTAGAACAAACATCCAATATGTAAGATACGAATTATCAATATTTTATGAAAGTTAATGTAATAATTAATATGATTATATACATATTGTTTTTAGAACCGTTAATTTTAATATATTTACGCCAGAAAAAGTACTTGTACTAACAAATTCATTAATACGTGTAACAAAATCTATGGAAATCAATAAAATTAAAAAAAATCTAAAGCTCAGTACGCAAGAGATGTTAGACACGCCTGTCTACATCGTTAGGTAATCAAATTTGTTTGGCGCTAACGAGCCCGTGACGGTCAGACCCGTCTGCGAGTGGTTTGCTAAGGGTCCGATAGAGGCGCAACTTTCAACAACTTCAACATCTTTGATGATAATGTCAATAGTGTTTCACTTTCCCTTAATTATATAATTGAGTATATTCCTCTTAGAGTCTTCGATAGAAGCCTAATAGATGTCACCACCGTCCCGATTGAGACCGTCATATTACTTCAAACTTAATTTTTATATTTGTTTATAAAAAAAATATTCGAGTTATTTCGCTTTTATTGATACAATGTACATTCTATAGTTGAAGGTACAAGTGCGTTTAATTAAATCAAACAATAGATACAATAGAATAATAAAAACAAAACCTTCATGTGTACGTTTACACCCTATCCGGAAATGAAAGAGACGAATTTCCGACTAAGAATAAATGTCGAAACGCAATCCAATGACAATCGCCGACCACTTTTGCATCATTAGTAATAAAAGAAAAACAATTAAACTCAGTATTTACGTGAACAAAACTAATGTTACACCCGTCAAAACGGCTACAAGCATTAAATACTTATACAATAAGGATGATAATCGCCTGTCTCTTCTCAGTACGCCGAGAATTGGTACTTAAGCTTCCTTCATACATGCGTTTCAAGTACTGCAGGCGATTCCTTTATGAGCATTGTGACTTTAATATGGCATGAATGGCATTGTTCTTACTTGCCAAAGGCTGGTAAATTCATTGTATTGTTACAAAAGTACATCTTTATTTTACTTTGTACAGCTTAACTACATTTATAGTAATATTTTAATTAAAAATCCCATGTTTTACTGATTATTCCAACAGGAACATCATTTGAATACTAAGAACAAAACAGAATAAACACGATTGTATATAGAATGCCAAACTAATATAGTACTGATCCGATAGCTCATTGAGCAACGCGACGGAAACAAAAGGTAAGGTCGCAGGTTCACAACCAAGAAATACGAATGTTTTATAAATATTAAAATCATAAGAATGCTATAGAGATCATTTAGAATAATTAATTGTAAAGGTTGACTAATAAGAACTACATACTTATTAAGGCATCTATATATACTATTAGGTAGGTACATTGAGCCGTCCTATAAACTACAAAGCCATGGTAATGTCTTGACTACTTTATTTATTATAGCAATAGTTAAAACACTTGAAACACCAGACTATAAAAGCTACTGAGGTTTGATGACGACAATTTCACGACATTTACCAGACGACAACTACGATCGAACGATGGTTTTATACAACATTATCCATTTACAGAACTTTCACCTCTATACTCCTAAGGTTAGAGTTCTTTTTCGGTTGAATATTAATGGATAATAAAATTAGACCTTTAAGGATGGTGTTGGGTGTACGTAAATCGTTGACCTAAATCACGGTTTGTGTCAGATTGATTGCGAGATAAACTGGCAAGACGTATATTAACATGTTTCGTCGAAATTGATAAGTACTGTCTTTACTTCATTGGCATTGATCTTCTGTTGTGGAAACTATTAACTAATTATAATAATATTTCAGTTACAATAATGAAATACCAGCGATACGGTATCTCAATTGGTAGAGCGACAGGACCGTTTCCTAGAGGTCATGAGTTCGAATCCTTGTCCGAATCGGCTTATTCGTCATTATGCATATATTTATTAAAACAAAATAAGCCTAACATGTTTGATATTTTTCAAACATTCAAAGGATCAAACCTATAAAGTTCTTGTAAAGCATTAGAAGTACTAGTGTTTTTGTAAAACTACTGACAGAGAAGTAAAAATATCAGATCCTACCAAATTGTCCAAAACCTCTGAAGGTATTCACAGAACTTTGGCAATAGTGTACTTCGTAATAGTCAATTAATACAAACCGAGTTGAATTGATGAATATGGATAGTTCACACCGTTTCTGTTCCAATTAGCTATCTTCGATATTTGATGTCAGTATCCCAACTGTCGCTTTGATAGATTATTGGAGTGCAGTTGATATCTCGACCCATCTATTCATGAACTGATGCAATAATAGCAGTAATACTAATAAGTATTTGATTGATACTAGATAAATAAATATACATATTTTATATACATAGAAAAATACAAATATATTGTTGTAAATATATTTTTCTAGCGTCGGAATCAAACCCACGAGCATCAGTGCAATAGCCGGATGTACGATCACTGCACCAGTAGTATCTCAGTATCGATCAGTAGTCAGCTTTTATGTGTATTTGTTCCTCTACTAAACAGTATCGGCTATTTTAAAAAGTAGTCACTATTTATATATTTTTTTTATTTTAGTAACCATCTTCTCAATAACCATGTAGATGTATGAAAAGCCTCAGATTCAGCATCAGGTCCTGGTTGTTGAACCCAGAAGGAGCGTGAGTTCAATTTTCAGTGGGAACCAGTTCTTCTGTGATCCATATATTGTTATTTCAAGTCTCAGCGTAGTTTCTGATGATAATTGTATATGTGTGACAGCCCCCAGGGCTCAAAGATTATAAAAGTTAGGGAGGGAGTTGTAAAAAAGAACGGACATAGTAGATTGTAATTGATTTAATTATTAGGTTGGTAAGACATTTGGTTTTAAATTCTAATATTATGTTTATGACAGAGACTCTTATGAGTTGGGTACAGCAGAATCTTTATCACTTTTTAGCTTACAATAGGAAAAATATTAGCTTATAATACAGTTTTCTTCATTTTCTTTTTATAATTGAAATATTGAACTTAAAATCGATTTATTCTTATTAAGTCGTATTTATCGCCACTCAATCTGGTGAGCTCATTAAATGTTATTTCCAGCGCATATACGTCACTTGTAGTTTACATGTGCTCGTAAATAACGTGTGGCTTAAAACGTTTTTTCCATTTCTAGTTGTTTAAGAATCGCACTTCTCGTAAATCAGTATAATAGCCGAGGATACGTTTGTTTTTGGCTGAAGACCACCATAGGAACGTCTAATAATAACTGGATGAAGTAATTCCTACAATGTTGTGGTTTCTTATTGCTTCGGAAAATTTCAAGTAATAAATTTATTATGAACATGCATAAACTATCTTATATGGAAGTTTAAGATACATTTATGACCTAGTAATGACTCAAATATGATAGACTTTAAACTGTCGTATTTGAGTACACTGAGAAATACGAAATAAATTAAAAATGTGTTTCAATACTAGAAATAATTTCAGTCAAAGTAACAAACAAAGTGTTAGGATGCCATCTTAAAAAATTCTCATTGAAGCATCTTAGTAATATAACTTTAAGAGAGATTGAAATGCTCTAAAAGGCTCGTAAATTTGGTTATGACCTATTTGACTCAGCATTGAAATCCTATTATAAAAATAATGTTAATTGCAGAGGGTGAGATGATGGACCATTGACAGTGTCAGTCCGTAATGGCTTTTAAGAAATGTTATAAATTATTCTACACCAGGTGACGTGCGGTGTGATGCTGTGTGGTGCAAGGAGTAGGAGGGAGAGAAAAAGAGAGTTTCTTGTTGACTGTTTAGATGTCGTATATTTATTATTTAAACTTTTAATGTATCGCCATGGCAATGTGTAGCAGTTTTTAAATTGTACTTTACTTAGATATCATAGAATTCAAATACCTCATGTTTGTAACTTATACCAATCTCAGTCTCCGTCAGGGCCGACATGTTCTTATCTTTCCAGGATTCTTCTCACCAAAGTATTTCTGAGGAATGAATATTTTAGTGACTTTGTTTACTTTAATCGTAGTAGGCGATTTTCTATTCTCACGTTTAGAAAAGTTACTTATTTTTAAGAACTCTCACTTTGCCATAAATATCTTATAATTTTATGACCTAAACTCTTGATGTAGACCCAGAAACATTTATTTAAATAATACAAATTATAAACGATATATAAATTATAAATTAAATTCATCCCTATTGGTACAACTATGTCTCATCCCAAGTTCCATACGTTTGAATTATAAATAACATTATCTCTCGTCAAAACTTACTTTAATACAGACAGACGTGATATATACTAATTTAAACTTTCCAAATGTGTGTCTTATTTGTAAAACAACAGAGTGTGTTTCTAATGTGGCAAATACTCCTGGGATGTTATCAATCCTCGTTAATAATTAGGAGTGTCAGGTTGTGTATAAGGGCAGGTAGGGTTGACATGGTACCTACTGGCTCATCTGTTATATTAAGGTACCTTTGTTATTATATACAAGCTCTGATGACATTGTTTTGCTAGTTCTTCTTCAGTCTGTGCTGCATGCAAATATAAATTGGTGATTTTCAAAGATTTTCATGAAAATTAGATTTCATAAAACAAATTAATGGATTGTGACTTGTACTAATGTTACATGTACATTTTGATAGAACATGTAAATTTTGGTGATCATATTTTTTCCATTTCTACTATTTCTCATAGAAAAATATCTATTTTTTTATTTTCACATATAAATACATTTATTTGGCATATTCATGATAATTATTTCCGAATGGAATTGAAAATAAAATTCATCGAAAAGTAAGTAACCTTTATTAAAAACGCTACAGATTTAACTCAGCTGATAAATATTATTCGTATACATAATATTTATTGTTATAATGTTTTCATTTTATTATCACAGACATTCATCACCAGTGCATGTTGTGAAACTTTATGAATTATTTTAAATCGACATTCAGTCTCACTTACTACTTAGTTAGATATTTAATTGTTAAATAAAAAACAAATATTTCGTTTTAACAATTGTCAAACAATCATTTTATATTATAATCGAAGTTGCAGACACCGTTCTTAACGTAGCAAAAATCTCATTTCTCTCGTAGTTATAACTGCGTTGGGGGACTGAAACTGAATGTGAAAAATCGACATTTAATAGAAAGTCAGCTTTTGGTAAATGGATGCAAGATCCTGAAGGGTGATGATTTACGTTCCCAACTCGCAAAGACTGAGGGAAATACCTATTTTTCGATTGGAAATCTCATCCACCATTTCCTAGTCTAGTTAGAAAAGAATGAACCGTTTGGCATATTATCCAGACAATCTTATATTAAAACATAATATTAATTTGTTGTTTGAACGTTTTTGTTATTTTTTTAAACCTTAATTTAAAAAACCAAGATCTTAACTTAACTAATCAGAAGAGAAAAAAATAAATATGAAGTAGACGATGCTTCGACACAAGATAAAGTTTGATGGCGAGGGGA
Organism: Napeogenes inachia; assembly: GCA_959347355.1. Lineage (NCBI taxonomy): Eukaryota > Metazoa > Arthropoda > Insecta > Lepidoptera > Nymphalidae > Napeogenes > Napeogenes inachia. The sequence continues at coordinate 1,812,866 of OY365795.1, read as the reverse complement.
TTAAGTAAATTCTTAGCAGGTTTAAATTTATTTGCTAATATATACTATAATGTATTTCATTTATTAGACCATATTTCGGAGCCCAAAACAAGAATTAAGACAACATATTCTGTAAATAACTGTAAACATTAACAAAGTGGTTTGCAGGACTTTAAAATCTTACATTTATAAAAAAATATTGTTATTAGTCGAGCTGGGTCAGTTGGGTCAGTTGGGTCAGTTGGGTCAGTCAGTAAATCAGGAACCGGTTCCACTGAAGTCAACATCAGGTGTCAAACAGACTGCAACGTCTCCAGGAAGCTACATACAGGAAGCAGAGGGAAACAATGTTTGTGGTAAAACATATAAGAGCAAGCGATTATATATATTTATAGATGTATGTATTAATTTAAAATGGTGGAACTATAGTAAGTTAAATATATAAACACTTCTTATCAGATTTAGGTACTACGCAAATATTATTCTATACATGTAATAAATCTGTAGAGGAGTAGTCTCTGTACATTGAAAATTTTTAAATAAATATACCAGGATGTGAAGTGATAACTAATAGAATCTATTTTTAGCATTTTTAAAATCTTTGTCTGTTAATCTGTTTGTCTTTTAGTTGTGCACACAACACGAAAAAAAATATTTTCAAAAATTCATTCAGTTCCCCTGTAGATAAGCAAGACAACCCAAAACAATATTTTTTTAATTTTGTCTGTTCGTCTGTATGTCTGTTTGTTTGTGAACGCTAATCTCAGAAAAATTAATCGATTTGGATGCAGTTTTCGGGAATATATTGTCATGGGATTCACTTTATATTTAGTTTCTTTTTTTAACGATTGTTTAACAAATAAAGAAGTTAATAATCTCTTATTGTCGTGCCACTGCTGCCTACCGGTTTAAAGATTTATAGTTTTTACATACATTGGTAAGTACAAAGGGTACGTTTTATCAAAATCGAAATTTAGGCGTACGAAGTCGCAGGCACAGCTAGTTATATAATATAATAATTTATAATAAATTAAAAATCAAGCAAAGAAATAATAATAAAGTTTCAACTTGAACCGTAAAATGTTGAAGTATTACGTATGCCGCCATTTTGAGATTACCCACGGCCTGTGTGCAGTGCGACTTAATTTATTGCTCACGAAAGTGTTTGAATAGTTAATGTTTTACTTGTACTTAGAAACTACCGTGTGAACTAGAACTTGGAAAAAAAGGCTGGCATATTTCTACTTTGAAATTTCGCTTTAAATGTTTCGTACAGTCTAGACACCACTTTTTACAGTTATTTATAATGTACCATGTATTACATTATAAAGGAGAAAAAGAAATGTCTTTCGCTGAAATACCCGTGGAAAAAATATTTTTGATATATTCTTCACATATTTAGGATTCAGTGTTTTCAGAATGGTAGCATCTATCTAAAGACATTCTCATGCAGCTTGGAAGGTTTTCCGTGATGAGGGTACCTACTTACAAAACATTATGGCTGCATTTCTTAGAGTTAGTGAGAGAATCGGGGGCGATTCGACTTTCTAGACCCTCACTCTATTTTTCTATCCTACCAGTGTACCTGTTAACAACGCAGTTGCAACTGCTATGGAACCACTGGCATTGGTTACCACTTATCATCTGGTTGACCATCTGCTCGTTAGCCCAGTTTCCTTCTGCTGCTCGTTAGCTTTCCAAAATATAAATAAATAATATCCATATAAATTAAAATAATCTTTCACTGAGGAATGGTTGGTGATACAAATTTCTGTCCATAATGAAATTATTGTCGTATATTGACCGATATATCCCAGAAGATTGTACAATAATTTCATTTCTAATTTCCTAATGGACTTCCCGAGGGACGTTCCTTTATATCAGAATAATTTATATTATGTGGTCTTCTAGTTTGTTACGTAAATGTAAAAGTATTATTTAAAAAAACGGAATTGAAGCCTCCGACGACTTATCTGTTGCCAATACCAGGACACAATATGTATTTATCTCCTTTATTTCATCTAAATCTTTGATATTAAATCTGTGGAAAGAGATCGCTTGTGTCGTTCTTTGGTGTAAAAAAGAGGAGAAAATATAATACAATGAACTCTTACGTAAAAGAAATAGGCTGTTATAAATAAAAGTTGCTAAGACGTTACACAAAAAGACAAACCTAATAATGTCTACGTGAATATTATCAAACCATAAAGACGTTTAGAGTCTAAAACTAAAAGAAAGTGAATGGAAAAGTCTCGTGTCTCAATCAAATTAGGCGGCAGACGCCCGGGGGAGATCCCTTGTCAATCAAATAACACTTTCTTATCGTGATGTATTGGATAGTTATTGAGTTAAAGACCGACAAGCTATTGTTACTATAAAAGTATGTATTTTTGCTTTTGCTGCTAGTTGAGGTTAAAAAGTTGTCAGAGTCATCTTAGCGAGATCTAGAATAATAATAGCATTTTATATCATTTTTTGACAATTTTATTCTAATTGACAATATTATTTATTAACTTATATTTAGTATTACAATTCTGGTCCCTGATATAGTTTATTTTAATATTCACGAGTTTGGATAGTTTTTATGCTACAACGAAGAAACCATTATTTCCTTGATTGTTTTTAATAATTGAAATTTAATTCACTACTATAAAACAATAATCTTTTAAAAAACATAGCTCAAAAAAGAAAAAATCAGTTTCACCACGATGTATATTTCCGGTAAAGCCAAAGGTACAAAAAATCTCATCAAAGCAATAATAATTATCCTACAATATATTATAATACGAACAAGTAATCTGGAACGCCGTAGTTATACATTGACATCTTATCTTATACCGAAGCCCTACAGTCGAACCCTAATTATTGAACGGCCGTCGTCATAATGAGAAATGGATGTACACACTGTTTTAGAATACAATATTTAGAATACTGTTTTATTAAATATAGCTCTAGTACAAAGATCTTTTAATTCGGTAGTTTTGTATCCGTACATCATTCTAAAGGAAGATCAATCATACAAGACGTAACTCTTTTATTCGAATGCATTAATATTGTTATAAAAAATAAACACATGTGTAATAATTTATTCTTTATTAATGTGTCAAATATAGATTAAGTATATTAATAAGCTATAATCGATTTCGTAATCTAATAATGTGAAGCTTATCATAAAGTTGGGTGGTTTCGAAGCCCGTATGTAAGCAAGGCATCGAAAGGTAATTTGGGGTAAAATTGATCGTCCTCAAATACGGGCCATCCACAATCGCCTGTTGATATCTCTGTCATTACTCTTTATTAAAATACACTTTGAGTGACAAATACTTTATTGATAAGAAGAACAGGTTTTTTATCTTCTCTATAATATGTATTTATACACTTTTAATTATGAAAAGCATTTGGTTGGTGAAAAATAGATATATTCAGATACTGTTTTAGATCAGATTTTAGATTAGATCAAATTTTAATCAGATTCTCTCGGTGGTAGACCATAACATCGGGTCGCCGGCAAGGTTACCATTCATCGGGCAAAGTCGAGCCGCAAAGCGATCCAGTCGTGTTCCGGCAAGTTGCTCGATGAAACTATTTATGAGAAATGAGTTTGAAGAGCTGCGGTACGTTAGCGACCCGGTTCGGTCGAGTTGGTGTTTGTTGTGTTGGGCACCTAGTCGAGGAGGGTAGCGGGATCCGAAGCGACGGCTTTCCGGTGGACGCCCGCAGATAGTTAGAGGCCCAATTAATGGGACAGCCAACTACGAAAGATTGCCCCTCTAGAAGTGAAAAAACCCCAGGGTTGCGAGTGCAACCTCTCTGTATGGAAGATGAGGAGGATGGATGGATGGATTGATGGATGGATGGATAGATGGATGGATGGATGGATGGATGAATGGATGGATGGATGGATGGATGGAGGAGGATGAGGATGTATGAGGAGGAGTCTCCTCATACGAAGTGCACCTTACTAATATCAAGGGCTTGCACACTCATACTTATCTCAGTGAGGTTGCTGGCATGGCTCTGTATCAGTACCCTTCAGCGCAGAGGTCTTTCTGGAGAACTTTAATGCCTGCCTTGTCATACTGGCTGTTGAAAGACCGACCGTGCTGGAAGAGAAGTGCGTAATTTTGCATTGTCCTTGGACCTCTTTCAGCTGGTGAGGCAAGGTGAGGTTGCCTGGACCTTCTGCTTTCTGTCAGACCAACTGGCAGTCAAGGCTTATTGTCTCTTGGTAAAACAATCGATCCGAATTTCTGACAACCCTCACTGCCTGCTCTGCTGAAGACGGATGGATCCCTGGTTTATACAGCCATAGCGAAAGCGAATGTATTTGCTTTTTTTGTTTGATGATAATGCGCATCTAGAAAGTTTTAATGCTTCTCCAGCACATCTTTCTCACTGCGGTATTTTGATACTTGAAATCTGCGTCACGAACAAAGAGGTATGGAGAGCATTGTGACGTTTAGATGTGAGTAAAACAAGTGGTCCTCATGTTATCCCAGCCATTTTGCTCACGACAGGCGCAGCTGAGTTGTCTCCTCTATGGACACGTCTGTATCGCCTCTCTTTCCAAACTGGAATAGTGCCGAAATCATGGAAGCTTGCCAATGTGCAACCAGTGCCCAAAAAAGGCAGCCATGCTGATCATATCAATTATAGACCGATTTCAATCACCTCCATACTCTGCAAGATTGTAGAGCCGGTTATGAACTCCCGCCTTCTAGCATACCTAGAGGGTAATGATCTCCTCGGTGACTGATAGTACGCGTTTCGCCGAAATAGATCCACTAGGGACCTTCCAGTGTATGCTTCTAGTTATATTTTTCTGTGTATACAACACACATTTAAGCGAAGCCATCGAGAATAACAGAGAAGTCGTCGTGTCTCCCTGGACGTCTCGAGTGCATTTCACTGGGTTATAAGTGACGTGGTTATGAGCCATATAAGCAAGCTTTTAGTGTTCAGTAAATCTCCTGGTCTGATCGACTGGATAACAAACTTTCTGAGCCAAAGATATCTCCGAGTAGTTGTCGATGGCTGTTCCCCTTTATCATCCTGGACAATAAATGCTGGAAGGCCTCAGGGGTCCGTTCTTTCGGCAACTCTTATTCTGCTGTACTTAAAAGATTTGCTGAAACCTGGTATCTATGGGTATGCAGACGAGTTGTAGAGAGATATCTGTCGATTACTTGGGCTAGTAGAGATCAAGTACAGTAAAGAGAAGCCATGGTGCAACATTTGAGTGACAAATAACAAAAAAATTCAATGCCATCAAAACGCAGGCATGTCTGTTCACCGCCAAAAGGAGCCCTCCCACCTTGGCTCCTAATTTCTAGAATGTATCCTCGGAATACATTGACCGACTTCAGTTATTAGGCTTAGAAATTTCCTTGAACCACAACTTTGGTCGGTATATTGAGCAAAAACAGCATCGAGAAAGATTGTCATTCTTGCGAAGGTCCGACAATATCTTACACCGGGAAAGGTACTTGTATTATTAAAGCACAGATCCGGTCGTGTGTAGAGTACTGTGGTCACATATTTGCTGGTGCCGCAAAGTCTCATCTTGCAGTTCTGGACTGAATTGAGAAGCGAGCGAAGAGACTTATAGGCGATCCCGAATTGGTTGAAACCGGTTTGTTTCAACCAATTCAGGGTCGTCTTGAACATAGGCGTAGAATTGCTAGCGTTTTAGTTTTCTATAGGATACATTTTGGTGAGTGGGCGCAGGCATTATATGCGTTAATTCTTCTATCCCCGTTTCATCACTGGACGTTCCGACGCAACTTCAGGTATTCATCCTTACGTTGCGGACAATCACCTGTCCGAACAAAGTGCTTTGCTTCGTCTTTCATAGTTCGTGCAGCGAAGGACTGGAATCGTTTGCCTGCATCGGTATTTCCGTCCGAATACAATGTGGGTGTCTTCAAGAGAAGAGTGAATAGGTTACTAAGTTGAAGCACTTTACCACCTATGACTATATTTCTACCTTCCATCAGGTGGAATGTAGTCAAACATTAACTTGATTGATTTCTTTGTTACGCAAGCATAGCCACGAAATATTCATATAGCAAGAACCAACTTGGTTTCACACGATTAATGCTGACACGACGCCTCGTGTATCCTGAAGACGACACCACACGGCTTGCGTTCTCACCATCGTGATGCATCGATGGGAATCGAGGACAAAAAACATTCATTCTTGGGTCAATCGCTGAGTAACAAGCACATTACCTTATTTTGTATTAGTTTTAATTTCATTTTAAATATATTTTATTAAGTAAATTGATTTTATTTGCACCCTTCGCTGCCACCAAACTTAATTTCTTCATTCTTTAATATTTTTATTTTTTTAATCTAAACATTTAAATTATTTAAATGCAATAAGATTTTGTGAGCTTTTAAACGTAAATTACTTTGAATTAGGTGTTTTATTCACGCTAAAAACCAATTAAAAGTGTAAACGGTCGTTGAAAGAATGCAACCTTTGACCATTACTGTGGAGTTTATCGGTAATTTATTTAATTATACATGATCCTTACGATAAAAAGTAAAAACAGGTAATAAATAATTTGCTTGATCGATCAGACATATATGAATAATTTATCTTACAATTATATAGTAATCACCGGGAATCGAATCCGGGACGAAATTACGATAAAGATTGTGTAACTCTTCTCAAAGTAGCTTTATATTTTTATCTTACACATATAAGAATATTTCTAAATCATATAACCTAGATTGACATTTGTACAATTTGCGAAATTTAGTTCTTTAAAGTTTTTATCCTACAAGTACATGACCGATCACTGATTTTTTGTTGCTAAACCAGCGATGATAGTGCTGCTGTCAAAAAAACCGATGACAATCCGTTGAGTAGTCCCGGGGAAAATCATCAGAGAGATCACATTGAAGTCAACATGAGCTTTGCTCAATTACATATCTGCTTCAAGTAATCCAAAAACCTGAATATTTAAAATAATTCGTGATAATATCAAAGTATGTATGTTCATAAAATCATAAATTTCTTAGCTACCGCGTTGTTAGGACGAACTGAACGTAAACATGGCCCGCTATCAAATAATTTACGAGTCTTTACAGCTTCTCCGCGGTTGACGATAACAGCGTCTTTAGAAAATGGAAAATATATATTTTTAAATTTTGTTGTATATATGAGCTATTTATTATAGACATGACTGTATATATACTAAGGCTTTAATAGGTATTCCATTGGAATACCTACGTTTATAAGTATTTTTCTACTGCTGGAGATGTGTACACATGTTGCTCTAGTAGTTCTGGACCCTGACTGCTGAACCAAAGATTGTGGGTTCGATTTCCAAACAAGTTATTTGTTTGTGTGATCCACAGATTGTCGTAAGTAAAGGTGTATTTTGTGTCCATTATGATGATAAAACACTAGTTACACAAATATTTTTTTTTATTACAAAAAACAAACCCTACTATAAAAACAGGATTATGATTTTTCAGCTATTTGAAGATGAGGAATTTTTAAGTAAAAAAATAAATATAAACATACATGTTGACGCATGTTATTTAACACAAACAGACTGTCAGTCAAAGCATCGAAAAATTAAGCAATGTAGATTGCTGTACAGTTTTAATATTAACAAATAATTTATAGGTAATTTAAATATAGTTACTTTGTCTCTGGTAACTTGGTCTGGTCTTGCCTTGGTATGCTCTTGATCAAACTGTCGCCATATATGCTGACCTTGCATAGTATTAACTCTTTAAATTGTATGTTTCAGATATGTACCATGATTCGCTTTTTATAATGTACATATAGTGTAGATTCAAAGCTAATTATTGTTAGATGTACGATATAACATATCAAAATTTATAACTCTATTGATTACCTACTAGAAATATATTCTTTATTTCACTCTCAATAAATACTAATTAATTAAGAAATATGATCCTTATCAAAAACTAAAAATATTCTAACAAATCTCATAATTTTTCAAACAGGGTTACATCAAATCAGATTTCTCTACGTTAAGTTATTGTTTATGTAACACCTCACTTCCATACGGGAAACATTTCAGTTTGTTTATGGAAAACTTCCTCTGAAGATAAAAGCGAGTGGCTTGATTTAAGATTTGTAAGAGGCTGTGATGACATCACGACAAACAATCAACACTCTTTGGACACTTCAGATAAATATATTTGAACATCTAATCATCCTAAATTTAAACCGTGTGATTTTCTGAGGTTATTGAACTTTGCTTAACTCTTCATTCTTTTGTTCATCTAAGTACGTTCTTATATTAAAATTATAAAAACATCTAAATCACAAAAAAATTACATTCAATAATATGATTATATTTAATATTACCTATTTACAATATTACTCGAATAATAAATTATCGTTTCAAGAAATTGGTGAAAAATATTCAAAACTTTAATATTAGAAATCGTCCTTTAGACTGAAGTTGCAGACTCACCGCAAATGTCATTAAAAGTACTCGTGCTAAGGAAGTGCACTGAATAATAAAGAGTAAGTACTAGTGGATAAAATTATAACTTTTGTTATTCAACAAATATCGCATTCAATAGTTCTCTTAAATAGCTATGACTATCGAATTTCCTAAGCACTAGATAAACTAGTGTACTTATAATGTATTGTGAAATGGTTGTTAGTGAGCTAATTTTCCCATCTGATTGATGAAAATTCTGATCTACTATTTTTTAGTGTCAAATAGTTCTCTGTAGACTGGATAATAAAATGGGATCATTGTAATGTCCTTAAAAACTCTATGATTAGATTTCGCATAGTTTTCTATGTTTAGGACTGATTCTTTTATTTCAAATACAAATTTATTCCTAATGTTACATTATGATAAGATACTTATTTTTAATCTATTTCTAATTACGATGAATCATTCGTAAAACTACCTTAGCAAAAATAAATAATATTATATGTACAGATAATAACATTATATAAGGTTAAGAGGGGTGGTAGAGCATTAACTGTGACGGTACTGCTTCAATGAACTTCATATGTCAAGCGTGAATTTTATCTTGGAAAATACTCATTGAGGGTATTATTTGAAATAACAAAAAAAATACAAAATTTGTCTGGTACAATTTTAAATTGTATTGATTACACAAGATTATTCACACTACTCTTTTTAACTTCGTTTGTGAACCAACAAATATTTTATGACAACAAAGGATTTCATTTCAATTCGGATATAAAAGATAAAAACTATTGTAACCCAATCACCGTCAAACAAGCAGACACACACACAGAATACTGACCACACGTACAAAGACAATTAAAAATGCATTCACAATGAATGAAGACACAATAAAACAATGAATTACGTGCTCCAAATTAATTCATCTGAAAAAATATAGTTATACCACTCTCAACTTTATTGTCTTGTATTAGGAACCGTTATTGATTTTATAATTATAATGATATTGGTACGTAATAAAGGGGGTATAATAAGTTGTTTAAGCAGATGGGTTTATCATTTAAAAGAGACGGTACATCCGGTCCGTGGACGATGTAATTATACATTGGTATAAAATTATTCATTCATAAAGCCGGGGGTCATCTGAAAATAGTTTTAAACTATTAAAGTGTATCTAATGATTCACTAATAAGACAAGTACAGAAAAGAATACGACTAAAAGAACGAAAAAATTGCTGAATAAATGCCAAATGCTAAATCAACTTTAGTTAATTTAAATTTACATAATGGTGATTTGAAATAGTTATTATCTTAAGAACGAAGTCCATAGACAAAGAGTTAGCTGACGCAGAGCGTTTAAAGAACACATCTTATTAAGATAAAGGGTTTTAGATAAACAGTACAAATCACTGAGTGGAAAAAACGACTTAATATTGCTTTTAGGATGCAAATAGCTGTATTAAATTTGCAATTTAGACCTTCGAGGTATTAGATAATTAAGTTACAAGAGGCAGCGGAAGCGGCAAGGAGAACGCCGCGCTGGTGTCCAAATAATAAAATGGAGGTTACATACACAATTTTGAAAATAGGCACATATATTTCGACAATTATATTTGTTGACAAAGTGTTGGCGAACTTTACCGACATGGTATTAAAAGTACTCAACAAACAATAATTTTGGACTATACCAGGGACCACACAGCTGGCCATGCAGCTGGGGAGGGTCAAAGTTGATAGGATTACACATAATTTAAACACAGTGCTTCGAACATAGAATTCTGGGTGGTTTGCTAGTTTGTTAGAAAAATATTTGATTTATACTACTTATATTGAAACCACTGAGTATGTCAATACTCAGTGGTTTCAATATTTACTTTTGAAGTAATGTTGTCGGGGAACGAAGACACTGACCATTACAAGTATAACCTATGGATAGTTTACTTTATAATAATGTTATTTTATATGTAAATCATATTTTGATACCTAATTTCCACAAATTAAAATCAAAATTTCTTCAATTAGACGTACACGTCACTTAAGAAAATTAGACAAATTTCCGTTTTTCAGTTAGATAGGTCCATGGAAAAGTAATTCTATTTTTAAATTTAAAATTAAAGTAATACTATGAAGACGTGCTATAAAACTAGACCTTAACTAATATAAAAATATTAGAGAATACTGAACAGAAATATATAAGTGCTAAGTTCAATTATTACCAATTATTTCAATCTACAATTAAATCATTCTAATAAAAAGAAAATATAAACTGAGCGATCATTATTATTATACTGTATAACTTATAACTTAAACCACATATAGACGTTGGCAACCGCCGGGATCCAGAGCCTTCAGACAATGAAGACGTCCCTATTGTAATGCTGAAATAGGTTTTATGCCTCAAGATATTTTAATTTTTCTTCACCCATACGCTTTATTTGCTATACAAAAGATATATAAATTAATAGGAAAAAAATAATAAATTCGGGGTTACATTGAAACCAGTAAATTTGTTTATAATTTTTTTTACTAAAATAAATTATATTTAATTTCTGTGACAATTGAATTAAAGATAAAAAAAGAATAAGAAATCATATCTTTGTTTAGACTAAAACAGGAAAAAATAGGAGAACTCAGGATGTAGGTGAAATCAAAAAGACATAAAACTAAAAACGCCCTTCCTATATGAATTTACTCATTGGGGTTCGGAGAAAAATGTTGGAGTGAGGATAATCTTACTAAGATAATTTCCACTCAAGTGGACCAATGTCTTTAGGTAGGAACAACGCCGCGGGGTTCGCTTAGTGATGGGGACTTAGCGGGATCTCTTAATTTATGTTCGTGGTGGTGGTACAACTTACAAACTTTACACGAAAATAATATCGACTATTAATTAAATAATTTATGTATGCAAAAGAATTTAAAGATACTTACTATTGTTTCACAAAAAGAATAGTTCTGTTTTATTAAACTTACTATACCAAAATATATTTCAGTATCACCTGGCCCTATTATTTTGTTACATATTTTCCCTAACATTTAATTTTCCTCATTTTATTTATATTATTTATCCAAATTAAAACGCTTACGCTTATGAAATTGGAATGGAACTTGTCAATGTTATCTACAGACTCATAGTGGGTGAAATAATCTGATTTGTCCATTTGCCGGTCGTGGGACGGTAACAAACGGTCGCGGGTTCGATTAACGGGATTGCTATGTATTCACGATCATTGAGTTAATAGGCGAAGAAAAACTCTTGATATATTGGAAGTTAATCTTTGTTAGCGGCGTTTTCTTTGTATTCTAAATTGCTTGTATAATTTAGTACAGTTCTGAGTTGTTTTATAACATGCCTTGTAGGAGTATTTCTTAATTTAATGATATATTTTCATTCACCTGTAAATTATATTTCATTTAATCTATTTATAAATAAGGAACATTTATTGTTTATTGTTGCGTTAAGCTTATAAATGTAGAAGCTTAAACATTAAAAACATCACTTACAAAATTATTTCAATATGATAAAAACAACATAAAACATTGTAAATATAATTTTGTGCTGCTAATTATTTATACATAATGTTGGGGACAACCTGGCCCCACATCGATTGGAGGCACTTATCGCGTCATTCCGTCGCAAAATCTGGGTGCATTTGTAACAGCCCCGGGATTATCGGTCTGCCCCCGGCAAAAACAGGGACAACCGACGTCGAACATAAATTTACACCAATGATTCATGATAGCAAAGTTTTTGCCGACGTTAATTGTGCAAAGTTTTATGGGGCCGTGCAATAAATACTTGGACATATTTGGTTATAAGTGGATTTACAATTGCATTTTGGTTAATGATGAATGACTTTAATAACTTTCACTCGTATTTTTATTTTAGTATCACTTACGTGGTGTAAATGTAAAATGTATAAATAATGTAAAATAATAACTAGCTTTATCTCGCGGCTTTTGCCTGACTTAACAGTTAGAGTTACATACAATTACCATACATTCGTCTAATTACATTTAGTTTTTGATGTTTTTTTTATGTACATGTAATTATCGTTTTTCAGTTTTAATGTTTTGTTGTATATTTTATGGAATGTTAAATTTTTAGATAACAGAAATGTGCTAAGTTAAATATATTTTTGGTAATTCTTCAAGTTTGCTGAGACAACGTGTAGTAAAATCTGCCCTTGGTTTTAAACTTTCCAAGAGTGAAAAAAACGTATTATTTCATGGCTGAAGTAACATTTGAAAACATTTATTAATAATAATTTATCAAGAATTAAAAAGCTCATTTAGTTAGAAACTTAAAAACTATGAATACCACTTAAACTTCTTTACAAAAACGTATTTAAAATAATGATAGTATATTTATGGTCATGATTCATTAAATATATTTTTGACGCTGTAATAGCCAACAGGGCTAACAGCATAGACAGACAAAAAAAAAAAAAAAAAAAAAACGATTCATTAAAAAAGAAGTTCATCCTCAGCTAATGTTACGTTTAAAATCATATTTATTAATAAGGAATTGTCATGTATCAAAAAGCTCTGGATAAGAAAAAAAGTTCTGGAGAAGAAAAAAGTACTAGATGAGAGGCGTGAAGACGATTAATAGCATACATCTCATACTCGTCGTCTCAAGCATTTTGAGTGCAAATAGCCTGGCGGTCTAATTACAAAATGTAAGCCCTAAGATGACTAGCCTCAGATATCAAACGACTGTTAATATAGTCCATGTAATGTAGTTGCAGTTGAATTGAGGAATACCGAGCATTTACACAAATATAGTACAGATTAGTAACTTAGTGTATGAGATCTATCTGTATCTCATTATGTACTTGATAGTTTTAATATATATTAGATAACATACCATAAGTAACATAAAGATTAAATTAATTGAGCTCCTCAAATACATAAATGAACGCTTAACCTAAACTGCAGGGGTTGGAAACTAAAAGGATGTTGTAGATTTTTTATGACGTTGTACTGTTTATTTTATATTTTATCCCTAACGACTTAAATAAGGGGAGAAAGTCTGTATGTAATTTTATTATGTATTAATTTGTTTTAGTGCTAATTGGTGTGGAGGATTTTGGTTAAAATCAAATAACGACGTATTTGATAATAGGTACATATAAAAGGTATACCTATATACATGTGTTAGGGAGTAACTTTAAATGGAATACCTTATATTTACGTAAATTTACTAAATGAGTCTTTTAATAAAGCAATACGTGTCTCATTATTTTTTAAGATTCAACCAAGAAATAATGTTATGATTTCAGTAAAAAAAAAAAAAGCTTCGTTGAGTGGGAAAATAAATATAAATACAATGAAGAGTGTGTCTGCGATTTTTAAAACATATATTTTTACCAAACCAAACCAAAATAATAATTATGAACTTACCAAAATTCTTACAAAATAAAGTTGATTTTTGTGATCTCCGAAAAGTCTTAATGGATTTTTATGACCATATTCCTGAGTTACACTGAAATATTTATAAATAAATGTTTGTTCAGCAACATAATTGCGATGAACTTTGGATTTCTACTTGCCACAAACACAATAAATAGAATACATTCCTTTTTATAGAAGCATTACAACATATGCCAAGTAATATTATTAGTAACAATTATATTAAATTATAAAATAAGACATTTAGTAATATTTCAATTTTCACACCCATGACCGCCATATATCACGTAAAAGGCAATTGATATAAAAGTAGGTGACAAACGTAGTTCTCTATAGACAGGAGGCAATTTCAAATTACTTCCGCTTCACTTGCCTCCCCTCTCCCCCCTCTTACCCCCCCACACCGCGCACTTGACACGAGGCATTTGCGTTGTCATTTTCCTTATGTCGCGATTTTTATTATTTTCTTATTCCCAGATTTGTTGGCATTTCAGATGACGTTGTGATTTTTATTTTAGCGTGTTAGAGTTGCTGAGACGGGACTCTTCAACTAAACTCTACTTCACGACGTTGCATCGGTTTATATTTTGAATTCCTTTTGCTTTTTTGTCCCAATTAGTTGAAATAAACCATAGATTACCTATTAATTTTTGTTATTAATTATCTTTAATACACATTTGTGTAATTTCATTATCTTTATAACACAAATGTGTATGTGATTTAAAATCCATCCATGTTCAATCCATCTTTATTATGCGAGTCTATAAATTGATGGATGGTAACACTATGGTCTATAACAGATTAGATGTTCACATTAAATAACTTGTATTGTATTTTATAATAATTGATTAAAATATTAATAATATTATAGTAGGTATTATGTGCGATGTCGAGTATCAAAGTTTTTTACGATCTTTATTTAGACTGTTCTTTAACAACACTGAGTTTTAATAAATAAATAATCATAAAACTGGAAAAATATAAAATAATATATGATGACAGATACTAGCATCTATAATAAACACTCAATTAAAAGTAAAAAACCTCCCCCATTAGGCAGTCCGGTAAAATCGGTTCGTCGTAATCTCGCGATCCGGGATGGAGTCAATTAAACTGATCCCGGTTACATCCTGATGGGATGGGAACCCACACCGGTTTGGGATTATGGACATTTTTCATATATTACACTTTTAGCCTGGTACCACCACGTATTTATGAACAACTATTGATTGATTTTCCTCGTCCAACTACTTATATCCGACTTGGTTTCGTTTATATAATTCTAGGATCCTCTTAGTCTAGTGGTTAGTGATCTTGATTGCTGAGCCAAAGAACATGGGTTCAATTTACAACAGTTCGACACACCTGGATCATTTTAATATATTTCTTACTTTAAAATAAGAAATTAAGAATATTTAAATATTCCGAAATATCTTTCCATCGTCTCTATCATAGCTTTTATATTAAATGATGTTCAATGGTCGTCAATAATCCCACGAGTCAAAAAGTATCTTATTACTGAGTACCTTCTTGCACTATACTTACCCCACCTTAACATTTTGACAACCCTAACTAAACAGTTGTCACGGGATATCAAACTCTATCCCCTAGCAATAAAGCTCTAATAACACTCAATAAAGCTGGGTAATATTAAGTTGATAAAAATAAAAATCTGTTACAAGTGTTTGAAATGACGTAGCAGTACATTACTAAGGTCACTCCAGGGATCGTATTAAACGGGTCGGTGGACAAGTAATGTAATAAAAACAAATTTAACTTACTTTCATGCGTCATTGGTTACGTAACCAAGTTAGAGGGTTCGTTTAGTAAGTTTTAACTGCACTAGGATGATGAGAATGGTTTTTTGGTAATGATTTTAATAATCTGTTTTTTAAGGGAGTCCAAATATATAATATATAAACTGCTAGAGGTCATTAAACCATTGACTATTGACTAAAGGTTTGAGTGTAGCTAGTGTCGAAAATATTATATTAAAAAAAAAACAGAAAATATGTCCTATTTAACATTTCTATTAATAATGAGTATTAATACGTATAAATGATTATTTAAAAAAAAAATAGTCATAAAACATTTATCCCTTATTTAAAACTATTAAGGTTTTTGTTAAATCCAGCGTCTTCGAGGCTTACACCATAAAATGAACATCAAAACAAAGTTTCAGAATCTTCGTAGTTTCTGAAATTTAATGGGTCAATGAACTGTGAACATTCCACTTATTGTATATATATAAAAGATTTTTCTTGAGGTATTAAAGTGAATAAAAAGTTAAAAACTGTATCTGTTCGTTATTACTTTTACCTGATTAAAAAAAAACGTGGTAAGTATTTCTTATGACACAATATTGTGAATTTATGATTACTTATAAGATCTACTGAAGTTATAAAGCTAAGCTAAGTTTTGTAAAAAATAACGATAGAACAATATATTAAAATAATTGAAAACATATTCAAAATGATTCTTGTTATATCGTTCAATAGTATCGCTTGCGGTAGTGCCATAGACACGGATGCTAATTCTATTGAATTGGGTAAATCTTGTGTTCAAGATAGCCTATACAGTAAATACAATAGACTATTGACTGTCTAATGCTGATCATTTGTCATTTTGTGCTGCATTCATGCAACTACCATATCTATTGTAACCATACCCCACTGTCCCACTGCTGGACTACTTACTCCAACATTTACTGGCTTGACAGAGCATGGACTAGGTAGTTCGTAGAATTGCTTACACTCAAATATATCCTATACATTAGTTTATGAAATAGTAGATTCTAGCCGTAGTCATTTCATTGTAGCTCGTATACGGGCTGGCTCGACCGGAGTACTACCAGCTTCTCCAGAATATTCACTTGAAGTAGATATTATAAGTACTTTCATATTTTGGGCGAAAGGGCTAGCCATAAATTCATGTTTGTAACATGATCCTCATTACATGTTCTTTCATCTCTAAAAGCAATCCTTTCCACCAACACACATCAAATTTAAGTTTAATAATTAAAGAAATTATGTTAAAAAGTAACTTAATTTATAATAAACAATATTGTATCCAATAACCTATTGAGATCAAACACGGTTTTTCAATAAATGTGCGTAAAAAGAAACCTATAAAGGCTTGCAAATGAGGCCGCGTCGATTGAGTGGTGGTGGTGGTGGTGGTGTGGTAGCCCTTTAATTAATAGACGAAATTGTTTGTCCAACTTCCAAGCCTTCCGGCTCTAATTACAGCGCCCTTCGAAATCTTTCCTTGAAGTTTACAATTCGGCCTTTTTTTTTGGTTGATCGTAAAATTGCTATAATATATTTGATGCCTTGAACAAACAGAAGGATTTTTTTTAAAACAGTATAAGTAATTTAATTATTTTATTTTATTCCTTTACCAATAGATTTCAAGATCCGTAAATTATTTTGTTGCACGTTTCCTTCGTATACTCAAGTCATAATTATAAACACCAGGCATTCATAGAAGCGGGCATTTTAAAACTCTCATCCGACGTTTCTGGAAAACGGGAGTACATTTTCCACGGAGTCGATTCCGGCCTACCAGGCGTTCATAGCTACGAGGAGGTATAGCGAGATGCACTAGATATATCTGAAGTTCAGGTCACTCAGTACTCAGTAACGCCTCGGACGCGGCGGGCGACGCATGTGTTCGCGTCGCTTGCTTCACTCGTGTGTACAGTTCGTGTAGTGGTTCGGTATTTTATTTAAAGTGCTTTAAATGCATGCGTCTATGAGGTTCGTGGATTATCATAAATAAAAATTAATATATATATTATTCATTTTTTTTTATTAATTCTTCACATATGATGTTTTAAAGATATACATACAGTATGTCTTATTCTTTTTGTCTTTAATTGTGATTTTAAAGACATTTAAAAATATTATAAGTTATCATATCGTGTTGAATATCATAACGTGAGACTTAGTAGGGACCGGATATCCTTGGTAGAGCCTAGCGCTACATGTGCAAGCTACATGTGCAAGAGTTTTATAAAATAAATTATACTACTACTAATAATATACATTAAAGGTCGCAAAAAAATAATTTAAATATTGAAAATAAAATATTTTTTATTGTTTTTCTACATTTATAATCATTTATAATTACAATATTTATTACAAAATAAGTAGATTACAAGAATTTTTACAGTTTTTACACACATTTTTTTGAAAAAAGAAAACTATTCAAACGTCTTACAGAAATATGAATCTTTATAAATTTATTAGTCTAAAAATTTATAAAATTATTAACTCAAAACTAAAAATAAACTAAATATTTCGGTTCGTTATTTCAGTACTGGAAGCAGGCTGAAAACAACGAGACAATTAATCTTGATACGATAAGTGAATAAATTTAGAACTTAGAGCTTTAAATATATTTAACAAACAGTTGTTTCCTGAAACAAGTTCATACAAATTATAATTGTACGTTTGGAGTCGAATATTTTTGTATTATATATATATAATATAAGTTACATACTTAAAAAGATAAAGTTCATTTTGGGTTTTAAATATAAGTCTGATATGTGACTTCAATATTTTCACTTTATTATGAATTTCAGCTTAAAAGAAATTTATATAATAATGTTTTAAAGAAGCTTAACTTGTCTCTAGACGAGGTTTCTTCTTGGCGTCTTAAAAGAAAATGTAGGTAGGTAGCATTTTTATAACCCAGTTATTATTAATAGTATAGTCGAATACATAAGTGTATTTTCTAGTAGGTTTTTACACAATAAGAGTGGCTATAAATTTAAGTTTTCAGTTAATTTATTTACAAATAACGACGTTGTAAGTTGTAATCTCTTCTTCGATGAAAACACAATATGATAAATATTTTGACTACACTTACACTATAGATATGATATATATTTTGGTTTTTCAGAATAAATTATTATAAACTTATTCTATAAAAAAGATAATGGCGTATTCAAATATACACAGGCTTTATATGCGATAGTACCAAATATTATTATTGTTAATTTTAAATTGTGTTGTTGTTCCATAATGGCTTCTAAACTAGTTCAGATTTTCAAGATAAATAAGCTATAAATAAGCTTCTTAGTGTCTCAAGTTTGTGATTTAAGAAAGTACGTGAGACGTTTTCTAAATTACTTATTTTCAACTTTTATTAAAAATAAAGTAGCTTATAGCTTTGAGGTCAGAAATTACTTAATAATTAATTTCTTCACTAGTATTTATCAAAAATGTATTATTTGTCTTATATAATTCTCAGGTTACCTTTTATTTTATTATTTTCAAAAGAAAGACTTCTATACATTATACTTACTCCGCAAACACATTCAATTCGTAAAAACAATTATTCTAAGTAAAGTTTGTGTAATAAGCCGCGGTGAGAGTAAGTGGAGGGAAAATCGCTGGATTTCAGGGATTTTCGCCAATCCCGCCTTTCACCTTGGAACTTATTTCAACTGTTTATTAAGACTGCAGTTCAGCTTAGACTCAGACTAGACTGGACTTTAGTTCTAATATTAATTTCAAATATAAGTTAATAATACAATCCTGAAAATATTGAATACTGAAAAACGAAATTACTTTTACAAGGGTCATAAGTCAATGCTATCACAATAATTCATTAACGTTATAAAAACAACACACAATTACCTAACCAATTATTTATTTATTTCAACTATGGAAACTCACGACAACTACCCTCGGGTTGTTTTAAAGACTTTAGTACTTACAATGCAATAATTGTTCGAAATTAGTGTTGAAATTATTAGTACCTCAAAAAAAACTACTTAAAAATTATGTTTATGACAAAAAAATAATATATTTAAAGATAAAGTTCAAATTATATATATTTCGAATATTAGTTTGGCTTTAAAAAGAAAAAAATCTATAATAAAACCTTATTTTACTACCCGTAAACGAAATTACGTCCGCTACAGTATTTTCCATGTTATTTTCTGATAAAGATTATATTAAGTCGACAGCGAAGAACATTATTATAAAAATATTTTCTTCCAACTTATAATACTTTTCAGAAATATTTTCAGTTTTTTTTTTTCACTAAAAATTAAGGACTGAAAAGATAGCTGTAGATTAATAAAACTAAAAAGCTGAAAAATAGTTTAGATTTAATTTTAAAAAAAATTAAGAAAATTGCTACTCCATTCATTTCTTTCGCTAGTGTTGTTTTTGTGCCTATCTGATTGCCTATAAAATTTAAACATAACACATTTTTACGATGTTTCGATCCACATACGTCCCTAAGTAATAAACGATACTTCAACAACATACTAATCAAATTTATATTCCATAAAACTGGAGGTAACCCGATGGTTTAAAAAGTGTAATAATCATAAAAGTTTACTTACACGGGATGTACTTCTTCTAAACCCTTGTTATTAGTACATATAGAGTTCCTTTTACATCTATGCAGTGTTTGTATATTTCAAACAATAAATAGAAATAGAATGAAGAATTCATCATAGATATACTCGAACCGGCGATCTTTGCTACCGTTCCGTCGCTCTACAAATTGAGCAACTGTGCACCTTGAAAAATGTAGTATTTATTTATATAAAATTTAAATAGCCTATTCGGTTGAATGTGCTTATATCACTAATAACGAAAGCCTTATTTACATATCTATTATATGTCATGTCTGTCTGTCCATTTCCAGTCTGAGTACCATTTGAAATGATTTACCGTGCATATGTTCAATAGGTCAGTATCTATTTAGGTTTTTGTTATATTTCAATATTCAAGAAGCAAATGTAACTAGACAATTATGCTATCTACATGAAACATATATATTATATAAAAATATCTTAATGATAAAATATTACCCTTTTTACAATAAAACGAATATAATTAGAAAGAAATATCACGAATCGAATAAATAAAGACCTTTTTTTATTCAAAATTCGAGTGAAAAACCAATAACATATCAAATATTCGTCGGCAGTGTGAAATAATTTGATTTATAAAGAAAGGGACGAAAAACAAAAGGCAGAAAACAATAAAAATGATTGGGTCGTAAGCCTCTTCGAATATTACGACTTGAAATGGTTTTAAACAACCCGGCATCTCGAAGACTTCTAGATTTGAAATAACTTCGTGGCTTAAAATAACTTTTAATCATATTAAATGACTTAATTGACGTTTTAAATACAAACGATAACTTCAAATAAATCTGCAAATTTTGATAGATCGGTTCTAAAATTAATTAAACTTGTCGCAGCTGGGTGACAAAGTTTGTAACCATTTGTAATGATAAGCAGCTAATTTGAATGCGAGCACTGACCTCGTGGCTTCAGCAGATTAGTAATGGTCTTGTCCAATTTGTAATAGTTTCAGTTTTAGAATTTTGATTGAAAACACATATTATGTTCATAAATGTTAATTACTTGTTTAATTTTATTAACTCGTCACTCCTTTCCAAAATATGGTAATAAACTTTTTTATTCAGCTTTTTATCATAATATAGTTATATTAAAATTATAAGAAAATATATATTTTATATATGCAATAAGCAACGTCGTCAAATCGTTTAAAACTTAATTCATTCAGTCGCTCCTAGTTTTCCACCGTAGTGACAATAAAAGCACACAGCAAAGCTTGCCCATAAATTTTTAATGTCTTCAGAAAACACCGTTCCCTTTGAGACATTATGGAAGTAATCCCTTCAATAATAGACTTCCCTTAATGAAAATTTCAATTTACCTCTGCTTAAAAATACTTACCCATATAAAATACAGATTTTATATCAAATATAGTTTCGAATATCGGTGATTTTGAAATAAATAATAAATAAATCATTAATTATTTTCAACATAATTTGCTAATTTCAAATATGCTAATATTATTACTAAAGGATAATATAATACAGGAAATTATTACGTTTATATCGCCCGGAGTGATTGTCGCATATGCACGGATCATAAACGAAGCCTCCATTAAGGTTCTATTTGCTGTAAGTTGTCTAATAAATCAGTAGATTATTAGTTAAATGACTTTATATAAACATTTTAGTGGATCGTCAAACTACGGACCGGTACCTTGCAGTCATTAATATTTGATTATTTCAAAGACGAAGGGACTCGGAATTAATATTTCACTTTAGTACTCTGTTTAATTTATTAAAGAACTTTGCTTTACTTTGTATTTTTTAATCCACGAATGGCATAGTATATATAACACAGTGATTTGATAATAATATCTTAATTGTGCAATGAATTTAAGACTTACAATGTATGAGAAGTCATTGTAACCTGAAGATATGGCCTCCTTCCATCATCAAGAGACTCAGTCCAGCCCCGCCAAGGAACTACCTAGGTAAGTTATAACTTGAGATACTATGTACATATATACATTTATATATTTTTAATATATTAAGGTGAAGTTAGACTTATTTTGGAAGAATCTTGTTAAGGGTACAACTAAATTATTAATTAACTGTTACAATGTAATGTTAGTTATATATATACTAATATAAGCCTTTAAACAAATATACTATAAATACTTTGACTTTGAATCTAGTATCAATTATTTCGCGGCTGAGATTTTTTGAGAATTCTTTTTTGCTGTTTTTTCTGTATCCAATCATAACTGCTATATTTTGGGTATATATTTTAGTGTATATATTTTCTAATAATATGTAGGTAATGTTTCCCTTCACTGATGTGATCTCGTTAAATTTATATGTTAAGAAATATTTGTCACTGTATTTTTCTCGTCTGGACAGAGACTTCCATGTAATAACAAACTTGCATAACATATGAATACATGACATAAAAAATATATTCTATACTTGCCATTCAATAATAATTAAATTATTAAATTATAAACTGCTCAAAGCTTCTAAGCATCACAAAATTGGTGTTTATTATTTAGGGCCTGTGATAAAAAAACAAAGTTAACTTTAATGAATATCTAATATTTTTATATTAAATCATTTTATATAATAATAATAATACTTATTTCAATGGCAGGATGCTTTCGAGCTTAAAACACAAGATATCTGGTTCTATATTTCGGCTCCACCTCTGTACAGTTTCTGTAAGAACTTCAATAACATACGACAAATATCAACATCAAGTAAACACACAAACAAATACAATAGATTATTGTTAATATTAAAAGATTTCCAAATAGTAAAAGGGTATCGCTTGTCACATTATCTTTGAGACTCTTGGACGCCCGCCAACGAGCGAGTTGACAAACAAGATAAACTATATTATTTCAGTTGACATTTGATTGACGACGCCAATTAGTTATTGATACAATAAAAAGTTTCATTTATCTATTGACTTTTGAACTAGCATTAATAAATTCATTTATATTTGTTGGGATTTATTAGGATTTTAAATATAGAATGCTGATTTCATCAATGCGGTAACTCAAATAGTAGAGCGAGGGAACAGTTTTTCAGCGTCCGTTTTTAATTTTTATTTATTTCGGAAATATATTTAAAAAAACTCGAAACACAGGGCCATTATTTGAAATTTATTTCAACGGGACATGTTTAGCTCGTGAAACAGTTTAATAGTTTCATAGTAGGGGATTTTTTTATATTTAAAGGATTTTTAATATAAAAAAAGATTGATTGTTTTCTGAACGGATAAATTGCGAATGTTTTACTCTACGCTTACTTTATTTTCAGCGCCCTAACAAATGGAGCACTTCAATTAAAGGCCTGAATTTCAAACATTTTTCATTCACCACGTTGTTAACATACTAAAATAAAACAGGAGATGAATACTTGGATGCTGTGTATTCGAGAGTCGAACATGTAGCGAGTGAATACGCAAAAAATCGTTCGCAAATCGTTGTATGAACAAAAACTAGAGTTGTACGGTCCTCAATGTTTGGTCAATTTACACCACTACTATTTATAATATAATAAAATCATTTGCATCGCATTTGATTGTGATTCGCTTGTTGCAGCAATAATTTTTATTAATAATTACTTATAAATCTTAATAGCACATTTTTATAGTTCGATAATAGGTGAAAGATAATCGAGAACACGTAGTAGTGGTGGTCCATTTTTGTCTACAGTGGGATGTAAAATCGATACAATGACTGCAGCTCACAGACATTTGCTTTCGGCCCGTTTTGATTTAAATGTTTATTTTTTAATCTCTCACAAAAGAACATTCCAATCTTTATTTTGCTTATGATTTTTTTACGTATACAGAATATGAGCGATATGGAGCAAGTGTTTATTTTTAATTGGAATTCCGTTTTGCGTTTTCACTTTTAAATAATGTTAACATTGCTGAGATGCTCACGAAGTTTAAAATTTTTAACCAAGAATGTTATTATTGAAATAGGGTAGTTTATTCTACATAGTATATTATAATTAATTATAAAATGTAGATTTAATATTTTATTTCAATAGAATAATTTAAAATCTGGCATATTTCCATATGGTTAAAGTTATAAATTATAAAACTCTACAAAATGTCTCTAAAAATTTTAGTGCTTCCATCAATAACCTAGGTCCTGCTATAAATCCGAATATTACACCTTCATTCGGGAATGGGCTATAAATTTTTATTTTAAACTGATGAGAGATATTACCAATTTTAATATTAGTGATGTATGAGTATTATATGTTATAATAGGATTAATGATTAGCGCAGGCCCGATGGGAAAATTTGATATATTTAGTAAACTTTATTACTAAATATATCTAACCCAATGTACATAACTCTACTAGGTAGAAAGGTGCAAAAAAACATGATACAGATAGAGCGTATATCATTTGACTGCAGCTGGTATGCTATGTATGGTATGATTATGGTATGATTTTCATTATTGTTAAATAACTACATGAAATTCTTAAATTCCGAATTTTCCTTTTAACAATACATGCCATGCAAACGATCGTCTTTAATATTTATTCTCCTGTGTCTCATAAATTTTTCTAAGCTTCTAAAAATTACATATTTCGCACGTCCCCTGTCGGAAGGCGAGTGTGTCGCCGGGCCTCGGGCAGAATTAAAATGAGAAGAAAATTCTTAGCATGCAAATAGGTTCACATGAAAACAAGACAATGGGCTGGTTATCGTACAACGTGTTTTGGTTTCCGAGAGTCCTGAACAAATATTTCAACATATTAAAATAAATAATGTCAAATATTTACACATCTAATTTTAATTAAAATTACATAATTGTAAATAATAGTAACTTCTTAAGTTTATGTTAATAAACATTCACAACAAATAAATTTATAACTTATTAAAAACATCTGATATATCTGGCCAATCCAGTAATTAATTACCCACCAATTACAGCAACACCGAAATAACATTTACATTGAACTCTACTAATTAAAGTTCGTAAATGAGTTCAAATAGCAGTTACCGCTCAGTGCTCTTCAATCTTTTTAAGACCGTATCTTTACTACATTGTATAGGATTTTTAATCTGTTTACAACAACTGTAAAACACTTGTTAAGTTTCTTGACAAATTATAACCGTAACTTTCACTACTACTTCTTCTTTGTTTTAGGAAGAATACTTCTTTGGTTTTTTGCCATACTTAATCGCATTAGAGACTTATTCATTATTCATATTTTGTTTGAAAATATCTATAAACATGTATAGAAATGTTACATTTATTTATTTATTAACCCCCGACCTAAAAAGAGGGGTGTTATATAAATATTTATATAACACCCCTATTTTTATTCTATATAGAATGAAAAATGAACCGATATGAGCAGGGATTCAAAGCCGCGCCCTCTAGGAAACCGTCCCGTCGCTCTATCAATTGAGCTACCGTATCGCTTCCCGTCTCGGTGAATTAATTTTGAATCCTTATATTTTTTTTCCATTACTATATTATAAGCCATATTATATTTGTGGAATTGTTGTAACATCATTTTGCAAAATTCACCACAAGTTCATCGGTTGGAATAAACCACAAACTGTACACAGTACAGTACATCCAAAGTTAATTTATCACGAATAGATTTCACTGCCAAAATAACCGTTTATTGCAGCTGTGGATAATTTTAATATACATATAACATTTAAAATCGCCAATGGGCGGCCAGCCAGACCAAAGATAGAAATAAACGATCTAGTTAGGTCCTTGTTTATGCAACTATTTACTGAAAGAAATAGGAATTATCTATTTGGCTGTAAATTAAACAAATTGGTATCAAATAACACATCTGTAAAAGAAACATACAAATATTGATAAACAATATTTTAATCTTTATTTATTATTACATTTAAAAAGTGAAGTCAATAAAATAAGATAATACAGAAATAGCAATAATTAAAAAAAAAATCATTATACCAATATACGTCTTATACCAATCGCCAAACCAAATATAAGGATAATCGTTAATAATCGGCTTGTTTCAATAAAAAAGATTATAACGATAACATCCGATTTAAACGATTGTGTTTGAATATCGAATAATATTTTCCATCAGCAAATAATCTGTTAAACAAGCCGAATTATCGGATGTCTAATCGGCGCTTGTTTCAAATAAGAAGACTAAGTTGACGGCGCTTCCGGATCGCTGAACCAGATAAGGTATAAAGTCTGAATTGTTATGAGAGAATTTAGGATAAAAAGTTAAAACAGATTTTGAAATCCTATAAATGATATTAGACCACCGAATTGACTTAATAAATTTAAGTTAATAAAGCACCCAAGCCATATATCCGGTACCCATTCAGTTTCCGCTCCGTTAGACTAAGTTCTTTGGTCATCGTCTTAGAGCCCGTGGATTGAGTCACGTTGTATTTGGGTCAGTGTCCCGAACTCGGATCACGTCCGTCCATTTGTTCCCATGTATCGCCCGACTGATGCGCACACCTGGCTTCAGTTATTGCTTACGTTCTTATTCGGGGTGAATAATATTTGTCTTGAGCTTACAAGCTTCAATCGTACGTGATTTCAGTTTATCTTCAGGGATAGAAAACTGTTTGTTTGTGTTCGAATCTATTGATTTTAAGACCTTTTCTTGATGGTATAAAAGAATCATTAAAGATAGACATTAGTTAGCAGAAAATGAGTAAATACCTAACACTGTGAAGGTTTCTTTACATTAAATATTTTCATTTACAATACGGCACGGAAAGCTAATATATCCTGTAAAAGTCAATATTCTCGTAGCAGCAGACCAACCACTCTCCAGCTCCAGCCAGTGATGGATAGACAGAGTTGCGTCGGTCATTCTTGACAGATACAATATTTTACATGTTCCTCCTGGCTGTCAGCCGCGCTACCATTGAATATGATTTATATTGAGTCTCGATTGATACGTCTCGAAATACGATTTATGAATACGGGAACGTTTTTATATATTTCAAATATACTATTTTTATTTTTGATAGTATAAAGCAATAAATATATATTAAATTATATTTTATATTTAAGTATAAAGATAAAACGAGAACAGGCACGGATTCGATCCCGCGACATCTTGGACATCATTCAATTTTCTACCAATTGCGATACGATAGCTCAATTATTAGAGTGACGGGATGGTATCTTATAGAACCCGCGTTCGAATCCCTGTCCGTATTGATTTATTTTTAATATTGTATTTTTTAAAATTGTTTATCAGAAGCATAATGAAAGTAATTTTAAAAATCGCTAGTCGTTAGAGGGATGAGCCGAGTAGCATTTTAAGTGAGCCGTGTTCTCCTCGCAATGAAGACGTTATTGGCTCCCCGTCATGAATGCTAATATACTGAAATTACTTTATTGTAGTCTCTCGTTTTTAACTTAAAACTGTGGTTATTCTATTCACTGTTGTTTTAAACTTTTGAATTTTACGACTCACGAGAATTGTAATATTTTGTCCTCACTTTATTTTGAAACACTATATAATAGAAAATTGTCTGAAAGTAGTTACAGATCCTACATTTGTAGTACATATGTAGACGCATCATAAATTATTATTTTCGTCTTCTTGTTTATTTTTTAGTTTGTCCCGAAAGCAGTGAAAGACTAAACGTTTTATAAACGGCGTAGATATTTACAAATCACATTTACAGGGTAACGGAAAGAGATATAGGCAGCGTCATTTAACTTTTATCTAAAAGGCAGTAAAAGGCCGATAAGAGGTAAAGCCCTCATTGAAATTATTCTGACAAACGCAGCTGCGGCACTCCTCGGAGAACGAATGAGACTTTTAAATGGAAACATACTTCTTTACGTTAATCTCGAAATGTCCCCGGAACAAGGTCGATGAAACTCTACACCCAAGTAACTGTTCAAGGAAAAGGAAATTACATGGATATAGAACATTTTGATAAACGAAGAATTTGGATGAATTTGATTTATCGTCGAGTAACTTTCTCTAGCTTAGCAATCTGATATTTGTTAGTAAAATATTCAAAAAATATGCCGTCAATGTGTAATTTTTCATTACAAAACAAATAAAAGAAAATTATAACGACAATATTTAAATGTAGTATCTATCAGCAAGGACTTCATTAAAAATATAAAATACGCAAAGTAAGTAAAAAATTAAGTTAAAAATTTTTTGGCAATCACGATAAAACTTGATTAACCGTATCCAGAATCTATGCATCCTTGTTAAGATATAGATGACACGAAGGGGACAGAATTTGCATAATGTAATCAGCAGAACCGATGATTTGAGCCACTTGGCCCCGCTTGTTAGGGCCCAAATCAGGGGATTTTAATTTTGTTAAAAAGTCCTATCCATATCTCGATCCTTGGAGGATCATTGATTGATTGTCTATTCCAAAAAAGGTTTTTAATCTTTGATGTAGAATTATCTTTTGACTCTTTCTTGAACGATAAGGCGGTATTCAATTTAACGGTAATAATAAGGACTCATCTTTTTCTTTTACATATAATCTCAAAAAATAACTTGAAGGTACCTGTATACGTATATTTAACGTTCAAAATTAATAACCAATCGTGGTTACAATTTAAACAACTAAAGATTAAAATTACAATTCATTTCTTGAGTTATGCAAATAACTGACTTTCGGATTTAGTTTCAAAATTGATCTTAATCTCAGATTGTAAATTAATTAATTATTTTTTATCATCAAATAACATTTATGTACAATTTGGGTTGTTATTAATTCTGTGTAAAGAGAGAAGAGCTTTGTTGTAAGCTTAATAATAAAGGAAAGGCAGTAGACATTAAAAATTATCTTTTGTTTTGCCAAGATTAAAATCTACATACAATATTTCTATTTAAAAATCATTTCTATGGCCTCTGTTATTAGATGAATATTTGTTTTAACCAAAATCGCTTTGTATTCGTGAAATGAAAGAAACTTATGCCAGGTGTTCCCCACCTTAAGTTTCTTTAGCATATTTCGAGCATTTTTATATTACTGTCCTTTGGATAATGGCCATTAAAAACACGATTTATATACAACTTTTATTTTTATAATATGTGTTAATAGATATTTAATAAATTTATTTTATTATCGTGATTGTATACTTTGTTATTAAAACAATTCAACATGTTTTCTGAAAATAATTATATATGTCAATTGTGTTTTCGTAGAAGAAAACAAATATTTCAATGTAAACCAAGGTCTTCCCTATCGGTGTCCGTAGGTTTAGTGGCCGCACATCAAGTAACTTATTGCTCATTTTGTCTTGGCTTATACTTTTGTTAGAAGGTTTTTATGTCTGTCCGTGTCTCCGTTATTAAGCTTTAAAAGTCGCGACAATGAAGGTTTTGGTCAAAACGTTTTGCCTGATGGAATTTTTAATTATTTTTCATCTTTACAGCTCATTGGGACGTAAAATTCTTTATCTTTATATATTCTATGATTTTGATATTAAACTTACCTTAGACACTTTTAAAATTTTCTGGAGTGCTTAAGATTATTTTTTCTTTTGAATTATAAAATAATTTTCTATTGCTATAATAAAAACTACAATATATAGTGAATATGTTACATTTTGCTAAAATACGTACTATATTACTACAATTATTGTACCAGAAGGTAGCTCTTGAAATAATTCAAATTTTCGTTGTAAGGCGGAAGTTATAGCATGTTCTGTCATCGTTAATTACTCTAACAAACGCACCACGAAAATACCGACTCTAGAAATTAGCGTGTTAGCGCAAGAGACAGACAAACACACATAAATTAATTCTTACAATTTATGTACTTAATTTTTGCCGCTGCGCTCTCTTAGTTTCGGATTAAGAAGGTACACTTGAGCGCAAAAGTGTTAATGAAATAATATTATTGTTTTTATTATATATTTTTATTAAATAACAAATTAATAGAAGTATATTTAATTTATACGACAGATGCTTCAAACTATTACCCATTCTAAAACAACAACTACAATAAAAGCGATAACAACTAATAAAACGAACATTACAATACAAAGATGGCGGAATAAATATTAATGTACACAATTATACTGTTGTTAGTGAACTCGTGGAAACTTCTAACTTAGCCGAAATAAACTGCTTGTGTCGCAGTAATGAAATAAAATAGTGTCCCGGGATATTAATTATACCGGGACACGACAAATGGGGTTTGGAATTAGGGAAAGTAGGCCAGGAATTTAAGAATAGGATTTACAATATCTTAAGCGTCTTTATCTCTTGGATTGAGTAATTACTTATTTAAATGGAATCCTTTTTACTCTATATTAAACAAATTTTATTCGTCTTAAGACAGTTATAATATATAGGTATAGTACATTTTAAACATAAATGAATAAATGTCATGTCATAAATATTTTGAAATGATACAACTTAAAAATAACATGATTTCCAAAAAAAAATAATACAAAATACAAATTATCTCATTTCCGTAAATAAACCAAAGTTACGGAAACGAGAACGGAAATAAAAATGGGAATTATCACAAGAGATTGACTTCTGTCGTCTTATTTATAACTGGAGGTAATGTAGCAGACCGACCGACAGTCCCGAGTTATGTCGTTACACTAATGTTGCGTAAAGATTAATGTTAGAACTTTCGTCAGCATCTCAAGAAACTGAACTGATGCAGCCATCAAGTTCCCACGTTTAGACAGACCTTGAGGGTCTAGAGTCTAGACAAATAGAATGACAAATGTATGAAATAATAAAACGTTTTACTATCGTTAACGTCTATACATTGAAAATTAAGTTTGCAATCATTGTAGGCCCTCAGCTACAATAATAAAAAAAAAAAAAAATCTAAATTAAATTAAATTAAATTAAATTAAATTAAATTAAATTAAATTAAATTAAATTAAATTAAATTAAATTAAATTAAATTAAATTAAATCAAATCAAATCAAATCAAATCAAATCAAATCAAATCAAATAAAATAAAATCAAATCAAATCAAATCAAATCAAATCAAATCAAAT
Source organism: Napeogenes inachia (assembly GCA_959347355.1). Classification (NCBI taxonomy): domain Eukaryota; kingdom Metazoa; phylum Arthropoda; class Insecta; order Lepidoptera; family Nymphalidae; genus Napeogenes; species Napeogenes inachia. Next base: position 1,781,692 of record OY365795.1, on the reverse strand, counting down.
CAAATCAAATCAAATCAAATCAAATCAAATCAAATCAAATCAAATCAAATCAAATCAAATCAAATCAAATCAAATCAAATCAAATCAAATCAAATCAAATTAAATTAAATTAAATTAAAAAAAAATAATTAAATTAAATTTAATTAAATAATAAAATAAAAATAAAATAAAATATAAAATTACTTGAAATTACATGAAAGTACGAAAACAAATTATATAAGGAGAACTTAAACATATACTTAATGTTAAAGACTTGAATGAATATATTGTTTGGTTGTTTGTTACTCGAATTAAATACAAATACATAGGTATACTCTAATGTAGGTATTGTATTTTGAAACAATGGCTAAAGTGGCCTTCCCTTGCCCTTTTCTTATTCTTAAAACATTTGATGTAAAATAAAAAGGAAATAAAATCGTTTTCCATCAAATCTTAAGTACCACTAAATGGACTTACAAGTGAACATTTCATTCAGTACGTTAGCCAAAACTCTTAATCATTTCAGGAATATAATTTAAAAATATATAAATATTTAAATATAGAATGAAATATTATAAGCACTCCGCGGAGTCGAACCTGTCAAAAAGTTCTTTTTTTTTAATATGATTATAGAACAAAAATATGTTTATAGAACAAATCGCGTGCAACGGCTGTTATTTATTAAACATCCAAAAGTCTGTAGATAGACTAAAAAACTTTAAAACGTTATTTAAAGCTTAATATTTCCACAAATTAAACACACCTTTAATAGAATACAATCTGATACACAGCATCCACGAACATGAGATACACATTAATGAATGCATAATTTCGCTCTGTATAGACACATCAATCAATGGTTTTGTTCCGAAATATTCAAACTAAAATATTTTTGGAAATTACTAGCATTTGTTATTTGAAATATATACCTATTACCAATATTAACAATACACAACATTTAAGTATAATAAATTTATCATAATTACCGAAATATTTACGAAAATACACAACACAACACAAGTGTGTGTTTTTAAAGTATGTCATAATTACCAATATATTTATAGAAGTACACAACGTTAATGTTTTTAATATTTATTAGTAATAATGTTATTATATCATACTTAATTTTTAAATTTCCAGATGCAAAATAACATGATCTTTGAACAATTGAACACACTAATGTTGAAAACAAGAAGCTTTCAACACACATACAGACAAACCCGTTCAAGTTAAATCAGATGCGATCCAAACACTACAATAAATGTTCATTTGCATTCACATTAGAGTTTCACGAAGCTTTAGTACGAAGCACTATTTGTAGAGAGCGAAGCAGAGTTATTTACTAAGTCTGATGCGTTATATGTCAAGGGAATGAGGAGCATCGCTCTGAACTTTAATTTTATTTGTTAATTTTTAAACGCCTTTCGTGTGTAAAAACTTTATTATTTAATATATTTCTCTTTATTAATATGTTAAGTTTTTTGGTACTTACAAAAATGGATATTACCCTACGATGAGGCTTGATTTCAATATCTATATAATAATAAATATTTTTTTTTTCATTTACACTGAAATTTTTTAATAATTTAATCTTTATTTCTAAAGCGATAATTGACTCAATCAATTTATTAATTGACTATTTTTCTATGTGAGAGGTTCATTAATTATATTTTTTATGGGTTTTTCTGAACATATCGACTATGAGAAATGTAAACAAGTCTTACAAATAGAAAGCAAATAAAGTTCAAAGTGAAGAACAGCAGGAAACAAATCGTCGGCATCACTCAAGAGGCTTAAAATAGGGCTCCGTTAATCTTGATTAACTTAGTATAATCAGGGCTAATCGAGCGCCCAAGAGGGTCTGACTTAACATAGTAATTATAAAAAAGGCACAAAGAATTAATATATATGTTTTAAGTTCACTGTACCAAAATTTATATGAACGGTAATTTGTGTTTTTTTAATATCTTTATGGTTTTGGAAGAAGAAATCAAGTAAGTTGTGACGTCGAACATCAGAAAAATTAAAGATTTTTCAACTACGTAGACACCCATGAGATAAGCAGGAGACTAAGACAAGCGGAAGGAAAGGGGGTTTGGGCATCTGAATCTCCACTAATCTCATGGCTATCTTCTGCTATAGCGTGCTACTACCTCGGTACTACTACTTAGCCAAGCCATAGCCATAGCCATAGCCAATACGTTTCATGAATGCAATGCAATGTTAGCCTAAAACATTTTTTTAAATGTATATCGACTTACGTAGTAGTGTGTGTATTTATGTGAGTAGTAGTAATATACACGCTGAAGTCAGGTGACCAAAACTAAGCAATTTGTTGTTAATTTTGTTTATTTATAATAATCTTATGAAACATATTATGCATACAAAGTGATTCTTTAAACACGAGAAAGAAATACAGAGACAATTTTAAGAATCTAAAGAGTATCATTCTCCATTTCAAGACAAAAATCGAGAAAGACATATGTTACAAGAGAGAAGATATATTTCTTTTGTATGTTAGTAGTTTACAATAAAAACTGACGCATATCGTGATAAATATCATAAAAAATGTTTTCTTCAATAAATAATATACCTTCAATAAATAATATACCAATAATAGTAGGTATGTTGAAACTAAAATGCTAACTCATCTTCCTTGACTTCTAACAATACATAGTCATATTAATTAATTATGAAACCCATATTTACGTATTTATTCTATTAATTACTACGTTAAGTGAATTTGGAATAAATAAAATGTAATATTTCATAATAATTTGCTATAACAGTCTGTTTATTGTCAAATAATCGTTAAATCTGTTCATTACCATATCGGTGCGGGTTTTAAATGTTTTGTAATATATATTTATGGTATCATTATTATAATTATATTGAATACCATTTTAATGTCGCGATGGAAAGTACTGTACTGTACTAACAATGGATAATTTGGGACTATGGAAAATTGAATACTGATTTCATGAAAGTTAATGAAAACATATGGTATTTTCAGTTTGTTTCTAGTTAAGTAGGTTCACCTTTATTTGATGCTTGTAGGTGTTATCAAAATTAATGATTTTATTTTTATCAATGATTTACATTTATTAAAATATTTTATATTATTTTTATTGTTTATTATATTATTGGTATTTCTCCTTGAAATGCAAACTATGATATCTCTACCAGAAAAGCTTATTAAAATCAGTTAATTATAGTATATATTGTTAATTTATTGAATATACTAACCACTCTATTCGAAGTTAACTCAAGTTATCCTCGGATAGCAAAACGTGTACTATGTCCCTTCTCGTTTATTCGGTAAGACACATTTGCATGGCTATCAGTTCTATGTTCACACGTCGGTGTTTGACTAACACTTAGTTCACTGCGTAGACTCAACTCCTAGGTATATGTTCCCACTTTTAGGTAACAACCTACTATTATTTATCTGGTTTACCATAAAAATAGCTTATAATTAATAATATTGAAATCATTGATCATATGATCATGTTTCATTTGATACATTTTCTATGTCAGCACTATTCTGTTTTCTGGAAGATATATAAATTATATATACTATACATATAACTATAAACTTAAACGTAACCATGAACCTTATACTATTTATTTGTTATACCCTAAAAAAATAATTTTATAATAACAATTATTTGGTGACACATATTCTCAATTCAAAGATGTATGTATTCTCAATTCAGAGATGTATGTATTTCGCATACGAAGCGACAAAAACGCCATCTGCGATAGAATCGTGTACCTGATTTATGTCGCTTATATTCAAAGTCACCCACGAGATTTACCGCACTAAATCTCTCTACAAGTTGCGAGAAAAAAATATCATTATGTAAATTTACATAGAAATAAAAACACCCCACTTTGGGAATACGGAGTTTGGTTTGGGCCAATGTTTCTACTTAAAATTCACAATTTTATTTTAATACTATTTTTGAATTGTTTTTATTGTCTAAATGAAATTGTTTGCGAATCATATCTATGCTTTTCCAAAAACACGCAATTATACAGTCCGGTCCCACACAAATTAGGACTGTGTTATCACAACCAAACTATTCTGTTTGTCCGGAATTGTTAATAATACAAAATGAAATGTGGATGTTTCAGCAAAACAATTCTAATAATTTAATAATTACCAAATACCTGTATTATCTGTGTTCATGACAATAACGGTATTTGTAATATGAATCTGATATTAACTTTGCTTTATATTTCATTTTCACGATGTAATGTCTATGCCTTCTTTGCTATTAAGGAAAATACAGCTGTACCCACCACACTACACTCAAGGTGGCGGGTTACATATAACGCATTTTTCTTTCTCTTCAATACATATAATATTTTTCATCATCGACCTGTAGATATGTATAAAAATATTAATACCAAACAAAAAAAAATCAACCTCTTTAAATTTACAACAACATAAAAACTAATTAATAACACACTGCTTAGACTAAAAGAACTATTTCAATATTTTATTCTACAATAAAAGCCCACCTACTTTTTCATACATTTTAAATATGTCTGCCCAACCCTTTGTTTACTTCCATACTTCTGCAGATATTAATTTTGAAGTGTCAATTACGTATACCGAAACAATGCAATGAGATTTAAGTTTCCTGTTCCGAACATCCGAGACATGACAGCGGTAACAATGCAGGCAACAAAGGCATTATGTAAATGGTTATTACTATCTTATTACAATAATAGCATTCGGTATTACTATCAGATATACTTTTTAGGTTTATTTGGATGTCAGATTATGTAACTATTCTTAACTAAATGATTCTATTATTTAAATACTTTCAAGGAATCTTGGTTTTCATAAACTTTCTTACAGTAATAATTTTAGCATAGGTTATTCGATATCCATTGCTATAGCGATACATAATAGGTTCCATGAAGGGTCTCTGTTAATCCAAGTAGATTCTGGCTACGATCTGACAAAAGACAGAACCGCCATGCTGTAGAACAAACACGTGCTCAAAGTTATATGACACCAAAGATTTTGTTAAATTGAAAGTCTTATATTAGGCTTATGGGTTTTCTCCGAGAAAATAGAGCTTTTATAGTCTGTGTAATTTTACATTTATATACTCAGGGTCCCGTAATACTTTACACAAGTCATAAAGAACTTACTGTAATAAATTAGATTAACTTTTAACTCAAATGGTACTTTTAATGTGTGGGTGTTATTATATATACATATTTACGACCGTGTACTCAGTATATAGAGGATTTATTACAGGCCATTTATTTAAGATGTTTATGTGAGTGTATATCCTTTATATAAACAATCAAGGATGAGCGTCGCTGGCGACAAAGCTTTGACTCCTTTGTCAGACAAAGATTTCAATCTTGTTCATCTGAAGATCTATTCGTAAAATCAAATAAACCAGACCGTTTGGTGAAACCCATTTCTAGTATATATTTAAATAGAACTTTGTATTTTTAGTAATGTTAGTAGTAGGTATATAGCTATAGTTCTCGATGACGCTAACACTTCCAAAACACAGACCTATAAATCATCTGGAGGCTCCGAAATCCCAACCCCATTTTAATTCACACCCGGTACATGGTTCTTCTCATTTCCGTATTCCTTACATTTATTTTTATTCCGTGTTTGTATTCGTTTCCTGCGCCGTATTTCGCTACGTCTCCGTATCGTATCCGTCAGGGAGTCGGATATGAGATGCCTTTGTTAAGCGTGTATCACGAGGAAATCATTTTGTGATTTGTCTTTTAAATATTTTATTTGGGCATCTTTGGTTATTATATTTGACATTACAATTATTTAATAGCTTTGGCGGATTTTCTTTGCCTTTTAAAGATCGGTTTTTCTTCATTTATGTTTGTATTTAAATAATAATATATTTTTGTGTCTCTACAATTTAAATTGCATGGCTGAAACCAAAATATTTACCAATTATTTTCTTGTCATTGTACGAATTCAGATAAATTGAACACATAGACCACGTCAAAAACGTGCAGTATATTAGGATAGCAAAGGAAACTAAGCATACGTTAGGTTGACAGAAAAAGGGGGAAACTTAAAATATTAGAAATTTTCAAGAAAATCGTCGCAGATTTAAATATTTTTCACATCCAGCGACCTCATAAGCCGAATCGACTTAGCGGGCCCTTTTCTATACCTTATACTACAATCTTTACCCTTTCGAGTTCGAAGCGTTGACATTTATAAAATGAAAATAGTAATCTTCTATACTTGAAGGTCTTGTAAGGCTATAAAGAAGCATTTTCTCGTGTTTTACGACGTAGTTCCGAAGTTTCGTCTTCTTGAGCACGTGCTTTATCTGGAGCAGCTTTTGGGGACATGTGCTCATGATTTACTGTTACTTTCACATAAGGTGAACTTATTACCTAAATAAATTTAGTCATTTTGATGATAAAGTTAGTTTATTATATACACTTGGGTGTACATACACCTTAAGCTGATATAGTTCTAAGGTATGTATAATAACGAAAATGAATTGTTTATTTGTTTGGTTGATGTTTGATACGTGCTATATACCAAAATTAATGTTGTTGTACCAAACTTCTCAATTACCATTACAAAATATTGTAGACCCTTATATTAAAAAAATGTTAAAATATGTCAAAAAATTAAATTATTCAAATAAAAATTTATCAGGCTTTAATAGAACATTGAAATATCAACAAAGAGGTTGTTTATTATAAAAACATGTCAAACCGCAGTCTCCACTAACTTGAACTGAGCTGAGAAGTCAGAATCGTAAAGCCGCCGGCACAATGGAACCAATCTCTAATGAAGAGTTTATACAAAGAGACCAGCCTCTTTAATATATTTCTCATTTAAATAAGTACTGTTCAATCTGGAGGTGACAATTTTTTATTAAAATAAATCAATACATAAGACATTTCATCTTTACAATATAAAACTAAACACAAATCTTATCCACAAGATTGTCTTGTTTGTACGCTTCATAGGATCATAACTATTACGTATTTCATTCAATATATGTTACATTATTTTATACTTACAAAAAAATCTTATACGTAAAAAATATAGGTACATTCACAAAAAAAAAGAGACACAATGTATCATGTGATATATAAAATTATTGTGTGAAAAACTGATAACGTTTAAACACAATATCTGTTTGTGTGTGAACAGTTAAGTTTGGTTATATTTATGACTAAATATAGTCCACATAGTCCTTGAGGTCAGTTGATATTAGAGGTTCCTCTTGTACTGTATAAGTGCTAGATAGCAGTTGTTAACCGCTGCACGACTCTGATTAGGGTTTTCAATTAATTAAGTGCTAAATAATTTGAAAGACTGAGTTTTAATTACTAATCCTATATATGTTAAAATGAGATATATAAAGATATCCAAAGTATTTTTCTTCAATTTGTTAAAAAAAAAAAAATTTTTTTGTTATGCTTAGTTAATTCTCATGATATAAATCTGTATTTAATAAACAGGAATTTATTATAAAAAGATGTTTATTTCATCTCATTTAATTTCCATTGCTTGAAGTGTAAAAGCATTCCTCTCATGTTTTAATGATACAGTAAGTTAGTTATTATGTTTGTTACTGAGGACGCAACTGACAGTTTTGAATTTGTAAAACACAATCACATAAGATTACTATGCGTTTGATAAAGCCGGGAGGCGATGACCCTTATAAATAATTCAGACCTCAAAAGTTTAACCTGGGAGTCGTTACAGTAAGTGAAATCTCAGTAACATTCATGAGTTTTAGTATACTCATAACAGGAATTCTTTGACTCCAAAAATGAACAATACAATTATCCTTTCTGGCTTTACCTTTATCCCCATAGATAAGAGCCTTAAAAGGGATGAAAAGTACGTGATGTTTAACTCTGAGTTATCTGTGGTATAAAGCATTAGCAGAGTACAATTTTTCACATAAAATATTCATTGTATATGATTCTCTCCTATGGGGTGCGACGGCTTCATTTTCACCCTCATTTGTTTAATGCTCTGCCTTTAAATGAGAATATTTTACTTTATATATTTTTAATACGTAATGAGTATACAAAACAATTAATATTTTGGATAATACATTTTATATGGTGTAAATATAGTTGAGAATACAGTATTTTATCAATAATTCAAAATCAATAATATTTAAGAGAATTATTTTAAGCCCTGTATTCTAGTTCAAATTATAGTAAATGTATTGTAGATTTGATTTATGTTATATTGTTTTAGAATCCAGTTCACAGAACGTCGAGTCGATCTGAACACGGATCGGAAAAACTAAAACGAGCTCAAAAAGTCATAAACCACGTATTGAAAAGCTCAAATTCGATTGGACAGTTTTGTTAAAGGCCTTCCTTTATATTTATTGCCATCATTTTCCCAAACAATGCTCGTTTTACTAACATACATTTGCCATCGAAACGCACACTGTATTCCTTATTGTAAGGGAATAGAGTTTAATTTGAGTCTATATTCAGTTGTCAGATGGCATTATTATTTTGTATAACCCTGGCTGGATGCCATGTAAAGTTGCTATCAAAAAAATAGTCTAGTCAGGAATAAAAGGTGTAAGAGAATCGTTCGAATTCAAAACTTTGATAGCGTGCATAAGTTCGAGACACTATCTTAATATTATTCAAAGAAGATCGGAAATAAGTTTTTTGTTTCCTGAAATATGTAAAATATTTGCTGAAATAATATTTTGTAAATGTTTCGTGGAACTTTTTGCGATGTTTTGAAGAAAATTACAGGATATGGTCTAGAAACGATTTCATACATAATTGAGATATGACATTTCTAGTTAGTTTCAATGTTAGTAGATATATTATTTTACATTGCTAAAACCAGATATTTAATGTGTGTTTATGTTAAAAACTTATGTAGTTATTTATATTAAACATAATGTGGTTGAAAAAGTTTGGTTACACCAAATATTTACCTACAATACCTATAAAGATTTTTACTTCTTGTATGTATGTGTATGCTTCCTTTATCTGAACATAGATAACCTCCGCATAAGATACTGAAAATTATAATATATGATATAAAACTTCCCGATTTCAGAATCATAGATTGTGAAACTGGTTGCAAATAATATTTAAACGACATTAAAAACTTTATAGTTTCATAGTAAAAACTGTTTTAGTATCAAGTTACATTAAATCAAAAGAATTCAGCGCTGTAAATTATTTTGCTAGAAAATAATTCAAATCACGAACATTAATAAACGTTTACGTCGCTATTTAGCGCCATTACCGTTAATATACAAATACCAGGCTGTTTTAATATTTAATGCACTATTTTTATACAATATCGTCGACAACAAGATAATACCAAAATAGCTTTTAACGTGGCTTAGCTTCATGGAGAAGGAAAATCCGTTATTATAAATATTCGGATATTAGATAGAAAATCTTTTTCCAAACAAGATTCAATAAAACATGGGGATACGTAAAAATAATAAAGATTGTACGAAATACCCGCGTCGACTTATTCATGGTCCAAAGAACTTATCAAATGTCAGGAGTCGGCCTTTCCCAGATTGTTTTCAGCGCGGCCATCGACCCGTGAAATCAACAACATCATAGAAGCATAAACAACCCTTGCAAGATTTCTATCTTACGGCGGGACATTTTATACGAAACTATAGTTCTGCCATGTCATAAGTAAAGGATTACGACAAGCGCAAAACGTTTCCATCAAAAGATGTTTCGAACTATCTTGCTTTTACATTGGTATCGCAAAATACGAGCGGAGTGTTATCAGGAAGCGTTCCTTAACGATAACGTAAACACATGAATAACCCAAATATTAAAATCTATTTAAAAAGCGAGGAGTAATCATTCATCAGTGATCAAATAATAGATTTCTCAATAAACGCTTAGAGAGAGAGCATGTTGACCTCAATCGTAACTCCACTGAGAGACTATATCGGAAATAGATATTGGTATTTTCATTTACTGCACAGAACTAGCTTCTGACATACCCCGGGTATTCCATCTTAAATGTATTGGCATCTTCAAAGATAGACTAATCGTTTTTAAATGTGATATTAAAAGACGGTTCAAATATATTTATATGTTTTGAGGAATTTTAAAACTCTGCACTACTCTTATATAACAAAGCACATAAATAAGTTTGAATAAGTTTAATTCCAGAGTTAAACCTATTAAGAATATATTTATAATTAATTCCATTGTATTGTCTGTGAATGTTCTACTCTAGAGAAGATTTCTCAGAGGACCCATCAATTGCTTGCCAATTATCAAGTTCAAGTCAATAATCTTAATGATCCTTGACACAATCAATTCCAACAAGGATGCTGAAGTTTTCGTTTTAGTAAGACAAACAAAGAAAGACAAAGAGAACAACAGATTTTCAAAGGAAAGTAATTACGAAATAATATTTTTATACATGGAACGATTTAAAAATTCAAATGGAGCGTAAAAGGTTGTTGAAATAATAACAAATAATATTCAGCTGTAGCAAATCAAACTAATGACCACATTTGTTTAATTAAGGAACTGAAAGTTAGTAAAATTTATTTATTTCAAAGCCTAAGCGCATGTAAGTTGTGATAAATTGAACTTAAAATAAATAATGTAAAAACGCACGCCAACGGAGCGCCGGTCGCGTTATTAAATTTAATCAATTAGAAAACAACACAAATTACATATCACGATAAGAATATGTAAAAGCTTAACATTCCTTATCTATTTTAGAAATAGGATACATTAATCTTTTAGAATTTCTACGATCATGAAAGCTATCCATATTTCTAGACTTGATGGATGAAGATAATCTCAGTATCGATATAAGGCTATAAGAATATATTAGTTTTAGCAACAAAATATAGATTTTTCCTGAAGTATATTTATTCTCCACCGACACAGCGGTAACGCACTCCATACAGAGTAAATCAATAAGTCGCAACCATTGGATATCACATATGAGACACGAAGGCCGTTCTAGCACGTCGAGAGTTATCTAAACATTCCCCTATAAGAATGTTAATAGTCCCTAACACAATAAACTGAGGCCAACACGCGATCATGGCACGCTAGGACACGGTGTTTGTCCAATTTTATGGGTATGGAAGTTTTTGAGGTCAACTTTTCTACTGGCATGAGTATCTTCAACAAAAATGCTTTAAATATTTTTTGCTATTCAAGTCAATGATATTGTGCGTACTGATTAAGTATTGGTGATATCAGAGAGCTAACGCTTCTCGTGACTAAAACAAATAATTCGTTAAGAGAAAGAACAAATAAAAACAACCCCAAAAAACTTTGCCTTATTAAATACGAAAGTAACATTGGAAAATATTAAAACAAATACATGATGTTACACACATCGTAATACAAGTTCAACTCAAAATGTCAAATGAAAATAGTGATATGATAGAATTTCTAATCCATCACTATTCGAATATACTGAGAGAATTTTCAATTTTGAGCAACGAACTCTTGGCATTAAAATAAAATACGTTTCATCGTCACGTAAAAACCATCCATCAGCGAGGCCCTTTATGCCCCGGTATTGACGCGGGGCGAATTTTTGAAAAATGTTAAAAACGTCAGCGACACCTCACGTACTGTCCATTTATTTCGACTTCGAAATTTTAGGGGTTTGTCAAGGCGGAGGTTTCCGTTTTCAATGAACTTGGTGCTTTAATTAAGTCCTGTTTTGTTGGTGCATTTTATTTTTTAAACCTTTAGTGACTTGTAATCTGAGTGTAATCGCATTGACGTAGATAGTATATACAATTATAGAACAAAGTAGCCGCAGACATCGATGAGTTGTTGGTTTTTCTATTATGATATACATTAAAAATTAAATGTAATATCCATAAATTATGTAAATAAGATAAAAAAACTTATAGTATTTATGTTTAGTCCCAGTAAAAAGAGTAGATTATTGCTAAACAACTACAATCGAAAACATCAGAATCATAACCTAAATTATTTCTTCCAGACCAACAAAATGCAGCAGCGGCTCACCTCACCGAGAGCGCAGACGAAGGGAAGAGGAGCAGGTCTCATCAGGATTCAGCGCCGCCCTTCATCGAACACCCCCACCCGCCCCTCCAGCGCTGCTGAGACGACTGGGGGTTAAAGAACCTACTGGAGTCGGCAAGGTTAGTCCAATTATTGGGTACGGCGAGTATTCTACACTGTTATCTATGAACCATGATAATATTTTCATGTAGTGTATTTCATCTACACTGATGACATTTCATCATTTCATTCATGACACTAATTCCATATCCATAATATTATCTTGAAGCCTCTCAAACACGATTATTGACTAATTTAGAAACAAATAGAGGAACATACTTTATCCAAAGGCTTGATCAAAGCGTGTTTGTTCCACCAATTTGCAATACAAGTGAATAACCAACACTCAGCCTTAAGCGGTGATTAAATAAATTCGAGGCATAATTCCCGCTAATGTGCAGACGAACGGAGTCGAGTCACGCTTGTCGATAGATAAGGTTGATTACAGACGCTTGCTGAGATGTAGCTAGCGATTACACATATTTCTTACACTAACATTTCACGTTAAACATTTATATAATTAATCTTTTATGATATCACAGAAGGCAAAAGTAGTAATAGTAAGGCAGTAGGTATTGAGTGTTTTAGTGAAATATTTTTTTATATCACGGGTTTAAGTAGATCAAATATTTTAATTTCAATTGTTAATATAATATTTATTTGATTTATTACATTAACAAAAATAATTCAGGTATAAAACCTCAAATAACAGCTGTACATGGGCTTTGGAAGTCAGAGCTAAGAACCGGCGTTCACTAATTGGTTGCATTTAATGAGACAACTGATGATTTACCACTAATGAGCAGCCTTAACGAACAAAGATTAATCTTTTATTAGCTACTGAGTTATACATATATATATAACGTATTTCAAATATTTTCTATATATAAAAATAATAATAATACGGGACAAATTACACACATTGATCTAACCCCTAAGTAAGCAAATTATTTGCTTGTGTTAAGGGTGTTAGACAACGATACGAATACATAGAAATATCAAATACACATTATAAATACTAAGAATAAATTAAATAAATGACCAAACCCAGAAATACAGATGTCTATGCTCATCACATACATGCTTGTTCCTGTCGGGAATTGAACCCGAGCCTAATTGCTTCGCTATACGTTAGATGTCTGCGCTAACCACTTAACCACGGACGGTGATTCGGGTATATATATAATATAATACTTGAATCATGTTTATTTTATAAATGTCAAGTCTGTACGCCCACAGATTTAGGGTCGTTCAGAAGTAAATAATTTAAGAAAAAATCGTTCATCATTAGTTTTCTATGAGACGATCGTATATTTAGTAAAATATTTGCAAAATGTTTAAAGGACTCTGTTATAATGGCAATAATATGAATAGTGCAAAGTTCACATCCGCGCCGCGCTCGTTAGTGCGGAAAACGAATGAACCGCACCATCGCCTTTCTCGATAACATTAGCAAGTGTCTTCAGTTTGCATGCAACAAGTGCTATTTGTATAATTTTCCTGAAATTAGCAAGTACCCAATAACCTGATAAAGTAAATTTATATTTGATTTATTTAAATTCACTATTAAATTTAGTACATGATGTATAAAAATGCATTTCTACTATTACTTTATATATCAAGTTTAATATCAAGTCTTTTTCTATAATAAACAAGTAAATAATGTAAATATACAAAATCAACAAAGCACTACTCAAAATAACAAAAATTATATTTTATGTCCTAATTATTAATCAATGCCATAGCTCGACCCATAAGGAAGTCTAATTAAGCCCATTTAGATTTGATGATACGCCAATCCCAAATCCAACTTTGTGTATTTGACTTTTAAACTCGTTCGTTGTATCTAATTAGTTGATTTGATGTCCAATTTAACACGAAGTTGATCATTTCGCATTCAGTTCACGGTCAGACGGTCGGTGATTAAATTCCGCTCTAATCTTGTTACTTGCTCCTTTATAATGCTGTCTCAGATCTGTTAGTGTCCAGTTTATTGCTGACTTTCATACTTCTAATTAATGCAAAATGAAATAATACTTCTAGAGTTATTCTCTTTAACAATGCTTTAAATTGTTCATATTTAAAATTTTGTAACGGTTATCATGGAGTTTAGTTTTACTGCCAATACTTCTTAGCACTCTTGAAGAATATCATTCATCAACATCATAACATAACCCAAAACCTACTATGGCTACGGTCCGTACGTCTGAGTGTTCCCGCAGACCGCTGATGTCATAAGACAAGCGCCTAACGAGCCTGCCTGCTTCGCTGTGGGATTCAAGTCGTAGCGAAGCATGGCAGGCCTGCAAATGTGCAGCCTGAGACTTATAAACATGTTTGAGCATATGGTATAACTACGATATACTAACGTAACTACCATACGTGGGTTTGTGTGTAATGTGTGTTGGAAAATTTGACAATTAATTTGTATTCCTGCAAAATATAGTGGTAAAATAAAATGAAAATGTTAACAAAATTTATTTTTTACTAAGAATATGCTGATATACTTTGCGAATAGCCATAAAATTATGTATTTTAAACACTAACGAGCGCAAACAGTAAGCCCAAAGACTACCGCTGTGTTTAGTTAGTTATTTATGCGTGTCGGCAATTACAAGCTTGAAACTTATTAAGAGTTAACTAGGAACAGGTGTTGTTGCAATTTTTCACTTTGTTAATTATTACTTAACACGATGTAAATAGCATATTATATTCAATTTATGCAAATGGTATGTGTTTAGTTAACTATTTTCAAATTAACCATTTATGTTATTACGTAACGTATTTATATATTTGTAAAAAAAGGAAGGTTGAATCCTCATTTTAATACTCAAAGTTTGTTAATTGGAACAAACTACACCGTTTACATAGTTTACAAGGTGACAGCATAAACCGATGTAAAAAATTTCAGTAAGCCTGTAACGGCGCGAAATTTGCAATTCAGGAAATAATCTATGGCCATGATAAGGACTCGGTCCGCCAGCGCAAAAAACATAGGCACAGACATATGGAGGGCTAAGATAACAGAATTTGGCGAGGCTATACGAGCCTTTACCACAAATGGAGGATCTGTTTTATAAAAACAAATACAGTTCTTAAAGTGAAATATATACATAAATTCTATAATAATAAAACTCTTCATTGTATTTTGTAACATATATAAAAGTTTCCCAAAATACAATGGCATCCGTAAATCTCATATCGTGTCAAAACAATCTTATACGTGTTATTAAGCACTAATGTTATTTGGACATTGAGGGTCTCTGAGGACCCTTCAGTGATATAAGTACTTTGAGAAGCAGCGTTCAGGTGGTTACAATATCTATTGTAAAATGAACTTTATTTCTAAATAATAACGTTCAAAATATATTAAAACAAATGAATAGCCAATTAGAGTGATAGATGATGATGCGGTTTCGATATTTTATTTCCTCTTTGTTAGATGTTATTTATGAACTTTAATATAGTCGTGGATTTATAAAGCGAAAAATTTCATAATTTACATAATAATATTATTATGAAGTACTTTTAAAAGACTAGACGGTAGAAAATATTTTTAAATATGCTTATGTAGTCTCTTATTTGAGAACATTTTATTGAAATCCCTTAAAATAAAGCAATAGAAACAAAACTCAGCTCAATGCGCCACTTCCCTGTCAATTTGTACCGTCCAATGAGATCTTGGCCGTTGCCCGCGGGATTAAACTTCTTATTGATTCGACCCTTTTTTATTCACAGCCCGTTTTATAAGTTGTAGCGGAATTAACCAGTAATTCAGTATTAAATTCCGCTTTTAGCTTACGTTTTTTTTGACAATGCTAATATTTTTTTTCGTTTTTATTAAAATATTACCTGTTGCCCGTGACTACGTCCACGTAGACTGTAAAAATAATATTTAGGTATTTGGCTTATGTACTTAACCATATAAATATTATTTTTACAGTCTATGTGGACTGAGTCACGGGCAACAGCTAGTAAATAATAAATGTTGGAATAAAAGTAGCCTAAGTTACTCCTTATTGCATCAGATATTTACAAATGGAAGTCCCGCAAAATCGGTTCAGCCGTTTCAGAGGTTAGCGTAATTAAACAGATAGACAGATAAAATTTTTAAAATGTTATTTCTATATGGAAATCGTTTCCATATGGAAATGATGATTATAAATATTAAACAAAGCATTTTATTAATTATAATACATCATTTAAGAGATCCGCAATAAATCTAACAGAATTAATGTTTTTTTATGAAACCACATATTGTCTTACCAAGTAGATACTGTAGCATCTGCGAATCTGTCTCATCATCTAACATTGTCAGGATTCTGTTGGATCCAGTTGCACGTAGGGAAGATGTTTTTTTCAATAAGAACGCCTGGAAGTCTTTGTGCTCTTGAGTATATATCTGACTCTGAAAATCTTAAATAACCTAACAGCATTCTGAACCCATTTTTTTGTTCAACCTAGAGGTAATGTTTTTTTAGTATAGCTATTACTGAATACATCAAAGATAAAGAAAGGGAAAGAGAAAGAGAAAGAAAGAAAATAAAAACTTTTTGCTTGAATGTTTAAAGTATTTTTTTATTTGTTAATAAATTACAGTTCCTAAAGGGTCTTTACACAGTTTCTGCAACTTGGGCCAACTGTTTTCCCACAGTTCAAATGATTTATACAGTGGAGGGTGTACGATATTGATACGGATTACAGGCCGACTTCTTTTCCTCTGATGTGCACGTGTGTTGGGAAAACATATCAATTTGCCTTGTTTTCAACCTTGTATTTTTGTTATACACAAAAATGATGGTATTTCTCTTTGACCAAGAGAACTTAGGTGTAATGAAATTTTTCTATTCATTTTATTATACATGTTCTTTCGGTCCCGAAATTCTTTTAGTTATTATGTTATAGTCTACAAGCATACGATCGTGGCTTTTTCTGAGAACTATTTTCTAAAAGGTCCTGTTTAATCTATAGTCATCTACTTTAGTATATTTTCTCAATACTAGAATAAAAAATACGAAATTGACTGTTTGAAAATAACGTTCAAACAAACTATAACGTGAACTCTTTGGGTGAAGTAACGCACTAAATTATAAACCAAAAACATGTTTATATATAGGCACTATCATATGTAAGTGGATCAAACAAATAAAGATTATTATTAGAAGATCGCTTTAAGTCGATGGGTTATTTTTATTAATACAAACATGGTATGCGCATTCGAGGTAATATTTTATTACGGAACATTTCTCTTATAAATTTCCAAATAATACACATTCGTGCCTGAATGGAATTTTTTAGGACCGTCGCGTTCTGTCCCAAATAAATATTATACAAATATCCTTATATATTAAAAGTATATAATATAGACCAATAAAATTCTGTATTATGAATATACTTTCTATTCTATTATATCTTGCCATAAATCTTTTAACAAAGAATTTTTTTTTTTTAAATTTCAAATAACATTTATTACTTTCACAGTGTGTTCGTTTCATACAAAAATATAAAACATTTAAAATATAAAAAGCTTATTCGAAGCGGTGTCCATTGGCTGCAATACAGTTCTTTAAACATTGAGGCCAGTTATCAATAGAAACGCTCTTTCCATGGGGAAATTCTTCACTGCCAATCGTATGGATTGTTTTAGGGAATCCAAATTATCATGACGTTTAGAGCAAGCTGTACTCTCTATTAATATCGGGACTAGACGACGGCCAGTCTTCAGCTCTGATGAAGTCCGAGACGTTCGCTCCCAACCAAGACTGCGTGGACCGAGCTTTATGATCCGGCGCCGAGTCTTGCTGGAAGGACCATACTTGGTTATTGAATATGGTGTTATTAAGGGGGTTAACTGTGCGTTGCACTCTGTCGACTAATTAGGAAGCTTCCTCAGAGCTTTGAGCATAAACGCGGTCATTTTGTTTATTAAAATGTTGCACAATTGTAAAAAATTCTCATCCGTAAACAAAAGTTTTCTGTGACCTCGCTGTTCGTACCGCTTCAGTAGTTGCTTTGATATTAGCACCCTGTTCATCTTTTATTTATCAGTTAAGAAATGACCAGTGCGTCTCTTATAGGCTGCAAGTCCTAAGTCATCTCTTAAAACACGCGACATGGTTCTAAGTGCTATCTTCATTTTCCGAGATATAATATTTTTCTTTTGGACAGGATTTCTTGGAATTCTTTCCCTTACTTCTTTGACCACCTTTTTCATACGAACACTACGTGGACAGCCAGATCTTTCTCGGTCACAAACAGAGGAAGTCTCATTGTACCTATTAATAGCCCGGTACATAAACATTTAACTAATACCAAGTGTATGGAGAGTTTTAAAAATTGCATTTAGTTCCATACCTACTTTGTGTAATGCAATTACAGCGATTCTGTTCTCTTTATCACCCCACTCCGTTTTAATATCTCAAAATATTGTACAATGTATTGGCGCCAAAATGAGAAAACACAATGAATAAAATGACAGATTCCAAATTCAAATGAAATATTTTTTTTATTTTTAATTGTAACAGTATTTATGGCCAAACTAAGTATACATAATGTTATTGGTATAAATTTCTTTTAGGATTTAGAAAATGTCATTGTAAATATGTATAAATATATTGTTTTTTTTTTGTCAAATACATAATACCTTATACGAATAAAAGTGAAGATATATTCGTATTCCAAAATAATATATCTCAAATTTCTCTTAAAATATTGACCTACAAAAAAAATATTAAACATCTATAATTTATATCTTACCTCTGAGATGTATTTTGTTTGTTTCTATCCCTATATTATTTTCGACTTTATTAGTTTACATAATATTACCTTATTCATCTAAGACTTTATTATTTGAAAAACCACAAGAATACATACAGAAATGCGTAATCAGCAGACTTTTACTGACAAAAAACAACATTATAATAATTACGGTTTTACCATTTAGCTACGGATATATATTTTGAATATTATTTTACAAACAGTACCTTAAGAGATATTTTCTATTAATATATAGAGGATTAAGAGTTATATTTGAGATGAAAAGAAATATGTTTAAGGATAAAATATTACAGAATCAATTAGATGAGGATATTTTCTTTAATAAAGTCTATTCAGAGTGGTTTATATTTTATATTATGTATTTTGAAAACTGAGATTGCTTTTAAATTAAATGCTGTTTCTTTGGCTTTGACAAAATGTTATGCATACATTTACTAGTGGTAACCTTTCTATTAATTGTTTTCACAACAATTATTTTCAAACCACATTTAGAGCAACTAAATTATAAAAGTAGATATAGAGAATAAATGTAGAGTCTTTGATACAGTGCAGTTGTAGCCAAATATTTGCAGCATCATATATGCCATATATGAACCGGTATGAACAGGGTAGTATCTCTCTTAAATATAAGATAGGTATAAAGAAGAAAGCTTGATCATAACAGTAGCCGACAAAATGTAAAAACAACATTCGATTACTTCCTTGCCATTTTATTATTTATTTTAGTGTAACATTTCATGTTGTTGTGATTGTTTTAGGAAAATTGTATTTCAGAATATTTGTTTAAAATATATTTTTATATGTTAGCTAGCTGATCCACCTTGAACTTCGCCATTTTTTTTAGTGAAACTTTTAAACGTCATGAGATACGTGTTTATATATATTTTAAAACATATTCTTTGAAATTGAGATAAGTTTCACACAATCAAGTCAATTGTTTTATAGCTATACATGAAAAATATACAAAACATTGTTTGTGGTACTATTTGAGATCAAAATTATCTGTAAATTATTTAAGTGAAACTGTATAAGGATGAATATTCACATAACTGACTAATAAAGCTTGTCTAAACTTTGGCACTGACCGTTGTTGGGGCGTTTTTATCGAATTACCCGCACTTGGCTCCCCGCCAGGGTACCTTCGCGAGAACAATGTTTAATCATTATTAGTTAATATATAGATTTATGCACTTTTTACAATATACTTCATATGCAAATTTGGATCCACAATGCTAATACACACTTATTAATCCAATTTACCCGAAACAGTATCCAAGCTAACAATTACTGTATCTAAATGTAATAGAAGATAAAAGAACCAAGCATTGAAACCATATTGGAATAGATTTTTTTTGCGTGTGTATTTTTCGTGTGTATATATATATACCTACTCCCACTAATGTAATCTATTAGCGATGCAGCCACTCCGTCCCTGTCTATTTGTTACTGCTTGTTTAATTTTGCGATTATACACACAGTTATATGGATTAATATTTTATTGTTTGATTAGTTTCAATATGGTTTTGTATAAAATAACCAAAGAAAAAGAACCAGAGGAGATATATACATATATATATACGGTGAAGAATGATACGGTGAAGAGGTGATGATGTATGAAGAGCGAAGAAGAGATTGACAAATTGCCATATATTTAGTTGAAATAAGTGCTGGAAGATGAAGATCTGTTTTATGTATTCCTCAAATATGTATTGATATTTTTCATTATCATCATTATTTGTTTTCTTGGCACAGGAAATTCATAAATCTTTTGTATAAAGTTGTTAACTGTAAACTATCTACGAACGCATCGTCCAGCTTAGTATGCATATTGGATGTGTTTAAATATATATAAAAAAGGCAAATAAAAAATGTATCTGTTAAAACCGCAAAAAAAAATGTATCTGTAATACCATCTACAAATAATTTGAGACTCTCTTTGCGTTAAATAACTTACGTTTATGAATTGAAAAAAATATTGATTGTACATGTAAATTTTATTTATTAATTATGCTTTGTCCTGCAACTGCTGGCTGTTGCAGCACTCTGGTTGTGAGCAGCTACAGTGTGTATACACACACTGTAGCTGCTATACAGCTATACAGCTATACAGCTATAAAGCTATACAGCTTTACGACGCACTTTACATATTCAAGTAACAAGTTACTGTGCTTTAAATTTATTAATAGTAATAGCTTTAAAGAGTTTTCCTTTATTTACAAATTATCATTCCATAAAAATAAAGATTTAGAAGAATAAATCAATAAACTTCCGCTGTAATACAAATAATATATTTTGCATTTCCAAATTAATTTAATTTCCTGATCCAAATACCTCACGGTCTCAAAAGCTTTCCAAATCCCGAGGTTTCAAATGCAAGAGTAACAATATTGGGCTTGTTGGTTCTGTATGAAATTAATTACCTTCAGCGGTGTTACAAACTGATAGAGTTGTTGTTATATTGAAATAATATTATGTTAGTTCCGGGATATTGCACGTTCAAAATACCTTCGTATAAACTTTATGTATTTTCGATATTTTTTATTAATTTATTGTAAGTAATTTGAAATTTTGATTTACCTTTCTAATTGCTAAAACATAACTCTCAGCTATTTTTTAACCCCTGATTAATCTAAGGAACTTAAGGACTGTACTTTAAATTTTTCATTCGAGTAAATATAAATTGCCTATGTGACTGAAAAAAAATATTGATTTGATTCTTATTAAAAATCATAGCATTATAGACATTCATATGATTAACATATAAAAGAAAATTAATTACAAAGGATAATTAAAATATTATCTATTTAATTTACAGCCGACATAACCACACAAACCCCCATAGACAAAGATAACATACATTCGCTTCACAAATAGTTGCCTCGATAAGCCACAGACAGACAGTTTGAAAAACAATGAAGTGTTCGTTACGAGGTCGAATCTTTAATCAATTTTACGCTTGCTTTCAGTTGAATTACGGACCATTCTTTCGTTGTGATAAAGCACTTAAATTGGCTGTAATTATATAAATTATACAAAGATCCAAAAATACTTGAAATACGATATAAGATTAACAAATGGGTATTAAAAACGATTTAAAAACTAAAACATTAAAACAACAAATGAACATTGTATCCTTAATATTATATTAATACTGGCATACTAAGCCCGCTCCACCGGTCTTAATTCAAAAAACATAAAGCATAAATACATAAAAAAGTCATTAAAAATAATAATGAAACCACCGCAATAATATTTATGATTCTTCCTGAATTTAATTTTCGTTTTCTTGTTTCTTCTAGTGGGTACACGGATGGATCCATGGCGTTATAATTGACCTTAAACATTTAAATATCAAAAATAATAGTATAACAGTAGTAAAAAAAACAGTCTGACATTCATGTCATTACAAAAAAACTCTTATTGCCACCAAACTTTACAGAATTACTCACGGGGTCAATCTTAAGATTCTCTAAATATGTCGTTAAAATCGGCTCGGTTTCGGAATCTATAAGAAACATGCATACATATTTTCTCTTATATAGGTATAGATAAAATACCAGATACTCGTAATATTAAGTAGTTTTTGTCTGCAATAAAATATCATCTCCATAATTTTGCATTTCATTTTTGTTCGATAATCGTTCGAGTTTGTTTTTTATAGTAATTATCGCCCGATTGGCTCATCCGTTTCCGTTTGATCTCGTCAATATCAATTGTGATCATATCCGTCTGTTTGACACTCTCCCCTTGTTTCAATATTATCAAGCTTTTAATACTGAAAGCTTATTTGAGTTTTTCTATATAGATTGATGTTACATTATTAATATATGATCAGATGTGTTACTTCTGCTGCTGTCAATGAATAGATGTCGTCGATATTTGTTTAGGAGACGTGATCATCAAACAGCCGAGCATACGTATTTTTATATAGTATATTTGAAGTCTTGGATGCAGAATAATATAGCTCGAGTAATCTCCTATCCCATTTATATAATTTATTATAAAGTACAGTGCAGTACAATGTACAATTGCGTGCTAAAAGAACAAAGTCAAATTACCTTCATGAATGTTTGGTGACAATTTTATGTTCCTGCAAAACTAGTTGAGAGTGTAAAAATTAAATTTACGACCGTAGCCGGTTTTTATTTATAGCCGTTGATTAATTACACGATAATGTTCTGTATTGTTACTTGATTTATGTTATGTGTTGGGTATTTGTGACTTGTATTTGGATTCACAGATTAAAATTATACACGAACAATTAACGGGTTATTTAAAATCCTGGTTATATTGGTAAATGTTATTTTATTTAAATTAATTAATTCTTCCTTGCGTAATAACATAAATGCCGTTACGGAACAATTATACCTTTTTCCCTTATAATTGCCAAGTCCTACAACATAATTCGGTAAATTAAGCCCGCGTTGCCGGTCAATAAGACCCGCACTAATTAATTTCGCGGACGTTTTGTGGTAATGAGCTTATCAAACCTATATTACGAACAATGGGTCATTTCGGTCAGCGTGGAATATGAAAACAATTATCTTACTAATGTGTTCGTGTTTCGAGGGTTATAATTAGATAATATCCTTATTAACATTTATGTCCTATTATAATAAGAGTTAATTCGTTTTCTATGTAATATCTATAGGACGTAGAAACTAATTGTGGTGAGTGCAGATTGTACTTGATATATGAAAAAAAGAGATGCGAATGCCTTTACCTCTACCTTTCTCTCTTTATTTCTTATTCTCTTACACCCTTCTCCATTTCACAAGAAAGGCTCAGTAAAAATCCAGATTTGCTGACATCTATGAGAGACTTCTTCATACCTTACAAT
Organism: Napeogenes inachia; assembly: GCA_959347355.1. NCBI lineage: Eukaryota > Metazoa > Arthropoda > Insecta > Lepidoptera > Nymphalidae > Napeogenes > Napeogenes inachia. Next base: position 1,758,018 of record OY365795.1, on the reverse strand, counting down.
CAGATGGACTGTTCGATCTACCCGAGGACATAAATATAGATATCAATACTTTAATTTTAATCATATATTTTTATATAAAATACGAATAAAAATATGTTCCTCTCAACTTCAAAACTATCTTTATTAAAAGTTTAAATACACTTTTTCAATATTCAGGCTAGTCAATAAGAAATTCTAATAATAGCCATATTCTCAGTAGTAATACTTCTTAGTAAAATTGTGACTTCCGACTCCATAAGCTAACTTTTAGATATATATTATATTTAACTATAGATAGATAGCTATAATAAACTATTATCTAATCTATCATAAACACTATTCTTAACGCACAGTGATTTGAACAACATAAACGCACAAAAACCAACAATATCTAAACCCTATGACCTATTAAATGGTATATTTATTAAAGGGCGCGGCGGTCACGTGACTGGTGCACGTTACTGCAATTATCAATAAAATACCAAGTCAGTGGTAATAAGGTATTATAATAATCGTATATCGTGTGGTGTAAATTTTACTAGTTCTGTAAGTGCATCGCAGCACGCAAAAAAATACCTTACCTCCAGGGAAGGTTGCGGATTAAAATTGTCTTTTTATTCTTTCGTGACTTCAGATCGGTTATAAGAATTAACTGGCGAGAGATCTTGGACTTCAATGTTGCTTTAGTTTTATATTTTCATTAAACATTCATTCGTTTTATGAAATGTTATATTATATATATTTTAATATTATTCTGTAATATTACTGTGGTCTTATTGATATAGATACTTAATCTAATAAGTAAAACCTTATGTCACCTGTAATTTTAATTTTAGTTAACTCAACCTTGTATCCTTAGACCTTTTTTCGGGTTATCTAGAACGAACACAGAACTAGAAATACATTTATTACACCAACCATTGATAGCCCTTAAATGGTAAATCTTTATTGCACCTATCATATTTTCATTCTTTAAAAGAGAGATACAAACATATAACACACTCTCTCTTCATGTCATAAACCACTCTCAACCTATTTCTTTCTATCCTGTAAATAATACCTGGGAAACTTTAGCATTTATACAATACGATACGATATATCGTTAGACTTAAAACCGACCATATGTATTTCTTATAGAAAGAATAAATGATATCGTATCGTTACGTCGGATAAGGATTCTATAAGATAAAACTCTCTCAGTAACCGCTCGTTACAGCCAAGAGATCTTGACATAATGGTACAAAAAGGGTAAAAGAACAAGCCGACTTTCCATTGCTCGTATTGAAGAGCGGAACTAACTTTATACATTTTCTTGTATTGCCTTCAAGGAATTGTATTTATTTATTCGAAATTTGTGTTAAATATGAAATGAATGAAATGAAATATTTTTTAATCAAAATATGAAATAAAACGATGTCCTTGATAAAATACTTTACTTACTTAAGACGTTCATCTGTCCTAGTGGTATGAATACTTGATTAGAATTGACGTGTTCCGGAATCCATCCCTGGTCATGATATTATAGTTGTTTGACTCTGGTCAGTAAAGATAATATTATGTTAGTTCATAAGAGTAGTTCTTTGAAATGTGATCCGCAAACCTGAAGTAGAACAGCCTGGTGAGTTCAGTTCGTCAACCTTTTCATTTTTCAATGACAACCTGTGGAGTGAAATATCTACAGGCAAATTTATCTTCAAAATAAAACATAATTTATATAAAACCTAATAGCAACATACTCAGCACCACGAAGCTGCTATAAAATACAAACCTCTGAACAATAGCACAACGAAAACAATCCCTACTGAACCAGTAATACAGAAAATGCTTTGTTTTAAATTTCAGCATTTTAAATAATAATAAAGTGTATTGTGGCGCATCTGACCTATTTAAACGACGGCGGAAAGAATTTTGGAGTCAAAAGAACAAGAGATTAAAATGAGGTTATCGATATTTTAACAATACCAACTGAATCTTTTACTGTAGAACTACTGAGTTTTGTTTTATTCAATTGTTGGATATTTCAAAGCAAACAAGGAATTTGATAAATGTTTTCGAAAGCAAAAGCAGAATTATTTTCCGCCTCATAATCGTTATATAAATGTAGCTTTTTAAAACGAATTGATAAAAGCCGTGTTCACTTTGTGAAAGCTATTTTCTGAACCAACAAGTCAATAAATAACACGTGAAAAGCTAGAAAAGCCTGCATACAAAAAGCCGCTGTTCTGGCGCTGACAGTCTGCATAAAACATTTCGTCTGCCGAGTATCGATTTCAGGATAATTGCCTTTCCTTCCTCTTTATTGACAGCGTCTTCTGAGAATTCCTTCAGGCAAATAAGGCTTAAAAAGTCATCGGGGCAGTTTAATTATTTTAATACTGTTTTATTTGATAAAAAATTAAGATGAATATTGTTTACATATGACTGTATGTCCTAATCCAAACGCGACGCTGTTGAAATATATTACTTATTGGCTGATTTTTTATTTAAAACATTTATTTTTTAATATTGACGTTGATTTATTTAGCTTTATATGTTTTAGGTTTCATTTTATTTTTTTCTTACCTTATTGATCGTATTTTCAAACAGCCGTTTTATTTTTTATTTCACGTTATAAGGAAACAAATATAATTTTTTATAAATAATTTAATTGTTATTTACATCAATCAGGTGTGATCATGTATATACATTCAAAATATGTGTGCCCCCTTCTTTCACATCACGACGAAAAGTGAAAACCAAATATTATCACAAAAAAAGCTTTCACACCAAGAAAAGATGTTGCTATGATGTGATTGTATGTCATTGTATGACATGTTAAAGAATATATATTAATTAATCAAAATGACGTTACCAAACAAATAGTGGGCCATTTATTTCATTTACACATTATTAGTTTCATAGAAGTGCGAACGGTTCAGCGGTCTCTAGGGGCTGGAGTATATTAAAGTGCAGTCCAATAAATTTGAATAAAGGGTAGTTATGGAGTTTTCATGTCCGCTGTTGTATAAATGTAACTAATAGTCGAGCTGTTTGTTGTCTTCGCTGTTGTTTGCACTGGAATTTTGGGAAAAACTGCAGTTCGTAGGAGCTACCTTTTAAGCAGAAAATAAAATAAAATTCTACCAAAATATTTAGTTATGTAAATTTTATTAAAATTATTTTTAGCGTGATAGTGTTGTCGAAAATATGAAAAACTAGTAAAAAGTATAAGATTTCTTTGACAAATGACGTCATAATTTATGAATCAATAGACAAATAAACAGTAATTTTATCATACATAACTGTAACATCACAATTTCTATTAATATTAAGTAAGTTAAACGCAGTATTATCTCTCGCCTCCAGTATGAGGCCGCCAATATCTCGTTGGATCGATACACGTGTTCATTCCGTCCGTGAACCAAATTCCCAAAATTATTTTTCCTCACAAATTGATAAAGTTCAGGTTTTCGTAGAATTAATATGAAATATGTAATAATATATTTATATTTTTAATGCTACGTAACTAATAATTTGCATGACTTGGCGTGAATATTTAGGGAAATTAAAGCTTTTAAAATGTAACTATTGAAAATGACTTGTTGCTTAAAATGGATAAACAGAAACAGATGAAATGATGACTTGTTTCGTTGAAAGGACCAATCAAAAAAATCAGATATCTTTTAAATGTCATAAAAATTGTCTCGACATTGTATTCATGAAAGCATGAACTTTCGTATTAATAATTCCCATTTATATAACTGTATATTTTGCAACTCTTAGTACTCTGACGTGTCCAACGTCACTATAATGAATCTTATGTAAAAATAAATAAATGTATAATGTAATGTATTAGAACTAGAGGGGTAAGTGTCCACCACAGTGCAACGCTACCAGCTCTACCCAGAGGTGGTGCCACTGAAAGTTTTACACTATGTAGCGCTTAGTAGAGACGAATCGCTGTGCGGGGAATTGTTACAAACACGAGTTAGCCTTAAGTGACTAGTTTAATTTACTAGCTTAACAGGTGATACAAAATTTTGTTTTTTAGAAGATAAAATGCTGGTAAAGATTTAAAATTTTAATTTCAAATTTGTTATGAATAAATATATATAACTAGTAAGTAAATATATTTTTGGTTCTACAGAAAAACTTAATTATTTTTAATACTATCTAAAATGTATTTTAATCATACTGTTATTTAGGTAATAATTTTTATGATTAGTTATTCAATAATCGTAATAATGTCAATTATTTGCAAAGCGCAATTTTACACTTTAATAGCTATTTCCGTCACGTTTTCTTAAAATTAACGAAACAATGAAAACAGTTTCAACCATTACTATGTTGCTCTTTTGTTATTCATGACAATAGTTAGTTAAAAAATACTTTAGTATGTACATGATAAAAATATATAGCAGTAATATCATTTTGTTTGAAGCATGTTAAATGTCGGTCATTAGTGATGTCCTTTGCGTGGTTCAATTGCTCCCTGAAGAGTGATGTGACAAGTTTAAACATTACCGATTCTTAACTATGACCAAAGATAAATGTGACATGACCCTTACTAGTCATGTATTTGCGGTTATGGTCAGGGTGTTGGTCGTTATTTATACTATATAAACTGAATTTTTATAATATACCACACCCCTATTTCGTGCCCCAAAATTAAAACAATTATTTTCGTAACATCCTTTTACTTACCATTATAACGTTTCAATAAAAATATATTCTCCATTTCTATTCCTTTCATTGTTATGTACAATTAAAAAGAAATTTAAATAAGTTGCCCCGTTTTAAAGTTTTTATATGGTCTTTTATATTAAATAAAATTAATTCGAATGCTTATATATCAATTACTTGATATATAAAGGAATTTCATACAAAATTCCATACTAATATGACTTCCTCCTTGGTACATGAATAATCAAAAAACCTTTCTTATTGACCTACAATCGAAATAATAATTTTCTTATGCGTTGCCTTCCTAGATTGTTGGATCAGTCAGACAGAACACTATATATATATATGTATATAGTTAAGTTAATAAGTTAGTATTTTAACGATTATTTAGAAAAATAATTGTTTCAAGTATATAAGAAGTGTGATTCCAGATTATATAAAACTGTTTCAGATGTTTATCAACTATAATGCAATATAATAAAAACATAAAGAATATTTAACTACTAAGGAGAAGTCACGAGCAGTGGCAGAGGCTCTAATATTCGGCGAAGTCCCGAAATATCTTGACAATGTTAAATCCCACACATATCAAGGCAGGGTGCGATATATGATCAAAGTTATTAACTGCCAAACTTTTTGATACCTATACACGAGATTGTGCAGTAAATGTTGGTCATACTGTATTTGTTATTGCCATTGTAAAGTTACTACAACTGTTGTTTGTCAAATATATATTTCTGGTGCGTTTCACAGAAAATATAACTTGGAAAATAAAAATGAGATATGACGTATAAGTACGGAGAGACACGAAAAGTTATGGTACCCAGGTTATCAATTGTCACCAAATTATAATGTGAGCGTCACAAGATTTAAAATTGAAACATCAGTTTAAGGAGCCATACTTGATTTTTAAAAGATTAAAAGAAATAAAAGTTCCATTTATGTACCTCAAAGTTTAAATTCCTAACCCTAATTTCCCCTAACTTTCCTCTTTGACACTCAGAGCACGTATTTTTACCGTAACTTCGGTACGCACAACGAGCAAGTTCCGTAACTTTGAAATTATAACGAAGAAACTTGGTGTTTCTGTGACTAACAAAAATATTGTTGTTATAACTTTGCACAGTTTAATATGCTTTATTGTACACTTATATGCATGTGTTACACATTATTACAATATAAAGACGAAGTTTTTACTAACTCCTAAACTTTATTTACAATTAATAATCATTTACAAAGCAATTAAACATAATTTGATTATTTACATTTATGAACCATATAATAATAATATTTATTTCCAATTATTATAATTTTAAATAATTCTGTAAAAACACAACAATAAGGCAAACATAATTTGTATAAAAATAGAAATGGTAACAAAGTATCAAAATATAAATAGTATTAAAATAGAAAGTTATCTAATTAGGCTATAACAAACCAAAGTCAAATGACACAAAGAAATCAAAAACAGCCCAACTAATTATGAAGTTCACCGAAGTGAAGTCGAAATTCAAAAGTTGTTTAATTTGTGGCAGAAGAAGTGTCTCTCGTTCGCATTTAGGCACGTAATCGCTCTTAAAACTTGTAACAATCGTTAGGGAACTGGAGTACCTACTAGATATAACTAGATACAACTAGATCAAATAAGTCAATGATGAAAAAACAAAAAAATGTGAATCGTATGAGTATGACCCACTTGTAAATACTTTTAAGCATTATGACCATATACGCAGATACCCTCTTTATAAGAATAGTTTTGATTAATTGATCTGGAATAGTTGTGTTCAGAATACATACATGAAATAACAAAAAGATACAATTTTCAATACTGCCGTCTATATGACTATTTTCATACAATATGAGTTAATGGAACACCATTTTCATAACAGAATAATTAATCGTGTAAAATAGAGTATTGAGTTATCAAAAATAATAAATAAATGAAGATCAAAAGAACAAATATCAAAAGTGGATTTCTAAATATCCATATATTCGTACAAAATGTGGAATTGGTTTGTAATACATGGAATAACTAAAGTATTAAGTTTTCAAAATTAATAAATAAATTATAACAATCTGTCTTTTTTTGTTTCTTACATCACCTTGCGTAGATATTAACATCAATAGCCCGGTCCTAATGAGTTCCGTTGTCTCCTGTCTCCTGTCTCAAGCTTACGAACTGCGTTTGAGGACCATCAGCGTTAATGAGACTCTTCACTGTCCCTCGCTGATTAAATATTTTGCCTTTTCCACTTTTTAATAACGGCGAATAATCTTAATTTTGCTTACACCTCATCTTAAATTTGGACAGTTCGAACCAAATTTAATCATTAAACAAAACTTTATCGGGGTGTATTTTTTTAACAAGGTTGTGTTATTATCATTATTATCTTAAATACTTAATGTAATAACTCATTATTAAATTAAATTATTTATTTTATTATGATACACCCCAACATCAAGGAGCAAAAAAAACACAAAACTTCCTTATGATCTACAATCTTCGTCACATAAGTCTTGACCTAACTGACTTATCATTCAATATAACGACTTTTTATCTTAAAATACCAATTCCGTAAAGATATTCAAGTAACATGTCAAACTAGCTCGTGTACAAGAGTAATCCAATTTGCTGTAAGTAGCTTCAAACTTCCCGAACTCTCTAGACTTAGTGATTTAAATTTACAACTTGGTCCCACACTTGCAATTTTAACGATCACCCAACTTAAAATCAGATGTTTTTAAGATGCAGGTGGAAATCGTTTTTAAAATTCAATTCTAAACTCCAGTTAACTGTCTGATGGACAAACTCTAAGGTACGAAAATAACCAACTATCAAAAAACAATATTTATTTCTTGCTTTGTTTACTTTTATAAGAATATTAATAATGCAATATAAACAAGTATAAGTACTATATGTATAACTAGCTATAAAAATAACTTTATTGCCAGTAAAAAAGGGATTAGAAGAGAGTGGGAAGAACGTATTCACTTGATGACACCTCAGGATAATTTAGTTGGAGTGTCTTTTTATTTTTCTCAAGTTTATGAGATCGTTTGCGGCGATTTAACCTCCCTTTAAAATGTATTGCCTCCACTAACAATTGTTGAGAATGGCTTAGGGTTTCAATTCACCAAAATACAGCAGTACCTACAGCTCGATACAATACCTTTAAATATGCGTCCGTGCGTACAGTACTAATCTTATGGTATCAATGGTATCTGGAGGTCCAGATGTCAAAAACGTTGTTGTAGATTTTTTCATTGATTATTTCGTATATATTTAAAATCTAAGTAGGCAGGCATAATATATCTAACCCATCATATATAGAATGCAAATTCATCGAGGCAAGTGGCAAGATGATAGCGCAATTGGTAGAGCGCCCGGTACAGTTTCACAACGATCACAAGTACGAATCCTACTCATGTCAATGAATTTTTGATTGTATATTTACATAAAGTTTAAGTAAAACTTAACATATTTACAAGAATTTCAAACCATACCTAACATGTTTAAAGACGATTTGAATTATATATGTTTTTGCTTCCTTTTTTAGTATATATTTATTAATATTGTATTTTTCCATTCCTATCTGAATCACCGTCAAAAGTTCAAAAGCTTCTGTGATGATTATAGTGAAGTTTTCATAAAAAGACATCTTTTAATGTTAAAAATATTTAGTGGAATTTAAGATACATATATTTCGGAAGAGTTATTCTAATTCCAATTATCGGAATTCCAATTATATTTCTTTAGTATATAGGAAACAGTACCTCCGATCAGCCAATGCCAGATAAAGCCCTGGTAAATTTTTAGCTTTTAAACTTTGCTACTCTGTAATCTTTCTCAATTATCATACTCATCAGGTGTATGTAAGTATGTACCTACACCAAAATATACCAAACATTAAACGATGGCTAATATAACACATCTCCGTAACTTAGAAATTAAACTTAAACAGTCGCAAGATTGTATTCCAGTTAAATTTTATCCGATGCAATTATTTAAGTAAATGGTAATTGAGTTAACCCTTTTAACGCATTCTCTACCGGTATTTTATTAACGAATTAAAAGATCTCCTTTCGAAGTAACTTGAAATTTTTAATCACCATTATAATTAAGTTCCGGGGTATTCTTAGATTTTACAGCAGGAATAAGAGATGATTATTTCATTCACTGTTTAAATAATTTAGATTATGTTATGTTTAAAAGAAGAGAAAAGATGTATGGGATTTATGTGATTCCAGATCATGTATCTTGTCTGTCAATATTATCTAAGAGACTTATGTATATAATATATATGAACATTAAAAATATAGTTTACAAATGGCAATGGCAAATGTATAAATGAAAATCTTTAAGAACTTTACTTCGAAATAAACGGCTAATGAAAAAAGATTTTAAGGCTTTAAGAGAATCATGGAAGAGATCTAACAAAACACTATATTGATACTACTTAGATAATAAAAATACTGACTTAAATAATAAAAGATTAACTATAATAATATTTTATTTGCAAAGCTAACTTAATGTATGTTTTAAAACACATGTTTTCAAACACATTGAATAGTTAATGTTTGGACATAACTCTTACTCGGGCTTTCTGTAGTGTAAAGCTTCCTTTAAACGCTAAGTCAACTATCGCCCCACTAAAGAGGGGAAGTCACGTAACATAAACACACAGCTTATAAGTGTATTTAATAATATGAAATGTTTAATGGATATTAAAATAAACTTTAACGAAACCTTATATGAGAAGAAAACACAAACATAACAATTATGTATAGAAATATAACTTGTGTAACATGCTCCCTCTTCCAATAAACCCACAACATAAATTCACATATCATTTTTAATAAAACAAAACAATAAAACACGTCGTCCATATTCGAAATAATAAATCAAAGATGAAATTGGATGCAAACTTCCCTAGTGAAAACTAGAAACGGCTGGTACGGTACACTCATAATATTTTATAGAAGATAACCAACCATTTATATACAGACACGAGTCGTAACTCCGTAACCGATGTTGGTTTAAATCTGGTACGTTCCTCCCCTTTGATAATTTTCACCTGAGCTCTACGCCCCGCAGCGCCCTCTTCAAATTTATGTCGCTCGAGATACCATCTTCATTGTAAGAATTCGAATCTGTAGTAAATTAGAATTACTAGAAGAGACAATTACACTTTCTAAAGTATTCATACAATAGTGCCAGATAAATCGGTAATAGAATATATAGCATGTTTACTGGTACGTAAAAATAATGTTACATTCGTTTTAGAGCATATTTTTTGATCTCTCAACTATTATACCTCTTCCAGCAAACATATCTCTAGAGAAGGTTAAAGAATCGCTTACAATATTACGATGTTACGCCACGGACAATTTACATAATTCATTTGGGACGATAGCTAACCTATGTTTTGATTTTAAGTTTAATTTAGCGAACACGATAATTAGACGTAACTACCTTGGGTTTGGCAAAATTATATTAGTAGTTAGTTATAGTTGACATATGGTATACAAAAGAAAAGCATTTTATATTTTCTTTATTCGTTTATATTTCCTGTTTTGAATAAAAATGGGTTACTCTTTATTCACACCTGTCTCGACAACTCGAGCACTTATGCACAAAGACAGTGCTTTCTAGTACCAGTAAGAAAACCTACAATTATACCGACTGTTGTCGCCTTAGTAAAATATAAACAACCTCAGAAAGGTCTGCGTTTTGACATTTCAATTCCTCAAATATCTAATAACTAATTATAACTACCTTAGTTGAATGCAAAAAAATATATTATAATATTATTTGGTTTTAATCAATTTAATTATAACTCAAGTAGTATTTCAATATATTTTATATGGATTAAAAAAATCTTCTCAGTTTCATTATCGAAAACCTAACATGCATTCTAACATCTCACATCTAGTATGTATGTGATACATAATTTGATACTGAAATACAAGTTAGGTCTTATATTTATATGATAGTCGATCTATATCTTCGACCATCTGTTTTCTACAACACACCCTGTATATTCACCCCGAGTTCTGAATATGTAATCATAGTCGACTATTGTGTCACCGCTTTATGATATTGGCGGTGATGAAAATAAATTGAAATACAGGATGATTTTATTTTATTTATGGACTTATATTTTTTGATTCTGCAATAAATTTATTTCCTCTTCTAGTTAGTTATTAAGAAATATAATGTATAGTCATCAATAAAAATGTATTCTTTTTATTGATTGTTTAAAGAAATTATTTTTCTTTAACAGCCATTAAAATATATATTTAATAAAAAGGAAAACCGACTAAATTCTCAAGTGCACTACTTTAACAAATCTAATATATCACAAAACAAAAATAAATGAAAAATGGGTGAGTTGAAAAGTCTCGAAGGAAAATCAGTTTTTACACTCTTTTAGGTTTCTATACAGAGGTCAGTGAACCATGACAGTTTTCAAATCGTTGTTGTTTAGAATTATTACTCAGATGAGTAATTCCCAAACAATATTTTTTTCTTTTCTCACACAATAACGTCATTATTCAAATCTAATGACTTTTCAATATATAGAAGCAAATTATTTCTCTCAGAAGATTTTTTTTTAATATTTATGATAATTTAAATGTAATTATTTGCATTGTCCGCCAATCATGCCTTATGACGTCATAACAATTAATCCACTACTGATTAAAAATGCAAAGCTCTGTCGATATTGAAATCAAATGCAAAATACATACATACTGTAAAAAGCATTATTTGTAATACAAAATATTTTAAAATTACCAACAATTATTACAGACAATTTATTCCCTCATTGCAGATTAGAATAAAAGTAACATATTTCCCCTACCAATTGTTCTGTTCACGTCATAAAAATACCAGCTGAGATTAAATAAATAATAAAAAATGAGATTTTCCTATCAAAAATTCTTACCATATCTACAATCGTTCAGACCCACCGCGTTTAGGTATTACTCGAATATCTCAGTTTAGCACATGGTACGTTTCATTACCCGCCTTTAATTTTATGCATGAACGCATCCTCACCATCTACAGAGGTTGCTCCAATTTCACCCCGTGGATGAAAATATGGGGTAAGCCGCGAGATTTTTAATTTAAGACGCACTGACTGTTTTAAGTACAACCTCATTGATTTTAAGTATATTTTATTATAATATTGAGAAGAAAAATTAATATTTTTAATACTTATTAAAAATATTAAACTATCCAATGATTCCAAATCAATAAAAGATACAATTTTAATCTCTGTCAAGCCTCGACACAGAACGTGTTATTATTTACGAGGGCGCGAAAATAAAACAAAATGGAAGCCATTTCACTTCTTGACAAGAAGATTTGTTTTTCTCATTCCAATTGTCGTTTTAATATTACGTAATAATTCTTAGAGACATTTGTTTATATTATATTAAAATTGTTATTTTAAAATGGTTGTTTTATTGACAGGATCTTTAACTTACTTTTTAACTCAACTAAAATCAGTTGAAACTATTCACAAAATAAAAACTTTTTCACCGGTAAACATAATAAATGCATACAATAACTTAACAATATTTAATTGCAGTAAATAAATATATAAGAATTTTATATTAAAAAACATTAATAGACAGACAGACATATAGCGTTATATTATTAGTATATTTTTGCGTCCTTTGTATTGATTATAATATATTCTTTAGAGTTCCAGCTTGACATGACAATAAATAAATATTCCTCAATGGAACTGAAAATCCTTTAAAAACACAAAGCTTTTTCATTAACATTCAATGAATATTTCAAACAGATATACATACAGTATGAACACGTCCTGTGTTATCTGGCGTCAGTCAGGATTTCGGGATTAACTCCTCAACCGAGCTCGTTCAACTAACTCGTCATACGGAATTAATTTATTAACCTGTCTTTTCACAAGACAACCGGACTTACATAAATTTCGCTGTAAATGCATTTATAATATTTCTCATAAATTTCTTGATTTATAAATGTAAATATGGATACTGAAATATGAGTCAATCTTATCGTAGCAGAGCTATTGTGGTATTGACAATTTGCATAACACCAACCAATAGATAACAATAACTAATCAGCAGAACTCTCCACTGTTCACTACAAGCGACTGTTAGCTTTAGATCTGATTATTAAATACGTGTTTGTGCTTTATGGCATAACATCGTATCAATACATCGAGAACAATTGAGGTAATAGCTCAATTTGCATAACGCTGTCCTGCGATAGCGTCAATAACTAATCAGTGTCGTAAAGCTATATGGCGACTGCAGACTATGATTGTGTTGGCTCTGCGGGCTGGAGCTTATCTGGATATTGTAGCGCCAGATTCATTTTTGGGATATGTATTTATGGAATATTTGTAATCCGGTTGAAAGATTTAATATTCTGTATATTCAAAATATTCATCTGATTTATATTACCCATGAGATTTTTAGCTTAAACAAAGAAAAAACTGAACATCTCCTATATTCCCCAGCATCCTCAAATTAGCGTTTCTAATCACGTAATGCGATGATGCTAGACATGTTCCCAAGAATGGCTTATCAGATGGATTATGCCTATTAGCTGATTACAATTCGTCCTAATAATCATGTTTCCTCTTTTTCATCTGCCTGTGTTCGTATTTTGAAGCAAACATTCTTAAGCAGTTTATAATATGAGAGAAAACTTTTCTCTGTACAAATGTTATATGTGTATAAAAAACGACTATACAACAAAGACCCAATTGTTTTCGTACATTAAAGTGTTAATGTAATTGTCTTAAACAAACACATATGTATAATAAACACAACTCCAATCCTCATCCCCTAATTCAAGAACACACGTGAGGTAATTAATTCCAAACTAATTACAAAGTGATTAAGAAATCACCTGAATTTATATCACTAACTGTCAAAGTCAAAATAAACAATAATTAAAAAATAACATCACGTAAATATGATCACCTGATCACTGAAATCTTGAAACTGTGTCTAACGAAGCAGAACAAACATCCTTTGAAGATCCTCAAACTCAACGAGGCCACAATAGACTAAACCCTATTGTGATACGTCTCTAAATGGTTTCCCTAATGCTCCATCGTTGTGTTCACGAGCGTTTCCACTAAGATGTTATATCTGCCTTAAATAATTGTTTTTCAAATAACTTGAAATAACATGTAATGTATTATTACATTTTATAATAATATATTCTGACACGGAGATCTCGTAAATTCATTATTAATATTGATTATATTAACTATTAATAATACATCGTGTTATCTAATTCATTTTATGGGTTAATTAGTATTATTATTAGATATTCTGATATAATAAAATATAATAATAAATATTCTTTATTGCACACCCAGAAAAAACAATAACAAAAAATGAAAATAAAACAGAAAAAATGTACAAATTTGGCGGCCTTATCGCTACAGAGCAATCTCTTCCAGGCAACCAATTAATTAGAGGAATAATGAGACGAAGTGTGGTATAAGAATATAGGTATTGAAAAAGAAAATTGTCAACATAATAACATTTATAATATCTAATTTAGATTTAGATGAAGTATTGAGACATAAATGTCTTTGATGGAATGCACTCATTAACTGTAATTGCATCGACGAACATTAATCAAGCATCACGCTCTAAATACCATATGAGCTGATGAATAAACAGTATGTCTGTTTGTTTCTTGTATTTTACAAATAGAATATAATCTACAATGATAATGACTGACCCTTTGGTCGAATGGTAGGTGCAGACGCCTAACGTACAGCGGAACAAAAGGGACTGGGGTTCGATTTCCGACAGGGACACGTATGCATGTGATGAGCACAGATGTCTGTTATTACGGGTTTGGCTGTTTATGAAATATATTTATCTATTTATAATGTGTATTTTTATGTATTTTTATCATTGCCTAACACCCTTAACACAAGCAAATAATTTGCTTAGTTAGGGGGCTAATGCAATTCGTGTAATTTGTCCAGTGATATTATATTATTATTGTTATTATTAATAATGATATTTATTTCTATTATGATATTTGCTTCTTATTAACTTTATTTCTTTGTTGCAGGTAAAAGTAATGTTACGAGTGGGTGCATCAGGGGAAGGACCTTTCACGAGCGGAACTCAAACATTTTCTCTGGACAAACGCAAGAGGCAAGTGACGCTCTGTGAGACGGCAACAGCAGCGGCAGCTCCTGAGGACAGGAAGGTTGGCGTTGCAGCACCTAAAATGTTTGCCTTCGATGCTATATTCTCACAGGATGACCCTCAAGTAAGTATTTTGCAAGTTGTTCAATTAGATTTTATTGAAAATAATTAACAATCAATTCTATATTTTTACTCTTTATTGAAATGACTAGAAGTATAAATTTACAGTAAGCTGTATGTCACAATTCTGAAGCAATGGGATCGTATAAAGTTAAACTTAAATCGTTCGAACGTTTACGTAAAAGTCGGATTAAAACTGAAATCCGTTATTTTCTAGTATTAACGAAAGAGCATCTGTGGTATCATCGGATATCCTGGATTTATTTTCTTAATGTCTTTGGATCTTGGTTTACTGGATTTATGTATAAATAGTCTAGAAATAAATTGTAACAAGTATTTCTTTAAATACTCGTTACAAATTGTAACGAATTAAGTCATTACGATATTGCAACAATTGTATCCACAAGAATTACTTAATAATGTTATGAATTTTACTTGCTAAATAATTCCCAACATTTTTCTGAAATTTGCCAAATATGTTAAAATGTTGATAATATACCAAATCTTCTTATTCCCTCGCATGAAAATATTTTCAAACCTGCAGTATCTAAACAATTTTCTAACTTGGTCGTCGGCAGCCCGTTGTCGCGATGTTCCATGCTTCCGAAATTCATGCTCAAAATTTTCTCACCGAATTTCATGTTTAAATTGTTAAAAGGCCATGCAACGTTCAAGTATCACCAACTATGCAGTAAAATTCGCATTTTTCGGGAGCATTGAAAGAGTAAAATATCTGAGAAAGTTCGATAGAAGTTTTATCAAACTGAAGAATTTGGATTACATGCGAGAAGATTATCGCATTTTCAAGATATTTTCAGATGGGTGTTATGAATAATATTTCAAAGAGATTTGATGTATAAATTATAAATTTTCACAAATTCAATTAGTTTATCGTTCATTCTATTATATTAGTTTTCATAAATTATAAAACAAGTTAAAGAATGTAGTTGTAGGTTGTTAATAATTGTCTCAGTCTGAAACTATGACAAGGCTGAGAAAAATAGCGTCCAGGTCTACGTGCGTTACCTCCACATTGTAAATCACAGCAGCGACACACAGCATTACCATTAATATCTTGTAATCCCTTTATCCGACGCGTTGCTGGTGCATTAGCCACTTACTGAGGCTTAATTCGTAGCCGTTGTAATTACACTCAACTTAATTCAGATTCGGTTTGTTGTTCGCTCCGCATATTTACTCTTTCGTATACTCTATATTTATGAGAGACTTAGGCTTGTTTTGCACTGCGCCTGTCCTGTACTTCGAGTTCCGGAACTTCATTGTGCAAATAATGTGGAAATCAATTATATATTGCAATATTATCCTAAGTACAGTTGATACTTTGTGAAAGGTATAAAGTATATTGAGTAATGTAGCGATGGCTCAATTATTGAAAAATTAATACCGATAACTTTGAGTTTCTCATTTATTCTTTCCTCCATATCTTATTAAGGCCATAAGTCTCGTCTTTTGAAAGAAAACAATTTTTATAAAAGATAATAATCATCAAAGGACAAACGATACCTGCAAAATAATAATAATAATAATAATAATAAAATATAATAATCTAAGTATTATTATTATATATATTTTAATGCTCATTTAGTTCTTGCATATCGAAATGCGACGAAACGAAGAACACCTAAAAATAATAAATCGTATCAAAGCCATCAAAATAAATAAGGTTTACCTCACATTTTTAATAAACTGATGCTAGCATACCGTCATAACTATATTTCTCCAGCAGACACAAACTACAGCCACCGCGAGTACACTCCCCGGATATAACTCTGGCTTAGAGGCTTACATCGGTCTCTCTGTGATTGTAATGAAATTTTCACCGAATTTCAGGATTACAGCTATAGTTTAGATAAAATAATTCTTTAAAAACTCTACATTCATAGAGCATGTAAAATGTATAAATAATAAACAATCTTAAAACAATAATAATAAACAATCTTAAAATATAATGACCGTATAATATCAAAATTATGATCACCCTAGTGACCTACATTCCGATATTTTATAATTCAGAGGAAGTCCTCGTTAATAATTGATAACAAAACTCACAAAGGGTACAATACTCTATAATACTAATTGTTACGATAATTTGATAAACTACCCTCGGTATTAATTCTAAATGTTTTTGGGACGGAGGGTCGCTCATTAAAATTTTCATTCAAAACAATCTCAATATTGCCGCGCCCAATAAACAGAATCTGATGTAGGGTTACCAACATTTGTGTATAATAAATAATTTGTAATAATAAATTTATTTTCTATTATTATAAAATATATTTTTAAAATTAAAAAAAAACTATTTTTTATAAATAAAAGTAATGTTAAACTCAAGTATATTAAGTGACGTCATAACAATATAATTTAAAACATAATAAACTGTTTTATAAAATAGTACAATATTAAAATATCCCTCAAACATTTATAATTATGGCAACCCTCAATGTAATCCGCACGCTTTACCTTAAGTCCATTTAATTATCTGGCAACCTCCGCGTAAAGAAAACACTGCATTAGATCGCTTTTGGCCCTTCCGACTAAGTACGAGATTTACGTAAATTATTCAGAGCATTATGCACTGTATGGGAAGCTGGATTTAACGTGTCTATATTAAGAGTAGACTGAAAATAGTGCTATAATGTAACTTATATTTCATATCATTATTACACATAGAATAAGGCAGTCATAGGCAGGCCTATGAGTGTCAGGGTCTGTCAAATAATAAAAGTAGGCAAGAAGAGAGAATCATACTTATCTAACACATGCAAGAAAATAAGACATATAGGTAGCCTTATTTGCTTTCTCTTTTTTCGATGTTACATTTTAGGCTGCCTTCCTTATTCTATGTATGCGTACTAACTCTATGTTTTATTTATGTAGATTTTTAAGTTGCACTTTTTGGTTCAATATATATATTCTAGCTAAACCGCCAGGCGTTGTTATGGCAACGAAAGCTAGTTCTTTTTTATTAGACAAATAAGTGTTTTTTTAACAATTCAGGACAATCCTTCATTTCCTTCCTTCCGCAAACTTTGAAGAGTATAACGTAGACGCCTAAAATATAGCGGCTCAAAGGGACTCTGTTCGATTCCCGAAAGGGTTAGGCATGTAAGTGATGAGCATAGATGTCTGTATTTTTGGGTTTAGTCGTTTATTAAATATATTCGCTTTATTAAATATATTCGCCTGTTATTATAATGCATATACTTGTTACAGACGGAGATATGCTCCAGTGCGCTAACTGACGTCATCCATGCCGTCATCAACGGTACTGACGGTTGCCTCTTTTGCTTCGGACATGCAGGACTAGGTACCACATTCAATATTTTTATAAATATGGGAATCCAACAATACAGAGTTTCCCTCCTCACTCGCTGACTAACATTTTTGATGATTACAATGGAATAACCTGGGTATGGTGAAACAAAACTTGTTGATTACTCCATATTACCGTTGTTAGATACTCAGCTTATTTTCATCAAGAATTAGGCAGCAATGATATGTTTAATAATTTGTGTATGTTTTATGATTTTGTATATTCCATTACAATTTAAGATAGCGGTACTTATAGATATTCCAATTAATAGAATTACGCGGGTAGATAAAGATTTTTAGTATCCTTATTAAATTACTTTTTTTTTATATATAGAAATTGTCAAGCGACTACTTTTCTATAGTTTGCATAATCTATGAAAATTTTGAGTAAATGCAAATGTAAAAAAAACTTTAAGGTCGTAAATTCTAATATACTTGTTAACATATTATGTAAACTTTGTTAAAATTTAGTCTGTTTATTTGAAAGTTATTTTAAGAAAATAAAGTTTCAGCAGCTGTAACCATAATGAGACTTATTCTAAGAGCGGCTTGCTTGGTGATGTTGTGATTTTTACCATCACCAATATATTATTAGAGAAATACAAACTCTATAACTTTTTAAAAAAGTCTTAGTTTGTCACTAGAATAACTCAAGAAATATTTCTGTCGGTCAATCAGTGTTAAAGTCTTATAAATTTAATTATTTTATCCCCTACTACGAGAATCTTCGTAAAAGTGATTAAAATTTACGCAGATCCAAAGAAAGTTGAACGCGTTTCCTAGACGCTCGGTTCTAACCGTTTAAATATTCAGAGACCCAACGTTGCACTATTTATTAGACAACTACCCTGCTCATAGTGAATTTGCATCGAAATGGGAAGGCGTGAACATTTAATTGAAACTTTAATATAAGATGCACAAACTTCTTCAGATTAACTTAAAACGATCAACATTACGGTTTAAATAATAAGATTAGAGCCCATTAAAAATTAAATATAGAATTTAAAAATCTATTCGGTTGAATACATTTTCGTAATTATTTATTTTTTGTTTTTTTTTCGTATCGATTCAACCTAGTAATAATATTAAGATTTAATTGCTCTTTTATAGCTTTATTTACGTAAATTAATTTTTGAAGTAGGCATTTCATAATTTACATGTCCACTTAGTTTACGAACTCTGTTGAATACATTTTCAAAATTTTTTTTTTTATAGTCTCGTCTCGCTAAAAATGCTCTTCGAAACATAATTTCACGTTTTTGTGAGACTATTAAAGATCGTGAAAAACGTTAGTTGGCCATGAAGGCGTATATGAAATCACGATTACGTCAAGAAACTTTTGATCAGCATAATTTTACAATCGGTAACCTCCACCTCCAAGAGCGTCTTGCGAATGAGTATTTTGAGCAGAGAGCTAATAGACTTGGTCTCATTCATGGGCATCTGGCCTCCAAGTCAGCTGAGCAGAGGTCTCATAGACTTGCACTTATTAATGAGCGTTTTAAGAACGAACTGAGCAGAGGGCTCAAAGATTAGAAGTGATAAGAAACCGTACAGAAACCGAGTCTGTTCAGCAACGTGAGAACCGGCTAGCAGCAGCGCGTCAGACTTCACAAAGACTTCATTCAATGAATGACCGTAATTTTATAACCACTATAAAGTACCATGAAAGTACCATGAACAGTCTGTAAGAAATTTGTTATATCCAAAACCAAAGATGTCATTAGTTACAGCACGTTTTGATTTTTGGATTCATTTTGGAGGAGCTAGTACAAAACTTGGACAAAAATGCTCATAAAATAAAAACGAATGGAGCTACCTGAATCAAATTTGTATGGGACCAAATCGAAACTATTCCGCATCAAACAAAAAAGAATTACGTAAACAGGTTTATATATATATACCGGCCGAATTGAAAACCTCCTCCTCCTTTTTGAAGTCGATTAAAAATATTAAAATATATCATAACTACAATCTAATTCCAATATAAAGCTTAGTTTTAATGATATACTAATTGTTTTTAACATATCATTTATTATTATTATTATTATTATAAAAAGCGTTTCACAAAGCCCGAATTAGTTTATTGAATAAAGTACTCCGCAGTACTCTTAAACGCTGTTCTTAATAAATATTATTAACGACTTCAGCCGACATCTTACTCAGAGGCAAGGATTAAGGTTTTAAACGCAAATTGAATGAGAGCCTCAGCAACGGAACTTTGAGGGAACCGGGAATCCTGCGGAAACCTGGCTTACTTCATCATCCCGCTTATTTCGGCGATTTTCGGGAACTGGCGGAATAATTAGAGCCTTGTTTTAATTTGGAAGGTAATGTTGAATAAATATCGCGGTTTTGAGATGAAATTTAATTTGTGGATTTGAATCGCGGTGGATTATGTAGGTTTCTAATTGAGTTATGAGATTCGGTGATTGGTGGGACGGGTTTGGTAATTCAGTGTATATGAGTATATAAACATAAGTAAACGTATGTATTTAATCGACGTATTTTAGATTTAATACTCAGTTAATGTTTAAATGTGTTTCTAATTTCTCATATCAATGATTTAATTTAAAAACACTCTCCATGTTCCCGTTCCCGATTTTTACAAGGATTTTTTTCGATGTCTGCCATAAGCTCTTAAAAAAGCTGAGTATTTTGTGTCCTCTTCTTTTAAAGCTATATACATTGATATATATATATATATATATGTATATATTACGTAGGGCTATAGATTTATCTTGATGATATTGTAAGTTTTTTTTATTAACTTCTTCTTCTTACCCGGTTAGTCTTTTGTAAGAACTGTATATAAAAATGAACGCTAGTTTGAAATAAACTAACTTCAGTTGTCCTTAGAACATGTTCTGCTATTTAGTCATCTAAATAACACGCTGTTAGCTCACTGATAATAAAAAGATTTCATGTATGTATCTTTAAATTTAGTGATAAATTTCTGTAAGATACGAAATAAGTTAAGTTTGATTTTAAATATAAATTATTTTGTCGCAGGCAAGTCGTACACAATGTTAGGGCGACCGGACTCTTCATCATCTCTTGGAGCCATTCCTTGTGCAATCTCGTGGCTGTTCCGGGGCATCGCAGAACAGAAACACAAATGTGGAACACGCTTCTCCGTCAGAGTTTCAGCTGTAGAACTCTGCACTAACACCAATCAGATACGGGATTTGTTGGCACCTTATCATAATGGTAAGTTCATCAAATTATTTTATTCCCCTGGTATCAAAATAATTTACAAAGAGTATTCTTAGTTAACCTCTAAATGATTTAATAATATTACCATAGGATAAATTATACACATTAATCATTGGATTTTATCGTAAGTTATTTACACATGTCCAAACCCTAACAGATACGGAACAGTCACCGGGTGTATACCTTCGGGACGACCCACTCTTCGGCACGCAACTGCAGAACCAGTCGGAGCTGAGGGTACACAGCGCTGAGCGCGCTGCCTTCTACTTGGATGCGGCACTTGCGGCACGAGTGCGAGAAGAGGGCCGGGACAGCCATCTTCTGTACACACTACACGTATACCAGTACAGCGTGGGAGGCAAGGGAGCCGGTGAGCGGTCTTCATTAATATAATGTATTTTAACTATATGATTCGTCCCCATTTCTTTTACGGGAATCTTGTTATGCTTTTTATAACACGTCTAAAAATATAAAAACTAAATCATAAGAAAAGAAATAAAACCTTTAAATATCTTGGCTAATAATTTATGTCTATGTTTAAAAGAAGTATACTTACAATACAAAATTTCATAAACCTATGTTAAAGTTATAACATATATAACGGCTGTCACACAAAAACAACTTATATAAAATACCGCTAAAACTTCACAAAAGCAAACATCGCTACTTGAACATTTATTACATTTCGTTGGCAAACAATAAATATTACGAACAAACGATATAAACTTCGGAAAAAGTACCCGAACGTGTTTAATATTACAAAGTAATATGGCTTTGCGCGGAGTTTCAATGTATTTGTATTGCGCTGCTGATTCCACGACTGCAATGAAATAGAATGTTTGGTTAATCTCGTACAAGCAAATGTCGAGAGATTTGGTCTCAGTGGCTGACATAAAATAACGATCCTTTCTTTTATTTACAGTTGCTGGAGGCAGAAGCCGTCTGCACTTGATAGACTTAGGAAACTCCGAACGTGGAAAAACTAACGGAGGAATACCACTCTCTGGTTTAGGCAATATACTTCTTGCTATATTTAACGGCCAACGCCACTTGCCATATAGAGATCATAATTTAACACATGTCCTGAAGGAATGTTTAGGATCACTAACTTGTCATACGGCAATGGTAGTGCATGTATCTCCAAATGTCCAAAACTACTCCGATACCCTAACGACATTGCAATTAGCGTCAAGGATTCATAGATTAAGAAGACGAAAGGTTAAATATAGTGGTAATAATAACGCGGGCTCTGGAGGTAGTTCCGGTGAAGATGCTTCGAAACCCAGTAGTAGTGAGCCAGACCCTTCTAGCAGTGATTTATCCGCAGATACTGTAATATATGTGGGTTCTTTGGATGATGCTACTGATGGGGAACATCCACCTGTATATATACCGCATATTAATTCTGGAGACAACCGATGTTCTGTGAGTAAAGCTTTACGAGGTTCTGCAGCAGAACATAAACATAAATCTTCATTATCTAAAGTTATAGAAGAAAAAAGTCCTATTCATAAATTGCACGCTTCACCCAAATCTTCACCCTTAAAAAGCGCGATACCAACTTTCACGCCCAAATCATCCCCTGTACACCCAGCAACTCCAAAAACTGCTCCTCTAAAGAAACAGGGTTCAAAACACGGTGAAGGGACGAGCGACGAGCAATGGATAGATGGTCCTAGAATATCAAAATCGAAATTAGTTGAAGCCCGTCATATTATTAAAGAAACACAAGTTAAAAAGAGAGAGACTTGGATTGATGGACCTATGCAAGAACCTCAAATTCCACTCCAATTCGAATCTGTGCCAATTCAACCTAATGCTGTCCCGCTACAAGTTGGAGTTCTTAATTCCTATGGAAATGAAAATATTGGATATGGTTATATGGATAATCACAAAAAAAACATGATTAAAAAATGGGTAGAAAACCAAACATCTCAAATAAACAAATCTAGACATAACTCACCCAGTCATAAAGCTACCCCACCTCCAAAGGAAGGCTTAAGATTACCTGACGAAGGGGAAACTACCCACCGAATGGAAATGAAAGAAGGTGCAAGACGAATACATGTAGAAGAATCAACAATAAGAACTGGATTAAAGGCTGGGTCAAAAGGCATAGCTATAGAAGAAGAAAACTTAGGTCCGCCGGAACAAAACTCTTTGCGAAAGCTAAGTAGTGCCAGGTCATCTGCCAAAAACGACCCTGATGAAGATGATGATAGTGAAGAATTGGCAGAAATACCTCCTGCGCTACCTTTAATGCAACCCAGTAGCTTAAGTAGTAGAGAAGTATCTATGGAAAGTTTAAATAATAAATATAAAGAAAGAATGAGGATGAATGATGAATTAGTTTCAACCCACAGTCGAGAAATTGATCGACATGGGATCAGCAAAGGTCCAGATGAAGAAGATGATGATATTTTAGAAATAATTGAGGTTGAAGAACCGTTAGAGCCAGTTCCTATGCAAGATTGTTGTCTGCAAGTAACAGAGGAAGATATTGCTTATTGTATGGGATATACAGATAGTCACTTTGCAGATATTGATCATAATGACGGTAATGATCACCCTCTTAGAATATTAAGTCAAGAAAATTTAACTGTTGCATCGACTTTTACTGACACACTTTCTATGTACAGTGAGGTAGAAAGACAAATTAGGAATGAAGCATATCTACGACAAACAATAGGATTTTACGTTCATGGCTATAGTGAAAATCCAACAGATTTAAATCCACACGAAAGTGTTCATTCATCGAGAACTAGATTAGAAGACCTTTTGGGTTTAACAGAGCTTTATGGTTCAAGAAGGGGGCTAGACAGCAGTAATATGCCTCCTTCAAAAATAGCTCCTCAATTTCAGTCACTTTCATTATGTAATGTAAGAGACACTGAAGAGTATCACGGCGATGGATCTGTTTATAGCGAACCTGCATATCGACCGAGTGATAAAATATGTGATAGTTGCAAACGGTCCATGTCAAGGCCGGGTAGTGCTGTAGGAGAATGCGATGCATATCATGACTTAGAT
Source organism: Napeogenes inachia (assembly GCA_959347355.1). NCBI lineage: Eukaryota > Metazoa > Arthropoda > Insecta > Lepidoptera > Nymphalidae > Napeogenes > Napeogenes inachia. The sequence goes on along the minus strand of OY365795.1, from coordinate 1,733,496 downwards.
GTTGCTCATAACGACTCTTATGGACCATTCGAAAGATATAGATCGAATGATATTACTGATGCCCGAATAGCATCTTTAAGACACCCGGATGGAGCATCTGATCCAAACTTACGAGAAGAAAACCGAATGCCTATAATCGGAGCTCCTTCCAGTACATTTCGAGAACTTAAATCGAATTTACATCTCGAAGTGGTACCACCTGTTGTTACTGTTGAACCTCGTTTAGAAAAATGTGAAAAAAGTGACAAAAATGTCGCGAGAGTGGTAGCAAGTTGTAAGCCTGACGGATACGATAGTGGCCATGAATCAACGCCTAGAACAGGTAAGCATAGTCCTGCTGCGACATCGAGAAGGGCAGAATCGGGATATGACTCGGTTCCTAGAGATTCCGATGCATCTTCATTAGATTCTTACCCAACAAGGCGAGCGGCAGTTGCACGGGCACACGCAAAAAAACACACCACCGCTAAATATAAACAACACAGCGACCGCTCCTTTTGCTCGTGGTTAAGAAACCCCTTCACATGCAAGTACGCGGATACAGACCCCGAAATCAGTGACTTTTAACAATAAAACAAAAACTATATCGTAAGGTACAAATTCGTACTTATAGTATTTAAATTCTAAATAGTCTGTATCATTAAGCTACGTTACCGAATTTAATCTGGAGACTGCTTTTGTACTCTAGATATACTCGTATTTATACAAAAGCTTTGGCACTGATCCAATGAGGTTACCACTGTATTTTTCTAAACCTTATGAAGCTTCTAGTTCTGCTCCGAAATATATTTTTAAAGACGTACTTAGTGAATTTATTGGATCGTATTATAAATGTAACACTTGTAGATAATAAATACAGGCGTCTTATGCAACGATCGACCCGGTGTCTATTCCTGCTCATTTTTTGTACTTTTATATATTCGGCGTCTTATTGGTATTTTATGGCAACTGTTAAAACTTTCTATAAAAATTGTATAAAATCAAGATCAAAAGTCTTCCTTTGTCTTCCCTTGCTGCCGGCGAAAACTAACTGCCGTATATAAATACAAATTGTTTTGTTTCCGAAATATTTGACACACATTTCTTCCAATCACTTAATAACAATGTAAAGCAGATATAATCTAAGTAAATAAATTATCTATCTTTGATTTTATTAAATATCAACAGATAATTAAAGTATGTAAAATAACTAAAATTAGTATTAAAAAGATTTAGTTTAATTAATTTAATCTAATTAAGTGAATGGAGCGAATGTTGTTTTTATTGATATAAATTATTTAGAAATAAGACTGTTGTCACGCCATGTTCTGAATAGCTTTAATGTGTTATTGACTTCAAAATCGGTCAGTCTTTTTGTAAATAATCAAATCCAATCACTGAGGCTTTATAAAATGTTGGTGAACCTAGTTATCGCTTATATTGTCAACGTTCTGTTATAACTCATTTATATATAAATATTTATCGTAAATTCTACTATGCGTTCGTATTAGTTTAAATAAATGTTCAATTGAACTGAGTTTAATTGTTTTCTTTACCTTTTATATATATACCTATACTACTGTCGCATATTCGATGGAAGTCCGTATTATATTAAACGTATTAAAATATATATATATTTATATTACAGATTTCATTTTAAAATATAATTTCGATCACAATTCATTTACATTTATTAATAAATATTTTTACTATATTCATTTATTATACTTTTTCTTATATTTTACATTTATTTTAAAGTTACACGTTCAGACAGACGTTACCAGTGTGTTATCTCATTTCATAAAATCGCACGAATATCCTTGTAAGAGTTTAAATATAACTAAGAGGCTATGAATAAATAACCAAAAACTTGAGTCACTCCCTTGGGTGATTCGAAAATCTTATGGGATCCGAACTTTTCCCCATTTCAAAAACTTTTAAGGGGAAGCCTATTATCTTTCATTTCTGTTGTAATTTAACATTCTTCTTACGCCTCGGGAAAATCTTGCTATCAAACACTACGTTTACCCTCTTTGCCGAGGGTGACAACTTTTTTTACCCACCAATAATTTGGCAAAGTGGCAGCTGCTTAGCCCATAACGATTATCGGCCGCTAAAAAGATTTCATCTTTATGATTTCACGTTCAGATTGAGGGGAAAATATTATGATGAAGCTCAGAGTATACGTTACCTGCTCTTTTATATTTTTTCTTTTTAAGTTTTATTTTTATAATATTAATGTCTATTTAGTCTTAAAATATATATACACCTTAAATTATATTTTTAATAAGATAGGACTTGGAACTAACAATGCAAATTAAACCTTATCAGGCGAATCTTTCAGTTTATGATCCTAATATAGAATATACATTAAATATTTTAGGGTTATACATTTCAATTCATGAAAGAACATAAAATAATTATTTTTATCCCCTTGCGATGATACATTTAATAATGCCAAGACTGTCACGATACGTAATACCACAATAAGAACAAAACGAAAAGAATAACGTAGGATAAGGCGAAACATGCGTCGGCCGGGGAGTCGAACCTTGTACGTGACGCGAACACCAAATTAAGAAACATTAACAAAACACACGCTAATCTAAACTCTATACCTTTCACAATAAAGGTGATAGGAAAATGGTTCTGTGTATGTGAAATATATCGTACGTGATACGCAAAGAAAGATGTTCAGAAATAATAAAATGCGGGGCGTTGTGTTGCAATACTGAGTCACACTAATGACCCAGGATAATAGATACATAACATTATATCTACATACATACACATATATATACGCACACACCGTATACATTCACAAAAATACATAGGACATATATAAACAGGTACACAAACACATATTATAACATACCTTTTCACATTTGCGTCATAATGTGTTTTAAACCAATTATAAAACTGAATCAATAATTACACTATAAGCTCTGTCAATATTACTATTTGGAATACTTAATAAATTAAATATTTGTGTTGTAAATGATGAATAGTTTAATTTGCAATATCTTCTAATATCTCGCCGTGATTACCGACTCTGTGAATATAGTGAACTGAATATATATCTAAATATCCTTTAAATTATATTTTTTTATATTTTGAAAGTTTTGATTACTAATTATATTCACATATACATAAACCTGTCCTTGCCTTGTATGAATCCTAAAAATCCGCAATCGTAGTGAAAAGCTATCATTCACTATAAAAAAACGTTTAAAAAACCCTACTTTATCCGTAATGGCAGCCGGCATCCCTACACGTGAGATCTAGAGCTAATGTACTTCTAGTTAATTATTCAGCTTTCCGTCTATAAATACACCTGTATCTATAGACGGAAAGTGTATCTATTTGATAATATCTATAAACATGTTAAGCTAATTTAAAAACGTATCGCTTAAAGGCGTATCTTCGTAGCTGAAATGGTCGGCCCGCGGAATGGTTTTCCAAAGGTCGCGAGTTCAAATCCCTACCCTCATCGATTATTTTTAGATTTTATTTATTCGAAATTTAAAATCATACCTACTGATAATATCATAAGAAAATAAAGTTATATTTGTCTACAAAAACACAGAAGTGTGAAAAACTTTCCAAATCCAGATTCCCGTTGAAGACGATCGCTTACAATCTAAAACCATTTAAACGACCCTCCTCTAATGGAAGTTAGACTTGATGCGGGGAAAGTTCTGTTTTTTGAAAGCGGGGACATTATGGTACATACGTGGTTTGAATATATGTACAATGGTATCGTTTTCCAAAAGTTATGGCCGTTATAATGTGCATCTTTATGTGGCAGGTGACGTTTTTCTTGTGTTGTTTATATCAAGGACTCCAATGACGATGTTAGACGTGTAAGTATGATGTTACTGTACAATTTATTCTTCATTTCTTTGTAATTCTAATTTTTTTTCACGACTTCTCCATTCTACGTAATATTGATGAAATACGCTGTGCACGATTAGCAAAATCATATTTTTTTTTTGTAAATGGTTTTCTGTATCTCAACATTCTTCCTCATGTCTTCTCCATTCCTCCTGATATTTCAAAAATAATTAGTACATTGTATTACATAAACAATATATATATATAAATAATAGATAAATTAATAATTTACTAATCATTCATCATGGGCTTCTGACATTTGATCATTATTAATAAAGTTGTAATGGCGACCAAAAATTACCCATCGATAACATAAAAACTCAAAAAAAAAATAACCTTATAATATATTTTGATAACTGATTAATATTATCTAAGATACTAAACGCCATCCGATCCATTACTTGTGGTCGTAAAATTTCTTATATTTTCAAATGTCTGCCCTATATCGAATTTGTCTCCTCAGGAGTTGAGCCGATTCAATCTGCATTATCCTATGACGACAACCCTGTGTCCCAAGTCATGAACTATTCACCTTGAAATATTTAAGGAACAAATATAGTATGCGTAACAACTTAACTGCAGCGGTAAAGAAGTCATATACTTTTACAGTTAACTAGACCATGCCCCTGATTTACTCCAGATAAACAGAATATGTATATTTAAACCCTAATACTATTTAAAAAAAAAACCATATTACTGTTCCGTAATAAAAACGTATACGTGGAAACCAATTTCACTAACGCCGTCTGTCAAATTTCTTAAATTGTGCCAAACTTTAAAACGTGTTGAAAGCCGTCTGAAGCCGAAGCGATTTCTCAGGATTTGAGTAGCTCCTCCAACTTTTAGGCACGCACTTTACAATGTTTACACTGAGAAAAGAGGAGGGGGGAATTACATTTTTAATCAATTAAAAAATTAATTTTGACCATCACAGGAACAAAACTTCATGATTATTTCTATTCAGCAGCTAGGGAATGATAAACTACGTCTGTGATAAAAAAAAATACACAGAACTTGATACAAAAGTTCTAATTTTTTTTTTAAGTTTTTTTTCTTTTACTAGAGGTCTTTTGCACGGATTTTGATGAAAATTTGTGTTCCCTGAGTCAACATACTTCTATTCGCCCCCGAACTCATTATTAACTTTTTTAAAACTTGATTAGGTCGTAATTATAATACAAAAAATCCTACTGGATATTTTTTGTAACGAAATGTCAGTGTTTTTTGTTATTTCCAATTCTAATATCTAATTCAACATACAGAACGCTTCTTACTCCAAGTATTACTGGTTATTTTAGCTATTACTACAATAAACATAAAAATATCAGAACTTTCTTGATATTTCCCTCTGATTATCCAATTTAATAAACCAACACTGCCAAGTTTTGTTTTTTAAAAGCAAACCCACACTTTAATCTCAATTATATATTTCTACCTCTATAAAAGATAACACTTAAATAACCGTTTATTTGTTATGTTTTATATCAAATTGAAAATAAAGCGAAAATAAAGCGGTTTTGATTTCAAGTCGTCGTAAACAACCGAAAGGGATTTATCTGTTTTGTCTCGCCGCGAATTAGTAACGACAGCGGACCTGAGATACCAGTATTGACACTCAACAAATGTTATTTGAACTAAAAAGATATTTTTAAAATGACATATATTCAATAAAGTTTAATATTGATTTAAAAATTAAGCACTAAGTGCTATTTATTTTTAAAGAATTGTAAAAGCTGAAAGATGACTGCTAGAAATTCTGTTTCCCGAGACCAATGGTATTAAACATCGATACTTACTTGGTGTTAGCGCCACTTTTTATGACTATCTCGCGATTTATAGGGATTTTGTATATTTTATTAAAGTAATCTTGTTATTTTATCCTCTTAATGTTCATATTTCATATAATCTTAGATAACGACGTTGAATCATATGTTTTATTTTATTGGTTTTAGATTTTAACAATATAGAGAAAGTTTAATAAGGTTATTCTTGTTGATATAATAAGGCTTCAACCCGATTTTGTTTATGTTTGTAGGCCTGCTGACCTCTAGTAGTACTCTGTTAGTCTAGAAGTATCTGGTATCTATCTAAAGAAGTACTTTTTTAGATTTATTTATGTAAACCGATTCTCGCAATATTTTTATCTACATCTTATCTTTACCACAGAAGCTCACATAAAAAAAATGTTCTGTATTTCCTTTCATTATAAAAATATAATCAATAAAAAAAAATGGTAAAATCTTTTTTGAAAGATATTTATGTGATACATAAATGTACTGACTATCTTGACACTTACATATTTTTTGACATAAGAGGGACCATTAATAAGGTCTCAGTGAGACTCGCTTTATTCTAAAACTAGCCGCGGGCTCGCATTCGTGGAACGTTTTTTTTATTTTATTCGAGACTTGTTTGTAGCAAGATTATTTACAATAAGTTATGTTGCATATAGAAACTTTTTTATGAAGGGCATGATGAAAGTTTTGCGGTTCCTCTCATATTATATAGTTTTTCTGTCATTTTCATAAGAATTAATTCCCATTTAAAGTTTAAATTTAAGTTTAATTTTTAAAAAATCCTCGTTATCTTGCTTACTAACTTTTTTATCTAAAAGAATATTGTATAAGAACAAAAAAGGTTTACAAAATAAACAAAATTTTAAATTTATATAAATAATATATACCTATAGAATAAAAAATAAACCGATTCGAACCCGCAACCTCTGGGAAAAATAAATAAGCTTAACATGGCTATACATGTTTATAGATATTGTCAAAACTAAATTTGAATTTAAAACTTTCCTAAGATTCCATTTTCCATTCCATTCCATTTTCTATTTTCAATCTTTATTGCAGGTTATAATAGTTAATAATGTACAAACCATAAAAAGTTTTCATTTCTTACCCATGTCATATAGTGGGTTGGGTATCTTTATCAAATCTGAACTGATAAGACAATATTTATTAAGGGTAACATTTTACAGCTCACGTTAAATTTTATAGACATCCCCTGCATTTTTATTGAAGACAATAAGGGTGTATAATAAAATAGAAATGATGAGCTTGAAATAAAATAACGAACACATTATATATTACTTCCTGAAAGTGTTGTTTTATTTTAAACGATTTTCTTTATTTACTCTTTTAATATAAAAAACAAAAAGTTACACATTGACGTAGTTTATTTGGATAGTAATATTTTACAACACAATCGATGGCCTGGGACTCGGTTAACGACCCGCACTACTCTACGCTAAATTCAGGTTTACTCAATTTAGACTAAATTATTGGCTGTGGAGATTAAACTGATAACAGTCAATAAATTCAGACAGTTTTACAATTGCATATAATAAATGGATAGGTTATTATAATGATTATATCTTGTAAAGTTACTAAGATATTCACAAAGTTTTGTGTCGGAAATTTTCTTGATGAATATTTTACAGCAGTAACTTTTGGGTTTCTTTTAATACTTTTACATTTATTTATTTTAAAAGTTAAGTTTGGTTCTTTTATAATAATAACAATCATAGTAACAAATATTTGCGTATAATATATGAGTTTGAAAATATCTACAACCATGTTGAGCTTATTTAAAAAATGTAAATGTAGAATGAAAAATAAACCATTACGGACAGTTACCGCAATACTGTAGCTGATTTGGTAGAGCGATGGGATGGTTTATTAAAAAATGTTACACATATATATATGTATATATATATATATATATATGTACCTCCTCGTTATTTAAATTAATCTTTATTACAATCTTAATGTATATAATAAATCATAGGATAGTAACAATATTCAACCGACCAATTATATGAACCCTGTCACGTCTGCTCACCTATCAAATTATATCATATCAAACCAACCATTTGAAATGCTTGTTTCAAATCCAAGCCCACAATGTGCCATAAAATTTATTGTCACGGCAAGACATCTGGTGCCCCTTAAGACTGCCTTGAGTAAACAGGGGCATAGCAACCCAGTTTGAATTTAAAATTCTAGTTTCACGAGTTCTGCAGATGTAGCTTTATATGAATTCGATTTGGATAAAGTTTTATAGTTTTCAGCATTTATTGAACTTTAAACTTTGTCATACAAATTATTCAGATATCTATGCATTCTTATTTGTCGTATTCTTTGCACTAAAACATATAAACGTTATTTAGTAAGTAATAAGGATTTTCTCCAAAAAAAATATCAAATTAATATTAAAAGCTTATTGAAGTTAATAGAAAAGGAAGAAAACACTCTGTGAAAGTCCAACTTTTTAATTTTCAATATAACCTGAAGCGAAACAAAAAACACATTTCAGCTGAGTAGTATTCAAATGAGTTGAGATTTTATGTTTAAAATCAGACCTGCTTTGGTTCGATAAGGAAACAACTCAATATTTAAATTAAGACAATTGTGTTTTCTTAAAAGAGTTAACTTTTTGCTAGATGTATATAATACTAATATAATAAACCAAATATTAAAAATTTTCTTCCAATATGTACTTGAATATCCGTTTACTATAATATGAAAAAAAACGACAAAATATATATAAGTCTATATTACAAGTTTGTATATGTGTATATATGTAGGTGAGTGTGTTTTTTTATATATTTATTTTTTATTTGATTTTGTCAGAACTCTACTACATAGCTGCTACTCTACTAATAGTCAATTAACTACAATGCATATATAGTCTGGTTTGATCGTAGTACCCTACTACAGAAGATTATCGTTAAGTAGTTATTATAGGGCTGGATGAGCAACCCTTGCCTTCCTAGTAGTTAAGGTTAAACATTTATGTCCTCGTAAAATAAAAATCCTCTTTTTTTTCGGCTGGAAAAGCACCTGCAACCATATTTGCAGATGTTCCAATATTTGCAAAAATAATATGTTGATTAAAAAGCTTTTTAGTTTTAAATAAAGTTATGTTATAATTTTATTTACTATGTATATATCCAATATAATCTCGATTCTATTTCGCAGACGCTGTCCCAATGCTATAATATCCATAAAACCGTTGTGGTCTCAGAGCTATGAATATTGAATAACAAATTAATAGCAAATTGGATGTATCATAAATGTAAAAAAGAATAATTATAAAGAAATGATATCAAGATTAAATCTTAAATTAAAAAATATTGAAAAAACTGTCAGAGTTATTAAAAGATTATAGTATTGATCTTTTAAACTAAAATAAGATAATAATTTATATTCATTATATTCGAGCATAAAATGAAAATGCATATTCTATTCCGGGGGGTTGAAGTTGACTTTTGTTTCGTTTTAATGACACCCCCGTGGCCGGGGGCGAGTTAAAAAGTTAATTAGCTTTAATTATAACGGAAAATGTTTGAATCTTAATGTTATAAAACAACGTAAAACGTTTTGTTTTCCCGAAATTTTATTGCCAACTGACCATAAAAAATTAAATTGCGAGGCTGATAACGAAGTTTCCGGCGGCTACTTTTTAAGTGTCGTATATTTTTGGTATCGTTTGAGATATTCCAAGTGGATTTAATGCTTAATTTTAAGTTCACTCCGTCTGTAGCCTACAGGGTGTGTTGGCCGGTGTGTCTAGTGTGAGGGTGTAGCAGCCAGCCTCTTCACTAGCATTGGACGAAAAAAACTTAAATAACGTCTGCGAGGCGCTGCTCTTGTTTGTCTTCAAGGTACCTGGGTCAGACAAGTTCGTTGAAGAGAAATCTTAGAATGTACCTTTAAAGACTATATTATGAAAAATATAAAAAAAATGTTTTGAAATTGTCTATAAACTCGTTTAGCTCTGTAGAGTTTATTACAATTATAGATAAACATAGAATGAAAAATTTTCGAACCTGATATTAAATATTACAGCATGGTAGCTCAATTGGCAGAGCGACGAGACTATATCTCAGAGGTTGCAGGTACAAGCTTTGCTCATAATTTTGAATTTACATTCAATAATTTATAAAGAAAAAATAATATGTTCTTAGTTTTTTTTTTGCTATACATAGATATTTTTTTTTTGGGTCATGTTTTTTTTTCTACAATTATAAATAGGAGCTGGATGTAAGCTAGAAAAACGTCAATTGTCCACCAAATAGCAGCATCTGTTGCGGTAGATATCTATTGTGATACACTTACCAATACCGATCGTCTTTAAAATTACTTAGGAACGTGACCGGAAGACAAACCGTCCCTATTGTCCTAATGCTCTTTTAAAACAACCCGAGCTGAAAACTAAGAGAAAATTTACTTCCTTTTTTATTTGGAAAAGTTTTATCTACTGATTTATTTATTAATGAAAATTCTAAAGATCTTTATTAGTTAAGTTAAGTATTAGATTGTTAAAGATTTTACTTTAATGTTACTGGTTAGTCTTAATATTTAAAGATATGGATAAAAAAGACATTTTTAAATTAAACAGCTATTTCATTACAAATTATTATATAAATATATTTTTATGAGAAACTATGAAATCATACTACAAAACCGTTTAACCTTAAATTCGGTTGAGATATATCGTCCGGTTCTCATCTTAAGACCAACCAAGTCGTCCAGCATCCCCGGGATAATAGAGTTGGCCAGATGATTTGTCGGATCGATCCCTATTTTAGGAAATGGGATTTGTAGATCGGCCCGATAAGGAGGGAGGTAAACGGTAAGAGGGCCGCCTTATCACTGATTTGTGTATCGATTTTTCTGACGGAGATTTATTCAAATCTTTCTGAAACGGTTTCATGAGAGGTCTACAAAAGGGTCTCATTCGTTAAAAGTAAAAGTAGAGTTGAATTATAAAGATTCAGCAACTGTTATTTGAATATATTATATGATTTTTATATTTATAGAATGAATAAAATATCAACATTAGGCCTTGAACCGGCAACCTCTGACAATGCTTCGTAATTTTTTATACAAATTTACGTGGTTGTACCCACGTCTATTATACCGGAATTAGCTTACAATCTTTACCCCTATAATATATAGAGTAGGACAGATATATATATCGTGTGCCCGGTATACAATATTTTAAGACGCTTACTTATAACTATGATCAATGTAACTTATTATTCCAACTCTTTAATAAATTTATATAAACTGAACGACTATATCATACAAGGGAACGACATTATCTAAAGTGCTCCAAGTTATGTTACAGGCATTAATGAATGACCGGAGACTGCCGGAAACATTCAACAAAACCGCATTTTTAATAATTATTAAGAGAATATTTACAGTTCATCATATTTAAAACAACCACAATGTTAATTATATCATTATTTGTATTGTTAGTGGTTTCAATAGTATTATAAATATTAATCGTCTATTTAAATTCATTACTTAATAAACTAATTTCTAATTTTTTTTTTTTGTAATCGTATTTCTTGATGTCTTGTCGGACATTTTATAAAGGGTTTACAATGACATGACAATTTTATTGTGTTATTTTATTACATAGTATATTGAATTGTGTAACAAATATCATGTTGTTGTAAATAAAGTTTATTTAATTATGATTCAAGATGCTCTTTAGATGGCACGTAGGTGGAATTCTAATATTCTTATTAATAGTTACTTTATAACCAGTGTTAGGATTTCAGTCAACTACTTATATTTAAATGCTATAAGAAGATAGGTGACAGATGCCTAAACTATTTGTTGTTATTTAATTGACTATCACTGCTGCTCTGCTAAATGAACTATCAAACTGTTAGTACCTACTCGCTTTAGTAAATTTAGCACTGTATTTTCAGGAGTTAATTAATAATAATAAATGTTTTTTAATTAATATGGAATGAAAATGATTTTATATAACAGATAACATTGGTAAAGAAATGAGTGTTTTCTTCTAAGCTGTAAATTAAATATGTTCTTCGTCGCTTTCTTTTAGTCATATATTTTCTTTTACTACATGTTCCAAAAAGATCCGAAAACGGTTCTTCAGTTCCGTGGAAAAGCGCTGACCTTCCAAAACGTGAGATAAACCAGATGTGTCCTCAATATAGCCTTATGACTTTATACGTGCTGTGAGTTTACCGAAATCTGAACGGATGAAAAAACCATAGCATTGATATAACCCGCAATAAAATATCGAAACATTTTTTTGCACAATATTTTATATATAAAATATACAATTTAAGCGATAAGCTCAAGGTTTAGCCATAGAAAAGAAATAAAAGATCTTTCAGTACATACAAACCTAAACCAATTAGAACTATCGGATTTTTGTGGACCCACAGAGACTATCCAAAAATTGGCTCTTAGAGCACACCTGTGAAATTCAATACTTGTTAACTGTCTCCGTGACAAAAGTGAGAACGGGTTCGTTACGTATTTGTCGTAGTAGTGAGAAAACTAACGACCAATATTTTTATTACAGTTTTCTGTCTTAATATACAAACTATGATGATTTTTGCATTAAAAATATTTCTTACTTCTTTATTAAGACATTTTATTTTATTTATAACAATATAATTTAAATAGATTTCATAATGTTACTGTTAAAATATTATTTTAATAAATGTTGTAGAAATAAAGCCAGACTTTACTTAAACTCAAATTACAATGAACACAAAGTAAGTCGGGACTTTTACAAATTTACCTAAATTCCAGTTCATCTGTGTCGTCTCACATATCGTTAAAGTGCGGTCATGAAAACCTCTGAGCGCTGTTGTCTACACATTCAGGACTATTAAGTACGGGTGTTCGATGCCGCGGTCAGACAGCTTCGGGTTTCAAAGCGCTGTATCGACAAAATGGTTTCAATAACATATTACTTATACTGGTATGTTGGCATATTATAATATGGTCGGATTTAATATTAGAGCTATATTTTAATAAAATGTTGGTAACAGGAAATTAATAATGAGTTTACTTTTAAGATAACACTGTTTATAAAAAAAAACTTTTTGATGTTTGGTGGTGTACTTAAACTTAAGATTTCAAATCGTCTAAGTTAGTCTGCAGCTTATTTACATAATAACAACAGAGGGAGATCCTCACACACAGATGCAGCGAGTCTTAAATTCTATCACAAACACATTCAGTAACACATACAAACACATACTAGTGTTATGTTTTGGGCTTCAAGTTCGTTCCATCCTGCTTTTAGTGGATTTTTATGTGATAAAATAAAGTTTCAGTTGCTGATGTTCAGTTTTCAAATGTTACTAAGGTTTTAAATGAAATTCCAGTATGTTAGATATACTTAAAATCATTATTTTGATATAGTACATTCTAAGGGTACAATTATTGCAGGTATTATTTGAATATTTAAATGTACTGTAGTATAAATTGCGTTCAGGAAATCCAGTAACATTTTATTTATTTGTAAATTCCTTTAAAATGTTGCGAGGAGGGTATTTGATTCAGATAAGGGCTATAGATCCGACGTCTTTGTGCACCGGAGAAGTTCACCAACCTCTTATATTACTGTTTAGGAGAAATAAGTTTAAATAAAATAACAAACACTTTATTATTAAGGGAAAACATGTGTAGAATCTTTTTATGAATAATTACGATTTTTTCACGAAAATCTTTTAACAGAAATTGAAGTTGAAAAATTTTACATAACTTAAAGTTGGAAAAATACAAAGAGTTGCTACAAAAATAGTAACGACATAAAACCTATACATACTAAAAGATTCATTCAGTGAAATACAGAACATAGAATTCAATAATAAATGTTTTTTGGGTCTGTTCGTCTGTCACGGATAAGCTACTTAAAACTGAATGAAAAAACACTCAAAATGATTTTGACTTAAAAAGATTACACTGCAACGAAATTTCATGCCGAAAAAAATCTCTTTTTGACTGATACTACTGAATTGTGTATAAAAGTCGAAATATAATACACTTCACTCTGGATCTTATCTTTACAGGATAAGTAAAAAGTTCATTTGGCCTATTCATTATTCATTATTCATTATTCATTATTCATTATTCATTATTCATTATTCATTATTCATTATTAATTATTCATTATTCATTATTCATTATTCATTATTCATTTTTAATTTTTCATTTTTCATTAATCAATAATCAATAATCAATAATCATTAATCATTTATCAGTAATCACTAATTATTAATCATTAACCATTAATCATGAATATTTTAACATTTATTATTTATCATTAATCATTCATCATTCATCATTCATCATTCATCATTCATCATTCATCATTCGTCATTCGTCATTCGTCATTTGTCATTCATCATTCATCATTTATCATTTATCATTAACCATTATTATGCATGTGTTGGTTTACATTTTGATAATGATAGATGATTTAGTCAGAACAAAAAAGGAAGGTATAAAGTTCCTATCAGCAGTTAGTAAGTAAGTAGACAGTGAACAGATTGTTTTACAATTTAACCATCTATAAGAAAATTAAAATACAACTAAAAGATTCCATTAATACATTCATAAATGACTACCCTTGACTTGTATTAATATTAATGTATTGTGTAAAATATATAAAATTCTAATAAAATAATTGAATACATATCATTTAATAAATATGCTAATTACATTTACTACACTTTAGACAAAACAAAATACTAATAATATTTTTATTGACTGATAAAACTTTTATTTTACATAAAAGGTCGGCGATAAAATTGTTACTTTACGAAGGTTTTCATATCATATATTAATATTTACACAAAACTTATCTCCAACAGACCCTTGTCACACACACACACACACACACACACAAAATATGTTACAAATTCATAAACATAACTGTATTATCATTCTTTTTCTGTGCAAAAAGAAATCCTTTAATTTGTGGAAGAAATTTTATCAATATTTTAAAGTAGTATATGATATTATGTTCAAAAAATTAGCTTTTAAATTGTTTGTTTTCAAACAGAAATTATAGTTTAAAAGAGATAAAAAGAATATAAATTTTTTATCCGTATGTTTAATAAAGGTTATGTCATACTTAAAATAGAAAATACACATAGAACACGTTTACATCAAGTTATGTTAATTTAAAACAACACAAAATTGGGGGTTGAATCCAAAATGGCGCTTGCTAACGGGCACTTTTGCGGAGTAGTTTGAGTGACATTTTAATGGAGCCGAAAAAATTTATTCAGGCTCTCGACGGTCCGGACACACGGCAGATAAAGTGATCTTTGAATGAATAGGAAAGGTATGGAGGGGACTCATTTGATTAAAATATTAGGGATACTAATTTCAAGAATTAGAAATATTATTTCTTTATAAGAAAAATAATTAATATCTTATGCCGTTATTAATAACTCGTGTGTTTTAGAATATATTCTGTGACAGAGGTTGATTGACCTCGGAAAAAAGAATCTAAGTTTATAAAACAATTGATTCCAGAACAAATTTTCCTATAATATATCTTACGATATGTAGATTTTATAATAAAGAACGGATCAGCTTCATTCCTTTTTGTCCCCAAAAAAACATAAGGTTTCCACGAGAACCGCTGATAAAGATAAACCTTAGTTTGAGGAGGGTGCATGGCAGTTCAAATACCTCAGTGGTTGCTAAATATCACAAAAATATATCCTCTCTATTATTATAAAAAAGTTTGTATGCTGTAGTTTTCCTTGCTAACTTTAAACGTGCACGACCCATAGAGAATATAACTGTTTATATTATATTAAAGTTCAACTTTGCAATCCCAAGCATAAAGTAAATCGTATTCAAATAAAAAACTTAACTTTTCAGAACTGTTTCAAGCATTTAAAATAAATATAGATAGAATAATTTGAGCAAGACCACAACCTGCGCCCTCTGGGACTCCGTTCCGTCACTTTGTCACACACAGTCTTAATTAATTTAACATTCTTTGTAAAGAACGGTGACATCTATTAGGCTTCCTCCGAAAATCCTAACCAATATCGAAGTTATAACCAGTGTTTAATCTAACGTAATTCTCAATTGTCTAAAATATTTTCAAGTCTATCAGTAACTGGACGTGAAGGCACAAATCATTATTTACCATAATCTTACATTTATAGTGAGAAATAATCTTCTTATTAATTTAATTATACAACGTAAATCACATTATTTATAATGGCGTTATATATATTACAAATACAGTAACTAAAAACTATGCTACGGGGTATTTTAATTATCTATGTACAATATTACGAATTAAATATTAATATATTTAGAAAATAAATAATGAGAGTTACCTTGTTTGAAAATAACTATAAACATGTATAGCCATGTTATGCTTATTTAAATTTATTATTTATTTATTAACTCAATTGGTAGAGCGACGGGACTGTTTCCTAGCGGTCGCTGCTTTATTTTAAATTTAAATAAGCTTAACATGGCTATACATGTTTATAGATATTTTCAAACATTAATTTCAGTAGTGGCATCTTTTCAATGTCTATTAATAAGTTAAAAACATTGGTTAGGATTTTTGAAAGAAGCCTAATAGATGTCACCACCGTCCCGATAAAGACTTTCGCATATAGAATGCTTAATTCATCGAGGCGGACAGCGATACGGTAGCTCAATTGGTTTCGGTTTATTTGTCATTATATATTTATATAAATTTTAATGAGGTTAACATGGCATGTTTATAGATATTTTCAAACATTCTCCTTCTCTTTTCCTTTTATTAGTGATACAGTACACGTTCATTAGTTTTATGTAATGAAAAGTAATGAACGTGTACTGTTCATCTATTAGGATTTTCGAAAGAAACCTAATTGATGTCACCACCGTCCCGATAAAGACGATCACATATAGAATACTTAATTCACCGATACGGACAGCAATACGGTAGCTCAATTGGTAGAGCGGCGGGACGGTTTCCCAAAAGTCGCGGGTTCGAATCCCTCCCCGTGTCCGTTTATTTTTCATTCTATATTTATATAAATTTAAAGAGACTTACCCTAATAAATATAAATATTACCGTCTATTCCATTTCTTGCTAATTAGTTATTGAATTATTAAGCTTTTCCACTACTAACATATACCTATTACCTATTTTAATATTCTCATCTTTATTTTATTATATGAAAAGTTACATCTATACTAGTACCAAGTAAAGCACGTCAAGAACACTCGGTCACTTGCTATAAAAAGTCAATATTAGAAACTTCGAGACTTAAGTGCGCTGTATTTATTAATTTTAAAACTTTTCCGAAGCCTTATAATCAAAAACTATCCTCTTATAGTAAAGAACCCTGTGCACTGGAGATAAAATTAATAAAATAAAAAACGTCCTTTCATAATGTCTATAAAGCCTGCTACTAAGTTTTATAAGTAAATTATCAAACAAAATATTATTCTAAAATAAAGATGAAAGCATCCCATCTTATGGGTGTCATTTTGGAAACATAAATTGTATTTGGATAGCCGACGTTGTACTAGATGCTATAAAGGTTAGCCGCTTATCATTTTCAATGTGTTCTTTACGTAGTAGAAGCATGTTTTGGCGCTAACGCCGCCATATTTGAAACTAAACGATCGCTATTGGTCGTTTTGTTACCAAACGACGCCATTCTGAATACACGGTTTGACAAGTTTATGCTAAAATTTTGTTCAATATAATATATAAATAGAAATTTTAATTTTATTTTTAAAATATGCCAAGTTATATCAATGTATGATAAAACTATAATGTGTATGATATAAGTATTTGTTTTAAAACATTAAAGAAAATGATTTAATAAGTAAAAAGTTTGGATTAGCATGCAAGGTCTCTTATCTTGTCTACCTTGTCTTATGTACCGTAAAGTTGGCGGTCGGTTTCATTAAATAGTTTAAATGTAGGAAACAAGTTTCAATAGATGTCTCTGAGGTAATTTCTCGTAGAAGTTCGCGGGTAATCAGCACGATCAAACACCAACTCAGCTTTTTGCTTCAAACTTTATTAAAAATAATATAAGTTTCGCATTGAGTATAAAAATATTTCAAAATTTCCAGTCATGAAGAATCATTGTTAAAATGGAGTCCAGAATTGCAAAAAAAAGTTTTTTGTTTTATAAGAAGACAATATATTCAAGTTATGATTTTAATATTAACACAATTAGATAGATTATCTCTACAAAATGCAAACAAACATTTATTTATAATACCTACTCTGAAATCTGACTCAAAAATACAAGCATTTTCCTTTTTTTTTCGGACAGATAGTAAATCTATATTACATAAGACCTAAAATGGCGGGAACGCAATCCTCACTAACAAATCTAATTTACACATCCATCGTCACGTTCGACTTTTGATCGCCCATTTTCAAGCACCATTTGGTTTTGTGCTATTTTTTCAGGGTTTTCACGAGTATTTCAAATAATTTAATTAAGAGGACATTCGTTACTAGTGACTTTTTCAAATTGCGGTTTAATGATCAAGATATATTTCTATGATTTATTTAAAGAGGAAGGTAAAACTATATCATTTGTTAACTGATTTTCCATTTTTGGAATGGTGCAGTCAAATTGAAAATTAGTAGTACATTATCCGGAGCTTTATATTTGAAACTAACAAAACTATATTACCTGTATCGCAGTGATTCCTCTCAAACTATTTAAAGTAGAGCAAGGCTAGGAGACTAATTGACGTCGGTCGATCACTCTTCCATTATTCAGACTGGATCCGGCCAGAGCTGAGGATTAGTTAATGTGCGGAAGAACTTATACCAACAAACAGATCTGAAATTCTAAACTCTCTAATTTCGCATGATAAATCGCCGTTTGACAACTCCTACAATGATTACAAAATGTCTCTGGACTAGGCATACATATCGTATTAGTTGTTACCAGCGACTTCGTCTGCCCTCGCCCTGCATCCAACTCAATTTATAAGCCTCCAAAATTATTGTAATTATAGCAGAAACTAATCGTTTACTTTTGAAATTAAAATATAAAGAACTTTCCATAACTATAAGTATCTTATATATTCAAAATTCATTTAGAATTTTGTCTCATTATAATTATATCATTTCCGTGTACAAAAACAATTTTCTTCTATAAATAGTGTGCTATTTGTTGATGTTGATTTGAGGTTTATCGTGATGCGAGAAGAAATATATAGTAAATATTTTTTTGGCATGTTATGAACAAGTAGCATTATTTTGTGTTTTCTTTTTTTAATACTGAATGTTCAAAGTTTGTCACCACTATTATAATATTATTTTACAGAATTATTTGTATTATATTAACGTATTTTTTTAATATTCAGTCATACAAAAATATTTAATGCAATATTACTTTTTCTACATAAACGATAATTGACCGTACTGTAAAAATAGTACTAATTGGTCCAAAAATAACATATTTATAATAGCATTGAACAAAGGAAGGAAACATTTTGAATTATTTAAATACTAAATTGTTCATCACCAAAACAAAGCTACGTATAACGTCAGCACCTGAGCGCCTCTAATTGACGGCCGGACGACTGCCCCAATACGTATTCCATCCCATTTAGATTTAACAATGAATATTTACATCCATTGCATTCAGTAGAATCAAATTAATAACAATAACATTATTAGAAACATATGCATACTTAACGTTCTTTATTTAATTATAATAGTCTCAAAATCTCAATTAATATGTTGCTATTAACGGACTATTCGTTAAGCTTTATAGTCCGTACCAGTAATGAAGTGCAAAGTAGCCGCAGTAAATATTGTATTCTGAATATGACCGCGCCAAGATCAATACTGCTGCCGCTATATTTATCAACCAAGTTTAAAATAGAGGACATAAAACAAAAGTTGCTTTTAACGGTACCTTTGAGGGAAGTTTTATATTATTTTTGCTATCGGAATTATTATCGTAAATACTGATAGTACTAGTTTAAATATAATATTGTACTTCATTTTTTTATTACATCTCTGACAGGAAACAAAAGCTTTCAGCTTTTCTACTGCTTTTAATAACGAGATGCAGTGTGCTTTTTTACATTATATTTTCTGCTTTTTTTCTATTTATTCAGATGCGAATATGTTGGTCTTATAAATAATGAAGTGTGAATCGTCAAAATTGTAAATAGAATATATTTTATTAATAATAGTGTTTATAATAAATAATAGATATTTACTATAAACAGATTACTGTATTAACATAAAGTGTCTAAATGTTAGCTAAAGGTTAGCCCACCACCATACAGAACGACTTTGGATTGGCGGGAACAGTGTTCGTTATAATGTTTGCTTTACAAAAAAAAATTGGCACGATCGGGAACCCAAGCCCGATCCAGTTAAATCAGAGTCATTATTTGGCAACTACCAATGCTTATTACTAATAATGATGATGTCATTTTAATATTTAGAATTTTTCATCAAAATGGTCTTGCACAAATAAAGCTAGGCACACAAGTCAAGGGTTGTGACATTTGGCTCAAGTTCAGCCCCGGAAGGACGAAGGACGAAGGACTGTAACTCTATATTATACGGTATGCAAATAGTATCGTGTGGTACAAGTCACGTGCTCTAGCGTGTGTGGTACAAATGAAACAGTTTTGATACCTATTTTTTCAAGACTGCAGTGTTTTTATTGGAAGTGATGTAATTCTATAGAAGTTAAGATATTCTTATACTCATTTTGACAGCACAAGTATTTTTATGTGTCATCTTCACTTGGCTAGGTGATATATAAAATAAATATGATGACCATTGGTTAAAGAAGTAGTTGGCTAAAAAAAAGTTATAATATTACTATGAATTATCAAATAATAAGACAGGTGATTGTCATACAGAAAATATATAGGTACATTGTAATCTTAACTGATGATAAGCGGAGGGTAAAAGATATGACGCACACCGCTGTACAACCTATATTATTATAAGTGGTACTGTCAATTGACATCTACATATTGTTTTGAAGAATCATATGCAAGTAAGTATATTAATTAAAATTGTGTTTTTAATAATGTTGTATAAGCTTATGTCTTTCACCGAATCCAAAGTCGAGATTCGCATCGAGCGGATCACGCACTTTACGACCGCAGACGGGTTGCGATTGCAATCCCTCATAAATGTTACCCGATGTGCTATTTATAATTAGTTCCTATTGACGCGGTGAGACCGAGAGACCTCTGACGGATTTCGAATTGTTCTTCAACTATTTAATGTATACATTTTGTTATTTCTATTCATATATTAAAATACCTCTATCATCAGTGCAGCTCCAAAGCTTACGGCTTATAAATGCTTCGAATTTAAATGTTTTCTTAATGAAGAAAAAGTGAAAACATTATTCTGTAATAATTAGGTAGATTGGCCAAGTCGTGAATTATTTATTTAAAAGTATCATAAAAAACGCAATATACTTTATAGCTCGCCCTAACTTAGCAGTAAAATTTTTATCTTTATTTTATTCAATTAAAAGAAGCCGAACAATGGTGAATTAAAATTTAATATCATAAAAACGCAAGGCTTTTAGAAATGAAGAAAGTCGAGGGGCTATTATTTCTAGCGAACATTAGAAACCTTCATATTACTGTTGGTAATTTACGAGTTCTGTGTTATCTTCAATATTAAAGATTTCATTAAATCATGCGTCGACCGCAATAAAACAGTTTGATACCACATTTATGTCGGTTCCGACTCGGGTGACCGACTTAATGACGTGTACGCATTGACCCTTATATTTGGGTAGCGCAGTGTGGTACAAGATTAAGAAAACAGCGGGTTTTAATATGGTACCTACCTTATAGATGTTTTATGCTTAATTCAATACAAGTTGGTTTGTTTTAATTGATAGTTTTTAATATTATTTTACTTTTAATATGATTTATTTTAAGCAATTATAATTTTTCTAAGTAGCTTGACTTCTAACTCGATGTTCCGATGACTTGGTCTACAGATACAAATATATTATTACATTCCACTTTACTATCAGTAACGTTTTGATAGGTTCTTATTCAATGGTGATAAAATAGAAATTTGCTTAAATAATATCGAAATTGTAGAGTTTATGAACACATGATGATTTAAGACATATATACATAGTTCATCTCTTATATAGAGATCGTTAATATGAAAAGTATTGATATTCTTATATAACAAGCAACACTTAAATTATTAAACTAATTTAACATGATAACTTATTAACGAGCAAATCCATCTAATGTGAAGCATAATGATATCTGCCATCGAGTATGAACGTCTGGAAAGATTGAAAATTGGAAAAATCTCGTCATAGAACATCCATAAGAAATAGAAGAGGTGAAATGAATTTTTATCCAGAGAAAGACAAAGAGAAGTTTGGACTTCTAACTTTATCACTATACAGAACTCTTTAAAAATAGTAATTTAAGACCAATCTTCTTTTCACCACTTCATCGAGCCAGTTATAACTTTCTACTTAGAAAATATAATATTAATTATTACAGTACTGTTAGATGGTTCTTTATACTTACATTGCAATTTCATTCACACATAATTAAGGATTGAATTATATTCACATAAATTTAGTAATAAAAAACTTACTATCAATTACTTGATGTGATACCAATATTTATATTCATATTCTTGAAATTTTTCATCCCTTGTCTAATCTAATCTAGCTAGTTGTGAAACCCAATAATTAGCTCAAAATGCTCGCACGTAGTTTAATAAAACTAACATATCAGAATTAATAAAACCCTTCGTTGTTCAGAAAATTCAAACCGAAAGGTATTGCCCTTGGGAGTGTTTATAATTATTACTCGGATCTCGTCTTGGCCTAAAGAGCCCAGAGGGACGAAGGGTTAGGGATTACGCAGTATATTAATTACTGTTAGGGAGTATTTTTGACGTCGTGTTTCATTCGAAGCCCTAAGGAGATGACGGGAATATGGATAGTCCCTTGGATTACATAAATATGATCCTGTATTGCTAATTGCGGTACGTTATTCCAGAGATCGCGGGTTCGAATCCTTGCCCGTATCGTTTTATTTTTCATTCTATATTTATACAAATTTAAGCTTAAGGTTTATCTGTTTAAAGTCAATTTTAATCATTTTAATTTATATTTGTAAATACTAAGTAAGTATAATTTTTTCAACCTTTTAACCAGGATCATTTTCAGAAGTTACTGGTCCTGAAAAAAAACATATTATCATTCAAGGCCGGTAATCCAACCTACTATCTTATAAATTCGAAGACTTGCTACCATCAAATATCAAAAATGTTCCTTTTGTTGTTTTATATGAACAGAGGGTTCTCTAAGCACTTTCTCCATATTTAAAATATAAAATGTAAATAAATACTCAAAATATAGAACACTATTGCCAACTCACAAATACAGATCAAGATTCAATTTTAATTTTTCCACAAATTCATATAAAAGACCGCAACCAACTTAATGCGGTGATCTATTTAGAAAAACCACAGAATAACAAAAGAAATAACATGGATAAAATAAAAAAATATGATATTATTAAAGATGTAATTATCTTTTAAACTATAGCTTTATAAATTCTTACGTCTGTTAACAGACATTAAAAGGTTTAATTTTTTAAGCCATGTCTGTTTAAATTTTAAATAAATATTAAAATCGATAATTTTATATATCTTGTTTTCCGACAAAAACATCAAAACACGATTTCACGCTCAACGCATTTGAAAGTTCAAGTCGAAATTAAATATTACTAATTGAGTCCGTAAAATGGTTTTATCTTAGACAGATTTAGTTATAGCAACATTATCTTATTTTTACAATACTTCTTGTAATAATTATAAAATATAAAAATAAAACATTTATTCATAACGCTAATATGAAATTAAGTAGAAAATGTGAAATGTATAATTGAAGACACAATCTAATCTACGAGCAACCTCAGTCGCGTCAATGCGAAGGTATTTTCCAATTACTCTCGAATCCTTCCATTTTCCCCTAGTTGGGAATTTTATTAAATCTGTCCCTTTCTTACCATGTTTGAATTTCGGGAGAGGAAACGAGACAAGTATTTAAGGTTTGGAGCCATCTCACGGGTTAATTTCCATTCGCCCAAGGCTAAGTCCCGACTACCTTTCATACGTAAATTGAAAAGGTGATCAGGAATTCCGAACTATTTGATTTTGTTATATTTATAAGAATACCATTCATTTTATTTCATTAAATATACTTTTCATATACAGTATGTAAATTTATATATTTTCTATCTGAACCAAAAATCTGATTCACCAATAGCAGTAAAAGATGAACAAACAAACAAATATTCTGCTAGCACAGGTTTTGTAATTATTATTTCTAGACCATACTTGAGGTTGCCGAAAACTGGGTGTTATACCCCCCATAAATATAAATATTTAAAAAAACCTAATTATTCTTTTGAACTGTAGGCACACGCAATTTTGAAGTGAATTATTTAATTATAGTCAATATATATTTAATTCAATCAATTCAATTCAGTCAATTATCTATTAAATATAATAAGCTACCACCATTCGATATGCCGCTCTGCTGAGAAGAGCTGGCAAAAACTCAACAGTTACTCTTTTTAAATGAAATTCAACAATGTATGACTTATATATTGATAGGAAAGTACATAATACATAGATCTAGTCTAAAACAGTCTTTCTTTCTCTCAGTCTCATTATCACCATTATTTATATACATATTCAGCCTATACTATATACTAATTTCTTTGTTTTTTCAAAGTAAATAAATTCAACTGACGTTTTAATTTGTACAACGGCATCGTTAAAAATAATCTTTCTCCCCAGAAACAGTTTCTAAGACGGGCTTAATTGAAATGGCGGCTAGGTAATGATATTAAATTTTATTGACGGTCAGCTACGTGCCTCCGGGTACAGTTAATCCGATCTTTATGAAGGTACCATCTTCAGTTGTTGTTTTTGAACTTCTGCTGTGATTTGGAAATCCGAAGATTTGTTTCTTTTACTTATAATCAGTTAAAGCTGTTTAAAGCATAAGACTTAAGACTTCAGGAGAAGTGCATGTTCGCAAGCAAAAAGTCAAGTCTACACTAATAATATTCTGGTAGTGTGAGTGCTTTTGTAGCCTTGGTATTTGTTTAATAATATTAGTTATATATAATAAATAATATTTAATCTTGTAGCTTTAAGGAGCGTATAAAGCTTTGCTTTTTGAGGAGCCGGCACTTATTTCATAGACAACCCACCCTTGTATGTCAACGCCGTGTATTATGTCCACATCGAGGTTACCATTATGTTATCTATGTACATTTTTTATTAGTTATAGATCACCATCTATTTCCAATATCAATTTTATTTCACTTCTTTATTCTAGATCTGTGAGCTAAGTCTACAACTTCGTATACTTTATAGACTCTCTTTTTACGTAGGTGTGTGACATTTGTCGTTTTTGTTAATCTATTGTTTTAATATATATATAAAATTTAAATACTGTGTGCTAATATCGTATTTAATACAATATATAAAACTACTGTTTAATTAAACTAAGATCAACGATATACCAAAGTAGAGTTATGAGTACCGTCAGAGCACAAAGGCTTCTGAGAATTCGAAGTATGACGTATCCAAGACATGATCTACAAATATTTACTAAATTGTACTGAAGATATTTATTAAAACTTATTTACGTAACAATCTGAAACCTTATTTCACTTTTTTGAATTAAATCATTATTGTACCGAATACAGAAAGAAGCCCTGGCTTGGTTGTTAGGTAATTTTAGGTGGAATTGGCAAGAATTTATTTCACTTATATTAAAATGTCATAATGATATTAATAATAACACGAGTACTCACGTTTTTGAAATGTCACTTTTTGTTAAAAATATTTATTTACAAAATCAAGTTTTTACAAATATTTAAATCATTTAATTAAGTTATTCAATATGCAAAATAAACGAAAAAAAATATATAATATACCAAACTGTTACCGGAACTGCTTACCAAAAATAAGTGACAGAACTGTGACATTGTGAAAATAGGCACTCGTAACTAATGATAACAAGGAGTAAGAACATCAACGTACGCCCACCACCTCAGCCCGTCGGACCGAGCAGCTCCACGTCATCAGAGGAGGAGTAAGCAACCCCTCCTGAGGATGTCGTGTCGAGCAGTGACGACGTGCTGCCCCCTCACAAACAATAACACAACATATACAAGAGTTATGTAAAAGTTGTGATATAATAGCTTTACAAGAAACGTGGCTTATGCCGGAAGAGTTGTCCTTTCTTGATACATTATGCAGCGACTTCAGCTCCACAGGAGTGTCTGCGGTTGATACGTCTGCAGGTATTCTACGCGGAAGACCATATGGGGGCGTCGCGCTGCTTTGGAGACGTAGTGTATTTCAGAATGTGTCTGTGGTTGATTGTAATAATTCGCGTATCTGTGCGATAAGTGTAATTGTAAACGGTAAATCATTTTTAATTTTTAGTGTGTATATGCCTACGGATTCAGTGGCTAATCTAACGGATTTTACGGACGTACTTAGCTCGGTAAGTGTTATTATAAACTCTTATGGAGAGAGTGGTGTTTACATTTTAGGAGACTATAATGCCCACCCGTCAGAACGGTTTTATCACGAACTTACTCAGTTTTGTACAGAACAGAAATGGTGTTGTATCGATACGGATATGCTCGGCTTACAATCGGGTACCTTTACATTTTTAAGTGAGGCTAACGGATCTAAACGTTGGCTTGATCATTGTATAGTTACTAAGGCCGCTCAGGAATCTGTGCGTAATGTTTTTGTTTTAAAAGATGTATTGTGGTCGGACCATTTTCCGTTGGTTGTAGAATGCAATTTAAACATATTATTGTTAAAGACATCGATCCCAAATACTTCTCAAAGTCATTTGTATTGGGGAGAGAGAAGCGATGAGGAGACTAGCATGTACCGAAGGGAATGTCACGAGCGTTTGTCACTGATCGACTTCCCGCAGGAGCTTTGCGATTGCTATGGCCGTACTTGTAATAATTCTAAGCACAGAGATATCATAGCGGAAATGTATAATAAAGTAGTTCGAGCTTTAGGGGAGTCCGCTGAGGTGACTCGGGGTAATAAAAATCGATTGAAGAAAAAGAAAGTCGTAGGGTGGAATAAACACGTGGCTGGAGCGCACGGGGAGGCTAGGCAAAAGTTTTTGTCATGGCTCGAGTCGGGAAAACCTAAAATAGGTACAGCTTATAATGAAATGTGTGAGGTTAGAAAAATTTTTAAGTCTCGTTTAAAATGGTGTCAAAACCATGAGGACCAAATAAAAATGGACATTCTGGCCTCATATCATTCTAGAAATAACTTCCGAGGATTTTGGAAAGCTACAAACAAGATGAGTGTACGTCCTTCCCTTCCCGTGAGTGTCAGTGGCGTGTGTGAACCTGAAAAGATTTCTAATCTTTTTATGGATTACTTCTACGTAAAATCACCGCGAGGGCCTTCTCTATCGTTGCTTAATGTTGAGGCCAATAAAGAGGTGGGGGTAGAGTTTAAATCAAATGAAGTTGCGCGAATCATCTTACATATGACAAAAGGTAAGTCCCCGGGATATGATGGTCTCAGCATTGAGCATCTTAAATACGCGGGCCCACTTCTGTCAGAAATACTTGCAAAGTTTTACAACTTATGTTTGGGTCATAGTTTCTTGCCAGTCGAGATGATGAAGACCATCGTTGTGCCTATTGCGAAAAATAAAACAGGTGATTTAGCTAATAAGGCTAACTACCGGCCAATTTCTCTGGCTACAGTTATCTCGAAGGTGTTGGATAGTATGCTTAATACCCGACTATATAAGTATATCAACTTGCACGACAATCAATTTGGATTTCGACCTGGATTGTCTACAGAAAATGCCGTGTTGGGTCTTAAGCATGCTGTTACATATTATACAAAGAGAAAAACTCCAATTTACGCCTGTTTTTTAGATCTTTCGAAGGCATTTGATTTGGTATCGTATGATATATTGTGGAAAAAAATGGAGCATGCCAATATACCCACTGAGCTTATAAATATTTTTAAGTACTGGTACAGGAGCCAAATCAACTATGTTCGGTGGGCAGGAGTTTTATCACGTCCGTATGGGTTGGAGTGCGGGGTGAGACAGGGAGGTTTAAGTTCACCAACCCTCTTTAACTTGTACGTGAACGAGTTACTTGGCGATCTTGGCAGCACTAGGGTGGGTTGTTATATAGACGGAATTTGTTTAAATAACTTAAGTTACGCTGACGATATGGTACTGTTAAGTGCTTCAATTTGTGGCCTTAGGAAATTAATAGCAATATGTGAGGCTTATGCGGGAAGGCATGGTCTGATTTACAATGAAAGAAAAAGTGTAATGATGGTCTTTGAGGCGGAGGGCAAAGCACCAAATAAGGCACCTTTAATCTTGCTCAACGGTAATAAACTTAAACGAGTATACCAATTCAAATATCTTGGACATGTGTTGACACCTGGCCTCAAAGACGATGCTGATATTGAAAGAGAACGAAGGGCGATGTCGGTGAGAGTGAATATGCTGGCTCGCAAGTTTGCACGTTGCTCGATTGGTGTTAAAGTTACATTGTTTAGAGCTTACTGTACAAGTTTTTATTTATCTAGTCTGTGGGCCAGGTATTCACAAAAATCTTACAGCGCTCTTAGAGTTCAGTACAACGATGCGTTTAGGGTGCTGCTGAGGCTACCTCGTTTCTGTAGTGCGTCAGGTATGTTCGCGGCGGCGCGAGTTAACTGCTTCTTTGCTACAATGCGCAAAAGATGTGGCTGCTTTTTACAAAGACTGCGGGGTAGCACCAACAGCATCTTAAACATGATCTCGAATAGATTAGACTGTGTGTATGTGAACCACTGCTGTGCCCTTTCGAGTGGGATGTTGAAGTAATTAAAATACTAACATAGGTATTAAGTTTCCATTGTTACTAACAAAATGAGTCTTAATTATGTTACTCGATATTAATGAAAAATAAAATAAAAAAAAATAAAACTTATAAATGTAACAAATACGTAACACAGAAATTAGTAAAGTTTCCACTAAATAGAAAGAGATGGACGCAAAATATAAACGAAAATGTCATTGATGGGCTGTTATCAAATATGGAAGAAAAGTTCACATTTTGGAAAAATATTTGGTCGATACCTATTAATCATAACAATGGTGGCTGGATGCGTGTTGTTGAGCGCGCGTGTGAATACCTGCAGCCGATGGAGGTTATATTTATAAGCCCAGATAATGTCAGGGATGCGATCCGTTCGACCCATAACTGGAAAAGTCCTGGGCCGGACGGATTACATAACTTTTGGCTCAAATGGCTGCGGTCTTCACACGAACGTTTGGCTGGGCAATTCCAGGAAGCCATCGTGTCCGGATCCCTACCATCTTTTATGACAACAGGAATCACCTTTCTGCTCCACGAGTCTGGTAGTATCACGGATCCAAAGAACTTTCGACCTGTCACGTGCTTACCAACAATTTATAAGCTTCTTACATCCATTTTGACTTCAAAATTAAACACACATTTGTATGCAAATAGCATTTTAGATCCCCCTCAAATTGGATGTACGATTGGGTCTCGTGGTACTTGGAGCTCCTCTTTATTGACGTGGCCATTAATGAAAAGGTTCGCCGAGGTAAGAAGGGTCTCTCCGCCGCCTGGATTGATTATAATAAGGCATAGGCCTTTTTATATGATTCGGTGCCTCATACATGGTTGAGACGAATACTAGAAGTGTATAGGATTGACACAGATCTATGCGCTTTTCTTGATTCATGTATGAGGCAATGGACAATGGTCCTTTGTCTTCCAGGGAGCGGAGGAAGTCTTCTTACTTCCGAACCTGAAAGGATTGAGCGAGGTATTTTCCAGGGTGATAGCTTGAGTCCTTTGTGGTTTTGCCTGGCTTTGAACCCCTTAAGCACGGTGCTTAGGGATTCAAAACTGGGATTTCGCTTTCGCAGAGGGGGTGAAATCATTTCACATCTTTTGTACATGGACGATCTCAAATTATTTGCACCAAATAAAGCAGATCTGGTATCATTACTAAGCGTTACGCAAACGTATATTTACAACAAACGAATATTTACAACTCTCGGAGACATTGTCCCTCAGATCCCTCTCTGAAACCGAATCCTACAAATACCTTGGTATGTCGGAATGCTTAGGCATACTAAGTGGGGACATTAAACAGCTAGTGAAGGCACGCTTCTTTAACCGTTTGACAAAAGTCCTAAAAAGTCTTTGGTCAGGAGGTAACAAAGTGCGTGCATTCAACAGTTGGGTAATGCCCCCGCTGATGTATACTTTCGGCATATTAAGGTGGACTCAGACTGAATTAGATGCCCTGGACCGAAAGGCCCGAAAACTATTGACAATGTATCGCATGCATCATCCGCGCTCATCAGTGATGAGATTATATATTCCACGGAAGTGTGGGGGTCTCGGCTTCCTTAATGCCAAAAACTTACAGAACCGTGAGGTATGCAATCTTAGAGAATATTTCCTTCATGCTGAGTGTGGAATGCATTGGGACATTGTTGCAGTAGATAATGGCCTCACACCGCTCTCCTTAGCCAGAGATAACTGGCATAAACCGGTAGTACTTAGCACTGAAGACCGTATAATTATATGGAAGAGTAAGGAGCTTCACGGTTCCACCAGGCACTCTATGGGCCTGACGTAGACGTTCTGGCGTCCGTGGCTTGGCTACGATTTGGTGATCGCTTTGGTGAAACCGAAGGTTTTGCTTGTGCAATTGCTGACGAAGTTGTCAAGACGAACAACTATCGGAAATACATAATAAAGAATGGCATTGTTGATATCCGCTCGCTGTGATTGCTGTTAGACGTGTTCCTTTGTGTTCCTCAAACTTAATCTTAAAAGTGGTTATAATCGTAACTTTAATTTGTTATACTGCAAAACTAAATAAGGCTTTGGTGTAATATACTCATACGTAGTGATATAAACTCATATAAAGTGATATAATCACCATAATACATAATATAAATTCGTTGAGTGAATAAGTTTGTGAGGTGCAGTGACAATATCGAGTCAATGAACTAGTTCATCGGTCAGTGAACTCATAGTGAGGGAATATTGACTCTTAATAATATCTAAGACAATTTAAGCTTCATTTCTAAGCAGAACCGTGGTGTAATTGGAGTAACATCTGTCTCTAACACGACTGTTGGACGAGATATACTATAATTCAATCCTCAGTTTGGCATATTGATATTTTTTTTTTTTTTTTTAATTTTTTATGATTAATATTTATATCATCTTAGTTTTTACTCTTTTGATTTGTTATATACTTTCATAATTTTTGTAATTATACACTTTTATAATTTTTTAAATTGAAAATGAGTAACAAGAATAGCAGGAATGACTATAATATAACTCAACGAAAGACCAAACCTACGGTGGCACATAGTCCGCCATCAGGTGATAGTCCTGAACCTGCATTAGCTAATTTAATAAAACAAGAAATACGATTGGCAATACGTGAAGCCATAACAGAGGAATTTGGAAGGATTAAAAAAGACATGTCAGCTTTCGAAGAGTCGATAAAATTCATCAACGCGCAGTTTGATGCTTTGCACAACACTGTTCTTCAGTTTAAAAATGATGCAAATAAACTTAAAAAAGAAAACGATCACCTGCAAATAACAATAAAAACCTTGGAAACTAAGGTCTTAATAT
Organism: Napeogenes inachia; assembly: GCA_959347355.1. Lineage (NCBI taxonomy): Eukaryota > Metazoa > Arthropoda > Insecta > Lepidoptera > Nymphalidae > Napeogenes > Napeogenes inachia. The sequence continues at coordinate 1,702,060 of OY365795.1, read as the reverse complement.
TGGAACAAGAATCTTACCAATGGAATTTAGAAATTCAATGTCTCCCCGAGTCTAAGCAAGAAAATCTAGCTAAAATTCTACAACATATAGGCAAAGTTATATCATTTCCAATCGCCGAAAACGACATTAAGTCATGTTCCCGAGTGAGAAAACAAGATCAAAAATCGACTAAACCCCGGACAGTTATATGTAAATTAACTAACAGATTACAACGTGACAACTTTCTCGCGGCTGTTTTTAGATATAACAAATCGCATCCTAACGACAGGTTAAACTCTAGGCTATTAGGACTTGGTGATAACAGCTCACCAATTTACGTATCTGAACATCTCACAAAAACAAACAGACAGTTACATGCAGCTACCAGAATTAAGGCTAAAGAAAAACAATATAGATATGTCTGGGTACGAAGCGGGAAGATCTTCATTCGAAAGGATGAAAATGCACCGGCTCGAGTAATTACTCATATGGATTGTCTGCAGTCAATTGTTTAAGTTTTTATTAGTATTTTATTTGTTTTTGTATATATATTTTAAATGTAGTTACATTTATATCCGAAACTTTCAATGAAATATCTTTGTATTATCAAAATATTAGAGGCATGCGTACCAAGCTGTCAGAAATTCATAGGAATATTTTAAATAATAATTTTAGTGTCATTGTTTTAACTGAAACCTGGCTTAATAGTAACATATTTGATTCTGAAATATTTGACAATAGATACCAGGTATTTAGGAGGGATAGAGGACATCAAACTTTTTCGGAGGGTAAGGAGGGTGGTGGTGTACTTATAGCTGTGCTTAGATCATTAAATTCCTTTCGAAACTATACATATGAAAGCCGCTGCGAGGATCTTTGGATAACTATAGAGATTACGTCTACAAGAAAAATTCATTTGGGTGCCGTATATTTACCTCCACCAGTACAGTTGAATCACTTACAGCATTTTGTTGAACAAGTAAACACATTTATAAACAAACTGGATTCAGTCATAATTATAGGTGACTTTAATATGAGTAAAATTTCTTGGACACTAAATCATATTAATATGCATAACATTCCGAGCAATTATAACAACCATATTGAAAATGTTTTTATTGATTTCCTATCGTCTAGCAGTCTTATACAGTGTAATCATATACTTAACGGTTTTACTAAAATGCTTGATTTAGTTTTGTCTAACTCTTCTGAATTGATTTCAGTCTTCAAATCAGAAGAAATTATATCTGTGGTTGATATACATCATCCTCCTTTGTTTGTAAAAATTGCAACTGGGTCTTCAAAAATATTGATCCCAAAGCCGAATGCCAGATTCAAATTCTTTAAGGCTGATTACAAAAAAATTAATTCTCATTTAGTCCAAATTAATTGGGAAGTGGAATTTTCAAACTGTGTTACAGTGGACGAACAAGTCCGTAAGTTTTATAAAATTTTGAAACACATTATAAAAGACTTTGTCCCACTTCAAAAGAATTTTAAAAGAAAATACCCAGTGTGGTTCAGTACTTCGTTGATTAAAATCTTAAAGGAAAAAGAAAAGCTTAGGCAAAAAGCGAAAATCTTCAACAATGATTTGGATAGATTTGAATATGAACTCTTAAAGGAAAGAGCCAAGAATAAAATGGATATTGATTATTCTATTTATATAGAATGCGTGCAAAGTAATATATGTAAGGACTTTAATTATTTTTGGTCATATTTTAAGAGTAAATATAAAAATGGTCATAACATACCACAAAAGATGAAATTGAATAATCAAACTGCCGATAACGGCGAAGCTATAGTCAACTTATTTGCAGATAACTTTGCTTCCATATATAATTTACCTCCTTATCCAATAGATCCTGATAATATAACTCCGAAACTTATTAATAATAACTATAATTGTAATCACCAATGCTTTGGTTATATTCATATAACTCAATTATCTATTGAAAGGTCACTTAAGAATCTAAAAGAAGGTAAAGGTGCTGGCGATGATGATATACCACCAGTTTTTTTCAAACGATGTTCTACACTTTTATCCAAGCCTTTGTACATTATTTACAATAAGTCAATACAAGATGGCGTATTTCCAAAAATGTGGAAAACAGCAAAAGTGATACCGGTACTAAAATCTGGTGACAGATCAAATATAATAAATTATCGTCCCATAAGCATACTATGTGTCCTCGGGAAAGTTTTTGAATCTCTCATATGCCCTATGTTAAATAGCCATATAAAGCAGTCTATCAGTGAACATCAACATGGATTTCTCCGAAATAGATCTACTGCCACTAACCTGACAATTTTTATTGAAAAAACGATTGAGGCCATGAGTACAGGTAAGGAGGTTGATGTTATCTATTGTGATTTAAAAAAAGCTTTTGATAAAGTTGACCATAACACATTGATAAGAAAGCTACATGACAACTTTGGCATTTATGGATCACTATTACGATGGTTTCAGTCTTATTTACTTCAAAGGAGCATGGCAGTATTTGTAAATGGATATAAATCATATGAATTCATTCCAATCTCAGGTGTCCCTCAAGGATCTCATTTGGGACCTATTTTGTTTTTAACTTTCATTGATGACATCAAAGAATGTGTAATTCACTCTAAATTTGAATTATATGCAGACGACTTAAAATTATATAAAAATATCTCAACGACATCTGACAAGCAAAATCTCCAAGATGATATTGATAAGATATATACGTGGTGTAATGATAATAACATGGAACTTAATCTTGAAAAATGTTTCCACATTAAATTTTCGCGAAAAATAAACCCTTGGACACTTCTTATACTATCAATGGAATAAAGCTTAACCAGGTATCTAAAATAAAAGATCTTGGAGTTTTAATAGATAAGGATTTAAGTTTTGGCAGCCACATTGATTCTGTGATCGGGAAAAGTCTGCAAATGCTAGGTTTTATTAACCGTAATACCAAAGACTTTAAATCGGTAGCTGCTCTAAAAACTTTATATTTTGGCCTTGTTCGTAGCCATATAGATTATTGTTGTCCAATTTGGTTTCCTAGATGTCAGAATAATATACATCGAATAGAAAAGGTTCAGAAAAAATTCATCAAAAGACTTGTTAACATCTCTCGTTGCAATGAGTATTGCAAATATGATGAAAAATTAAAATATTTTAATATGAATTCTTTAGACCAAAGAAATAAATGTTTAAAACTTATGTTCCTTTTCAAGATAATTAACAGCCATATTGATTGTTCATCTTTATTATCTAGAATAAATATAAACGTGATGCGACCCTCAGCTAGAACACATAATTATATACCACTATATATACCACAAAGAAAAAATAATTATGGTGCAAATTCCCCAATTTTACAAAGTTTGAAATTATATAATTCACTATTTCACAAACACAATTTAGACATTTTTTCTCACAGCCTTGGTACATTTAAAAAGTATATATATTCGAATATTTAAGTTTTAATTTTTGCTTGGTGATCTTTAGATGTTTTTTGTTTTTATATTTTATTTTGTATTAGTTTTGTTTTAATCAATTATAACGTTAGTGATGTGCATACTTGTAAGTTAAATTTATATAGAAAAATGATTTTAATAATTGAATGTACTTTACCTCTGTGTTAATATGTAAATTTAGGCCTTTAAATAAATAAATAAATAAATAAATATGTCGTGCTTGCCACCAACCTGGAGAATCCATCAGATATGTTATTTCCGGTTGTTTTCATCTTGCCAATGGAGAATATTTGCACAGGCACAACCAAGTAGCCAAGATTATCCACCAACAACTTGCTCTTCGATACGGTCTTGTATCTTTTGAAGTGCCATATTATAAGTACTCACCAAAGCCAGTTTTGGAAAAAGGTCATGCTAAGCTTTATTGGGACCGATCTATCATCACGGATAGGACTATTGTAGCCAATAAACCTGATATCGTGCTGGTAGGTCAGTCAGAGCGCCGGGCATTTCTTGTTGATATCAGCGTCCCATGTGACGCTAATCTTGTGAAAGCTGAGAAGGAAAAACTATCAAAATACTTGGACTTACCTCACGAGATTACCGACATGCTGATACAAAAGGCAGCAGTTTTGGGTACGCAGGAGGAGGAGGCAGGAGGAAGTTTCTTTCGCTGTCGCCCTAACCACCGACGAATTCAATTTTTTATATTAATATTTATATTTTATATTTGTATATATATAAATGTAAATAATAAGATAGATATGGAATAAATGATAATAATAATATAATTATTTATTATTTATTTAACTTCTTCTCTATTATCAAAAAGAAAAGAAGTTAAATAATATCACAAGGAATCTCTTGCCAATTTTAATCTATTTCGTAAGCTGTACAAAGGTCGCTGGGACTTGGACTGTAGTGAACGACGTCAGGACAATGCAAGATGTTTGAGGCTAACAACTTTTTAGAAATCCTTTAGTTATAGCGGTCAGATTTAGTTGATGACATAAGCACGCCCACTGATCAAAATTTGTTTTTAAAATTAATATTGATTTGGCATTTTATCTTTCGAACAATCGATTTATTAGGTTTATCTATAATTGAATTTGATTTTATTTCTCCTCTTTAAAAAAAACTATCATAATAGCATCTGACATCGACATAAATTCTTGTATCTAACTCAAGTGTTGCGTAGTAGTAATATGTTTTTACACACATCACTAATACTAAATCTAATCAAACACTATAGAGGAGACATTACGCAAGCCGTAAAACATAAATCGCATTAGAAGGGTTGAACAAATGAGCGTTTTGACGCACCATGTATGTACTCCGTCAAAGGCGACAATAAAGAAAACATGTAATATTAAAATGTATATAATAAAAGGTAAAATAGGTATTTTAAGCAAAAAAATAATAAAAAAATCATTAACACGGGCAAGAGTCGAAAATGCGACACTTCGAATACCATTCCGTCGCTGTCAACTTAGTCTGGCCATAAATACAATTAAAAATAAAAAAATATTACATTTGAATTTGGAATCTATCATCTTTATATACAATTGTTCATTGAGTTTTCTCATTTTGGCGCCAATACATTGTACAATATTTTGTTATATCAAAATGGAGTGGGGTGATAAAGAGAACAGAATCGCTGTGATTGCATTACACAAAGTAGATATAGAGCCAAATGCAATTTAAAAACTCTCCACACACTTAATATTAGTCAAATGTTTGTGTGCCGGTACTAAACTACCGGAACAATGAGACTTTCTCTGTTGGTGACAGAGAAAGATCTGGCCGTCCACGTATTGTTCGTACGATAAAGGTGGTCAAAGAAGTAAGGGAAAGAATTCCAAGAAATCCTGTCCGAAAGCAAAAGATTTTATCTCGGGAAATGTAGATAGAACCTATGTGCTAGGTTCTAGAACCATGTCGCGTATTTTAAGAGATGACTTTGGACTTGCAGCCTATGAGAGACGCACTGGTCATTTCTTAATTGATAAATAAAAGATGAATAGGGTGGTAAAATCGAAACAACTACTTAGGGTGATAAGAGGTACGCAAAGGGAGGTCACAGATAAATGTTGTTTACGCATGAGACTTTTTTTTACAATTGAGCAACATTTTAACAAACAAAATGACCTTATTTATGCTCAAAACTCTAAGGAAGCTACACAATTAGTAGACAGAGTGCAACGTGGGCATTATCCGACTTTAGTGATGGTTTGGTGGGGTGTTAGCTATGAAGGAGTGACTGAGCTATATATTTGTGAAAGATGTATCAAAACATCTGCACAAGTGTATCAAGATACTATTCTTGAGAAGGTAGTTAAGCCCCTTAATAATAACCAAGTGTGGTCCTTCCAGCAAGACCCGGCGCCGGGTCATAAAGCTCGGTCCACGCAGTCTGGGTTGGAAGCGAACGTCTCGGACTTCATGAGAGCTGAAGACTGGCCGTCGTCCAGTCCCGATCTTAATCCGCTGGATTATGATTTATGGTCAGTTTTAGAAAGTGCAGCTTGCTCTAAACGCCATGATAATTTGGAGTCCTAAAACAATCCATATGATTGGCAGTGAAGAATTTCCCCATGGAAAGAGCGCGTGCTTCTATTGATAACTGGCCTCAACGTTTAAAAGACTGTATTGCAGCCAATGGACACCACTTCGAATAAGCTTTTAATATTTTTAATTGTTTTATATCTGTGTATACACACAAAAACATTTAGTTATTATATACAACATATGTGGGCAACATCCGGCCCGCTGTATGATTTGATCCGGCCCGCAAGACATTTTGTAAAACCTAATTAAAAAAAAATATTACACTACTTACTCATACTCACGGAATCAAGTGAGCGAGCAAGCCGAGCGGCGGCGATCATCAAAGAGTGAGGCGGCAAACATAAAAGCCTTTGATAATAATATTGTCGTATTATTTCATGTCTGATATATAGATATTTGCAATAGTGCAAAAAATTATGAACACTACTAGACAACACTACTTTAAAATGAACTATTTTTAAACGCGGCCCGCGAATGTATTTGCACACTAAAGTTTGGCCCGCAACTTGTCAAAGGTTGCCCATACATGATATACAACATTCTTCTTCTTGCAATATTTTTTTTTTCTTGTTACATAATTTATGGCAAGACTAGGTATATAATCGTATTTTGGAACGGCAGCATTTTTTTAAGTTGTAGCTAAAGCCTGTCTCTTGGGCCGCAGACCCAGTGGTCGCTCATAAACATTTTACGATGAGTCGCCGGCGGCGAAGATTACAATCATGCATTTATTTTATAATGTCATTATTCCTCCATCGCCCCAAGCTGTTTACACTCCTCGTATTTGCTCTTAAATGACAATATTCGTCGTTTAGAGCTAAAACAAAGTTGTTTTAGCTCTAAACGACCTCGGTTACTACCACAGATGCTTTTTGACATTTTACAAGAGCTCTTGAAAATGTCAAATAAAGTTGCAACAAGGATTTTTGTTTTATCATTATTTACGCAATCAGCAATACCTGTAATTAACTAAACAAAGGAAACATAATTAATTAAATCTGAATCTACATAGACAATAGCATTCACCGTCACTTAAATAAGTGTGGATTTAGAAGTCGTAAAAGTGCTGACATACTAAATATATTACTATAATGTGAAATAGACATATATACCTACCTATATATATAATACCTTGGACCCCACGCTAATAGCTTCAAGTGATATTTGATATGGGATTCTGATGTCAGCTATAAACTTTAACTACCTAAAGTCTCGAATTATACGACTCCTGCGCTGAGGTACCAGATTATTTTTAAATAGCATACTTCAATAGTGACAATAATAATAATAATAATAATAATAATATCAGGACAAATTACACACATTGATCTAACCCCTAAGTAAGCAAATTATTTGCTTGTGTTAAGGGTGTTAGACAACGATACAAATACATAGAAATACACATATAAATACTGAGAATATATATAATAAACGACCAAACCCAGAAATACAGACATCTATGTTCATCACATAAATGCCTGTCTCCGCCGGGAATCGAACCCGAGCCCCATTGCGCCGTGACACGTTAGGCGTCTGCGCTAACCACTCGACCAACGGGGCGGTTAAATCCTATATTTCTCAAATCTTTTCATATTAATTAAAAACTGTTATTAAGGATTTATTAAAAAACATGTGAAGAGCAATAAAAATTATTATTATTATTATTATACAAAGAAAAAAATTACTACAAACTACTGATTAACGTATCGCTATCGTCTTGGTGTATCAAACAATCTATGTATGATCATCTCGTATCGGGATGTTGCAATGATGACATCTATTAGGCTTCTTTCAGAAATCATTTTATTCAATTTTTCATTCCATATTTATATAAATTTAGGTCTATAAATGTTTTACCTACCTCAATCTAATCTAATATCACAATGGTCAACACTTTATTCAGAGAATATCAACGTGGTCTAAAAAAAAGAGCTTATCAGGTAAGTTATGATGCAATTTTAAGTTATTTTCAGAACATATGTAAAGTCGTAGGTATGTATAGGTAGGCAAGTATAAGTATTTAAATACTCACAATGTTTGCTCTATGTTCAATGCTCAGTGTTGTCGACGCAATTTACGTTAGAATTATATATTTTAAGCAAATAAAATTAAATAAAAGTTGCATCTATATTTAAGCATACAGATAATTTACTAATCTTTAATTATACAAAATTGGTATATTCTTTATTTTATACCATTTTTGGATGAACGATCTAAACCTGCGGCTTCTGGGATATCGTTGACGTAACTTTTCTTACTAGGCTACCAATACCATGTTTCCTGCTTTAATGATGTTAGCATAATCTATATTATAATCGTATTCGAAATGGTCTGTGGACGTTAAGAGTATTCAAAATTTATATTATATTTATAAATATAATGCAAGAATATTTTTTCAAACAAGGTAACTTATAATTTTTAATATCAAATAAGTTTGAAAAATGCTATAACCAAAATGAATGTTTACAATTATCAATCTATGTTATTTAAAAATAAGCTTAACATAGATAAAATAATTAAAGATATTTTAAAGTTTAAAAACAATAAAATAAAAAAAAATCCATAAAGTATTAGATGCCACTTAAAAAGTAAAATAGGTATATCGTTAAATCATAAGTCGAGAAAAACAGGAAATGGCGAATCATTCAGGGTGGCCGGAAGTGGCGAGGAGACGCCGCGAGCCCAAACTACAGATTCAATTATTATTCTCATTTCTCACAGATCACTTCGGAACAGAGCGTTTAAAAAGTAAAATATTTATTTATTTTTTCATGTACCACAAATATGTAGTTACAAGAATTACATTAATAATAAAGACATATACATAGGATGTTGTATTTTTGTTGGCGTCATCACATTCAAATCTTTAAAATTTTCTTTTGTTACAGAATTTTTAATACATTTATATTAGCATCTTATAGTAGAATAAAAAAAAATCACCTTGTCTTAAATATATACACTTAACCACATGAATATACTTAATAAGTTCATAGCCTTAAATAAAACTATTAGGCATTTTCTCCTATGGTATAAAATTTGCTACCAGTTTTACCAAAATATAAATGAGCTTCACTAAAAAGCTATAGAATAATTAATTTAAGCATTTAAAAGCATATTAATCTATGGTGAAAACAAATGACCGAAAAAGTTTGACGATAAATTGCTTTGAAGGGAAGTCGTGGCTGAGTAATGAGAAGGGAGTTTTTATTCAAGAAAAATTCGGATGACTGAGATTCTTCGATGTTCGTTTGATACTAGCAAAACTGGTTTGAAAATGTCTAGCCATGTTAAGATTATTTAAATTTATATAAATATAGAATGAAAAATAAACCGATACTGGCAGGGATTCGAACCCATAACTTTTGAGGAAACCATCCCGTCGCTCTACCAATTTAGATATCGTATTACTGTCCGTCTCGGTGAATTAAGCATTCCAAATGTGATCGAGACAGACCGTGATACGGTAGCTCAATTGGTAGAGCGCCAGGACGGTTTCCCAGACTTCGCGGGTTCGAATCCCTGCCTGTATCGGTTTCTTTTTCATTGTATATTTATATAAACTAGCAAAACTTTTTGTTTCTGCTAACTGTTAAGAATGATTGCAAAATTGTGAAGTTGTCATTTTTTGTCAAAGGATGTTAAATTAGTTTATACATAAACTTGATTTTTTATTCAAATTATTATTATTTTTATACTCTTGGGTATAAATAATCTATTTAAGATATATAAAACGTAATATAAATACATACAGAATGTTTGATATTCTTAAAGCTAATATTTTTTAATTAGTTGATCATAGGTAACGTTAAATTTATCTAAAGAAAAACAATTATCTACAAAACATATTGTATATCTGTGTATACCTTTGTTCCTTTTTAGCGCTGCATTTTAAACCGTTAAATTATCAGTTACTTAGTGCAGGAACACCTTTTAGCTTTGTTTGGCTTACAATCGATAAACAACTTTATATCAATATACAAAAATTATTTCTACTCGATTACAATATACAAAAATTATTTCTACTATTAATGGATAATATAGAACACGTAATTTCTATGGTAGGTATGGTATGCCACATTCAACATTTATTTCTCTGACAATTACGTCCAAAAACCATTTGATATTTTTTATTTTCCTGATATTCTTAAGACAACATTAAAAGATAAGCCGATCATAAATAGAATCCTAAACTCATCGATTCGGATAGCGATACGGTCATAGACCATATATCTCTTTACTACCTTGTATTGTAAATTAAAATTCATATTTTACATTACAATTAACAGTCTAAAATCTTTACCACGGATTATTATTTTAGATTTCCCACGGACGATAACTGATGTTTTATTTATTTACTACCTGCGCCTGCGACTTCGTATGCGTAAATTTCGATTTTGATAAAACGTACCCTTTGTTCTTACCAATGTATGTAAAAACTATAAACCTTCAAACTGGTAAGCAGCAATGGTACGGCAATAAGAGATTATTAACTTCTTGTTTTGTTAAACGATTGTAAAAAAAAAAATGTAAAGTGAATGCCATGAAAATATAATGGTGACTTCTAAGGAATCGGTGTGACGCAACAAGTTGATAGAACAAAATTAATTAATGTTTTGAAAACATCTATAAATATGTATAGCCATGTTAAGCTTATTAAAATGTATATAAATATAGAATGAAAAATAAACCGATACGGGCAGTGATTCGAACCCGCGACTACTGGGATAGGATAGGATCCCTAGGATTTTTCATCCTATATTTTTTATAAATTTACAAAATTAATTTACAACAAAAAACAATTGCGGAGATTACTAGCTATTCGCAATACAATACAATTCATTCCCGAACATACCGCCGTTGATGTATTCCTTTACACTATATTAGAATTTTTTTATAAAATTATGTTTTACATATAATTTAAATTTATTTAATGTTAGGCGTTAGGCTTCATTTGAAAGCTTATTATAAAAACTATACAATTACCCCACCTACTGACAGAGATTCGATAGGGTTCACGTTAGGCACTCGCCTCCCTGCTCACGCAGGGAGGACGGCTCATATCTCCGGGCTCCACCATGGACCCCAAATCCGCGGCGGAACCCGAAGATCTGTCCAAGTCGCAGTTCTATGGTTGGGTCCACGGAATTGCGCCTCAATTATGCCTGCGCTACTCTGTCTTGTTAGGCATCGAGTCTCCGCCCTCGACCTCGCGCGCCGCGATCGTGACCGAGAGCACCTCCGACATGGAGGTCGAGGCCGCCACTCCTACGGAGCAGACGGCCTCGGATTCCGAGTCGGGGAGTTCGTCCCCTTCCTCGGACGCTGACGAGGACGACGGTTTCACGACCGTGCAGACCAAATCGGCCAAGAGGAAGGCGACGAAAGCGCTCTCCTCGAACGTCCCGCGAAAACGGGCCTCAAAACCCGCTAGTAGCGAACCCGCGTCGCCCGACCGTTCTTCGGGCCCGGGCCCGACTCGCGAACGCGCGCCGATCGCGCCCGAAGCGCCCGCGTCCGCGTCGCCGTCGTCCGCGCCTTCAGCGCCCGCGGAGGCACCTTCAGCGCCTGCGCCTTCAGCGCCACGGAAGTCCCCCGCGCCGCCGCCGCTTTACATAAGGGACAAGTCTAAGTGGGACACTCTGTCCGCACTTATGACCGAGCACAAGCTCCATTTCACGTCCGCCCGAAATACCGCCGACGGTATCCGCGTTCAAACCGCGTCTTCGTCGGACTACCGTGGTCTGACTCGTCTCCTCCGCGAACGTGGTTACGGATACCACACCTACGCGCTAGAGGATGAACGCCGCTTAACGGTGGTCATCCGAGGGCTCCCCGTGGAGCTCACTACTGAGCGGATTTTCGAGGACCTTAAGTCCCAATCCTTCCCCGTCATCTCGGTGCACCGCATGTACCGAGCGACCACTAGGGTCCCGTTCGATCTTGTTCTCGTCCATCTCGAGCTTTCCCCGGAAGGAAAGCAAATTTTTAACGTTAAGGCAGTCTGCCAACTCTCCGGCCTTAGGGTCGAACCTCCACGTGGTCGCGGTTTTCCTGGTCAGTGTCATCGCTGCCAGCTCTATGGGCATTCCCAACGTTTTTGTCACGCGCGTCCAAGGTGCGTCAAGTGCCTGGACGACCACGCGACAGCCGACTGCTCGCGGAAGGGACCGGTCCCTGAGGATCCTCCCAGCTGCGTCCTGTGCGGACAGAAGGGCCATCCTGCGAATTATCGCGGGTGCCCCAAAGCGCCGCGCAGGACACAGCCGGCAAGGCATCCTCCTCGGTTCGCACAGCCTCCATGGGCTCCTCTAGCCCCTGGGAGGCCCGCGGCCCCTCAGGCATCCCAGGCCCCTCAGGCACCCGCGAACGCGATCGCGAACGCTTGGGTGAAGCCTCCGAGGATTATCCCACAGCCCGTCCCCCAGTCGTTGCCGCCGCCGCCGGTTCGTAACTCCACCGACGGAGTTGCGAGTTCGCTCGCGTGCGTCACGAGCCTCTTCGGTGTAATAGACATCGAAGAGCTCCTAGTCTTTTCAAATGAAATGAGGGATTCCGCGCGGAACCCTCCCGCGAGGATGGAAGTGCTCCTCAAGCACGCCGTCCTAATCAAATCGATATACGAACACACGATGTCAACATGATGACATCGCGTGGAAGGGTAAAACCTCGCTCTCTGACTGTCGCTACATTCAACGCGAACGGGCTACTTAAGCAGATAGATCTAGTGCGCGACTTCGTGGTCACGCACCAGATAGACGTCCTGTTAGTACAAGAGACCTTTCTGAAGCCGTGTAATCGTGATCCGCGCATCGCAAATTACCGTCTCGTTAGGAACGATAGGGCAACCGCGAAGGGGGGAACCATCATCTATTACAGAAGGTCTCTTCATTGCACTCCGCTCGATCCGCCCCAACTAGTCAACGTAGAAGCGTCATTATGTCAGGTGGGTATGACCGGCCATCAGTCGATCGTACTAGCATCCGTCTATCTTTCTCCCAATAAAGCCTTAGTTGAGAGGGACCTTAAGTCCTTACTCCAATTAGGTAACGCAACCATTCTGGCCGGCGACCTAAATTGCAAACATCCCCGCTGGAACTCCACTGTCGCAAACAGTAGAGGAAATCTCCTTGATAGGCTAAGTTACAAGGCTGGTCTCGACTTCGAGATCACCGCGCCTTTGAGTCCCACGCGATACTGCGACACAGACTTCCGACATGACAGACCCGACGTGCTCGACATAGTACTTTTGAAGGGCGTGACACTCCAGTTACGTTCTATCGAGACGCTATCCGAGCTAGACTCTGACCATCGACCGGTCCTATTTCAGCTAGGACTTCCTCCCCTTAGGGAACCCGCGACCAAAACAATTATTAACTGGACGAAGCTTCGAGAGCAACTCCATTCCCCCGTACCAGCGCACCTCGACAAAATTCCTGACCAGCTTACATCGGTCGAGGACGCTGTCTCAGCCGCGACTAACTTCACAGAACATTTGGTAGACAGCATAGGAAAGTCCTCGAGGGAGGTCCGAGTGAACTTCGAGGGTTACCGAGCACTCCCTCCGGACATTAGACTCCTCATCACCCGTAAAAACGCCGCGATTAGAGCCCATGACCGATACCCGACAGATGACAACCGACGGAGGCTGCGCCGTCTTCAGAGGGAGTCGAGACAAGCTCTCGACGACTTCAGAGATAGCGGCTGGGATAGGACGCTTGCGACGCTCTCTCCAACACACCAGGCATTCTGGCGGTTGCAGAGAGCGCTGAAGGCGGACACTGTCTCAGATATGCCTCCCTTGGTTGGACCTAACTCCGCCATCGCGTTTGACGACTCTGACAAAGCTGAGTGCTTAGCCGACAGTCTAGAGAGCCAGTGCCGTCTGTCTGCTCAATCCGTTGATCGCGATCATGTCGAAATAGTCGACAAATCGGTCAATATAATGTGTTCTCAGCCACCGGCCGGTCCGCCAATCGAGGAAACGATCGATTAGATTCTATGTATTTGTATCGTTGTCTAACACCCTTAACACAAGCAAATAATTTGCTTACTTAGGGGTTAGATCAATGTGTGTAATTTGTCCTAATATTATTATTATTATTATAATTCTATGATTTTAAAGATATGAACTAATCAAATCTAGGGACTTATTTTTAACACCATAATGTTCTAACTTTTTTATAAGGATTTCATGTTGAACGCAGTCGAATGCCTTAGATAGATCACAAAAAATGCCAGAAAATGCAAAGTGCTGTCATCACTAGTCTTTTTTACAATAATTAATTTAAATACTTTGATTACTTCTTGAGCATTCACTTTTTTAAAATTAAAACTGATAACACAATGATCTACATTCTCTCTAATTAAACCCATAGATGCAGCGGTAGAAGAATTTAAAGATAACGTTGTAGTCAGTGGAATATTAGTAAAAATGGTTTCAAAAGCAGTAGTAACCTCGAGGTCAGAAGTAACATATTCCGCATACATAGATGTCAGAAAATCTGGCACAATATCACATCACTAGAAAAAAATCTGTTGTCTACGCCAGTGTACGCTTTAAAAATATGAATCGCCTTCTATTCTTTAGTTATTATTCTGAGGTTTTTTAAAAACAATTTACAACATTTTTTTTATATCTGTAAGATTTTCTACTTTTAATTAATTTCTTAAGTTCATATTGTAATAACAATAAGTTTCATAAAGAACATTATTATTTATTTAGTCCTTACCTATTGTTATTTTTTTAGTCTTTGGTTTTTATAATCTGTACTTTTTAGACACTGACATTCAAAAGACAAATACACCATCTATAATTTTTATTTACTATTGGAAGTTGAAATCCTTTACTCAATAATTTCTTGAATCTTGATATTAAACTACTAATAACAATTTAACTTCCAAGTGTTTTTAGTTTTAAAATATGAGTTGCTTCGACAATTTGACTATGCCAAGCTGTGTTTGGTTTGAAAGTGGTGAAAAACGTAATGTTCTTGCATCTATATTCTCTGGTTTGCTGGTTGGTAATTTGATGAATCATTTTGCTTTCCCCGATCCTAAGTCTTATAACTTCATTTTGTTTTTTTTCATTTTATAAGCATTTCGTATATTGAGCATCTTATCTAATCTAATTATAGACCATTATTTAAAAAAAAATCATTACCAATAATTTGTTGAATCAACAAAATTTATAATATTCTCAGATTTTGAATTCAATTCTTTTAATTCTATAATATTCAACATAATCATTCCACACAGGACACGTTTTACAGCAGCTAATGAGTATAATATTAATTCCAGTTCTTCACTGGTTGGTGGTTCATAATTGATGCGGCATCTGTGTACCAGGGGGAACTGCCCAATGCATCTCATGTTTGTGGGGTCATGGCAACACTATCACTCCTCATGGTCAACTCTGTGTCCAATGCCCAGGTAAGACACATTACACTATGTTACCATCTATTTTTTTTTTCTTATAAATTACTTAATACATTAATATATAATATTCGGGTGGTTCTACTAAAATTGGGTAACTCAGTGTCATCAGTCGATAAATATGAAATAATGTTATATTTTATAGATTTTATACTTTATTTTTAAATTATGAAATCTCGTCTAATTGGTCACTCAATTTCAGAAATTTAGTTAAAATAGCAATGTTATAAAAAGAAAAAGTATGCTGAAAAAGTCAGTCCTTTGGCTTGTCACAAACCCAAAAACACTTAATGAATGGACTGTACATCAAAATTTACCATTAATTTAAGAAAACTCAATGTTTGGTAACAATCTATAATGTACATAATAATGTATATCACGTTTTTTATATTGAAATAATCTCTACATTGTTTTTTAAAAAAGAAGAAACTTTGTCTTTATTTTCATTCGTCAGTCTTCTGTGTATTTTTCAATTTTGTAATTTGCGCCAAATAACAGGGATTCAAGAGGATAAACCTGTTAAATTTTAAAAGTTGGTAGTATTGTTAGTTTTGAACCCAGGCATTTCCTGGTAATCATTACAAAGTCAGTGCTATTGCGTCGGATATGACGTACTCTTGTGCCAAACCAGTCAAAAAATCAGTACTGTGGTAAATCATTATTTCCTTATAAATCTTAGTTTTATTCTGATTTTTAAATAGCGTACTATAATTTGGTTAAATGCAACTTGTTGATATTCAAAAATACGAAAAGAAACATTAACTTTAATGATAACCTCAAATTGATGCCTTTTTCCTTAGTCCATTGTCATCAGTCCTTTGGCGCCACATCACACGATATAAGGACTGTGTCCAGGGTACTGATGTTTTTTTTTGTTTTAAATCACTTTCATCTGAACAGGTACAGTGTGTTAAGCATTTCCTTTATTTTCTTCAGTATAAAACATCATGGCGCTTATAAAAACACCAAATTTGACTATTAAAGATATTTTATAAAAGAAAAAAGAAACTGAAAAGGCTCCCTTGACGAGAATTAAAATAACTCCATCAAATTATCTGAATACAAGGAAAAACATAAATATTTCAGCTTATATACTAATACAAAGATACTAATACTTTAAAAGTAAAAGTGCATTAAAGTAAAATAATGTTATTATAAATGTCAAGATTGTTATGAATATTGTGATAGTTTATTTCTCACAGTATTACATTTTTTTTTAGCATAGCATTAGTTTCTAAGAGATTTAAGAAATGTCATATATTTCCTATGACTTTGTGTTTTTATCAGTACTGTGTCACGCTCGTCAGTCCTCTGGCAGTCAAATTCTGAAAAAACGAAATATTTCAGAAAATTCTCTGAAAAGTGACTGGCCCGATTTGCAACAGTATATAGATTACCTATCTTATAAAGCCGAATTTGTAAAATTTTAACATAAAAACTACAGTAAACAAAATAACCCTAAAAGTTACCCAACTTTTGTATATTCACCCATTCAGTACTGATCTAAGGCTAGTTTGAGAACTTAAATCCTGCATATGTTGCATTTTATCTTATATATGGCAATAAATTCTACCACTGTGGTGATATACTATACCACCACGGTAATATATTATATTACTATGACTCAAACCTTGAGTGCTTCCTCCATTCTGCCTATGGTATGGCCTAGCCTAATTAGATTTATGGGATCATTTTCCATAAAGTTATTCATACACTTTAAAGCTTCTGTAGTATGATATATGTGTAAAAGGTATTAATTACTGAATCATATTAATCCAAATGTGTATATTCCAACCAGGTTCGTGGTGAAACCTACACAGGAGGGTGCATGGGACCTCGTGGTGCAAGACTGTGGCTGTTCCTTGGGTTTGTTGTGGGTTTTGCATCACTGATTGCTGCTTGCTGGATTCTGTTCGCAAATTATGTTAATGCAGGTAAATTTATTATTTTATCTTTTCTTCCTTAATTTTCATCTTGTGTTGTGATTTGATTAAGGGTATAAGTACTTAATATTATACAAATTATTGAATGATATGCAATATTACTATTAGATTAGGTACTTATATGTGATTTATACAGCTTAATATTGTATATTATATATTTACCAGCTTAAGTTCAGGGTAATTTATATCCTGCTCAAAATTATTTGTTGCATACAATTATAACAAATAATTATTTTAATCAATACTTTATCATATTTTTTCCATTATGATTATTGTTTGTTTATTGTTAATGTTTTCTATACATTTAGAATTATAACAAATATTATTGTTTTATTATTTTCAGGTAGTACCAAAAACACCTGGCCAGGTGTGAGTCTGTTTATGCAAAATGCATTCATATTTGCTGGGTCATTAGTGTTTAAGTTTGGTCGCACCGAGGATGTTTGGGGTTGAATATTTTCATTAATTCAGTGAACTTTTTAGTAAATGTTATAATTATATCTTATCGTATTTTGTTTGATAATGTTAAATAAACACTGACCTTATGATGGCATGCAAGATGAAACTACTGTAATATTATTTTGTTCACAATATTTTAAAGTTATTTATTTCATTATAAATATGTGTTTTAACTGGCACTTATAATAATAAACTATTGCATTATTTGATGTTCATTTAAATAAAACACTACTATTTATTTTATTACTTATATTTACATGATTGAATACAGTTTTATTTTTAAATTATTGAAACTTATTAATCAAAACTCATATAAATGTAACACTATAAAAATGTCTGAAGTAACTAAATAAGTAAACAAATATAATTATATTAATAAATTACTATTGCTTTGGTATTACTTTATACTTAATTCGAAATAAAAATATTTTGAAAATGAGTATTATTTCACTATTGTTCAACTACCTCATTTTATTATACAAGTAATAAATTACTAGTTTGAGGTTAAGTACTTTGTCATATTAGGAAAATATAATTAATAACTTAAACAATAACTCGTATTATTTTGTGTGAACTCCGAGGTATAACAAGGATGGTATAAAATATAATATTTGTTATATTTTGACTTAATATTGGCCATGGTTGTCTCCTGAAACGCAAGTTCTTCCACCCTGGCCGTCTGGTAAACATATTTGGTAAGGGTCGCAACTACCATTTCGGATCTGGCAGATATTAGTCTGAGCTGGACATTGCTCTGGTGCAACTGTAAGTCCGTACAGCCTTCTGGAAGCTGTAGCGATCGGAACTTGTCCTTTCAGCTGTGTCAAATTGTCAATGGACTCGATTTTCAATCTATAAAAAAGTAAAGTTAAAACCTCAATCATCCATTTTTAAATGTAACTCAATTAGTTAAGATAGCAACATACGTTTTCCAGTCCGTCCAATAAAAGGTGTCTCCGCTGATTGCGAGGCCAAACGGATATGAACAATTCACCGCAATGGTTTCTTTAACCAGAGTGTCGATACCAACGCAATGTATGCTCGATGTACCAGCATCGGAATAACACAATCTGTCGGTGGACCAATCAATGACCAACGAATTGGGTAATTTAACATCAGTTTGGTCCAAAAACACACCTCTTTGAGAACCATCCATATTGGCCCACTCAATTTTTGGGCCACCGCGATTCCAATCGCTCCAAAATATTTTTCTGTAAAATAGCACCTATGTCATGAATAATAAATAATATTATTATTTACTATGTATTAAAATTATAATACAGTACAAAAATGCAGTTTCATACTGAAGTTCACATTGAGTTAAAATCTTTTCCTATCTTAATTGTGTGTATACATAGTATATACATAGATAACTGTTTACAAATTACCCTTTTCTTGGATGGACAGCTATTCCTCTCGGATTATGAATACCATCTTTTTGGAACAAAACTTTTCTTATTTTTGTGTCTATATTCGCCACCTCGATCGTTAGCTTTCGTGAATCAGTCCAGAATACATTTCTGGCAGACCAGTCCACGGATAAACCTTCCGGCGCTTGAACATCTAAAAAAAGAAAAAACTATAAAATGACATTATTTTTTTGTAAAATAAGATATTTGTTTATTTACCGTTTGACAAGAAGGATTCGAATCCAGAACCATCGTAAGCAGCTCGCTTTATTGTGTTTCCACTAACATCTCCCCAGTATATTTTTCCATCTAGACAATCTACATCTATACCCACTGCTATTTGATTAACACCACTATTTATTGGAGCTGCAAATTCTCTTGATGATACCTTGTAGGGAACACGGTACACAGAAGCACCATCACTCGCTACCAAAAAGTTACCAGACTGTCGAGGATTCAGTTCACAGTAATTACCATTTCCGTTATAACCGCTGTTGCACTCGCACTCATAACCATCGCTCGTCTTCAAGCAAGAAGCGTGTTCGGAGCATAAATATATATTAAATTTACAGTTCTGATCCGGGATACATGTGTAACCATCACCATTGAAACCCTCCCGGCATGTACACTGATAGGAACCTTCTGTAAATTTGCAAACAGCGTTGGGATCGCAATCATTTGTAACATCGCATGTTCTTCCTTGAGGAACACACTTCGAAATACCGTCTCCCTCGAACCCATCGTCACAATGACAGTAACTGACGCCAATCGCTACATCGTATAAACAGGATGCATGTTCCGGACATACTGCTCCATTACACAACTGCCCCTCTAGTATGCAAGCATCACTTTCATCCTTGATGTATCCTTCGATACATTGGCAAACATATTCATTAGTGCTCGGAGCCGGTTTACACTCAGCGTTGTATTCACAATCAGAATTGTTGGTGCAACTAAAATTAGGACGGCAGCTGTAACCATCTCCCTGATAGCCGACGTCGCATACGCAAATAAGGCCACCCACAGTTTCAATACAGTGGGCAGCAGGACCACAGGAACAACTAGGTCCTGATCGTTCAATACACTCGTAAGCGTCGCCCTCGTAGCCTTCAGGACAAATACAATGTCCTAATACGGGACCTTCTGACGTGTAATCATCAATTGCACACTCCGCATTTGGTGGACAATCTATATCTGTAGTACAACTTACTGAAATATAAAACAAAATTATGCGTTTATAAGAATATATTATTGTTATATTTATTTATAGAATGAAAGGTTAAAGGTCGACCTACTTGAATTTGAGCTGTGGTTATTGTCATCCAAATCAGGGTCTTTAGGGCTACCATCAAGACGACATAAATCGTTATCTCTTTCATCTTTGTAACTAGAATATCCTAAGGGGCAAATGCATCCATCATCTCCACAGTTTGGCAGAACATATGTTTCATTGTATTCGCTTTCAGATATCAAGGGCGTTGTTGATTGTATAGAAGCAACGAATCCTTCAGTAGGTTCAGACTTATAAGGTTCAGTTGTAGTATCTTCGATACATGAATATCCATTACCCACGAAACCAGTGTTACAGTAGCAGCTTTCGGTATAATACGTAACTTCCGAAATTAGACAACTCGCATTCGGGGAACAGTTACTGCAGGCATTATAATGTTTTGGCCAACATCTTTCGCCATCTCCATTAAAACCCGAATTACACAGACACACTGGACCTTCTAGATTATCTACGCATTGAGCATTGGGATCACAATTTTTATCTCTACAAGTCGAAATGCGACTACAACTAATACCATTGCCTTCGTAACCCTCATGACATCTACACTGAAAGCCGCCATCGTGGTTGTAACAGGCGGCATTTGTGTCACAGTTATGTGTGCCCACGTCACACTCATCTATATCGACACAGGCTCCAGTGTTAATATTAGTGAACCCAGGCTTGCAAACGCATGAAAATGAATATCCTTGTACAACACATGTACTATGTGGATCACAAGAGTGTCTCCCCTCTGCACAAGAGTCTTCCTGCCCATTGTATTGGATGTTGTTAGTTGTCCCATATCTGACAATATTTCCTCTTGTTTCATAGCCTAAATAATTTTTATTAACTTTTAATGTAAGCAGCTTATTTTCATCTTCAATCGGCGGAGCAAATTTGCATGGGTTATAAATAAAAGTTTGTGTCACTGTTTGCTCATATTTTTCACCCGTCATTTTGTTTGTGAATGTACGACTTGAAACACTATGAATTACACCTACATCAACAATAGTGTATTGTTCTTCATATTCTGAAATTTCAAGTCTAGACCCGGCAGATACATTAGGAATTGTACCGCGAATATCAGTGTCAAGAGTTATTTGATCAAACACATCATGTCCTATGTATTCTTGATTAATACTTACTCTTTCACCAGAAACAGGAAAGTAAATTTCTGCGGTGTGATTAAAATAGCCACCAGTCAGCTGATAACCATTTTGTGCTTCCTTCGAAGTTCTTGCGAAAAGCCACCCCACTACCCCTCCTAGTACATGAAGAAGTTGTAAACTGCTACCTAAAGATGATGGTACGTGGGATAAGGCTGTATAAGATCTTCCATTAGCGACAACAACATAAGCCTGAATGTCAACATCATCTAGGTTTACATTATTAATAACACCATTTAATTTTCCATGCACTCTTAGTGGTACATCATCCTTGATACATGACTTCCCGTTACCATAAAAACCATCATTACATTGGCAACAAATGCCTGCTTGATAATCGACACACCTTGCTTGTAAATGGCATACGCTTGGACCGCTTTGCGCACAGGTTTTAGACTCCTCTTCCACTTCCGCTTCATATTGGTCATACTGGTCAGGCGCGGCTATAATTCCCTCAGTAGGAATATTTCCTACGCGATAGACGTATTTTCCAGGTTCGTGAGTATTTGACCATCTGTAATTTATCGAATCATTTATTAAAACCAATTATTAAGTCCCCTTAATAAGTAATTCCAATTTGATAAAAAAGTACAAAATTCTATAGATTGATCAGGTTTAAAATTAATTTTATTTATTTTAACTAACTGTGTTATGTTGAGTTCTCTGTATTTAAAGTGGTAGCAGTGGTAATAAATGCACATGCGATGTGACTGTTTATATTTATGGCTCTCGATCATTTATCTTAATAAGTTTATCTTTACTACAATTAATGTTTGCCATTCAAATAATAACATTTATTTTTATATACCGCTTCTGATAGTTGCGGTCACTGGTTTCAAAACAAGAACTTACGAAACGATATTTCTAATCTGATGACTGCCAGACCCTCTTAGAGCAAAAACACGTCCATCTTCTGCGATAAACCCAGCTTGCGCTTTTGCATCAGGTAAGCCACCATCGTGTATTTCTCCCTGAATCCACTGAATTTCTCTTTCCGGGTACAGAAGTTCGACAAATGTCTCGGTCCCATTGCTTATAAGTGCAATTTGAAAACTATTTTTGCGATTTTGTAGTTGAGTTCCCGAATATGTCACGTCAATCCATGTAGCGATGAAAACACTACTTGGCTTAAAGTCATAATAGTCGTGAAAGTTGTTTTGGACACTGTCCTCTGCTTTTAATAAAATGTAAGAATCGTTTGTCTCTCTGTAGTAAACTGTACCAACTTCTGTTGTGTTAATGTTTGTGTAGAATCCAGCAATAGATGGATAGGGAAGAGGAAATTCTGCATTTAAAAAAGTTGGGATATCAGCTCTAAAAGAAAGAACCCCGAAGTTGTTTACCTGAAAGATAACATTAAATTTAGGATCATTTTTCAATCGTTATATCTTAGAAGAATATTTTATCGTTGTAGCACATTTAAAAATAATGTAAAAATATTAAAATTATTCCGATTGCGAACAGAAAATATCGAATCCTAGTCACAATAATCAATAGGAATAGTTTTCTTTAAAGATGTTATATGTACTATAGCAACACTTTATAGTTACGTAACAATTATATGTACATATATAAAGTTATCATTGTGATTAGGAACGCACACCAGCCGGCGTTGTGTGTGTGTGTGACCCGTACGTCGATAACAATATCACGTTTAGGCGCAACTGAGGTCTTGACACTTGCTTAAAGATAACAAATGTTTCGAAAATTATACTAAGTATTTGAGAAACTAAATTGTCATTATTTGAAGTTAACTAAAAACATTATATACTATTTTACATTTATTTTATTTTAATTAACTTAACTTGACCTGAAGTTAGATTAACAATAATCAATATCTCTAAGACGTTCGTAATTAGTTTAATGTTTTATTTATTACATTGTAAACACAGGTCAACTAGTGACTTTTGACTAACTTAACTAGTTCATAGTCAATGTAACTCACAGTGACTATTAACTAAGTAGTTCATTATTCTTTCTTCTAGAATGATTAACTACCGATATGTTTCGAGTTCTAAATAATTCTACTTAGGTAGGTATATTCTTAATGAACTTTTCAAAACCTTTTTTAGGTATTTTAATGAATAAGCTTAGCTTAGCCTAACTTCCAAGGATTCACCGTGCCTGTGCCGGGCCCATCGCGTTGCAAGGAGAGAAGTGCAAACAATGCCTGCGACCTAGGTGTGGGTTTAGGCCCCTTGATGATGAGCACACATGCTCATCTTCACTGTCTACTCTCCTCTCCCTTCCTAACCAAATTTGTAACTTAATTTGTAAAGAACCTACTGATGCCGCCTTTGAAATACGTTATACATATTATAATTATGACTGAAATATTTTTTAACAATATACACGAACTGTGAATGTTTGCCAAAAAGCTCAATATTATTGCAATTGACGCATACATGGTGATAAGAAGTGCAGTGACGGGAAACAGTAGTGGGTGCAGGATACGAGTATAGGTCAACGACTGGCATTATAGCCAAAAAAAATGGAAGACATCTTTTAATTTGCACGTAAATAAGAAAATTTACGCTATTGTGTACATCCCACGTGGTTAAATTCTTTAAATCTCCTCGGGATCTATAAAAACATCTGCTCTACATTCCCCTTACCAGATTTATTCGTATTACACACAAATCGGTATTGTAGGTATGTACGTAGATAATTATTCTGCCACTAAATATACTACTTTACAAGATTTAACTTTTTAGATTTCCTCGATTATAAATGTGTCTAATATATTAATGTTGTATTTGTTTAAGATATTCAATATTGTTTTAAATTGGTCATTGCCCTAAATTAATGTTAAATTAATTTATTTCTGACACGTGTAATGATTATACTAAATACGTAACATTTTAAAGTTCAATATACCTACCGCAAATACTCAAGCTAGGTACTAAAATACAAAATATATTATTTACTCTTTCCATATTCGACTTGATATATATTTTAATTGTAATAAATCTTTTGTAAATGTACAAAGAAAATAACTTGTCTCATGAAAATAATTTCAGCAGTGCTGTAATGTCTTTACGTTTATTTTTGCACTCCTGTAAATACGCTTTCAAAAATAAAACAAATTCTTGTGATGCATATTGCTGAAAAACGTTTATAATAATACCGCTATCATCCAAACAAAAAACTGCTATTTATTTTAAGAGAATTGAGAATTGTTTGATACAAATTGATATGCTTAGGTACATTAAATTTGTCATATATTATCTTATTATTTCTTTAATTACCTCTAATATGCCATTTAATCAAATAAAATATTT
Source organism: Napeogenes inachia (assembly GCA_959347355.1). NCBI lineage: Eukaryota > Metazoa > Arthropoda > Insecta > Lepidoptera > Nymphalidae > Napeogenes > Napeogenes inachia. Next base: position 1,677,091 of record OY365795.1, on the reverse strand, counting down.
AATTTATAATTCTATCGAGATTATATTACATTTTCTCTTGTTTATTTAGAAATTTTAATATTTATAATCTTTACTAACTATATTGTCTATATTGTCAAAGCTAACACTGATGTGTATATTATTTGCTATGGATCTAAGACTGCACAAAAATCAGTCTTCTTGTTTTTTATTAATTTATAATTATTTACAAAATCGATTACAATTAATAGTTAATACATACCTACATATTATTTGTATTTTAACTAGTAGAAATATTTTTATTTCTCTTACATATTTAATAGTGGTTTCACCGAATAACCGAATACCGAATACTATTCAGTTCAACCTGTACCGAACCGAATATTCGGCCAAATTATTTGGTTTTCGACTTCATTGTTTGTTTGTCAACAGGTTCTAGACAAGGCTGCTAGATGGATAAATAAGATGATTTGTGGTTTAAAAATATTGTTTTGAGGATTAATAATAAATTCTGATTTGAGGTTCAAAATAAATGTTGACTGTAAATGGTGACTGTAGGTTAGGAATAATAAAATATGTTGACTTGTTATGTTTTGAAATGAATGTGGAATGTTGAATCTTAATTGTTTTATATTATTAAGTAAGTAGTCAGTAGTAAAATTATTTATTACACTCAAAAAAAATATATAAACTAAAATACAGTATAAGAAAAAAAAAGTATACAAAGAAAATATCAATGTACAATTTTGGGTGTAAAGGCGGCCTTATCAAAAATGTTAATCTGTTCCAGGCATCCCGTATCTTATAACAGGAAAAGTTTCGTAATAGTGGTTAAAATACTTAAACACATATTTTCAATTATATTATTAAAGACATATATTGTAAATCTATAAATCGTCATGGAGAATATATACCTACCTAGATAGGATATTTACGATAAATTACATAAACTATAAATATATATCAATAGATACATAAAATATATATCAATATACAAAACATAATATTAAATACAGAAGGAGAAATTTTATTGATACTATACTTATAAACTTTATTAATAGCATTATTTATAGGATTTCTTTGATTTATAATATGGCATAAATATTAGTTTTGTGTTTTAGATCTCTACCGTGTCGTCTGGCTAAGAAAAAATAAATACTTGGACCAAATATATTCGCCACCAAAACCGAATAATTCGATCAAATAGGAATAGCATAAAAATTGTCGTATATGCCGAATACCGAATACTTACCGAATAATCAAAGCATCTCTAATATTTAAGCTCCAGAAGTTTTTAGATTTTAAAAACAGTTTCACTCAAAAACTTAAATTTTTACTCACGAAAATAGTTTCGTAAGTCTCTCCGTAGAACACGATGGGGACAGCCAATTTTGTTTCTGGTGAGGAAACGTCAGCACCCCTAGGCAACCTCTGGTCCAGCCCGTGTCCGTGGGGATAGAACTGATCTCGCGTGATTGCGCACGCGCAAGTCGCGAGAGTCACCACTAGCGCGGCCGTCCACATCGCCGTACAATGTTACACTATCTGACAGCGCCTGGTTGGATATCTACAGGTTAGGTATATAGTTTTTGGGAACATAATTAACGATGTTTGAATTGCTTATCCGGCGAATGTTTTTTTAACGTAATTACCAAACTCGTTACTAATAGTCAACATCACTTATATTTTATATTATGTTATTTTAATAGCTTAAAGTCCTAAAGTATAATATCTATCCGTTTTTTTTATATAACGGATTATAAAAAAAATATATAAATAATTTTTATTTTGCAAAGATTTGTATATTTTTTTACTTTATAGTTCGTTTTTTTAATGAAAACTGTGCTAATTTGTATTGCTTATACTGAGGATTGCTTATACCTACTATTTCACATCCATAAGTTCTAAAATTAATCTAGGACCTTAGCATTTTTAATCGGATATTTCCAGATGTTAATTCCCGGCACCATCTTCATAATATTATGTACTGCGACTACTCATGTCAATAACACTAACCAGCCTAAGTTCAACTGTCTTATCATTTGACTTCTTCCATCCATTCATTTTTACCCATATATTCCAGTCTATAAGTTCCAGGTGTCACATACCGGCTCGATGGTACCATAAAATATTATGGTTGTATTCGATGACAATGCAATAGCATTGTCATCGAATTCAAAACTCAAGAAAAACTAATTATAGCTTTTATTTATAAATAATAGTTAAGTTTAAAAATAATAAGGTAGATATTTAAATAGACAATGTTATATCACAATAACATTTTTGAACGTTGAACTTAGAACAAATTCATTTAATCAATATATCAATCAGAAGTCGTGGTAAGTACCTATAACGTATTAACTTAACTTATATTGAAGAAAATATATATTTATAAGCAAGTGAATAATATTCAATTTATGTAAATAACACATAAAGATATTAGTTCCATTCCCAGATTAGTCGTCGAAAGTACTAAAGGGCTGTAAAACTTGAACCGGTCGTAAACCCTATAATAAGGAACAGTGTTCTACACTTCTGAGTTACGACACTTTACTAAATTAGATTTAGGTTAACTTCCCGTGGCTATGTGCTCACTGTTGATCTTAAAGAGGTAATAAAACAACAAAAGTTTTTATTCAAAACCAACTCTGAAAAAGATAAGAGACATTAAAAAATGTCTGTGGTGGTGCTAATAATAAATTCTGTTTCTTTATTTTAAACTATACCTAATCTTTCCATAAATATTGTAATAAAGAATTTCTTTTTTTTTTAATTTAAATAACATTTATTACTGTTACAGTGTTAGTTTAATACACAAATATAAAACAATTAAAAATATAAAAAGCTTATTCGAAGTGGTGTCCATTGGCTTAAAGTACAGTCCTTTAAACGTTCAGGCCAGTTATCAATTAAGAGCATGCGCTCTTTCCATGGGGCAATTTTTCATTGGCAATCGTATGGTATATTTTAGGGACAGGATTAGTTTAGAGCAAGCTGTACTCTCTAAAACTGACCATAAATCATAATCCAGCAGATTAAGATCGAAACTAAACGACAGCCAGTCTTCAGCTCTGATGAAGTCAGAGACGTTCGCTTCCAACCAAGACTGCGTGGTCCGAGCTTTATGACCCAGCGTCGAGTCTTACTGGAAGGACCATACTTGATTATTGAACATGGTGTTATTAAGGGGCTTAACTACCTTGTCAAGAATCGTATCTTGATAGACTTGTGCCGATGTTTTGATACCTTTTTTAAAAAAATATGGCTCAGTCACTCCTTCATAGCTATAACCCCACCAAACCATCACTGAAGTCGGATATTGTCCACGTTGCAGTCTGTCGACTAACTGGCAAGCTTCCTTAGAGCTTTGAGCATAAATATGGCCATTTTCTTTATTAAGATGTTGCTCAATTGTAATAATTTTCAGCTGTAGGTACCTAATTTTAATGATGAAAGAGGAAGCGCTGGTGATTTGTCTTTGCCGAATCTCGCTTCTAATGAAGGTTTTTGACTTTAAAGTGTTTGCTAAAAATTTTACTAAATAATTGTAGGTATTTGTTTGTAATACATACATCTATAATAACTGAAAAGCCACTTTTCTCGTCCCCGACTGACCTTCCTGAGAAAGCATTTCTAAACCTTCTTCAATTTTTTAAATTTAATTGGTTTTTATTTTTTAATGTTAAATACCAATAGAGGTATACAATGTCCAAGGGGAGGCAGCTGCCCCCCTGCCCCTCCCTCGGTACGCCCATGATACGGTTTGCATATCTGTTTTGGATCACCCCAGTATCGACTTGTTCTACTTAACCAGGTATTTATAATAATATTAATTCATATATACATATTATATATATCACTATTTTCCTAACAAACGACATAACGAACGGACGGCTCGGCCATTTTATCTATTATTTAATACTCCTTGAAGATTAAGAAAGGTTCTGACGGAGACTAAATTTTCAGGAATAAAATAATATATAACATATCGTAAAAAAATAATAACTATTCGTACCCGTATTAACAGTAGGTACCCGTAGGGAAAAAGAAAATCTTGGTTGACAAACTACCTACTTCTTTATAGGTTTTTCATTTTAACTTTTCTTTGTTATTTCTGTATTATTATTATAATTTTTAATACTTTCTTAGTTTACTGGCCAATCGTTTTGGATGAAATGTTTCCATTTTCAGTTGGTTCAGTTTGATTTTTGGAAGTGTTTTTTTTTATTATATAGAAAGGTTAACAAGAGTCGCTGTCGGCGATAAATACAATGTAATGTTATAAATAATTCGGGTCGAATTTCACGTAAATGGTGACAAATATAATAAAACTAATAAATATTTATGTTTTTTTTTTATAAATAAACACGGACATTTGTATTTCAAATAATTGCCGTCTTATATAAATAATTAAGGGCTTTTTATAATACTTATAATTATTGTAAGAATGGCCATTTAACAACATACCTACTTCCTATAGCAATAACATTTACTTCCGTTTTTGTTTTGTTTTACAATCCGGTTTCAAATATTTAATCTTAGACTTGTGATATTGACTACACCTGGGTTCGATCTACCTCTCTGAAGTAAAGTACCAACTTGTTAAACGCCGATGGAGTCGCTGACAACGTTTAGATAATAATCATTATCTTTATTTATAAAGATACGGAACTAAATGTGAGGTTTACATGACATCCAATATGCTACCCTTTTCCGGAAATTAAACTTTACAATAAATTAAAGCCAAATGTTACGGCCTTCACCGTAACATGTAAAACTATAAATAATTAATTAGTGATACATTAGAATACCAAAACGTTTTGTTGAAGTACTGATGTAGAGTATACATAGAGAGTTACTATACTTCTCCTTCCTGTAAATATTATAATGTTTTTAACACGTCAATTACACTCAGTTCAAAGAAAGCGATGACACAGAGTATCGAAAAATAACAATTGCAATGTTTCATATTCTGCCTTTCACATTATATAGATTCATTTCTTTAGGTGCAATTGATATAATTGTATTTTAATACAAAATACAACAAACAAACATAGTCACCTAGCAAGGAATTTTAACTTACCATGAATAATCAAATGAATACCTAAGATATCTTTAAATATTACGAACCATCTGTTAATTCAGTAAAGTTTAGATGAACCAATAAATACGTTTTGTATAATATTTTTAATTACCCAATAGGCATGTGTAAGAATTATCGAAGAGGAAAAACATCAACCTATCATTTTCAATTCCCATGTTTGTATTTAATACATATATTAATATACTCAGTACTTTGTTCTCTTTCTAAATTCTTTATATCTTAGTCTTAGTTTCGTTTATATCTGTAACAGAAAATGTATACCTACATAAATATGAATTTAATATTTTTCAATTCCTTACTTCAAAGCCAACTATTTATTACAACAACTTATTCTTTCTTGGCAAATCAAAACTTTATTTTATTCTCAGGGAAATATCCAATCTTTTGTGTCGTTGACCTAAGTGATAAATTTTCAAGTGCAAAAATATCTTCCTATAAATTGAATGAATTTGAGTGTCGCCAACCTCACATCTTCAAGCGACCCTGGCATCATGCCCTCTTGATAAAACTTTCAATTGTAGATAAGCTTAAAATAATCTTTTGTTAAAATGTACATTTCAAAACGTCAACATAATATTTCTAAGAATATTTTTTCCATAATATAACAAGATAAGTATAAATTATTTTTTATATAATCAAGTATTTTTAAGATTTTAAACAAATAAGGAAAACTTAAACTAAATATTAATATTTTCATATTTTTAGTTGAAAACTTTTTAATGTTTTTATATTTTTTAATAGTTTATATAGATCACGTAGAGACACCCACAAACTAATATGAAAATGTTTGTTTTGGTGTGCTTCACGCGCTATAAATGTTATACGAGATACATCAATTTTCATCCCAGGGGCCTTACCATCAGTTCAGTTTAGGTTCAAAAAGTGAATCGCTTTTTTTCGTACCATCACCTATTACTAGCTGGGTCGAAAATGAATCGCTAAGAATGAACGAAATTGTCGCTGGTCCGCTTTTATTTCAAGTTGTCGTTGACAGCTCGCAGCAAATTAACGTTTACATCGCTTTTTAAGAGCGGTTGTTATGATTATGAATAAGTTTTAATAGTGTTAGCTGAAGGTCAATAGGGAATATACAAACATTTATAATGGCGTGTGTGATGTTTCAAAGGATTGATTTCTGTTTTAAATGTTATAAATATTATTAGCATATTATGTTAAGCATATTATAGGTAGGTATAGTAATTTGATATTGTTGTTAATATATATTTTTTCTCATATAAATCAGAAAAAGATTGAAAATAATGATGAAAAGGAAGTATTAATTAATTGTCTCTAATATGAACCTTAAACTAAAGAGATTTAGAAATAGTGTCAGCTTTATATACATTAAATATAACAATAGATAACCATTGCACTATTTTTATTATTGGAATAACCACAAATCGAATTTAAAAAGTTAGTTGCAACGAGTATAAAGTCCCATTAGTAGGTATACTAAGGAAGGTACTTCATTAATTGAAAAAAATACAGGTATGTATGTATTAAAAACAAAGCTACAATTGTAAGATGGTCACAAAATGTTGTGAAACATTTTCTTCATAGTCATAGTCACAGCTCCAAAAAAAGATCTTCGTTGGTTTATAATTTTATAGTTTATACTTATTTAAAAGAATTTATAGTTTATACTCATACTTATCTTTAAAACTAATATTATAATTATCTTTAAAACTAATAAATAAGGATTAACATCAAGTATTTTCGGTATATAATTCGTAACAATTCTGTTTAGGCTACGATAATAGCAACTTTTATTGAATCGCTAGTTTTGATAGTTACGCGGTTCAGTTTAGGTCGAAAACATAGCTCATGGTACGAATTGAATGAACGAATTAACGTTAGCGGTTTATTTTGGGACTTGTTAAAGTCGCGACCTAAACTGGTCGTCTTATCAGCCTCATGGTACGAAATATCAAAACGATTCAATGTAGGTCGTAAATTGGATCGCAATAAGAGTTCATGGTAGGCCCGCTGGATTCGTATAATAAATATATATAAATTCATAAACGGACTGACAAAAAAACAATTAAATTCTGTGTTCAATTCGCACCTTATTGAAATGTATATTATATGAGTAACTTGCAATGGCTATGCGACCAGAATATATTTATACCGCGACTAGAAAAATTGTAAGATTTTTTAATATTTTTTAGCTAAAGCTATTATTTATATTACATTTTATTTAAGCAATATTCGATTTTTGTTTTCACTTCGAAAGGACTAAAAACCTTAATTTATATAATACTATATATGTATCTCATACGGTTCAATCCTAAATTAAGTTAAATTTAAGTTAATGTATTAACTTGGTTTGACGCATTTTCGTTTTATCGAATTTCAAATCACAGCGATTTTAAAGAAGTTTACATAAAAACCGTTGTATTTGCAACAAAACAATAAAACATTACTGATTACAACGCAATTTTAAATAACAATGGATTTTATAATGTAATTGATATGTTACTTTAAATTTCTGAAAAATGTTATTCTAGAGAAGTTTCGTTATACAGACGTACTATTGTTATCGGTATTGGGTAATTAAGTAATATTTACTTCATTTTCTGAATTGTTTAAACCGTAATTTCCAAATTAATTGTATGATATTCTGTAAGTGATTATGTAAGTAGTGTGTTTGTGATAATCATTCAATATAAATAGGACACTGCGTTAGAACAATGCATCAAATACCAAAGTACATACAACATAATGAAATATAAACTACTCTTCGCAATCTGCTTACAAGTCGTACTTATAAAGGTAATTGTTTATATTAATTATTAATTAAGTATTATATCAGTAAACATTGTTTATGGAAATCCGTTTAACATGTTAAACATAGCATTACCTAAGTATTATTTCACTGTAATTGGTACTCATTATTATATTTATAAATATTTGCAAACTGTGGTATAAAGAAAATGTTTTTGTTTAAGTACATAAATAGCTAATTAATTGTGTTTTCCTTTGTTTACCTAATTAATCGTATTAATATTTGTTTCAGTACACTTCCTCGCAATGTATCGGTAAAATGTTGCCAGAGGCCTTAGTCGCGACTGGCATGGACGGTTTCACCAGCCAGTTGGCAATGCAGAACATGGCGCTACCAGCTCCGAGGTTTAGTGTGTCTTCCGATGGCCTGGTAGTTGAAGGTACAGTCGGTGTGAGCGGTACGTTGCCATTCCTTGGCACGGTGAGTCTCGAAGGCTCATTGCCAGCGGCCGGCCAAGGGACAGTCATGTATAGCGCGGGAGATGGCGCTGTTGGTATTACCTCTGAACGGCCAATCAATAGCATGCCGAATATGTATTCAGTAAGATATTAATGTTCTATTGTTTTATTTTCGTTGAATAAATGTGTACTTCTTATCGTTACTGTTTTGTACAACACAACATTTTTGTAAATTTATTAGGGTTATGAGATGAAAAAGAGTTTTTTGTTCCTTCTATGTATACTTTTATTATAAATATATTTCAATAAGTATATACTTTTAATTTCTAACATAAGTGACGCTTATCTACAAGATATGCGTAATTTTATAAATTGCCTAAGAAATAATAACACTATAATGATTTATAATATTTATTTTATAGTAAATTGATAGAAAATTAAATAACATTGATTTAATAAAATTTGTGACAATAGGGAGCATTAAAATAGTATTTTTCTTATATAAACTATATCAATAGTAATACGTTTAGATAGAATCACAGTCAGGCGTAACAGTGGCCTTCGTTCTGGTAACACCACTGGGGCTCCAGGGACTCTGCTTTAATCCCCATACGAACCAGACGTTCACTAAAATATAGAATATAGAAATTTAAGTACGGCACGGTTTTATTTAAATCTAATATCTTGTTTTACGGCTACACTATCGCAAATATATTAAAAAAAGAGTTATGGACGCAGAGTCGGGCCCCGAGGAACCCCAACAACTGTTGCAGAAACTCAGTTGGTATTTTAATTTACTGCAACTGTTTGAATTTTACTCGATTAAGAGATCAGAATGTCAAGAACACTATTCTTATGAATATAATCGGCGTATTATAAACAACGCTCGAAAATAGAAGGCCCCATGTAAATCGTAGAAGACGCTCGGAGTCCGCCCATCCCCCCGGGGCTCCGCTCCGAAACGCGATACGCGTGGTCGTAACACACCCAGCACTGTACACACACACACTCAGCACTGTACACACACACACACACTCAGCACTGTACAAACACACACACACACACACACTCAGCACTGTACAAACACACACACACACACACACACTCAGCACTGTACAAACACACACACACACACACACACACAGAACACCGTACACACACACACACAACCCGTCTTTTTTTTATATGATCTAGGGCAATGCTTGACTACATTCCACCTGATGGTAAGTGGAATGTAGTCTTAGATGGTAAGGCGCATTGCCCTAACAACCTATTCACTCTTCTCTTAAAAACACCCACATTATATTTGGCCGGAAATACCGACGCAGGCAAATTGTTCCAGTCCTTCGCTGTACGCACTAAAAATGAGGAAGCATAGCGCTTCGTTCGGACAGGTGGAATATCCACAAAAAAAGGATGGATACCTGCCGTGCGTCGGGACGTCCGGTGATGGAAGGGGGACGGAGAAATTAAGTCGTGTAATTCCTGCGCACACTCACCAAAATGTATCCTATAGAATACTGAGACGCTAGCAATTCTGCGTCTTTACAGTAGAAGACGAGGTTCTAACTTATGCACGTCGCTCTGGCGTTCTGCGTTCTGGCGTCAGAGGACGCCAGTGTCAAGAAGTAATAAAACAAAGTCCTCGTGTGGTGGTGTGGTGGTGTGTGTGTGTGTGTGTGTGTCCTCACCGCGCGTGCAGCATGCGTCTCTCGGCCTTTCGCCAGTCGTCGTCTGGCTCGCTCCACAGTCGCTCGGCCAGCGCGGCGGCGCGCGGCCACAGCCGGCCCTCCAGCGACGACGAGTCCGACTGCTCCGACCACAGCGCCGCCTCGCCACCTGACGGGGGGCGACCATTGTTTATTCCATGAACATGTTTTACATTTATTTGGACACGTCAAGATAAACAAATGTTGCAAAAAAAATAGAATAACAATCAAAACACATATATTAATTTTACATTTTGACTGGTAAAAAAAATTAAAGACCGTTCGATTAGATGATCTCATGAGAAGATCCAGACAAAAAAACTCGAGGCCACTCTTTTCAACTGACAATTACAGAATTAAGAGCTGGGTTTATAATAGCTTAGTCCCAGGCCATATTATCGTTTATACAGGGTTACTTGTAATTAATTGGCCGCCTCATGCAGGCAGCCTCTCTACATCAATCCCAAAAACATTTGTTCTACGACTTTTTAAAATTATTAGTTAGTCTGGTTTTATTTGAAACTTGAATTCTTAAGCGTGGAAAACTTTTTCATCCCTCGTCTCACCTAGAACCTGGTCCGAGTATTTGCCGGCCATTTTCTTCGGACTGTTGTCGTAGACCTTCTGCCATCCGATGTAAGGAGAACACCAGTTATTACCTGATGGTGTTTTGTTAGATTAGTCGTATGTCGTGGGATAAATCTTGGCTGAGTATATTTCATTTATCTGTCGCGTTTTTATTTAATCGTGACCCGCACCGCTTCCGACCCAGGAGCCGAATCCGCAGTCCAAGTAGAGCGCGTCGTAGTTGGACATGATGAGTCGATAACCCTTCTCCAGGAGACCCTTGATCTGTGGATCCCCTCCCGTCGTCCACACCTGGAGACGTTTACATAATATTATCAATAATTGTTATAAATGATTCGATGTTGTTTTACACAATATCTGACGTCGCATCCGATGGGCACATCTAAACTAAATTTAAACCATTAAACTTATGGACAAACAGGAAAGAACACTTACTTGAATAATATATTCATCTTTGTTAAGAAATTTCTCTACGTGGCTGTAGTCGGTCAGCGTGCTAGTCCATAGAATTAGCGGAAGCCTTTTTCCAAAAGACTGTAGACAAAAACAATTTTATTTAGAAAATACATTTAATATTTAAATAGTATGGAATGAAAATTTGATCAACACGGACGGAACACGCGGGCTCCGTAACTCCGTGTCCGTCAGCTGCCAGCAGAGCCACCGGGTCGTCACCAATCGTTATGAAGTTAGCAGTCTATATCATTCTTAATCTAAATGGTGATCTCGGTCACCTTATAAACTCTATCCTGCGCCTTGCTCTGGAAGTAGTTCCACAGCTGCAGGTAGCTGGTCTTGGTCAGGCCCCACTGGTTCTGTTCCATGAACGTCTGCACCTGACGGGAAGAGTTCCAGCAGCGCTCAGACACCTCGTCACCGCCCATGTGGAACAGGTCCGTCGGAAATACGTCTGCCAACAGACAGATACAGATGAAGAACATCACCGACTAATAGTAGGAGTGTCGGAAAACATCTGACGAATGGAAAGGCGAATGAGAAATGATTGGAACAGGGAAGGCCGATGTAATAAAGACCAAAAAATAATGAAAAGAGGTACATAGAAGTAAAAAGCGTAGGCCGATGACTACAGTGACTTTAACTTTTAAATATACTTATACAGAATGAAATAATTCATAATAACTACTTCTAACTGATTTATAAAAGTGGAAATGAGTACGCAGAGGGCCCGATAATAATAAAATATTACTGACATAAAGAACATTTTTCTTCTAAATCTTACCCCACTTATTGTTGTTTGTTTTTTGAGCGCCAAAAAATAAATTGCGTTTTTTGTAAAAATCATTCAACCTTTAAAAAATACATTTACGTATAGTGAAATGAGTACTTCAAGGATTTCAAAGACAATATGATGGAATATGATGGATGATTCAGTATTAGAAACACTAAAACATTTTGCACACACAGATGCTGAATATTTGAATATTATAAGAATAGCAGCAATTCTATCATAACACTATTAGTTTAATTCTCACCCGCCATATCCTTGTAGATGTCTTCTAAGACGTCGTAGACCTCGTCCTTGGTGGGGTTGAGCTGCCCGCACGGCGGCTCCACGCAGTACGACCTCCAGGGTTGCGCCTGCACTCATATGAAAGACCACATACACCAGCATACTCAAACATATCATCAATATTTCTGAATAATAATTTGAAACCATTAGTAATTATCTAAATCACTCAACTCGTGTAGTTCTCTCTAACTCGTTTCAACATTGAGTCGTGAAAATGAGGACACAGTGTTTCTTTCGTTTCTTTTTTAAATGGTCAATATGTAAGTATGTATGAAAATGTAAAACATACACTGTATATAATGTATACACTGTTATAATATTAAAACATGTATAGGATATAATATGTAGGTGCGACGACTACAGAAGATTTAATAATAAAATAGTAACCTTAAAGCACACGGTAAGATCGGTGTCCTGCCAGCCCTCCCCGACGTGCGCGGGCGCGTCGAACTCGGGCAGCACGCGCACGCCGCGCTCCAGACCGAACTGCACCACCTCGCGCATCATGGCCTCCGAGTACACCTGACACGGACAGACTTACACTCGGCCTCGGATTAAACCTCCCCTACATTATATATCGCCCTAAGTCGAAAGTTTATTTACGATTATCTGATCCCCCCCCTCTCCATATCCAATCCGAGCTCCAGTCGTTTATTACCTCCCCCACTACCCCCCACCCCCCGTACATATACTCTCGAGACCGAGCAGCGCTCTGGAAGTGACATCTCCTCCCCTCTCTTTTTGACTTCGTTATTCAAATCGAAGCCGTTGGACTAGTGTATTTTATGATATTATTTATGGACGAGTACTCTCATAAAATAATATTAATAAATATGTGTATGCTGTAAAAGAATTTGTAAGTAGGTATTTTATTTATTTTCAGTACATTGTGAGAGTTATTTTACGACTACACTCGACAGACATAAATTTACTGAATATTTTAAATATTTTTAGCTGAAAATAATATAGATATATTAATTTCTTAGTAAGAGATATAATAATATCAATCGCATGCATGGAATAATGTTTAATTATAAAGAATTGTAAAAGAGTTGGTTTTAAAAAGTTTCTCGCACGTTTCAACGCGACTTACCTTGGTGGGACTGTACGCTCCATACTTGGTGAGGTCGGGCCGTCTCTTGGACATGAAGGGGAAGCTTTGACTGTCAGTAATGTGCCAGTGGAAGGTGTTCAACTTCACCGTCGCCATGGCCTCTGTTAGACGAAACATTTTATTACTTTTATTACTAAAAATAAAACTTATTTAATATTATTATCCGACACTCATCAGTAGCTAGTGAGATCTTTTTAAAGATAATTTCCTTCTGTGTCTACATTTATATACTAATTTTGTTTCGGGTACATGAAATTAATAAATAAATTAATAAACTAATTAGCTCAAAAAATTATAAAACCCGAAAATCATAAGCAAATATATATTATTTTTTTATAAAAAAAATGTTTTTCTTGTTACGAATTTAGCAATTATTTGTTACCAATTGTTTCCTTAATGGACTCGATAGAGAAGTAGTTCCTGGCTGTATCGAGAAGTATGCCTCTGTACGGGTAAACAGGTTTGTCGTCAATTGTCGCGTCTCGTACTATCTGCAAAATAAATTAACTTCTAGTAATTACATAGTATATTTCAAATAATTTAATAAGCTCCATCACGCTGGACCCCGACTTAAAAAAATCCTTACTTTTTTTCGCTCATATTTAACTACAAACGATACAAATGATTGTAGTAAATTAGATTTTTTTGTGGTACTAAATAACAGCCCCCGATATTACTGAGGTTCACTTTAAATGAGGAGGAATGCAACCGTTGTAAAAACTTTTTATCTATTTTGTCTTTTTTCATAAACTGGGCCCCCAACTATCTGCGGGCAGTCAGCGGCAAGCCGTCGCTTCGGATCCCGCTACCCTCCACCACCACTAGACGCCCGACAAAACAAACACCAACTCGACGTCAAACCGGTTCGACAACGCACCGCAGCTGTTTAGAACCATTTCCCATAAACGGCTTCATTGAGCAACGTGTCGGTTAAAAATATCGGAAAAACATATTTATAAGCATATTATTGCAAGCAATATAAAACCAACAAAAAAATCAGTCCATCTTTAAAAAACATTTTGATTATCTGAATCATTAATTGGTAGGTACCTACCTAACTATAAAACGAAACGAAAACGAAATAAGAAGACATATTTAGATAATAAATGTCCTAATATATTTAGATCTTTATTAAGTTTACCTAATTAGTATTCACCTTGTGGTATCAGAATTAAACCCTTTGAGATATTTAGTCGATTTATAAAAATCTATTACTTGTATAACTATGTATAAGGGCATTTTTATATTTTTGAATGTTGTATCTATAAATATATAAAAAAAATTAAGAGTAATACGCTATAACACACAAACAAAAAATTTTTGAAAATAAACTTACACCACGTCCGAAATCGCTTCATCAGCGCGTTTTTAGCATGTTTGTTGTGAAAAAGTATATTTTTTATAAGGAATACCTACATATTTTCTTTTTGAAGTGAAACTTCTTTATCGGGGTTGGAAAAAAATTTAGTGTAACATTTTATCGTTACGTGTGACATTTTTCCGTTACGCGCCAGCTTTTTTCGTATAGCTTCATCTCTTTTACACCATGATGCTATGGAAATACTAAATAATCAAAATGACAAGTATGTGGATTACAAAACACAATTTACATTAACCAAAAATAAAATTATCGGATTAGAGTTTTATAATTATATAATGAATTGTAATTACATACTGGACAATACGATTTTATGGACTTGCTATTGAAACTAATAAATAAATTCAAGATTATAACATGAAGAAGAAGTTATGAAATATAATTTATAATATTTTTAAAATACATTGATTGTCTGAAATAGAAGAAGTAAGAATGAAAAGAAATACGAGTTTTGGCTGAGAAATGGAGCATTGGGGTCTTGATCTTTACAAGGTCTATTTTGCTATACCTAGACGAACAACAACTCGAAACAGCAGAAACCATGATGAAGAATAATTTTATTTGTGATATAGTGACGATCCAACATGTTAAGAAGCCTAAAGTTATTATTTTTAAAGTGGATTGTATACATTTGTCTGTTTTTATAGTACATATGTGTTTCTTCTATGAGAATATTATACGTCAGAAACAGTCGATTCACCTCTTACGTTTTAATTGCGAGTAATTAATATTAATGAAAATTATGACGTTTTTCTGTTACGCGCCATCTTTATTTCTAAGTCACATTTAAAAGAAAATGTGAATTATATTTACATGTCATAAAGAAGTTTCACTTCTTACATGTGTACACTAATACACACACACATATTTTTTTTTAATAAAATTATATTGTAAAGAAGGTAGGAAATAAAACCTTATAGCAAAATTCAAATGTTTTTATTCATGAAAGACGGTATGTATATATAAAGCGAGTGTTAGCTTACATACACTCGAAACAAATGCTTCCACAAAATTAAATAAACATTCAAGTGTTTTGTTTTCTTGTTATTCAGATAGCTAATCTCAATAGCTCCTAGGAATTGGATTTCAAGAGTGTCTTTAAACATAAACAAAATTGTTATTGATATAAGTGTCTAGTTTCAAGTGACGTAACGTACGTAATCGAATGCGAACGAACCGTGGTGTATTATTTTTAGAGTGAATTGACCTGGAAGAGCTAGACGCCCGACAAAACAAACACCAACTCGACGTCAAACCGGTTCGACAACGCACCGCAGCTGTTTAGAATCATTTCCCATAAACGGCTTCATTGAGCAACGTGTCGGTTAAAAATCTATTCATTGATTGACTGATTGATTAAAGGAAAATAATACTCACCAGTAGATGGTTTCTGAGGTCATCGTATACGATAAGTTGCGACAATGTTTCTAGGCCGTTTCGAATGCCGAAGAAATTGTTACCGAAAATGGTAGCGTTAATTCGTTCGTTGGTTTCCGCTGAAACTCTAATGCCATAACTTTCATCATTGGTGAGAGAAATATCTAGAAAACATTAAAAAAATACTTAAGCGTCCTAAAATTATACAAATTAAAAAATGGATGCGAGATTTTTTTTTATTTATTTTTTTTCTTGTCTATACTGTTAGCCTTGTTAGCTATTACAGCGTCACCAGGGGAGCGGGTGGGTCTGGAGACCCACCCTTAACAAGGGGGGGCCAGATGGGCCCCCATGGGGAACGACGTCCCAATAGCGTCTCAGATTGAGACACGGACCTCGGCTCGGGGCGTCGTTAGTCAGGAAGGAAGCTAAGGAAATTTGGACACTAGCGTCCTCCGACGGCAGAACACCGGAGCAACGGAGCTCTTACTCAGTTGGGACCTCGTCTATACCGGTACAGACGGTGTGTATCTGTGTGTTGTGTGGTGTCACTTATGCCTACGCGTACACGTAATTACCTACTGTGAACGCGTCGTCGGGGTCAACGAGTACCGACTTGGGTCTTCTTTTTCTGACTAAAGTAGTCTTACGTGGTCTATACTCTGCGGCGTCAGCCACCAGTGGGTTCGGGTGTCGCTCAGCACGTTCAAAGTACTTTTGGGAAAGCCCCTTGAAGTACTGAGCGATGGTCGGAAGGTCTAAGTCTCTATGGAGATCGATGTTGCGTACGAACCACGGCGCCCCGGTTGCAATCCGTGTAAACCTGTTCTGAATCACCTGAAGGGGTTTCAGATTAGCGTGCGCAAAAGCGGGACTCGCATAAGACATGACGGAACGTATGCAAGCTTTGTAAAGTGTCACCTTATTGCGAAGGGACATTTTACTCCGCTTGCCTAACAGCGGATATAAACGACCTAATATGTAGGCCACTCTGCTACGAACGGTCCTAATATGCGCAGTGAAAACTAACTTTCTATCTAACGTTACTCCTAGGTATTTTGCCTCGTTTTTCCAAGGTATCGGTTTATCAAAGAGTTTGATTCGCGGGAGGATCCTTGGGGGGCCCCGTTCGAAGAGCACCGAAACGCTCTTCTCAGGGTTTACCTCGATCCGCCATTTCCGCAGCCAACTCTCGAGGGTGTCGACTGCGGATTGGAGACGTTGGTATATCTCCCAGTGATCCTTAGAGGACGTGTAAAGCGCGGTATCGTCCGCGTACATGGCAAGGTGCACTTTAGATCGCGGTCTAGGAATATCGCTAGCGTAGATGGAATAGAGGATGGGCGAGAGAACTGAACCCTGGGGAACACCCGCCCTGATGGGGCGGGGGGTTGACAAGACGCCTTCCACTCTGTAGCGAAAGGAGCGATTCGTCAGGTAGTCCCGTATGATGAGTACGAGTCTGTCCGACACCTTGAACTGGTATAGCTTGTACACCAGTCCATTGTGCCAGACCCTGTCGAACATCTTAGCTACATCGAGGAAGAGCTCTCCTGTCCTATGCTTCTTGGCCCTCACAGTGGCCCCTATCAGTATGTGCTCCGTGAGGCGTTGCACCTGATGGGAACATGAATGGTTGGCTCTAAAGCCGAACTGCTCATTTGGAATGATTTTGAGTCTCTCGACTTCCGATCTAAGTCTACAGAGGATGATTCTCTCATATACTTTCCCTAAGGAACTAAGAAGACTAATGGGACGGTAACTACTAGGCAGATGCCGGGGTTTGCCCGGCTTATGGAACCCTATCACTATGGCCTCTTTCCACTGGGTCGGAAACGAGGATGCGAGATCCGAGTTTCTTTACTAGACATTTTGTTAGGAAACCTGCTTTTTACAAGTACCAAGTACAAATTCATGTATACATATTATTTTTTACAAAAGTATACTTATACTATTTTTTTTTTATAATTTACCTTTAACATCAGGGTTTTCATTGACTAGATACACGTAGACCGCTTTTCCAGTTGGTTTTGGGGTTATACCACGAGGTACAACGTTGGACACTAATTTCTTAAAGCGCTAAAATACAAAAACTACTTCAAGTACTTAATATAATAAGGAAGAATTATTATGCAATACTATTATAATTTATAAGCCAATTATAATTTAAATCTCGCTTTCTGATTATACCTTTCCAGCTTCACTCATCAGGTCATTTGACTTTCCACGTTTTTCAATCTGGATTTCAATATTATTTATATTGATTTTGGACAGGAATCTCCCTAAGTTCGTATATCCAGTTGGTCTTGGCCACAAAAGACCTATAAAAATCAGTGATTTCCTGTTATCAGTGTGAATAAAATAAGAGGAGTAGAAATAATATGATAAAAAAAATATTTACAGGTCAAGTATTTTCTTTTGATTATAATATTTATTATATTGGTATATCAAAGGAGAAAGAAAAAGAAGAGAAGAAAGTTGGGAAAATTCTAGAATGTACATTTCCTCACGGCATTAATTTACCGACCAACTAACAATATTTACTACTCAAATACTACATCATGCCGGATTTCGAAGTCACTCATTAACACCTCTAGATCAATTGATAGTCAGATTTCAGTAAGTTTCTACAGTACGTTCAAAGGAACAGTATATTAATGTTAACGTCTTTCTAATGCTCCACTCACCATATTCATTGCAAAACATCTTGCAGGCCTCCAGGGACAGCGCGGGCTCGGCATCCCCAGGCTCATTTTTCATCTTCGAACACTTACCATCGTCACAGGTCCACTTCCAAGGAGGCTGTTCTTCTGCGCTTACACTATGGAAGGATTTGAATAGATTTCCAAAAACACATCTTCACGATTTTTGCGTAAACGTATAGATTGCTTAATAATTTAATTTATTGTGTTAATTTTATACTAAACATAAGTTCAAATATTAAATACTAGAAGTTCTACATCTACACGTTATGCGTCTGCCATAACCACTCTACCAACGGGGCGGTAAGTAGCATAAGTCATACACTTAAGTAAATATTTTATTTTAATCTTGATTACTTACCACAATATCGCTAACAGGAAATATATTATATTAAAATATACTATTTGGCGCCACATTTTGTGTCTGCAACAAAAAACTTTTTTAAGAAGAAGATAAAAAGGTTGTACCTAAATCCTCGGTGTTCTGGTCAAGGACCCTGAGCACGTGTCATTCATGCCAGATTTATTTGTTCATTTAATAACAAAAATACCTATATTATAGTTTTTTTAAAGCTGGATAAAGCGTTTAATTAGGTATTTACAAAATAAACATTTGTTATGAAACTCAGTAAAGAACAGGAAAATATTATAGGTCGCATCAAAATCTGTTTATTTTTATCAATATTACTATTTTATTTAAATTTTTTTAATCCTGAGAGAAATTTTACCTACGTGATAAGTTTTAGATATACATTAATTAAAAATAAATATATAATAAAAGCAAAACATTAAATTTCTCTTACACTGTATCTCGAAAATCGACCCTAAATATATTTATTATCTTCATATATTTTTTAATTAATTCTATGATATCAAACCACTGGACGAGAGACAAGGAAATAACCACTTCGTAGATCGGACAAACACACACACATACACACACACAACTAATTATTTTATATATATGATACTAACGTAATATTTTTATATTTTTTTAATTTTGTCACGACATGGTTTAAAATATTGCGCATCTTATGGAGCCTATCTAAAGGTATTAGAAAAAAAGCATATTATTACTTACTTTTTATTCTCTGTTTTATACTTTATTACGGCAAATAAATTAAATAACACTCTCCGACGAAACTTAATGGAATCATGGCTTCATTCGTTGAGGAGTTTTCCTTATAACGAAATCATGTAAGGTAACAAAACAATATAAGTAGGTACCCTGACCGAATTAGGTTCACTTTAATTAAACCCTTTAGTTACAGATATATATTATAACGAGTTAAATTGTAATATTAATTATTTTTGTCGAAAACGATATTAAAATCAGCATTGACTATATATATTTAAGAAAAGTTTGAACTCAACTATTTACTTAAACTACTAGATATTAACAAATAAGAAGAAAAACTAATGGAATTTAGAAAAACTTTGCTAACGTACACAGTTTGACCCACTAGAAATAAGGCAATTATTACAATAGTAAACCTTAACTAGAATGTAAATCCGAACGAAGCCTTAAAATAGGTAATCTAAAATCTTCTACCCATCTAGGTCATAACTCTAATACTAAATATACACATATATTTTTACATATTATCTACATCGATAACGATTATAAGGATATATCCTAATAATCGTTATCGATGTAGATAAAAGTACTACACGGTTGTGTCGTGTGTAGAGTGTCGTCAGAGATAGAATTACAATATTAACCGGAGAGGAAAATCATTTTAATAATCTGTTAATAAACGTTAACATACTACCGCGTTGATCATTAATAATAAAGGATATTTATTTAATATTACCCTAAAAAGATTAACAAAAACGATAAACATGAAAATGCAAAGTTTTGGCTCTTATTTTTGTTTACACCTAAAAAAATGAAGCAACAAAGGTTTATCGAACTAATACCAAATAATTTTAAAATGACCAGAATTTTAATTCTGAATACTTGTTTAATCTGATTATTTTTATATTCTGAATAATGTTTTACTAAACAAAATAATTCCAAATCACAACAACAAAGAAATTAAATTTACAAATAATACAGATACTAATAGTAAATAACTATATATTTAATAATATATAGTAAATAACTTTATATACAAAAACAATGATTTTATGTAAGAAATGGCACTTTACCGTTTACACAGATCATTCTTTAGAAGCGAAGACTTTGAAATCAAATTAGCAAACTTACCTCCAATAGTCGTCAACGTCCAATCTGTCTTACGATTCGCGAGCAAGTGACAAAATTAAAAAGTTTTAATGTTGTGTTTCAGTGTTCAGTGTTAAATTAACACTGAACACTGAAACACAACATTAAAATTTGTAATGTTGTGATTCAGTGTAATAAATAGTGTTGCCAACACCTGAAAATTTTTCCCCCTAAATACAATCTCAAAATCCCCTAAAAACCCCCTAAACTATAAATTTAACAAAAAAATATAAGGATTCTTTACTATCATTGAAACTTGACATATTAACCTTAACTTGTAACATTCTTCTTGAAATTAACATGATGTTTTTGAAAATTTAATTTTAATTTAAACTTACTAGTCAAATGTCAATAAACAAAATACGTGTCAGCAGTTACAATCTTGTTTGAAAACTATACCGATTATACCGTTTTTTTTAAATATTTATCAAAATTAAAAACCCCTAAACATTTCCCCCTAAAAAAACCCCGGAACGTTTAATTTCCCCCTAAATTTAGGGGGAAAACCCCTAAGTTGGCTACACAATAAAAACTAAACAAACAATATTTCGCGACAAGAAAATATAACTAGTTTTGAAAACAAGTTTTTTTTTATTAACAATTGTATCTGTTTATTACTTGTATGTGGTCTCCAAAATTGAAGAAAGCACGGATCTTTATCTAATACCTAACAAATTCTAAGGTGCAATCTTATCTCTAAAAATTCTCTGATTGTCTCCCTGATTGTCACTTGTCACGAAAGAGAAAGTTGACAATTGACATATAATATCTCAGAAATCTCAAATCAATACGAAAGAAAACAATGAAAATACCAAACATTTTAATTATAACATAAAATTTTACTTACTTTATTTACACTGTAACTAGTCACTTAAATATGGATCCAATATTGTTTGCGTATGTATTGTGTGTAAATATTTACGAATTGTGTTTTATTATCAAACAATTGTTTTTTTTTTTTTTTTTTTTTATGTCTGTCTATGCTGTTAGTCCTGTTGGCTATTACAGCGTCACCGGGGGAGCGGGTGGGTCAGGAGACCCGCCCTTACAAGGGAAGGCCAGATGGGCCTCCATGGGGAACGACGTCTCAGATTGAGACAAGTATCTCGGCTCGGGGCGTCATTAGTCAGGAGGGAAGCTAAGGAAATTTGGACACTAGCGTCCTCCGACGGCAGAACGCCGGAGCAACGGAGCGCTTACTCAATTGGGACCTAGTCTATACCGGTATAGACGGTGTGTGTCTGTGTGTTGTGTGATGTCGCTTATGCCTGCGCGTACACGTTATTACCTACTGTGAACGCCTCGTCGGGGTCAACGAATACCGACTTGGGTCTTCTTTTTCTGACTAAAGTAGTCTTACGTGGTCTATACTCTGCGGCGTCAGCCACCAGTGGGTTCGGGTGTCGCTCAACACGTTCAAAGTACTTTTGGGAAAGCCCCTTGAAGTACTGAGCGATGGTCGGAAGGTCTAAGTCTCTATGGAGATCGATGTTGCGTACGAACCACGGCTCCCCGGTTGCAATCCGTGTAAACCTGTTCTGAATCACCTGAAGGGGTTTCAGATTAGCGTGCGCAAAAGCGGGACTCGCATAGGACATGACGGAACGTATGCAAGCTTTGTAAAGTGTCACCTTATTGCGAAGGGACATTTTACTCCGCTTGCCCAGCAGCGGATATAAACGACCTAATATGTAGGCCGCTCTGCTACGAACGGTCCTAATATGCGCAGTGAAAACTAACTTTCTATCTAACGTTACTCCTAGGTATTTTGCCTCGTCTTTCCAAGGTATCGGTTTATCAAAGAGTTTGATCCGCGGGAGGATCCTTGGGGGGCCCCGTTCAAAGAGCACCGAAACGCTCTTCTCAGGGTTTGGTTTACCTCGATCCGCCATTTCCGCAGCCAACTCTCGGGGGAGTCGACTGCGGATTGGAGACGTTGGTATATCTCCCAGTGATCCTTAGAGGACGTGTAAAGCGCGGTATCGTTCGCGTACATGGCAAGGTGCACTTTAGATCACCGTCTAGGAATATCGCTAGGGTAGATGGAGTAGAGGATGGGCGAGAGAACTGAACCCTGGGGGACACCCGCCCTGATGGGGCGGGGCATTGACAAAACGCCTTCCACTCTGTAGCGAAAGGAGCGATTCGACAGGTAATCCCATATGATGAGTACGAGTCTGTCGGACACCTTGAACTGGTATAACTTGTACACCAGTCCATTGTGCCAGACCCTGTAAAAAGGGTCTCAGTGAAAATCAAGGGTCTGGACGACTCTGCCACGATGGAGAAGATCGCGGCGGCGATTTGCCGCGTCACAAACTGTCCCAGCGAGTCTCTTCGTGTCGGTGAGATTCGTTGGGGCTCTGGGGCCATGGGGAGTACAATTACCCGGTGTCCCGTTGACACGGCCAAGGCCCTGCTGGCTGCGGGCCGCCTGCTTGTGGGTTGGAGCTCCGCCGGGGTCGAGCTCTTGGAAGAGCGCCCTATACGGTGCTTCCGGTGTCAGGAACCGGGGCACACACGAGCGCTCTGCCCTACGGCGACCGATCGCAGCGCCGTTTGCTTCGGTGTGG
Organism: Napeogenes inachia; assembly: GCA_959347355.1. Lineage (NCBI taxonomy): Eukaryota > Metazoa > Arthropoda > Insecta > Lepidoptera > Nymphalidae > Napeogenes > Napeogenes inachia. The sequence goes on along the minus strand of OY365795.1, from coordinate 1,653,647 downwards.
CGTTGCAGGTCATGTACGTGCCAAGTGCACTGGAGTTTTCTGTCTGGTCTGGACTGGAGTCTGTTCCGACCTGGGCCTCGCAGTGGGCCATGAATTGGGAAGTGGCGCCTGCAAAGCTCCCCGAACAAGAGGAAAGACAGCTGGTCCTTCGCCAGCTGCCCGAAGCGTAGTGCGGGATCAACCGCCTGTAGAAGCCATGTCACAATGATCAGACAAAGACATGGCTTCCTACAGGCGAACCTGAATCACTGCGCGGGGGCACAGGATCTTTTCCTGCAATCCCTTGCGCAGTGGGAGGTGGATGTCGCGGTTGCGTGCGAGCCATATTTTGTCCCCACCCAGCCTCACCCACGCTGGATTGGGGATTTAGATGGCTCGGTTGCGGTCGTAGCCGGGATGGCAGTTGGCCCGCCCCTATCAACCGTGGAGAGGGGAGCGGGGTACGTCGTTGCCGTCTGGGGGGAGTACACCGTAGTCGGCGTGTATTTCTCCCCCAACCGTCCCCTGGCGGAGTTTGAGGTGTTCCTCGACTCCGTCAGGGCCGCCGTGGCTCGCAGGTCATCGGGGTCCGTCGTGGTTCTTGGCGACTTCAATGCAAAATCCCGGGCCTGGGGCAACGCCAAAACAGACGTCCGGGGAGAGGCGGTCGAGTTATGGGGCCTACTGTCTGGGTTGTCTCTGCTCAACAGGGGGACGGCCCACACCTGCGTACGGCACAATGGGGGGTCGGTGGTGGACCTCTCGTTTGCCACCCCAGCTGTCGCACGCAGGGTGTCCGGATGGAGAGGACGGGGTGGAGACTCTCTCGGACTACCTTTATGTCTGGTTTGAGGTCTCCTCCCTTCCTGGCATTGGTGCTGTGGCCTCCAGAGGTCCCAGCACCTTCCCCAGGTGGAATGTAAGCCGGATTGACGCCGAGCTGGCGGAGGAGGCGGCCATTGTGCAAAAATGGTCCACCTCTGGGACAGCTGTGGGAGCCAACGTCGATGTAGACGATTTGGCCGGTCGCATGCGCACAGCCCTAACCAGGGTGTGCAATGCGGCCATGCCGAAGGCTGGTAGATGTTCTCGGCGCCGCGCGGTGTATTGGTGGTCACCGGAGATCGCGGCTCTCCGGTCGACGGCCAACAGAGCCCGGCGGCTGTACACCCGTTGCCGTAGACGCAACGGGAGCGATCCGGGCTTGGAGGAAGATCTGCGAGGCCTATATAAGACCGCAAAGAAGGCCCTACAGCTCGCCATTAGTCAGGCGAAATCTGCGGCCAGGGAAGAAATCCTGGCTGGGCTGGACGTAGATCCTTGGGGGCGTCCCTATTGCGCAGCGCGAAATAAGCTTGCACACCTGGGGCGCCCCGCTCACGGAGACCCTCGCGCCAGATCTGGTGGAGAGGGTGGTCGGAGAGTTATTTCCCGACCAGCCAGGCCACTCACCTCCCATAATGGCGCCCCCTCTCCAGCTGCTGAATGAGGAAGTACCACCTCCAGTCACGGAGGGGGAGATGAAGATAGCCCTGGAACGTCTTCGCGGTAGGAAGACGGTACCGGGTCCCGATGGCGTCCCAGGGCGAGTGCTTGCGCTCGCCCTCAAGCACCTGGGCGGCAGGCTTCGGGAACTCTTCGACGCGTGCATAGCCGGCGGAGAGTTTCCGAAGCCATGGAAAGTGGGTCGTCTGTGCGTTTTGCCTAAGGGGGGAGATCCCGAATCCCCTTCGGCGTACAGACCCATTATACTGCTGGATGAGACGGGCAAATTACTGGAAAAAATCCTCGCTGCCCGTCTCGTCCAACACCTGGAGGAGGTGGGGCCACCGCTTTCGGAGGCCCAATACGGTTTCCGGTCGGGGCAGTCGACAATCGACGCTTTGACCGCCCTGAAGGATATCACAAAAGGAGCCGTGAGGGATGGGGAGGTTGTCCTGGGGGTGTCGCTAGACATAGCAAACGCCTTCCCTTTGAGACAGTCGCGGAGGCACTCCGATATCATGGGGTTCCTCCGTACCTCAGAAGGCTGCTGAAGGCGTACCTTCAGGGCCGGGCAGTAGTGTGGGAGGACGGTGACGGGCGACTGCACGAGCGGCGCATGAGGTGCGGTGTTCCACAGGGATCGGTTCTGGGTCTGATCCTGCTACGCAGACGACACCCTCGTCTACGCCCGGGGCAGCTTGTACGCGGAGGCGGCGTAATTGGCCACCACCGTTACGAACTTGGTGGTCAAAAGAATTGCGTCGCTGGGTTTGAAGGTCTCCGCGTCGAAAACGGAGGCCCTCTCTCTTAGTTCCTTAGGGAAAGTATATGAGAGAATCATCCTCTGTAGACTTAGATCGGAAGTCGAGAGAGCAGTTCGGCTTTAGAGCTAACCATTCATGTTCCCATCAGGTACAACGCCTCACGGAGCACATACTGATAGGGGCCACTGTGAGGGCCAAGAAGCATAGGACAGGAGAGCTCTTCCTCGATGTAGCTAAGACGTTCGACAGGGTCTGGCACAATGAACTGGTATAACTTATACTGGAACTGCTCATTTGGGATGATTTTGAGTCTCTCGACTTCCGATCTAAGCCTACAGAGGATGATTCTCTCATATACTATCCCTAAGGAACTAAGAGGGAGGGCCTCCGTTTTCGACGCGGAGACCTTCAAACCCAGCGACGCAATTCTTTTGACCACCAAGTTCGTAACGGTGGTGGCCAATTGCGCCGCCTCCGCGTACAAGCTGCCCCGGGCGTAGACGAGGGTGTCGTCTGCGTAGCAGGATCAGACCCAGAACCGACCCCTGTGGAACACCGCACCTCATGCGCCGCTCGTGCAGTCGCCCGTCACCGTCCTCCCACACTACTGCCCGGCCCTGAAGGTACGCCTTCAGCAGCCTTCTGAGGTACGGAGGAACCCCATGATATCGGAGTGCCTCCGCGACTGTCTCAAAGGGAAGGCGTTTGCTATGTCTAGCGACACCCCCAGGACAACCTCCCCATCCCTCACGGCTCCTTTTGTGATATCCTTCAGGGCGGTCAAAGCGTCGATTGTCGACCGCCCCGACCGGAAACCGTATTGGGCCTCCGAAAGCGGTGGCCCCACCTCCTCCAGGTGTTGGACGAGACGGGCAGCGAGGATTTTTTCCAGTAATTTGCCCGTCTCATCCAGCAGTATAATGGGTCTGTACGCCGAAGGGGATTCGGGATCTCCCCCCTTAGGCAAAACGCACAGACGACCCACTTTCCATGGCTTCGGAAACTCTCCGCCGGCTATGCACGCGTCGAAGAGTTCCCGAAGCCTGCCGCCCAGGTGCTTGAGGGCGAGCGCAAGCACTCGCCCTGGGACGCCATCGGGACCCGGTACCGTCTTCCTACCGCGAAGACGTTCCAGGGCTATCTTCATCTCCCCCTCCGTGACTGGAGGTGGTACTTCCTCATTCAGCAGCTGGAGAGGGGGCGCCATTATGGGAGGTGAGTGGCCTGGCTGGTCGGGAAATAACTCTCCGACCACCCTCTCCACCAGATCTGGCGCGAGGGTCTCCGTGAGCGGGGCGCCCCAGGTGTGCAGCTTATTTCGCGCTGCGCAATAGGGACGCCCCCAAGGATCTACGTCCAGCCCAGCCAGGATTTCTTCCCTGGCCGCAGATTTCGCCTGACTAATGGCGAGCTGTAGGGCCTTCTTTACGGTCTTATATAGGCCTCGCAGATCTTCCTCCAAGCCCGGATCGCTCCCGTTGCGTCTACGGCAACGGGTGTACAGCCGCCGGGCTCTGTTGGCCGTCGACCGGAGAGCCGCGATCTCCGGTGACCACCAATACACCGCGCGGCGCCGAGAACATCTACCAGCCTTCGGCATGGCCGCATTGCACACCCTGGTTAGGGCTGTGCGCATGCGACCGGCCAAATCGTCTACATCGACGTTGGCTCCCACAGCTGTCCCAGAGGTGGACCATTTTTGCACAATGGCCGCCTCCTCCGCCAGCTCGGCGTCAATCCGGCTTACATTCCACCTGGGGAAGGTGCTGGGACCTCTGGAGGCCACAGCACCAATGCCAGGAAGGGAGGAGACCTCAAACCGGACATAAAGGTAGTCCGAGAGAGTCTCCACCCCGTCCTCTCCATCCGGACACCCTGCGTGCGACAGCTGGGGTGGCAAACGAGAGGTCCACCACCGACCCCCCATTGTGCCGTACGCAGGTGTGGGCCGTCCCCCTGTTGAGCAGAGACAACCCAGACAGTAGGCCCCATAACTCGACCGCCTCTCCCCGGACGTCTGTTTTGGCGTTGCCCCAGGCCCGGGATTTTGCATTGAAGTCGCCAAGAACCACGACGGACCCCGACGACCTGCGAGCCACGGCGGCCCTGACGGAGTCGAGGAACACCTCAAACTCCGCCAGGGGACGGTTGGGGGAGAAATACACGCCGACTACGGTGTACTCCCCCCAGACGGCAACGACGTACCCCGCTCCCCTCTCCACGGTTGATAGGGGCGGGCCAACTGCCATCCCGGCTACGACCGCAACCGAGCCATCTAAATCCCCAATCCAGCGTGGGTGAGGCTGGGTGGGGACAAAATATGGCTCGCACGCAACCGCGACATCCACCTCCCACTGCGCAAGGGATTGCAGGAAAAGATCCTGTGCCCCCGCGCAGTGATTCAGGTTCGCCTGTAGGAAGCCATGTCTTTGTCTGATCATTGTGACATGGCTTCTACAGGCGGTTGATCCCGCACTACGCTTCGGGCAGCTGGCGAAGGACCAGCTGTCTTTCCTCTTGTTCGGGGAGCTTTGCAGGCGCCACTTCCCAATTCATGGCCCACTGCGAGGCCCAGGTCGGAACAGACTCCAGTCCAGACCAGACAGAAAACTCCAGTGCACTTGGCACGTACATGACCTGCAACGCCACACCGAAGCAAACGGCGCTGCGATCGGTCGCCGTAGGGCAGAGCGCTCGTGTGTGCCCCGGTTCCTGACACCGGAAGCACCGTATAGGGCGCTCTTCCAAGAGCTCGACCCCGGCGGAGCTCCAACCCACAAGCAGGCGGCCCGCAGCCAGCAGGGCCTTGGCCGTGTCAACGGGACACCGGGTAATTGTACTCCCCATGGCCCCAGAGCCCCAACGAATCTCACCGACACGAAGAGACTCGCTGGGACAGTTTGTGACGCGGCAAATCGCCGCCGCGATCTTCTTCATCGTGGCAGAGTCGTCCAGACCCTTGATTTTCACTGAGACCCTTTTTACGGGTCGGACGACATCTGCTACGCCATCAAGTGCTGTGCGCAGAGTTGTGGCAAAACTTTCCGCCTTATCTAGAGCCGCTTTGGGCAGTTCTAGCAACCTGGCACCAGTGGCGCACCGCCGGATCTTTAGCCCGCTTTCAAGTCCTAAAGCACCGAGATCCACCTTCTCCGCTGCACGTTCTAGGACTTGAGCGTAGGTGACGCCTTTTTCAGCCACCTCAGTGTTCAGTGTTATTATCACTGCTGGCGACCGAGGAGATGGCAGCTTAGTCTGGGACCTTTTTCCAGCTTTCTGACCCGTCTTGGCTTTTTTATTTTCACTTCCCTTTTTTGGAAGTCTCACAACTTTAGCAGCACCACTCAACGACTGAGGCATGCCAGGTGGTACAGACTTTTGAAGAGTCTTTTTCTTACCTCTTTTTACAATGGTCGTCCACTCAGAAGACGCACTAGACGGTCCTACATTAGACGGCCGCACCGAAGTCGTTTTGGTCGAAGTATTCACGGGCAGGGAAGGTGCACCCGTGCGCTGATTAGGACGTCCGTCCAGATTCCCTGCCACAGTCATGGCAGCCTCCTTTCTCCTATCTGCAGCGAAAGGCGGACGGAGATTCTTTTCTGGAAGGAAGCGATCTTCGATATTTCGGAAACGGGCGTTCATCATTACGCCCACCGATGAAATCACCGAGCGCCTAAACTCGTCGAAAAACTCTGTATTAAGAGATGGAGTTTCAGCAGCTGCAACGGCTGTTTTAGTTGCAGCCGCCTTCATCTCGGCAAACTCGCGTCTGTGAACTTTGAGTTCTGCTCGTAGGTTTTCTACCTCACGATGGAGACGCGAGTTGTCGGCATTAAGAAGACGAGTCTCCTCGTTTGCAGTGCGTCCTGCCAGAGCCTCGACTGCCTCAAGAAGTTCTCTGGTAGACTCCTTAATAATTCGCCGTATGCCACCCTTGAGGTTCTGAGACTTCCGGCAGGACTCCAGGATAGCTGCAGAGCTGCGTCCCGCGAATGCCCGTAATGCCTCCGCTTCCATCATATCAGGATCGTCCCTGTGCCATGACTCCAGGAACGACTCCTCATCAGAGTCACCTATTAGCACGGGTGGAACGGGCACCTTACGAAAGGCCTGCGATGTAAGATTCCTCTCATATTGGCCCTCCTCGGACTCGTCGTTAAGGGCCCGCTGATCGGCTTTCGCCTGGGCGAGCCCACTACCACGCGTTAAGCTTTTGCGTCCGCGCCGGGCGGTGCTCCATTTCGAGGATGGAACACCAGGCTCCGCCTCACTTCCGGACGCATCGCTAAGAAGTCGAGCGACTTCCGAAAAATGGGGCTTTCTTCTCTCACTCACTTCACCGTCGGACATTACAATCCCGCAAGTACGTGATTTGGTACTTTTAGGAAGTACCGCCTTTCCACAAGTAATTTCAAAATCGAGATTCTCGCCAGTGTCATTTGCAGAAGACCCGACCAACGGCGTCGGATCATTTGCAACCAAATCGTCAGCATCCAAATTGTACAGAAAATCGGAGTCATAATGGATAGCAAGGTCGTCGTGTTGGCCCTGAGAAGGGCCCTTTGGTTGGTCCTGAGAAGAACCTTTTGGTTGGCCCTGAGAAGGGCCCTTTGGTTGGTCCTGAGAAGGACCTTTTGGTTGGCCCTGAGAAGGGCCTTTTGGTTGGCCCTGAGAAGGGCCTTTGGAGAATCTTCCTTTACCGTTACGTAAAAGAAGCATGACGTCAGCAATAATACCGAAAGCACCCAAGTATCGTCTGCAAGATTCAGTCACCCGCCTGCCACCTGCGTTACCGGGGTCAGGACGGGGTCCAGGGGAGACGACGAGGACGTACTTGCACACACTTGGGGACTCCCCCCGTCGCAAGCGTCCTATCCCAACCGCTATCTCTGAAGTTGTCGAGAGCTTGTCTCGACTCCCTCTGGAGACGGCGCAACCTCCGTCGGTTGTCATCTGTCGGGTATCGGTCATGGGCTCTAATCGCGGCGTTTTTACGGGTGATGAGAAGTCTAATGTCCGGAGGGAGTGCTCGGTAACCCTCGAAGTTCACTCGGACCTTCCTCGAGGACTTTCCTATGCTGTCTACAAAATGTTCTGTAAAGTTAGTCGCGGCTGAAACAGCGTCCTCGACCGATGTAAGCTGGTCAGGAATTTTGTCGAGGTGCGCTGATCCGGGGGAATGGAGTTGCTCTCGAAGCTTCGTCCAGTTAATAATTGTTTTTGACGCGGGTTCCCTAGGGGGGGTAGTCCTAGCAGAAATAGGACCGGTCGATGGTCAGAGTCTAGCTCGGATAGCGTCTCGATAGAACGTAACTGGAGTGTCACGCCCTTCAAGAGTACTATGTCGAGCACGTCGGGTCTGTCATGTCGGTTGTCTGTGTCGCAGTATCGCGTGGGACTCAAAGGCGCGGTGATCTCAAAGTCGAGACCGGCCTTGTAACTTAGCCTATCAAGGAGATTTCCTCTACTGTTTGCGACAGTAGAGTTCCAGCGGGGATGTTTCCTATTTAGGTCGCCGGCCAGAATGGTTGCGTTACCTATTTGGAGTAAAGACTTAAGATCCCTCTCAACTAAGGTTTTATTGGGAGAAAGATAGACGGATGCTAGTATGATCGACTGATGGCCGGTCATACCCACTTGACTTAATGACGCTTCTACGTTAACTAGTTGGGGCGGATCGAGCGGTGTGAAAGAAGAGACCTTCTGTAGTAGATGATGGTTCCCCCCTTCGCGGTTGCCCTATCGTTCCTAACCAGACGGAAATTCGCGATGCGCGGATCACGATTACACGGCTTCAGAAAGGTCTCTTGTACTAACAAGACGTCTATCTGGTGCGTGACCACGAAGTCCCGCACTAGATCTATCTGCTTGAGTAGCCCGTTCGCGTTGAATGTAGCGACAGTCAGAGAGCGAGGTTTTACCCTTCCACACGATGCAGGCCAGGGTATGTGGGACTCGACCCGGCATGAGAAGCCGGGTAATACCCACTAAAACTCCACCGGTCTGCCATCCATCGCCATATGGGGTGGAGCAGGATCGCGTTAGCATTCCACTGCTACCACCTCGGCGTGAGCCACAGGGTAGGACGTCCTTCGGCGCCCTCAAACCAGTGCGCCTGGTGAGAAAGGGTCCCCAGACCAGACGCCACTAGGGCGGGGGTAACAGGCGCGCGTAGTGCCTCCCACGAACCCCCCACCTACCTCGACAGATTTGGTTGGAGGACGTCGCCTCCCTTTTCCGTTCCGTTGCCTCCTTCTGCGGCATCACGTCCTCGCAGAAGGAGACCATGGCAGACCACGACCCGTCACTACCGAGCATCGCGTCTATGACGCTCGGCAGTGAGAGGTCCGGTCCTACGTGCGTCGCCAAGGTGTGCCTTTGTGGGTCCCAGGCGTCGCACCCCTCCAGAGTGTGACGAGCCGTGTCCATCGGCTCATCACACTCGTGGCAGACCGGGGTCGGTTCCTGGCCCGCTATTTTGTGCAGGTACTTACCCAAGCAGCCGTATCCGGTAAGGACCTGCACCAGCCGGAAAGTCAGGGTCCCAGAGCAACGCGAAAGCCACCGGGATAGGTGAGTCCTGATCGCCTCGGGGGACCCCAAATCCTCCTCCCAGCGTCGGATCAGAGCCTTATCTGCCTCGGCTCTGACCCGACACACCTCGTCCGGGTTCGGCCCCTCACCTCGCGCTCTGATGTCCACCCTGCAGCGGTGTACTTCCGCGAGGACCCCAGCTTGGAGTTCCCAGGGGGGGTCACCCGCTAGCAGGGTGGCCGCCGTCCATGACACTGTACGATACCCCCGTATTGCTCTCACCGCTATGATCCTCTGGGGCCTCCTTAAGAGACCTTATTTTTAGCGCTGAGAGCAGACGACCATACGGGAGCGCCGTACAGTGCCATACTCCGGATTATTCCGTAGTAGAGGCGTCTGCAGGCGGAACCCGGACCCCCCACATTGGGCAGCAGCCTGCCGAGGGTGGCGGCGGCGGCCACGAGCTTCGGGGCAAGTTGGACAAAGTGTGCCCCGAAGTTCCATCGTCCGTCCAGGACGAGACCCAGATACTTCATCTGGGCCCCGACCACCACCTCTTCACCCCGGACGGCGAAGCGCGCGCCCTGGGGCGGTCCTCTACGTGGGCCGTGGAATAAGAGGGCCTCCTTTTTCGACACGGACACCCTCAGGCCCAGCAGCGCAATTCTGTCCACCACCAAATTCGTAGCGGTGGTGGCCAGTTGCGCCGCTTTCGCGTAGGACCGACCTCGGGCGTGGACGATGGTGTCGTCTGCGCTACAGGTTACCCCCCCCCCCCCCCCCCTGAGGGGACCGGCTCACGCAGGAGCCAGTCGTACCCGATGTTCCACAGGATCGGACCCAGAACCGACCCCTGTGGAACGCCGCACCCCATGTGCCGCTTGTGAAGCCGCCCTTCGCCGCCCTCCCAGACTACTGCCCGGTCCCGGAGGTAGGCCTCCAATAGCCTTCCAAGATACGGAGGCACTCTATGATACCGGAGTGCCTCCGCAACCGTCTCAAAGGGAAGGCTGTTGAAGGCGTTCGCTATGTCCAGCGATACCTCCAAGACAACCTCCCCATTCCTCACGGCTCCCATTGTGATGCCCTTCAGGGCGGTCAGGGCGTCGATTGTCGATCGCCCCGACCGGAAACCGTACTGAGCCTCTGACAGCGGTGGTCCCACCTCCTCCAGGTGGCGGACGAGACGGGTAGCGAGGATTTTTTCCAATAGTTTACCCGTCTCATCCAGCAGAACAATGGGTCTATATGCCGAAGGGGATTCAGGGTTTCCCCCCTTCGGCAAAAGGCACAACCGACCCACTTTCCATAGTGTCACACTCCCCAGTCTCTTAACCTGGTGGTAGACCTGGTGAATACCAGGGAATAAAAATAAAAAAAGTTAAGAAAGTTAATTATATATTTTAAATAAATAGAGGGTCGTGGGTTCGTCCGATGACCGAGGATGTGCAGAACTCCGTATAGACAACAACCACTGGCCTTGTATTTGTTGAATGCAGTGAAGTACGTTGCCGTGGTAATTTTGGCAGTGAGACAGCAATTGTCCAGCACTGTTGTAGTTAGAGTAGAAAAGGAAGCGCCAACGGTCCTTAACCCGCCGTTAGGCCTAAGCCAGAAACCCTGAAATCCCGTTTATCGGGTATTTTATTATGTGCACTCAAACTCAGTTTGACTGCCACCAGCCGGTACGCAAAAGAAAGCCAAAGCGGTGTTTCTATGCAAGCAATAGTTTTCAAGGATGAGGCAGTCAAACTTTGTACAAAGTAATTATTAAAACGTTACCCTCCTTTTTAAATAGTAGCCGGGTAACGTCTTATGTAGCAAAAACAAAATATAAAACTTATGTAAAGTACAAATATAAATACTACGCTTAAGAGGGTAAGCCACAGAAGCTGCGTCATGCTATAATCTAATACAAGTTCTATTAACTACACTACAATATATAACCACTGCATTGAAGATATACTCAACGGCAGGAAAAATGAAATTTATACTAAAGTGAACATATATTTAAAATGGTATAAGAAGAATACCTAAGCAAAATTAAATGAATTCGAATGTACTTACATTACATATTCACTTATTAAAAACTATAAAACAACAAATGCATAATAAAAACACTCACCCGAAATGGGGTTTTATAGTTAATAAAAATATTCAAAAACAATAGAAAACGTCGCAACGTTTTAAGACCTCTAATGATCTTAGCAATTGTATAAGAGTACGATATGCACGAAACGGCTAATAGCCGCCGCTTTAGTAGGTCCTCTGATTGCTGTAGGTCAGGTTGAGGTGCGCGGTGGCACGGCGGTGCACCCCGCGAAGCCCCCTTGTCGGTCAGACCGGTTACAAGCGCGTACGCACTCAACACAGCACCCGCTATGCTAATTATTGTTTTGCTATATCACCGTAACGGCTATAAAACCGTTACAATAGCTTCGGAAACTCTCCCCCGGCTATGCACGCGTCGAAGAGTTCCCGAAGCCTGCCACCCAGGTGCTTGAGGGCGAGCGCAAGCACTCGCCCTGGGATGCCGTCAGGACCTGGTGCAGTGCTTCCTCCGGCGTAGACGTGCCAGGGCTATCTCCATCTCCTCCTCCTGGAGGAGGAGATGGGAGGACTGGAGGTGGTGTGTCCTCATCCACCGGCAGGAGAGTGGGTGCCATTACGGGAGGAAAATGGATCGGCGGGTCTGGGAACAGCTCCTTAATCATCCTCTCCAAATGATCCGGCGCAAGCGTCTCCGTGGGTGGGGTGCCCCTTGTGCGCAGCTTATCTCGTGCTGCGCGATAGGGACGCTCCCACGGATCGCCATCCAGCCCAGCCAGGATTTCTTCCCTGGCCGCTGCCATTGCCCGACTGATGGCGAGCTGCAGGGTCTTCTTGGCCGTCTTATATAGTCCCCGCAGTTCCTCCTCTACAACGGAATCGTTTCCGTTGCGTCTACGGCCACGAGTATACAGCCTCCGGGCCCTGTTGGCAGTCGACCGGAGAGCCGCTATCTCCGGTGACCACCAATACACCGCGCGACGCTGAGGGCATCGACCTGCCCTCGGCATGGCCGCATTGCAAACCCTGGTTAAGGCCGTTTGCATGCGGCCGGCCAGATCGTCCACGTCATCGCTGGCTCCCTCCACCGTCCCCGAGGTGGACCATCTTTGTACGATGGCCGCCACCTCCACCAGCTCGAGGTCGAGCCGGCTCACATTCCACCTAGGGAAGGTGCTGGGGCCCCTCGAGGCCACAGCACCAACGCCAGGGAGAGAAGAGACCTGAAACCTTACGTAGAGGTGGTCCGAGAGGGTCTCTACCTCCTCCTCCACTCTCCATCCGGACACCCTGCGCGAGACAGCTGAGGTGGCAAACGAGAGGTCCACCACGGATCCCCCATTGTGCCGCACGCAGGTAGGGGCCGTCCCCTTGTTGAGCAGGGACAGCCCGGATAGTAAGCCCCACAACGCGACCGCCTCTCCCCGAACGTCAGTGGTAGCGTTTCCCCAGGCCCGGGATTTGGCATTGAACTCGCCGAGAACCACGACGGATCCCAACGACCTGCGAGCCACGGCGGCCCTGACGGAGTCGAGGAACACCTCGAACTCCGCCAGAGGACGGTTGGGGGAGATGTACACGCCGACTACGGTGTACTCCCCCCAAACCGCCACCACGTATCCCGCTCCCCTCTCCACGGTTGAGAAGGGCGGACCAACCGCCATCCCGGCTACGACCGCAACCGAACCATCCAAATCCCCAACCCAGCGAGGGTCAGGTTGGGTGGGGACAAAATATGGCTCGCACGCAACCGCAACACCTATCCCCCACTGCGCCAGGGACTGCAGGAAGAGATCCTGTGCTCCCGCGCAGTGGTTCAGGTTCGCCTGTAGGAAACCATGTCTTTGTCTGATCATTGTGACATGGCTTTGACAGGCGGTTGATCCCGCACTAGGCTTCGGGCAGCTGGCGAGGGACCAGCTGCCTTTCCTCTCTTTCGGGGAGCTTTGCAGGCGCCAGTTCCCAATTCATGACCCGCTGCGAGGCCCAGGTCCGATCAGACTGCGCATCGTAAAACTCCGGTGCAGTTGGCACGTACGTGACCTGCAATGCCGCACCGGAAACAAACGGCGCTGCGATCGGTCTCCGTAGGGCAGAGTGCTCGCGTGTGCCCCGGTTCTTGACACCGGAAGCACCGCATAGGGCGCTCTTCTAGGAGCTCCACTCCGGCCGAGCTCCAACCCACAAGCAGGCGGCCCGCAGCGAGCAGGCTTCACCCAAGCGTTCGCGACCGCGTTCGCGGGTGCCTGAGGGGCCTGGGATGCCTGAGGGGCCGCGGGCCTCCTAGGGGCTAGAGGAGCCCATGGAGGCTGGACGAACCGAGGAGGATGCCTTTCCGGCTGTGTCCTGCGCGGCGCTTTGGGGCACCGGCGATAATTCGCGGGGTGGCCCTTCTATTTGCACAGGACGCAGCTGGGAGAATCCTCAGGGACCGGTCCCTTACGCGGACAGTCGGCGGTCGCGTGGTCGTCCAGGCACTTGACGCACCTTGGACGCGCGTGACAAAAACGTTGGGAATGCCCATAGAGCTGGCAGCGATGGCACTGACCAGGAGAACCGCGACCGCCTGGAGGTTCGACCCTAAGGCCGGAGAGTTTGCAGACTGCCTTAACGTTGAAAGTTTGCTTTCCTTCCGGGGAAAGCACGAGATGAACGAGTACCAGATCGAACGGGACCCTCGGTACATGCGGTGCACCGAGATGACGGGGAAAACAGATTTGCCGATTGATGAGCTCTTTCAGCACGTTTGCGTCGTGCTTCTCTGCTCCGCACGTTGTGGAGGTTAGATTTTTTCGGTGGCATTAGACTGAAAATAATAAGTAATTAAAATATTCAGATATTCAAAAAGAAAAAAATAAAAAGCGTGCTATTACAGCACATTAATATGAGGATTGTAAAATAATTTTCAATAGAGGTTGAATGAAAATAATAAAAAAAATAATTATTTAAAAATTTGAGGAGCTTTGTACGAATTTTTCATATAAATATATCAATTAACTTTTCGAGATGGCACTGTTATTATACATCTCCGATATATTATCTGCGGAATGGTGAATAAATTTTTGTCAATCGATTATCACTAACTATAGAACAGCAATAATAATTCCACTGCATTATTTTTACTATAATATGAATTTAATTTATACTTCAGTCTAAACAACACGTGGCCAGCTATGCTAACACCAAAAATTTAAAAAGTAAGAACAATGGAATTTCACTGATTGCGTTCACTACGAAATAGATTTGATTTATACTTCAGCCTCAGCGACATGTGGTGGTAATGCCCTTGAATTAGCTACTTGAACGTTTTATGATACGTTTTCATTGGAAATTGAGAAGAATGTGCTCTTAAAAGAATGAGAATGCATTAAGTTAGGACTACGAAATCCTTATTAATTATAATATAACTATACGATATACCTACTTTCGTTAGGATAACTTTGATGTAAGTAATTTATTGTTGATGTATTTCAATTCTTTTTTTAAACACGTGTTTACTAAATAATACAGTTAGGACATGATCGAATATATGAAAATAATACAACTATAATTTTCAATTTATGTTTTGTTGTTTCCAATAAGTAATTGAAATACACTCGGCGTCACAAAAATCGCACCTTTTAAAAAAGCAACTTCAAAATAATTTTACTCAAACTTTGTGAATTGTAAGGATATGATTGTAGGATATCATTGGAAAGGTAATTCAATTGCCTATTAGAAAATAAAAAACATGTGTATGCATTTTAATTATTTAATAACAAAAAACTTAAAACATGACAAAGTGACAAAAAATTAAATTAATAACATCATAAAAAATTACAAATAAGGCCTTAAAATCTAGTGTTTCCACCCCTTGCTGTGATGGTAGCTTCCAGCCGATCCTTCATGGAGCTCACGAGGGTCACCACTCTTGCTTGAGGTATGTTGTACCATTCGTCTTTCACGGCATCCTGGAGCTCTTGTAGAGTGTTGGGAGCAGGATCTCGTGCTCGTACGTGCCTCTTTACATCGTCCCAGAGATGCTCGATCGGGTTCAGGTCTGGACTTCATGCTGGCCACTGCATAACAGGGATCTCAACCTCTTCCAAATTGTGCCGCACAGCAAACGCAGTGTGGCAACGGGCGTTATCATGCATTAACATGAACCCATCGCCAACAAAACCAGCATACGGAACCACATGGTCTTGTAAGATCTCCGTTATGTACCGCCGAGCATTCAGCGACCCTTGCCCGCGACCACCACCAGTCCGAGAGAAGCACACAAGCTCCGTTTTCCCTTCGACGGATATGCCACCCCAGAACATACAGGAACCACCTCGGTATTCGACGGATTCCTCTATGCAAGCCTGGGCAAATCGCTCTCCTCGTCTTTGGTATACTCTTCTGCGTCTGTTGTTGTAGAAAAGACATACTCGTGTCTCATCGGTGAAGAGAACGGCTTTCCACTGTTCACTCGTCCAGTTGACATGCTCCTGGGCAAATCGTAACCGCTCTCTTCGATGCTGCACGGTCAATTTTGGGCCCCTAGCAGGTCTGTGAGCTCTCAATTCCTTTTCTTTCAGTCTTCTTCTAATCGTAGAAACACTCACAGACGTTCTGCAAGCTGATCGGAGCTCTTGTTGCAACTCAACAGCATTGCTGAAACGGTGCCGCAAGGATGTGGAAACAACGAAGCGGTCGTCTCTTTCTGACGTGCAGCGTTTTCTTCCGGATCCATGTCTTCGAGTATAGCCACCAGTCTCAAGGAACCGTTGGTATATTCGTCGAGCTGAGAATCGGCTAAGGTTCAAATGTCGAGCAACGTCAACCTGTCGCAGTCCTGGTTGCAATAGCGCAATGATTTGAGCGGCTTTATCAGGGGTTATATCCATCTTCAGGTACTGTTCTCTTGCGTATGTTGTTCCGGTGTGTTCACTCTGAAGTCTGAGTAGCGACTGACCCATTTTTTACCTTTACATGAGCTTTTATACCCTTATAAGGTACACAAGATATATGAGCACAAGTAGTGCTCCTTAAGTGAGTATTTTTTTAAACATTTTTTTGATTGGTCCCTGGTTAGAAATGGTAATTGTTTTTTTAATGATACAGGTAATTAATATAAAGGTATTGAAGTGCACTTTAGAATGATATATTTTTTTCATACGTAGTACTTATGTGCTAGATTCTAGGAGCGATTTACTAAAAAAACATAGAGGTGCGATTTTTGTGACGCCGAGTTTATTTAAATTCGTTAGGAACCTCCTCACGACTTACCTAAATACTTTATAAGGATAAAAAAAAAAATTGTACCTACCTAACGTAGAACTAATAAGTGAAGCTTATTTTCTTTGTTTTCAATGGCAAGAATAAATGTACCATACCATGTTTTTATAATAAATGCACCAATGAAGACTTGTTGAAAATGGGACCTTTCTACATAATAAAAGAAAACAAAAATAAACTTAAACACCGCTTCTAAAACCGATGAGAAATCTCTTTAATGGTTTATTTCATTTGGTATTACTATTTAACAATATTTTCCATTGAAAGATAGCTCACATCATTCTTTACAGCTACCAAATGATGTAGCACGTCAGGATCTGTCATGGCGGCCTGCTTTTAATTTAACTTAAATCGCGCGAAATAAAATTAAAATTTACTTTACCTAATAAAAATTAAAATAAAATATTGAATGTAAAAGATAAATTACATAGTTATTGTTTACCTTTCAGCTATCAATTACAATACTTTTCGTAGTTTATTTTAATGTTGGTGTTGATCCAGTCAACAGATGCTGTCATCTCGACTATAAATTAAGATAAACTATCCTATGTTTCAAGTTGGATCAAACTGCACACAGTGTGCAAATATGATTAAAATCGGTTAAGTAGTTCAGGAGTCCATCGCGGACAAACAACGTGACACGTAATTTATATACAGGGTTATTTTTAATTAGTTGAGCACCTTTTGCAGGCAGCCTCTCTACATCAATCCCAACAACATTTGTTCTACGACTTTTAAAAAACCTTGATAAATAACTCAGAATTGAGGAAACAAAATAATTTCTGCTCCCTCGACTATTTATTACTCTGTATTTTGTAAGCAGTCTAAAGTATAGGTCGCGGCAGTCTAGCGCGGTACGAAATTTGTAAGGTACCACGCACATAATATTATTATAACTTATTATTATTTTTTGTTTTATTTCAAACAGTATGTAATAATTACCCAATCGTCGTATTGTGTAATAAAATTGTTAACAATTAATCAAGGTAGAATCAGATTATTTACAATAATACAATGTGTTATTTACAAAAGGATTCAATATTTACAAATTACCTCTTAAATTTATATCTCGTCGATACCGGTGCAAAATAGTCCCCTTCATATCCAACACAAAGACCACACCTAAAAATCAACTGTTCACCGACTCCTCTTACCACACTTAGCCAGCACTCGCACTATCTTGGTGTACTTGATATTTGTGTTACGGCATCACAGTACTATTTTCACTAATCGAAATTAACGGGAGCTAGCGGGTCGCGCGGCACACGCTTATCTAATTGACCGTGACAAACGACTGGATCAAGTTCAAACGTGCATCGCCGCCGCTGCATCACCCCCCCCCCCCCCAACCTGCGCCTCGCTGCTCGTGTCCTTGGCACGTATTTTGCCTACGCAAGGTGCATGGCCTCTCTTTGCTTAAGGTTGCGAGGTTGTTAAATGCTCGTTCAGAGGCAGTAAATAAATTTTGTATGGGAAAAACTAAATTTTTAAAACTATTAATTTTAAAAAGTCGTAGAACAAATGTTGTTAGGATTGATTTAGAGGGGCTGCCTGCAAAAGGTGCTCAACTAATTACAAATAACCCTGTATATTAAGATTGAATTCATTTATAAATTTAAATTTAATTACTTGTTATAAATATATTGTTTTAAAATTTGTATATTTGCAGTGGCTACAAAGTGAAGCATTACAAAATAATTCTAAAATAGAGCACACATTTGATGGGAAGTTTATATTTAAACCGGTGTATAAAATAAAGGATAAGAAGTCATTATTAAGGTAAAAATAGCAACATATATCATAACAGAAATATTGCTAATTAAATACAACTTAATAGTCTTATTTTGGAAACCAACTTGAATTATTTCTTTTTAGTCCGGTCAAAATAGACATTAAAGGTTACATTAATTCGCACCATGCTAAAAATTGGAATTAATGTGGGGAACTCTATTACACACATTTTGTCAGTTATCCACACCAATCCGAAGTGTGGAAAAAAAAATATTCAAGGTCAAATGTTGCAAAAATCGGTTTTTTGAGTTTTCCAGCTAAACGGTAACTTTTATAATAAAAATAGGTGAGACAAAAATTATTCATCATGCAATTATCTATAAAAATTGTTCTTACACCATTTTTCTTAAGAATCACCATTTCGGAGATACAGCGATGCAAAATGTTGAAAAAGTTGTATTCTTCATAATATGCAACCGTTTCCGCGCCACCCGTGAGTGAGGTAGTGTACCTACATGGCACGTTTTTTTTTACGTGGTGTCCCCAGTAGGTATAATCTACGATCTGTTGTGCTTCTATTGAGTTAAAAAGCTATTGTATTAAATTGAAAATGGGACTATTATAAATAACAAGAGCTGTGTAAGTAATACGGAAATTGAGAAAATTATTCGTCTGATCGATATTCTTCTAATGGAACATAATCCATACTGCCTTGCTCTTCTTCTTTTTCTTCTTCTTCTTTCTGCTGGGTACAAATAAATTGTTCAAATAGGGATGCATCAGATGTCTCCTCGCCTGTATCGTAAGAATCCTCTTCTACTGGCGAGTCCAAGAGTTACTACCTCATTGTGAGAGAGCATTGAAAAGCTTGGCTCAAGAGATATTGTATATAATAAGACCTACTGATAATAAAAAAATATTGTTTTATAATGACAAAACCGCTACATTAGATGTAATTTTTTTTTACTAAACTATATTAAAAAATATTATTTACATTTTGTTATAACAATATTTTTTTAGGTTGATGAAGAATTCGTTAAATTGTGGCGCGCTACAGCCGTGGACGCCATGGATGATGCTAAGATTGAAGAATATTTAGAAAAACAGGGAATTAAATCTATGCAAGACCACGGACCCAGAAAACCTGTGGTTCCAAAGAGAAAGAAGGTATCACAGAAGAGAAGGCAGTTCAAGAAACCAAGAGACAATGAACATTTAGCAGATGTTCTTGAAACATACGAAGATAACACTTTGACGCAAAAAGGTGTTAGCATTAAGTAAAGTAAAAATTATGATATTCATTGTTGTTTTAATCATGTTTTTAAGTTTTTAAATTGATGTTCCAGTAAGACTATTTGAACAATCCTAGTTTTAAAAATTCATACTTTTGGATCATTGTATATTATATAACACTTAAACATAAGGATTATAAAAATAAGGACGGAAATAGGTAAGTCAAGTAATATTGTGTTTATTATTACGAATAGAGGTTTGCACCGGAACAGTGTGTAATAATAGTACAGTGAGAATCACCGGCGATGTACCGGAGAATCACCGGTATTGTACCGGAGAATCACCGGCGATGTACCGGAGAATCATCGGCGAAGTACCGGAGAATCACCGGCGATGTACCGGAGAATCATCGGCGATGTACCGGAGAATCACCGGCGATGTACCGGAGAATCACCGGTATTGTACCGGAGAAAATACTCGATTAAATCAATCAGTTTATAACCGGTTAAACTCCGGTAATCGTAGTCGAGTTGATATTTTTTTTATGTGGTAAAATTTTGGAAATTAAATAGACATTTAAAACCTTTGGATGAAATAGCATTCAAATATCTAACTGTGTCTGCAACTTCTGCAATGTCGGAGAGAGTATTTTCCACGACAGGTCACACACTCAACTGTAGAAGAAGTAAAACTAGCGTCACGAATCATCCCTGATGGACTTGACGGCGCAGAAGTCTAAATTAAGGTATATGAGGGCTCTGAGAGGGATAAAGGGCGGGCGTACATATTTTTTGTTTTTGTTTGTTTATGCTGTTAGCCCTGTTGGCTATTACAGCGTCACCGGGGGAGCGGGTGGGTCTGGAGACCCACCCTTAACAAGGGGGGGCCAGATGGGCCCCCATGGGGAACGACGGCCCGAGGGCGTCTCAGATTGAGACACGGACCTCGGCTCGGGGCGTCGTTAGTCAGGAGGGAAGCTAAGGAAATTTGGACACTAGCGTCCTCCGACGGCAGAACGCCGGAGCAACGGAGCACTTACTCAGTTGGGACCTCGTCTATACCGGTACAGACGGTGAGTGTCTGTATGTTGTGTGGTGTCAATTATGCCTACGCGTACACGTTATTACCTACTGTGAACGCGTCGTCGGGGTCAACGAGTACCGACTTGGGTCTTCTTTTTCTGACTAAAGTAGTCTTACGTGGTCTATACTCTGCGGCGTCAGCCACCAGTGGGTTCGGGTGTCGCTCAGCACGTTCAAAGTACTTTTGGGAAAGCCCCTTGAAGTACTGAGCGATGGTCGGAAGGTTCAAGTCTCTGTGGAGATCGATGTTGCGTACGAACCACGGCGCCCCGGTTGCAATCCGCGTAAACCTGTTCTGAATCACCTGAAGGGGTTTCAGATTAGCGTGCGCAAAAGCGGGACTCGCATAGGACATGACGGAACGTATGCAAGCTTTGTAAAGTGTCACCTTATTGCGAAGGGACATTTTACTCCGCTTGCCTAACAGCGGATATAAGCGACCTAATATGTAGGCCGCTCTGCTACGAACGGTCCTAATATGCGCAGTGAAAACTAACTTTCTATCTAACGTTACTCCTAGGTATTTTGCCTCGTCTTTCCAAGGTATCGGTTTATCAAAGAGTTTGATTCGCGGAAGGATCCTTGGGGGGCCCCGTTCGAAGAGCACCGAAACGCTCTTCTCAGGGTTTACCTCGATCCGCCATTTCGATATACGAACACACGATGTCAACATGATGACATCGCGTGGAAGGGTAAAACCTCGCTCTCTGACTGTCGCTACATTCAACGCAAACGGGCTACTTAAGAAGATAGATCTAGTGCGCGACTTCGTAGTCACGCACCAGATAGACGTCCTGTTAGTACAAGAGACCTTTCTGAAGCCGTGTAATCGTGATCCGCGCATCGCGAATTATTGTCTCGTTAGGAACGTTAGGGCAACCGCGAAGGGGGGAACCATCATCTACTACAGAAGGTCTCTTCATTGCACTCAGCTCGATCCGCCCCAACTAGTTAACGTAGAAGCGTCATTATGTCAGGTGGGTATGACCGGCCATCAGTCGATCGTACTAGCATCCGTCTATCTTTCTCCCAATAAAGCCTTAGTTGAGAGACTCAGTCTCAGAATCGAACCGGTTGGACAGACCGACTCTACCATTGACCGTGTCCAGCTCCGCCGCCGGTTATCTCCCCGAGAAGAGACCACCGGTCAAACCCCCTGGAAGTGCACACTACCATAAGACCCAGTGATGCGCAGATAGCCTCACTGCAACACACTGAAGTCGAACGTGAGTCCGCTCAGTCCGACAGGCCTTTACCGTCGGCCACGGTGATCAGCCGAGACCAGCAAGAAAAAGGTATAAGTCGGGAACCTACCACGCCCAGACTAACCATCACCAATATACACCAACAGACATAACGCATCACTCGCACTCGGCAACGATTAATCCAGGCAACGTCTCGGACCATCTCCCCACCAAGCACCCTCTCTAAAGTGCTTGGTGGAAAGAGGTCCAGACCCTAACCGCCGCAGGCAGCCTCTCCCTCAGCAAGAAAGCGACCGCCGCGGACCCCCCCCACACAGCCACGGAACCACTCCACAGTCCACTCTGCTATCAGAGAAGTACCAGGAGCAATTTCGCAACCGAAGAGAGCCTGCGCCCTCCCACCTTCAACGCCCAGGCCAACTTTCCAACGTGATCAAACGATGGAAAGAGCCCCCCCCCCGCGGGTTACCCGCCCTGGCCAGCCATGGACCGGGCACAAACCCCCATGACCCCAGAACCCGAAGGTTCTCAGTAACCGTTGTTGCCCAGCGCGAGCGCGCGCGGCGCTCACCCCCCATACGGTTTAATCCTAAATTAAGTTTAATTTAAGTTAATGTATTAACTTGGTTTGACACATTTTCGTTTTATCGAGTTTCAAATCACAACGATTTTAAAGAAGTTTACATAAAAACCGTTCTATTTGCAACAAAACAATAAAACATTACTGATTACAACGCAATTTTAAATAACAATGGATTTTATAATGTAATTGATATGTTACTTTAAATTTCTGAAAAATGTTATTCTAGAGAAGTTTCGTTATACAGACGTACTATTGTTATCGGTATTGGGTAATTAAGTAATATTTACTTCATTTTCTGAATTGTTTAAACCGTAATTTCCAAATTAATTGTATGATATTCTGTAAGTGATTATGTAAGTAGTGTGTTTGTGATAATCATTCAATATAAATAGGACACTGCGTTAGAACAATGCATCAAATACCAAAGTACATACAACATAATGAAATATAAACTACTCTTCGCAATCTGCTTACAAGTCGTACTTATAAAGGTAATTGTTTATATTAATTATTAATTAAGTATTATATCAGTAAACATTGTTTATGGAAATCCGTTTAACATGTTAAACATAGCATTACCTAAGTATTATTTCACTGTAATTGGTACTCATTATTATATTTATAAATATTTGCAAACTGTGGTATAAAGAAAATGTTTTTGTTTAAGTACATAAATAGCTAATTAATTGTGTTTTCCTTTGTTTACCTAATTAATCGTATTAATATTTGTTTCAGTACACTTCCTCGCAATGTATCGGTAAAATGTTGCCAGAGGCCTTAGTCGCGACTGGCATGGACGGTTTCACCAGCCAGTTGGCAATGCAGAACATGGCGCTACTAGCTCCGAGGTTTAGTGTGTCTTCCGATGGCCTGGTAGTTGAAGGTACAGTCGGTGTGAGCGGTACGTTGCCATTCCTTGGCACGGTGAGTCTCGAAGGCTCATTGCCAGCGGCCGGCCAAGGGACAGTCATGTATAGCGCGGGAGATGGCGCTGTTGGTATTACCTCTGAACGGCCAATCAATAGCATGCCGAATATGTATTCAGTAAGATATTAATGTTCTATTGTTTTATTTTCGTTGAATAAATGTGTACTTCTTATCGTTACTGTTTTGTACAACACAACATTTTTGTAAATTTATTAGGGTTATGAGATGAAAAAGAGTTTTTTGTTCCTTCTATGTATACTTTTATTATAAATATATTTCAATAAGTATATACTTTTAATTTCTAACATAAGTGACGCTTATCTACAAGATATGCGTAATTTTATAAATTACCTGAGAAATAATAACACTATAATGATTTATAATATTTATTTCATAGTAAATTGATAGAAAATTAAATAAGATTGATTTAATAAAATTTGTGACAATAGGGAGCATTAAAATAGTATATTTCTTATATAAACTATATCAATAGTAATACGTTTAGATAGAATCACAGTCAGGCGTAGCAGTGGCCTTCGTTCTGGTAACACCACTCGGGCTCCAGGGACTCTGCTTTAATCCCCATACGAACCAGACGTTCACTAAAATATAGAATATAGAAATTTAAGTACGACACGGTTTTATTTAAATCTAATATCTTGTTTTAAGGCTACACTATCATAAATATATTAAAGAAAGAGTTATGAACGCAGAGTCGGGCCCCGAGGAACCCCAACAACTGTTGCAGAAACTCAGTTGGTATTTTAATTTACTGCAACTGTTTGAATTTTACTCGATTAAGAGATCAGAATGTCAAGAACACTATTCTTATGAATATAATCGGCGTATTATAAACAAAGCACGAAAATCGAAGGCCCCATGTAACTCGTAGAAGACGCTCGGAGTCCGCCCATCCCCCCGGGGCTCCGTGTAATAATGCCGTAGAGGCCGGTGGTCGACCCCGACGATCACGTTAGGAAACGCGATACGCGTGGTCGTAACACACCCAGCACTGAACACACACACACACACACTCAGCACTGTACACACACACACACTCAGCACTGTACACACACACACACTCAGCTCTGTACACACACACACACACTCAGCACTGTACACACACACACACACACAACCCGTCTTTTTTTTATATGATCTAGGGCAATGCTTGACTACATTCCACCTGATGGTAAGTGGAATGTAGTCTTAGATGGTAAGTCGCATTGCCCTAGCAACCTATTCACTCTTCTCTTGAAGACACCCACATTATATTTGGCCGGAAATACCGACGCAGGCAAATTGTTCCAGTCCTTCGCTGTACGCACTAAAAATGAGGAAGCAAAGCGCTTCGTTCGGACAGGTGGAATGTCCACAACAAAAGGATGGATACCTGCCGTGCGTCGGGACGTCCGGTGATGGAAGGGGGACGGAGAAATTAAGTCGTGTAATTCCTGCGCACACTCACCAAAATGTATACCTATAGAATACTGAGAGGCTAGCAATTCTGCGTCTTTACAGTAGAAGACGAGGTTCTAACTTATGCACGTCGCTCTGGCGTTCTGCGTTCTGGCGTCAGAGGACGCCAGTGTCAAGAAGTAATAAAACAAAGTCCTCGTGTGGTGGTGTGGTGGTGTGTGTGTGTCCTCACCGCGCGTGCAGCATGCGTCTCTCGGCCTTTCGCCAGTCGTCGTCTGGCTCGCTCCACAGTCGCTCGGCCAGCGCGGCGGCGCGCGGCCACAGCCGGCCCTCCAGCGACGACGAGTCCGACTGCTCCGACCACAGCGCCGCCTCGCCACCTGACGGGGGGCGACCATTGTTTATTCCATGAACATGTTTTACATTTATTTGGACACGTCAAGATAAACAAATGTTGCAAAAAAATTTAAAGCCCGTCGATTAGTTGAGCTCATGAGAAGATCCAGGCTAGGAAACTCGAGGCCACTCTTTTCAACTGAAAATTACAGAATTTTAAGAGCTAGGTTTACAATAGCTTAGTCCCAGGCCATATTATCGTTTCTACAGGATTACTTGTAATTAATCGGCCGCCTCTTGCAGGCAGCCTCTCTACGTCAATCCCAAAAACATTTGTTCTACGACTTTTTAAAATTAATAGTTAGTCTGGTTTTATTTGAAACTTGAATTCTTAAGCGTGGAAAACTTTTTCATCCCTCGTCTCACCTAGAACCTGGTCCGAGTATTTGCCGGCCATTTTCTTCGGACTGTTGTCGTAGACCTTCTGCCATCCGATGTAAGGAGAACACCAGTTGTTACCTGTTGGTGTTTTGTTAGATTAGTCGTATGTCGTGGGATAAATCTTGGCTGAGTATATTTCATTTATCTGTCGCGTTTTTATTTAATCGTGACCCGCACCGCTTCCGACCCAGGCGCCGAATCCGCAGTCCAAGTAGAGAGCGTCGTAATTGGACATGATGAGTCGATAACCCTTCTCCAGGAGACCCTTGATCTGTGGGTCCTCTCCCGTCGTCCACACCTGGAGACGTTTACATAATATTATTAATAATTGTTATATATGATTCGATGTTGTTTTACACAATCTGACGTCACATCCGATGAGCACATCTAAACTAAATTGAAACCATTAAACTTATGGACAAACAGGAAAGAACACTTACTTGAATAATATATTCATCTTTGTTAAGAAATTTCTCTACGTGGCTGTAGTCGGTCAGCGTGCTAGTCCATAGAATTAGCGGAAGCCTTTTTCCAAAAGACTGTAGACAAAAACAATTTTATTTAGAAAATACATTTAATATTTAAATAATATGGAATGAAAATTTGATCAACACGGACGGAACACGCGGGCTCCGTAACTCCGTCTCCGTCAGCTGCCAGCAGAGCCACCGGGCCGTCACCAATCGTTATGAAGTTAGCAGTCTATATCATTCTTAATCTAAATGGTGATCTCGGTCACCTTATAAACTCTATCCTGCGCCTTGCTCTGGAAGTAGTTCCACAGCTGCAGGTAGCTGGTCTTGGTCAGGCCCCACTGGTTCTGTTCCATGAACGTCTGCACCTGACGGGAAGAGTTCCAGCAGCGCTCAGACACCTCGTCACCACCCATGTGGAACAGATCCGTCGGAAATACGTCTGCCAACAGACAGATACAGATGAAGAACATCACCGACTAATAGTAGGAGTGTCGGAAAACATCTGACGAATGGAAAGGAGAATGAGAAATGATTGGAACAGGGAAGGCCGATGTAATAAAGACCAAAAAATAATGAAAAGAGGTACATAGAAGTAAAAAGCGTAGGCCGATGACTACAGTGGCTTTAACTTTTAAATATACTTATACAATTCTGTATAAGTATATTTAAAATAATTCATAATAACTACTTCTAACTGATTTATAAAAGTGGAAATGAATACGCAGAGGGCCCGATAATAACAAAATATTACTGACATAAAGAATATCTTTCTTCTAAATGTTACCCCACTTATTGTTGTTTGTTTTTTGAGCGCCAAAAAATAAATTGCGTTTTTTTGTAAAAATCATTCAACCTTTAAAAAATACATTTACGTATAGTGAAACGAGTACTTCAAGGATTTCAAAGACAATATGATGGAATATGATGGATGGTTCAGTATTAGAAACACTAAAACATTTTGCACACACAGATGCTGAATATTTGAATATTATAAGAATAGCAGCAATTCTATCATAACACTATTAGTTTAATTCTCACCCGCCATATCCTTGTAGATGTCTTCTAAGACGTCGTAGAGCTCGTCCTTGGTGGGGTTGAGCTGCCCGCACGGCGGCTCCACGCAGTACGACATCCAGGGTTGCGCCTGCACACATGTGCCAGCCACATATACCACATACACCAGCGTACTCAAACATATCATCAATATTTCTGAATAATAATTTGAAACCATTAGTAATTATCTAAATCACTCAACTCGTGTAGTTCTCTCTAACTCGTTTCAACATTGAGTCGTGAAAATGAGCACACAGTGTTTCTTTCGTTTCTTTTTTAAATGGTCAATATATAAGTATGTATGAAAATGTAAAACATACACTGTATATAATTATATAATATTATAAAATATATGAAATATAAAATAAATTACAAAATAAATATAAATAAATTATAAAAAATATATTATAAAATATATAATATATGAAATTAATTCTATATTTATTTTACAAAAACGAGCTATACGGGCTATTTGTAACTTAAAAGCTAGAGACTCCCTAAGAGATGTTTTTAAAGAAATCGGTATTCTTACGGTCGCTTCTCAATACATTTTTAATAACTTACTATATATACGCCAAAATTTAAATGACTATAAAAAAAACAGCGACAGACATACTATCAATACAAGAAATAAAAATAGGCTTGTAACGCCTAAATTTAGACTTCAAAAAGTTAAGAAATCCTTCATGGGCTTGAGTATACGCATATATAATAAGGTTCCACAAGATATCTTAGATCTTCCTTTTCTTGGTTTCAAATCTAAAATTAAAGGTATATTATTAAATAAATCTTACTATAACATTCAAGAGTTTTTGGTTGATCGAAATGTGTGGAACTTGGGTCATTGTATCATAAATCTTGGGTCATAAATCTGTATTGTATTGCGAATAGCTAGTAATCTCCGCAATTTGTTTTTTGTTGTAAATTAATTTTGCTTTATCGACCTTCTGCATCACACCGATTCCTTAGAAGTCACTACTTGCGGTAGCATCGGGAGTCGGGTTGCCTCCCTCCCTCAAATATGTGCGAAGGGGGTGATGGCTGGCTCTTGTGTTATGCTCGTGAACGGGTGCTGCTTGCGGTGACTGGTTGTGTGGCAGGCCGAAGATTTATATATATATATATATATATATATATATATATATATTTACTGTTATTATTATTTAATTTTCGTTGCCTGAAATTATTGGGCTTCTTTTCCGATTGATTGCGACGGTTCTAGTTGTTCCAAAATTGCATTTAAGTTTGACGTTTGTGAAACAGTGATCACAAAAATAAAAAATATATCCGGCTGAGTTTGTTGTGTGGTTCTTCTCAGACCAGGACGCGTTTGGAACCCTCATAGCTTTAACATTAAGATGGAAAGTGCTTTTTCGGAGGGGCTTATTACGATAAATCTAGTATCGTAATAGGCCGTCCTGACATTTCCATGTTAACGTACACAAGTGATCACTGATTATGATTCTAAGTGGAAAAGATATAAATAAAATAAAATAAATAAAATTGACTCATTTGCAGGGTTGATGTTATAATATAATATATTTAATTTATAAGTCAAACATTGTTAAATTTTATTTAAAAAGAGCAACTGTTGAGTTTCTGGCCAGCTCTTCTCAGCAGAACAGCATTCCGAGCTGGTGGTAGCTTACTCACAGACTGACTATACTGACCAATTTAATGTAATTGACGATTCAAAAGTGCGTGTAAATGCCTACTTGAATAAAGATATTTTGAATTTGAATTTGAATTTATAACATGTATAGGATATAATATGTAGGTGCGACGACTACAGAAGATTTAATAATAAAATAGTAACCTTAAAGCACACGGTAAGATCGGTGTCCTGCCAGCCCTCCCCGACGTGCGCGGGCGCGTCGAACTCGGGCAGCACGCGCACGCCGCGCTCCAGACCGAACTGCACCACCTCGCGCATCATGGCCTCCGAGTACACCTGACACGGACAGACTTACACTCGGCCTCGGATTAAACCTCCCCTACATTATATATCGCCCTAAGTCGAAAGTTTATTTACGATTATCTGATCCCCCCCCTCTCCATATCCAATCCGAGCTCCAGTCGTTTATTACCTCCCCCACTACCCCCCACCCCCCGTACATATACTCTCGAGACCGAGCAGCGCTCTGGAAGTGACATCTCCTCCCCTCTCTTTTTGACTTCGTTATTCAAATCGAAGCCGTTGGACTAGTGTATTTTATGATATTATTTATGGACGAGTACTCTCATAAAATAATATTAATAAATATGTGTATGCTGTAAAAGAATTTGTAAGTAGGTATTTTATTTATTTTCAGTACATTGTGAGAGTTATTTTACGACTACACTCGACAGACATAAATTTACTGAATATTTTAAATATTTTTAGCTGAAAATAATATAGATATATTAATTTCTTAGTAAGAGATATAATAATATCAATCGCATGCATGGAATAATGTTTAATTATAAAGAATTGTAAAAGAGTTGGTTTTAAAAAGTTTCTCGCACGTTTCAACGCGACTTACCTTGGTGGGACTGTACGCTCCATACTTGGTGAGGTCGGGCCGTCTCTTGGACATGAAGGGGAAGCTTTGACTGTCAGTAATGTGCCAGTGGAAGGTGTTCAACTTCACCGTCGCCATGGCCTCTGTTAGACGAAACATTTTATTACTTTTATTACTAAAAATAAAACTTATTTAATATTATTATCCGACACTCATCAGTAGCTAGTGAGATCTTTTTAAAGATAATTTCCTTCTGTGTCTACATTTATATACTAATTTTGTTTCGGGTACATGAAATTAATAAATAAATTAATAAACTAATTAGCTCAAAAAGTTATAAAACCCGAAAATCATTAGGAAATATATATTTATTTCTTATTAAAAAAATGTTTTTCTTGTTACGAATTTAGCAATTATTTGTTACCAATTGTTTCCTTAATGGACTCGATAGAGAAGTAGTTCCTGGCTGTATCGAGAAGTATGCCTCTGTACGGGTAAACAGGTTTGTCGTCAATTGTCGCGTCTCGTACTATCTGTAAAATAAATTAACTTCTAGTAATTAAATAGTATTTATTTTAAATAAATTAATACACATCTCAAAAGGGATCCATAGTTAAAAAATAGAAATAAATATTTCATAATATTTTTAATAAATAATGAGTATTACTATTATTTTTAACATTTTTAATTACAAAATATGGATCAAGACTTAGTAATATACGAATAGGTACGAGGAGAGGTAGGTAGTAAAGGTAGAATGTCAATAAAACTTAAATATTTAGTTACTGCTTTTAAACCATTCAATTCATATTACAAATAAAACATTAACATATTTTGTACGTAACAATTATATTATTAATAGTTTTATAAAACATGAAGGTGTTTCTAATAAATAATGAAAAACTCCTATTATGCATACCTATACATTCCTAATAATGATTAATAGATCCGGTCTAGTAACCTAAGCTTAGTTTATAAGATATTCAATTCTTCAATCAATTCAATTGTAAATTAGTAACATTATAGAATTGGCTTTACTTTTAATATTTTTAATTTAAAAGAACAACTAATCTTCTAATAAGAAAGAGGGCTGGAGACAGAGATTAGAAAAGAGATATTTCATTCTGTCATGATGGCAAAAAAACGCAGAAGTAACATGAATATTTGGCTTTATTTATAATTATTTTTACATTATTATTTTGCAATTAACCTTTTGCTGTTTTGTGGTTTTTTTTGAGTATTTAATTAATAATATTTTTGAGTAGCATTATTGTGGTTATTTTGCTTTTTACCGGTTTTGTTAAATGCCTTTGTGAATGAGCGGGACACCCAGTAATACAGACACCCAGTAATACGGACCTAAAACCTAGTTCAGGGGCCCCTGCATCTCATTTGTATAGAAAAAGGTAAATGAATAAACATATATATATTTTACTTATAAAAAATTTTTAACAAAAAATCTTTCAACAAAAGAGAGAGATGAGAGAATAAATTTGAATATTACTTTAAAATAAAATATAATATAAGAGTTGATATTATACAGGTTTTATGACAAAACAAGATCATAAATAAAATTAAATTCGTCCTTTTAGAAGTGATTGAACCTTTATTTTTAGTATACAATGTCAGATGATGTTATGCAAATAAAAGTCATCGATCCCAAAACCGGATTTGCTGAGCAGATCTGGTAATTCTGGTATCTACAGAACTCTTCCAACAGCTAAGGACTATTTTAATGGGTGGGTCAGTTTGTTTTATTTAAAACACTCCCACAGATCGCTGGTTTGAATCCTGTTCATTATTTATTTATTTAAATCACATAACAAATATTGACAATTTCAGATAATCAAAATGTATTTGATATTCTTTATGAGATTGAATGATATTTGTGTTGGTTTTATGTTGATTCTAATCAGATGTTTATAAAACCCTGACTGTCTTATCTCCGATCATTTTGGCTATACTAACATAGTTTATTCGATTTTTTTTTATGAATTCTAAAATAATAAACTACAATTGTCAAACTAAGTCGTAATGTAGATAACCACAACAAAATTTATTTTATTTTATTTAAATATTTATTATTTTTTGCTCTTACTTTCTACTAAACCCTTTTATTAAATTTCATTTTTTTCTTAGAATAGAGAGATTTATTTTTTTATAAAACATATTATCAAGATAAATGATAAAGTTAAACTGTAGTAGGTAAATAGTGATGACAACTGACTATTGAGTACTGATAGATTAGTCAGTATAAGATTTTATTAAAAAATATATTTATTTATTTTAAAAAAGATTGTATGTTATTATTTAATTATAATCAGAATATTTCCAAAATACGATTAATATTTTTTTAATACATTTAATTCTAAGTAAATGTTATTATTTGATAACACAAATTATAATCTTAATACATTTTTATTGTTTCAAACCTATTTAAGGTTACCACTTACACTGTAGTCTAATTTATTTTAATCTTGATAGTAGGTTTTAAAAAATTATAAATCTCTCTATTCTAAGAAAAGATTAAAAGTGAATCCTAAAAGGGTGTTATTAAAAGAAAAAGCAAAAAAAAATATATTATTTAAACAGAATAAATAAATTTGTCATAGTATTCTACCAGTAACTTAGTTTAACAATTACGGTAATTTATTTTAGATTTTTATACAATCTATGTCAACCAACTGATGGTAAGTGAAACGTAATCTTAGGTGGTAAGGCGCATTGCCCTAGCAACCCTGTCTTCTCTTAAAGACATCCGGAAATATCGACGCAGGCAAGCTATTTCAATCCTTCGCTGTACGAAGTAAAACGATACCTGTCCGGATCAGTTATCAGCAGAGGGTCCAGGCAATTGGCTGTATGGCCTACCACATCTGGTACTCTCGTTGTTTGCCTCACCAGCTGAAAGAGGTCCAAGGACAACGCAAAGTTCCGCGCTTTTCTTCCAGCATGGTCGGTCTTCTGGTACGGAAATAGCCAGTCCTGGTTACAGGCATTAAAGTCTCCCAGAAAGACGAGCTGCGCTAAGGGTACTGATGCAGAGCCATATCAGCAGCCTCGCCGAGATATTCAAACAATCTAGTTGTCTCCTGGTCACCGCTGTGCGAACGGTAGACGAAGGAATACAGGATTTGTTCGTTTCTGTGTCTACTAAAACCGATAAGGAAGAAAAGGAGAGGTCTTCAAGGTCGTCAGAGATGACGGAGAAGCTGGATATAGAAGTCGTTCAGCGCGTACACGCAGACTTACACGTACACGTGAGCGAAAGTGGTGCTCTAACGTGTATCCGGGATAATTTTATTTAGTCTTTATTATAAGTACATAAATATATACAAACATACATATATCTATAAATATATACACAAACTATAAATATTATTAATTATTAATATTGCTTGGCATTTCAGAGGGTTAACATTAATAGCAAACTTTAAGCACCATTCACAAATATGTTCCAAGTTAGAATTTAAAGAAACAATGACTTTATTAATGTTGTCAGGCTTAACATGTGTTTAAATTTGCTGGTCGTCGGCGTATACGTCAGGTAAGAGGTAGTGAGATAAGTTGTAATGAAGTTGATAAATAAAGAAAATAAGAGTGAAGAAATTATACCGCCTTGTAGTACACCAGCTGAATGCTGGTCACACCAATCAGACAGAGTACTCTCGATGCGTACCGCTTGCTGGCGACCGCGAAGATAGGATGAGAACCAATTTAGTTCGTAGGAAGAAACATTAAGGTGTGCAAGGAGAGCAACAAGGATGTCATGATCAACCGAGTTTATAGCGAAAAGAAGAACGACAATCAAAGTGACGTTCATAAGTCTAGAAATTTCATCCTCACCAACAGCCCCCGATATTACTGAGGTTCACTTTAAATGAGGAGGAATGCAACCGTTGTAAAAACTTTTTATTTTTTTTGACTTTCTTCATAAAAAAAATAAAGTGAATAGGGATGGGAAATGGCAGTTGAACGAGGCTGACTGGTGGCCAACCCACAAATTGGGCCCCCAACTATCTGCGGGCAGTCAGCGGCAAGCCGTCGCTTCGGATCCCGCTACCCTCCACCACCACTAGACGCCCGACAAAACAAACACCAACTCGACGTCAAACCGGTTCGACAACGCACCGCAGCTTTTTAGAACCATTTTCCATAAACGGCTTCATTGAGCAACGTGTCGGTTAAAAATATCGGAAAAAACATATTTATAAGCATGTTATTGCAAGCAATATAAAACCAACAAAAAAATCAGTCCATCTTTAAAAAACATTTTGTGTATCTGAACCATTAATTGGTAGGTACCTACCTAACTAAAACGAGAAATAAGAAGACATATTTAGATAATAAATGTCCTAATATATTTAGATGTTTATTAAGTTTACCTACTTAATATTCACCTTGTGGTATCAGAATTAAAGGTGAAAAGTATAAAAAGATCAAGAGAGGATACCGGATTTAGAAATTTTACGATCAAACAACCAATATTCCATTAACGCTTTAGATTGCAAAAAATTCAAAATTATTTTAGTAAGCAAATTTTTTTAATAATCAGATTTATTGATTTAAGACTATTCATTGATTGACTGATTGATTAAAGAAAAATAATACTCACCAGTAGATGGTTTCTGAGGTCATCGTATACAATAAGTTGCGACAATGTTTCTAGACCGTTTCGAATGCCGAAGAAATTGTTACCGAAAATGGTAGCGTTAATTCGTTCGTTGGTTTCCGCTGAAACTCTAATGCCATAACTTTCATCATTGGTGAGAGAAAAATCTAGAAAACATAAAAAAAGTTAAGTTAAGTATTTAAGCGTCCTAAGATTATACAAATTAAAAAATGGATGCGAGATCCGAGTGTCCTTATTAGACATTTTGTTAGGAAACCTGCTTTTTACAAATACCAAGTACAAATTCATGTATACATATTATTTTTTACAAAAGTATACTTATACTATTTTTTTTATAATTTACCTTTAACATCAGGGTTTTCATTGACTAGATACACGTAGACCGCTTTTCCAGTTGGTTTTGGGGTTATACCACGAGGTACAACGTTGGACACTAATTTCTTAAAGCGCTAAAAACAAAAACTACTTCAAGTACTTAATATAATAAGGAAGACTTATTATGCAATACTATTATAATTTATAAGCCAATTATAATTTAAATCTCGCTATTTGATTATACCTTTCCAGCTTCACTCATCAGGTCATTTGACTTTCCACGTTTTTCAATCTGGATTTCAATATTATTTATATTGATTTTGGACAGGAATCGCCCTAAGTTCGTATATCCAGTTGGTCTTGGCCACAAAAGACCTATAAAAATCAGTGATTTCCTGTTATCAGTATGAATAAAATAAGAGGAGTAGAAATAATATGATAAAAAAAATATTTACAGGTCAAGTATTTTCTTTAGATTATAATATTTATTATATTGGTATATCAAAGAAGAGAAGAAAGTTGGGAAAATTCTAGAATATATATTTCCTCACGGCATTCATTTACCGACCAACGAACAATATTTACTACTCAAATACTACATCAAGCCGGATTTCGAAGTCAATCATTAACACCTAGATCAATTGATAGTCAGATTTCAGTAAGTTTCTACAGTACGTTCGAAGGATCAGTATATTAATGTTAACGTCTTTCTAATGCTCCACTCACCATATTCATTGCAAAACATCTTGCAGGCCTCCAGGGACAGCGCTGGCTCGGCATCCCCAGGCTCATTTTTCATCTTCGAACACTTACCATCGTCACAGGTCCACTTCCAGGGAGGCTGTTCTTCTGCGCTTACACTATGGAAGGATTTGAATAGATTTCCAAAAACACATCTTCACGATTTTTGCGTAAACGTATAGATTGCTTAATAATTTAATTTATTGTGTTAATTTTATACTAAACATAAGTTCAAATATTAAATACTAGAAGTTCGGAACTTCTATTAAATCCCGGAAATAATAATATCCTTTTTTGATATCTTTAATTTTTTTTTATTCATGCTTGTTATAATTTTTTTGTTAAAAGGATGAGATCCTTCCATCATCATTTTTTGCAAGCATTCTTTATTAACTACGAGGTTTAAATACGATTAGGTATAAATACGCTTATCACTTTAAAACCCAACTCTTCCCCCAGTATATTAATATGTATGAACTCAATTCTTCTACTCTCTGAATAAATTTGTGAGCAATTACCAAAATTGATTGTTTCATTAATAATTTCGTCTTCTATAATAATGATTTAAGGTTTATGAACTACAACTCTGAGCTAATCCCATAATCCTTAAAAGGAACACACGAATTTTTATCTAAATCTGCAGTTGTGTTGCTGTGATTAAGTATGTGTGTGTGTGTGTAATTAAGTATCGACATGATGTCTAAATCTGCATTTGTGTTGCTCTTCCTGCGATATGTGTGTAAGTATATAAACGAACCAAACCAACACATGTTTTTACTTATTTGTCTAATAAAATCAATCAGATCTTACTTTCAACACTTCTATATGTATTATAAAATGATAATGATAACGAAAATAATTGCAACATTTTATTTTATCATACTTTGTCTGTACCTTGTTAATTTAGGTAATAATTATAATAACTATAACAAAGTGATAGACGGATTTCGATGACAACATTTTTTTTGTGTGGTAGTTATTATTTTATTATCTGAGACATCATAGAGGTATTCACTTCTCATTCTCTTATTACATAAAATGATTTTTGTATTTGGAATCTTAATGATAATAAATTTTTATTTTTTTACTTTATTAATTGATCTAACCCCTAAATAAACAAATTATTTGCTTTTG
Organism: Napeogenes inachia; assembly: GCA_959347355.1. Taxonomy (NCBI): domain Eukaryota; kingdom Metazoa; phylum Arthropoda; class Insecta; order Lepidoptera; family Nymphalidae; genus Napeogenes; species Napeogenes inachia. Next base: position 1,617,761 of record OY365795.1, on the reverse strand, counting down.
TTAAGGATGTTAGACAACGATACAAATACATATAAATACAAATTATAAACACTGAGAATATATGTAATAAGCGACCAAACCCAGAAATACAGATATCTATGCTCATCTCGTACATGCCTGTCCCTGTCGGGAATCGAATTCCTTTACGCCCATCTATACGTTACGTATCTACACGTTATGCGTCTGCCATAACCACTCTACCAACGGGGCGGTAAGTAGCATAAGTCATACACTTAAGTAAATATTTTATTTTAATCTTGATTACTTACCACAATATCGCTAACAGGAAATATATTATATTAAAATATACTATTTGGCGCCACATTTTGTCTCTGCAACAAAAAACTTTTTTAAGAAGCAGATAAAAAGGTTGTACCTAAATCCTCGGTGTTCTGGTCAAGGACCCTGAGCACGTGTCATTCATGCCAGATTTATTTGTTCATTTAATAACAAAAATAGTTTTTTAAAGCTGGATAAAGCGTTTAATTAGATATTTACAAAATAACCATTTGTTATGAAACTCAGTAAAGAACAGGAAAATATTATAAGTCGCATCAAAATCTGTTTATTTTTATCAATATCACTATTTTATTTAAATATTTTTTAATCCTGAGAGAAATTTTATCTACGTGATAAGTTTTAGATATACATTAATTAAAAATAAGCAAAACATTAAATTTCTCTTACACTGTATTTCGAAAATCGACCCTAAATATGTTTATTAAAAAATATATGAAGATATTCATATATTTTTTAATTAATTCTATGATATCAAACCACTGGACGGGAGACAAGGAAATAACCACTTCGAAGATCGGACACACACACACACATACACACACACAACTAATTATTTTATATATATGATACTAACGTAATATTTTTATATTTTTTTAATTTTGTCACGACATGGTTTAAAATATTGCGCATTTTATTGAGCCTATCTAAAGGTATTAGAAAAAAAGCATATTATTACTTACTTTTTATTCTCTTTTTTATACTTTATTACGGCAAATAAATTAAATAACACTCTCCGACGAAACTTAATGGAATCATGGCTTCATTCGTTGAGGAGTTTTCCTTATAACGAAATCATGTAAGGTAACAAAACAATATAAGTAGGTACCCTGACCGAGTTAAGTTCACTTTAATTTAACCCTTTAGTTACAGATATATATTATAACGAGTTAAATTGTAATATTAATTATTTTTGTCGAAAACGATATTAAAATCAGCATTGACTATATATATTTAAGAAAAGTTTGAACTCAACTATTTACTTAAACTACTAGATATAAAAAAAAAAACTAATGGAATTTAAAAAAACTTTTCTAACGTACACAGTTTGACCCACTAGAAATAAGGCAATTATTACAATAGTAAACTTTAACTAGAATGTAAATCCGAACGAAGCCTTAAAATAGGTAATCTAAAATTTTCTACCCATCTAGGTCATAACTCTAATATTAAATATACACTATGTCCTAATAATCGTTATCGATGTAGATAAAAGTACACGGTTGTATCGTGTGTAGAGTGACGTCAGAGATAGAATTACAATATTAACCGGATAGGAAAATCATTTTAATAATCTGTTAATACACGTTAACATACTACCGCGTGGACCATTAATAATAAAGGATATTTATTTAATCTTACCCTAAAAAGATTAACAAAAACGATAAACATGAAAATGCGAAGTTTTGGCTCTTATTTTTGTTTACACCTAAAAAAGTGGAGCAACAAAGGTTTTTTATTCTACCAGACCAGATTTTTTATTCTGAATACTTGTTTAATCTGATTATATTTATATTCTGAATAATGTTTTACTAAACAAAATAATTCCGAATCACAACAACAAAGAAATTAAATTTACAAATAATACAGATACTAATATGTAGTAAATAACTATATATTTAATAATATATAGTAAATAACTTTATATACAAAAACAATGATTTTATGTAAGAAATGCCAATTTACGGTTTACACAGATCATTCTTTAGAAGCGAAGACTTTAAATCAAATGAGTAAACTTACCTCCAATAGTCGTCAACGTCCAATCTGTCTTACGATTCGCGAGCCAGTGACAATATTAAAAACTAAACAAACAATATTTCGCGACAAGAGAATAAAACTAGTTTTGAAAACAAGTTTTTTTTTTATTAACAATTGTATCTGTTTATTACTTGTATGTGGTCTCCAAAATTGAAGAAAGCACGGATCTTTATCTAATACCTAACAAATTCAAAGGTGCAATCTTATCTCTAAAAATAATATTCGTATCTTTTCAATAGCACTCACACAGAATGTTTGAGTACATTTTTTTTCTACGATTGATACGTTATATTATAAACTATAAAATGATTAATAATGAATATAGCATTAAATATCTTTACTTACGTGGTTTTTTAAATAACGTAACATTTTCGATATACGTAGCTTATTGTTTTTTTAATAAAGAGGAAATATTAATGATAGTAGTTGTTCATTAAATATTAATGAATTTATTCCCAAAAAGTGAAATTAACATTGAATTGAAGCATTGAAAGAGTAAAAATTCAAAGTTGAAGACAAAACAATAAATGCAAAGAAATAATTAATTCCATTCAAAGTTCTAAATTACATTTCAATATATTTTAAGAAAGTTAAATCGGTAGTTTTCCAATTACAGGCACTAGAGCGCATTATGCGGCATAATGCTTAACGTTAATTGTTTCAACGACAGCCACGCTTCGCACAATCGAGCACTCTTGAGTTGGCATCGATTGCACGTATCACGCGAAAACATTACTTTTAAGAGTGCTCGATTGTGCGAAGCGTTGCTGTCGTTGAAACATTCAACGTTAAGCATTATGCCGCATAATGCGCTCTAGTGCTGTAATTGGAAAACTACCATTGTTTATATTAACAAAGTAGGAACAAGGTCAAACACCACAATACTGTCCATTCGTCAATAAGATACGTAAAATTTATTATTTTTAAGTATGTAGTTCAGGTTCGAACACTGTCTGACTGAGTGATCTATCATAAAACAGCGACAAAATATTATTTGACATCGACTAAATAGATTGATTCATTTAGGATTATGTTACATTAGAGTATGCTTTTACCCTAAAATATGTTGGAATAGGTTTTATAATTTATGAGATGATCAAATCATTACAAATTTATAGTACTCTGTGAATACAGAGTATATCTGATTGTCACTTGTCACGAAAGAGAAAGTTGACAATTGACATTTAATATCTCAGAAATCTCAAATCAATACGAAAGAAAACAATGAAAATACAAAACATTTTAATTATAACATAAAATTTGACTTACTTTATTTACACTGTAACTAGTCACTTAAATATGGATCCAGCACTGTTAAGAGAACGGGAGGCGTTTAGAAAAAAGGCACTTGAAACTCCGAGGTACGTAGAGCGTTACATACTTGCTAACTCGGACTAACTATCCCCTTCACTTGTTATACAAATGCCCAATTACTTTTTATCCTCTCGCTCCCACTCACCAACACAATACTATTACCTTCCGCCGCGTTTGTTAAATATTGTTTTGCGTATGTATTGTGTGCAAATATTTACGAATTGTGCTTTATTATCAAACAATATATGATCAAGTAGTTGTAGTTTATGAGTTGAATCAAAAGAATTATGATTCATCTCAGGAATTAAATAATGATTTAAACCATTCCTTTTATAGTGTTGAGAAAAAGAAAAGAGATGATTCCTTTAAAGATGACAGCAAGAAGAAATCAAAATCATCTAATTCTGCAAATGCAGTTCCAAAAGTGGATGCTAATAAGTAAGTTATAATATAAGGTGTATATTTTATTATGTTTCCGGTAAATCCTATTTTAAATACTTTTATGCATCCTTAGTTACAAAACAATGGCGGGCAGTTCCTCCTATCGTTTCGGAGTGCTGGCTCGCATTGTTAGACATATGAAGTCAAGGCACCAAGAAGGGGATGATCATCCTCTGTCTATAGATGAAATACTGGATGAAACAAACCAGCTAGATGTTGGGAATAAGATAAAGCAGGTAATATCATACACATTATTATATTCAAAAAATCAATAAGTCAAATCAGAATCTGTATTAACGTGAGACTCAAAAAATTTAATTTAATGTTATTATTTTTTTTATAAGCACTTAAATTTCAATTATATATTAAAATTGAATTCAATTATAAATTGAAATTTAAGTGCTTGTTATAAATATATTGTTTTAAAATTTGTATATTTGCAGTGGCTACAAAGTGAAGCATTACAAAATAATCCTAAAATAGAGCACACATTTGATGGGAAGTTTATATTTAAACCGGTGTATAAAATAAAGGATAAGAAGTCATTATTAAGGTAAAAATAGCAGCATATACCTATCATAACTAAAATATTGCTAATTAAATACAACTTAATAGTCTTATTTTGGAAACCAACTTAAATTATTTCTTTTATTTACTTTATAGATTCAATATTACAACATCATTTAAATATATAAACTATATATGCTTAGATTGTATAAGACACTAAAAAGTATAAATTTTACATACAAGCATCAAGAATGTAAATATAATCTAAAGTAAATAAATATGTAATTACACTATCAACCTCCTGTATTTTTTTCTCAGGTTACTCAAACAGCATGATTTAAAAGGACTTGGAGGAATCTTTCTAGAAGATGTCCAAGAGTCACTACCTCATTGTGAGAGAGCATTGAAGAGCTTGGCTCAAGAAATATTGTATATAATAAGACCTACTGATAAGAAAAAAATATTGTTTTATAATGACAAAACCGCTACATTAGATGTATTTTTTTTTTTACTAAACTATATTAAAAAATATTATTTACATTTTGTTATAACAATATTTTTCTAGGTTGATGAAGAATTCGTTAAATTGTGGCGCGCTACAGCCGTGGACGCCATGGATGATGCTAAGATTGAAGAATATTTAGAAAAACAGGGAATTAAATCTATGCAAGACCACGGACCCAGAAAACCTGTGGTTCCAAAGAGAAAGAAGGTATCACAGAAGAGAAGGCAGTTCAAGAAACCAAGAGACAATGAACATTTAGCAGATGTTCTTGAAACATATGAAGATAACACTTTGACGCAAAAAGGTGTTAGCATTAAGTAAAGTAAAAATTATGATATTCATTGTTGTTTTAATCATATTTTTAAGTTTTTAAATTGATGTTCCAGTAAGACTATTTGAACAATCCTAGTTTTAAAAATTCATACTTTTGGATCATTGTATATATATAACACTTAAACATAAGGAACATAAAAATAAGGACGGAAATAGGTAAGTCAAGTAATATTGCATTTATTATTACGAATAGCGGTTTGCACCGGAACAGTGTGTAATAATAGTACAGTGAGAATCAACGGCGATGTACCGGAGAATCACCGACGAGGTACCGGAGAATCACCGGCGACATACCGGAGAATCACCGGCGATGTACCGGAGAATCACCGGCGAAGTACCGGAGAATCACCGGCGATGTACCGGAGAATCATCGGCGATGTACCGGAGAAGATACTCAATTAAATCAATCGGTTTATAACCAGTTAAACACCGGTAATCGTAGTCGAGATGATATTTTTTTTATGTGGTAAAATTTTGGAAATTAAATAGACATTTAAAACCTTTGGATGAAATAGCATTCAAATATCTAACTGTGTCTGCAACTTCTGCAATGTCGGAGAGAGTATTTTCCACGACAGGTCACACACTCAACTATAGAAGAAGTATAACTAGCGTCACGAATCATCCCTGATGGACTTGACGGCGCAGAAGTCTAAATTAAGGTATATGAGGGCTCTGAGAGGGATAAAGGGCGGGCGTACATAGCGCTGATTCGAGCTCTCCAGTCGCGTTACGTCCCCCGCACATTTATACATACATACATTGTTTTTTTTTACGTAGACGTCGTTATGAATCTTCGGATGAATTGTCGGATGTTGTGAGCGTTGTGTGTCGGGACCTAAGTGTTTTGAATAAAAATAATGGAGATCAATCGCGAGTAGTTCAAAAAAATCGCGCGGCTACAGACGGTGACACCATGGAGCATTAGTCTCGTGAACACGGCCGTTGTATTACGACCGAAACGTCACGAGTCGAGGTAAATACTTCGATTAAAATTGTACGCGATTAAGTCCCGTTTACAGTATAAAAACGAGAAAAACAGTTTAAGTGGCCAGGCATTTACTGTTGCGGGAAACATCGTACGTTCTTAAAAGCTTGTCAACTACATCGACTCCACTTCTTGTTGAGTTGTAAAACGTTATAATAGATGGTTTTCTTTGGGTCCCGCTCTGTGGATCTATTCTATCATCATAGTGATATGAGGAGATCATATGTACATACTTTTGTGGTTTAGGTATATAAGACACAATGTTTATGTCTTTTTGAAAACCAAATATCGACGAATTTTCTTCACGTCTGGCTTTGAATTGGGTAGAAAGGCACTTGTTTGACCGTAGGGTATATACAGCAATCAATTTGTGGTTTTGGATTGGTCAATTTTCAACAGTTACGAAGCTTATGAAAAAATTATCCATTGTTATATTTCTTCTAGATCCAGACACACGTCTAACTAAACGTTCTACAACATCGAATGGCTTGTTATTCACTACTTAAGGGGTACTGTCAGGCTGTTTACCACAGTCAATTTCCAGGTTCATTGTATAAAATGTTTTTGCATCCACTAGTGCATAAACTTTTAACCCATACTTAGCTGGTTTAGTAGTTAGTAGTAGTAGTTAGTTTAGTAATGTATTGACGGAAAACATATCTTGCTCTAAAGGCCACAATTTCTTCATCGATAGTCAAGTACTCCAACGGTGCTTAGGCATCTTGACAGTTGTTGACGAAAACTTCAAATACGTTTCTTTTTAGTGCCAAACGATCGATAGGTGCTCTTTCTGTACTTGTTGATGCGTCATCGAGTCTCAAGTTATTTACCAAGTACGTAAACAGTATGGGCTAATGATAGCACTGGTATCGCTAGACAGAGCTAGCGATACCAGTGCTATCATTAGGCCATAAGCCTATAATACTTTTTCTAATCAATCTATATTAACCTGCCTGTAGGTATTAATAATCCGAAAACAGCTTTTGTACCACTTGCTTTTGCCATCTTTGCCTGTATAAAATGGTAGCGTTAGAGGCGTTTCTGCTACAGGTTCAGGGTCTTCCATGTCCGTATCACGCCTCACTGATCTGATCGGAATTATGATCACTGTCGGAAGAATAGTTTCATCGTCTTCTGACACATTTTCTACAAGTAAAGCCGCCGCAATATCATCATCTTGCATCCTATTTGCCATCTTAATTAAACTCTAACTGTAACAAAACACAAACTACATAAATATAAAGAAAATAAGGTTGGAAATAACAAAGAAACATAAAACTGCATACATACATTTTCAGCACCGTCCCATACAACGTGGATTTAAAAACTCGGGGACCCGCTATGCGCACGTGCACATACGAGCTCGTTCCGCGCATCATCCAAGGTCACAAGTCGACGGGGCAAATTTTAACGCCCAAATACTAGGAATTTCAATGTTATTGCTCGATTATCCTACTAATATTATAAGGGCGAAAGTGTGTATGTATGGATGTTTGTTACTCTCTCACACAAATACTACTGAACCGATTACGATGAGATTTGGTATGTAGGTAGCTGAAGATCCAGAATAACACATATGCTATAGACATACTAACTTATGCACGAGGCTTTGTCTGTCATGTTTGTTACTCATTCACGCCAAAACTACTAAACGGATTTTGATGAAACTTGTTAATATTGTAGCTTAGGTATCAAAATAACAAATAAGTAGGCTATAGGAATACTAACTTTTGCACGTGGTTTTGTCTGTGATGTTTTGTTACTCAATCACGCAAAAGCTTCTGAATGGATTTTGATGAAACTTATCAATATTGTAGCTTATGTAACAAAGTAACACATAGAAATACTAACGTTTGCACCTGGTTTTGTCAGTGACATAACATAGATTATAGCGCGTTATCTAATTACCACGGGAGATCCTGTTTTTAAACGTTTGGTTCACTGAATTCTACACAAGTATATGTGAAAATCTTTCTTATTATCTGAAGACTTTAGAAGGAGTGTTATGTTATTCCAATATACGTATGTTAATAGAAATATAGATAATAATGCTATTTTTATGTTCCTGTTATGTGCTACAGTCTCAAGCGGATTTAGACGTATTAGGTATCGGTAGATACGTCAAAAATAATCGGAAATAATATGTTTTTGCTTATGACGAAGTCAAGGGTAACAGCTAAATACTTTTAATTCGACATATTTTTCTGTAGCTTCTAAAAACATTGCAACAAAATCAGTTTTGTTGTATGGGTCCCTTCATTTAATTAGTATACTATTACTTATTAATTTATAATTACTTAGGATCTACCTGCTGTCGTTATTAATAGCCAGCGAAGAAAAATACGTTGTTTGTAAGAGAGCCCGCTGCGAATATTTAACTTATTTGGTTTTTAGTATTTGTTGTTATAGGGGAAACAGAAATACATCATCTGTGAAATTTTCAACGGTATATCTATCACGGTTCATGTAAAACAGCTTGGAGACACAGACGAACAGCGAAGTCTTGGTAATAGGGACCCTTTGGATACAGGAACCCTAAAAAATAGTATCTTTAATAAGGACTAAAAAGTATGGTGTATGTTGAATTTTACATATGCCGCAAATTCCTTCATGGTTGATTCAAGTTTCTTGAGTTTGTCTCGGAACATCTTTACCATTTGTGCATGATATATAATTACTAGCTAACCATTTTCTGTCTACGTTCAATTTGTAAGTTGCAAGTTATAACTACTAAGTACTAGCTACACCAACAACCTCAGAACAATATGCTTCAGTTATTGTTTTGGCCAAACAACTGACTAACTACCACAGAGTACTATAAACTACATATTTTAATATGTCGACAGCCGACATTTGACAAGTGTTGAAATTTGTCAACATGAAAATGAGTTTACTGTCTAGAAAATAAGAATTCGAATGGTTACGGTCTAAAATAGTTTTCGTGAAGTATTAACTTAATTTTATAACACAGTATGACTGACAATCAGTCTCAATTTTCCCTCTCTTGGGATGAACATGTCGCGAACATTTGTAACGGATTGAGTTTGTTACAACAAGTACGTTACTTATAATCATGGTTTATTTACTCTTTCAAACAATTTTTATTAAAAACAACAATAAACGCTTTAATGTATTTAAATTCATTAATTTGCGAAAACTCGAAAAAGAATATATAAACTTGTTCTTTATTACCACGGTTTAATTTTTTTTTCAGAATGGCGAGTTTGTAGACATGACACTAGCTGCAGACGGTCACCTGGTAAAGGTACACCAAGTGATAATGGCTCTCAGTAGCCCATTCCTCAAAGACCTGATCACATCGGCACAATGCCCACACCCTGTTATATTTTTAAATGTGAGTTAGTTCAAATGAGGGACATTTAATTTACTAAGATGATATATGAAACTAGAAATTACTTGAATTTCAGAAAATTTCCCATACAACGCTGTCAGCATTGCTTGAGTACATTTACACTGGTGAAGTGTTAGTGGCAATAGAAGACCTTAACGAGTTAATAGATGCTGCTAAAGAACTTCATATAAAGGGATTACAGGAAATGGTGAAGATATTATTAAAAAGAAACAAACTTATGTTGCTTTAAAGACTTGGTGTATAAAAAACATTAAAACCATGAAAGTAATAAAATATTTAATTTGTACTGTTAGATAATCTGTAAAAATTTAAAGGAACATCTTGTTTTTGTAGAACTTGGCTGAAGCATTAAATCTAAATGAACAGAAATCCCAAGGATATTGTACACAAACTGAAACATTGGACATTGATCAAGATATCTATGTAGAAATACCAAACCAAGAAATCAACAAACAAGCAAAAGATAATGAAAGGTATAGGTATATTAAGTTTTCCATACAAAATTTATTTATCGCCTCTGAACTGGCATTAACTCTGAGCATAGGCATGGCGCCAGGGCATTGTCATTTCAAGTATAACTATTGGCATGAGACAGCATTTATGGACTAGACTAACTAATAACTAGTACAGTATTACTTTTCCATTATGAATGATCTGTTTTAATAAAACTAGGTTGACAGCCATTCTGACTGATTGCCAAGCAAGTGAGGTAGCAATATTAATTCTGGAAATTAAGTTTTAATTAACTTTTACACAGTATAATATAATTTCATTTGCAAATGCTTGACTAATGTAACAAAAAAACTACGCACTAGCTGAACTAAATTCAAACCATTGAAAATCATTTTTGGTTGATTATTCTTTGATGACATTACCTATCACTGATTTTTTAAATTATAAACTCTCCCCAGATCTACAAGCAATCAATCAAAAAAAATTGATCAAATTGGTTTAGTAATTATAGAGGTGTTTGATGACATAGAATGCATTTGACACAACACAAAGCTTTGTTCCTCATTTGCTGATAATATAAATATATTGATTTATTTTGGTAAATGTTATATGTGTATCAAACAAGTATATTACAGGTGCGATTTAATGTTAGGTAGAAAAATTGGAGTGAACAGTATTGATGATTTATATACAGCACCATATGAAAAACAAAATCCAGAGCTACTACAGACCATTAAGAGCAGTCCTATTAGGAGCAATGTAGATACTGAATCATGTAAGTATTCTCTACTCTAATGTAATTCATTGGTAATTTTGATCAATTAAATCCAGTATTCATCCAGGTTTTTTTTCATTTATTTGGGAAACAAACAGTCCTTAATAAAACATGTAAACAAATTCAAATTATTTCCATACATACCAAATAGTGCCAAAGATTACTAAACAAAAATTAAAGGTTGTAGGTATTATCATAACTAGACCAAATTCTAAGACTATTCATTTGGATTTCAACTGGGTTTCAATAAATTGAGTTGTTTTTATGTAATAAGACAAGACAAAAAAATATTTGTGATCTACAACCTTTTTAATGACCCTGGACTTTATTGATATTTTACATGTAGAGATTTGCAAGATTCAGACTTAACATTAATTAACATTTATCTTATGTAGTTAACAAATAAAATATAAACCCTAAAGTTATGTGGATTGGTAACTAAATATAATATTTCCAGGTCTTAAGACCCTCCAATATACAATATCAAATCAGGGCTCACTGCAAATGGTTCTAAATAGGTTCATCTACTACTTGAAGCACAGCAACAGAGACAAGTCTCGGCAGTGGCGGTGTGTGGACTATCTCAATCAATGCAAGTGTCCGGCCTATGTTGTTACTAAAGAAGATGTTGTTGTGCAGAGGTAAATATCGTTTTATTTTGTGTATCAAATGCATTACCTGACTTTGTTGAAGTAAACAGAGTATTTATTTTGTCAATCTATTTAAGTATTATGGAGTAACCATTGCTTCTTTTTTCATCAAATTAAGGGGGTCTATTGATTTGTCCTTATTGTTATTGTTACTTCTGTATTCTAATATGATCTTTACATTATTTTTATTAGTTGGGTTTTAACTTTGATGATTATTTATAGTTGGAATGGTGTTTCTTTGTGCAGTCGTTTAGTTTACTCATTTCAAATTTACTCTGTGGTTGATTTGTTTTGTTTGTAATCTTTACAGGATATCATGTCACAACCACCCGTTCCACGATCGTAAAATATTAAAAAAAGTAAAAACAGGATCAGTATTTTCGGCATTCAATGAGGCAGAGATCGAAGGAAACAACAGGAAGACTATAGATAGATCAAATAGTGAATAAATAAAATATACAATGATATAACTGTGTTTTTTTATATAGAGCAAAAGTAATAAATAAAATAAAGGTAAAATTTATTGTTACCATATCAACATTCAATAAAAATAAGTAACAATATAGAAAAATATGTATTTACGATTTTACATATCCCTATTATTAATATCCTTCTGATTTGTCAAATACATTTTAAAGTTATATATAACTAACAAAAAAGACAGGAATGCAGTGGAATGTAAAATTATATAAAATGTTATAAAACTTAATATTAGATTCGAGTTATATAAATCATACAAAAGCCTGTCAATGTAGAAATTAAAATAAATGCACTTATAAGTATAAATTATAAGAGCTTAAACATTGATTTCGTTTTTGACAAAATTTGGTAGTGCGAATGCGGCTTTATGGATATCTATGTTGTAATATTTGAGGCCCATATTATTTAGTTGCTGATGTGAAAAGTCCACTGCTGGTTGGTCGAATTTGACGGTCGGATCCAGAGACCCCAGAACAAATCCGATTGACCCGGACGGATAAGTCGGGACCGAAGTTGTCGCATACGCCGCGACGCCAAATTGATTTTTGCAAAATTGAAGAGTATTTTTAACTAACTCCATATTGTCCCAAAATGTTCCAGCTTGGGAACAAACAATACCATTAGGTTTTAGCGCGCTTTTCATCAATGAGAAATAGTTTTCTTGGAACAAACTGATTGCTGGTCCGATGGGGTCACTGCTGTCAGTTATGATGACGTCAAACTCGTGGCTATGATTCTTCATAAACTCGAAGCCGTCCCCCACGTGTAGAGTCAGCTTTTTACTTTCAAATCCTACTGCCATGAAAGGCAGGTATTTCTTGGAAACTTCTATTACTTTGGCGTCTATTTCCACCTGAAAAATAATATATTGCTATCTTGTATACAAATTTTATAATAATTTAAATTTTAAGGCGATGTTTATGTGCCCTGCATCTTGTTTTAATCAAATAGAGTTTCTTTTCAAGAAGTGCAAGAACTGGGTACTTTTTTTACATAACTGTACAATTAAGAAAGGCTGACGTATCGTTGTTCCGATTTGGTAAATTTAGTATTCATTTGGAACGTAAACCACATCTTCCAAAAAGAAATCAAAAATCATAAACAATTTGTCAAAATAACGTTGCAAAAAGCTGAAACTAAAATCAATAGCTCAAACCTCATAGCTTTAACATTAAGTTGGAAAGAGCTTTTACAGAAGGGTTTATTACGATAAATCTGGTATCGAAATAGACCCTCCTGACACTTCCATGTTGACGTAAACTAGTGATCACTGAATAGGTACTGATCATTATTCAAAGTGGAAAAGATATAAATAAATAAAAATATTTGAAATTATTTAAAAACTTAGCTCATTTTATTTTTTCAAATTTTTAAATTAATTAAATTTGAAAGATTGAAACTTTTAAATAAAAAGGGACAGTTAATTTGGTTGACCCGAGTTAGATACCATTTTATCTCGGTTGTTGGTAACGATATAATAATTATCTTTATAGAATACTGCGTAACAAAGATAAGAGACGATAGTGTGAGAAAAAAATAACAAACGTGGTTCACAAAAAAAGACAAATAGGAACAAGATCCAGAGAACTGATAAAAGAATGAAGGTTACTTTTCAGCGGAAAGATAGCGAGTATTAGTAACGAAAGTAACAAAGAAATAAGAAAACACAGAACAGAGGCACGAACAAAAACAATACAGAAATATATAGGAAACACTGGCGGAATAAAGCGAGCGGTTAAATAACTAATAGTGGATAACAAATATAAAAAATTAAGGTTCGGGAAAAAAGCCACTTAAAGGTCATGTATACCTGAGCTAGCAACAAACTGCTTTTGTAATCTGTAGGTACAGCAAGTCATGCAGGAACAAAGAAACCGTTTCAGAAGATAACACCACGGAAAACGACGAAATTTCTCCGGGATCCTTAAAGCAGAAGTAGAACAGGCGATAAAGTCCCAAAAAAACTTCAAATCACTAGGAAAAGATAATATTTCGAACGAACTCTTTAAGCTCATTCGATCATTACTGCTTTTACTGATCAGTTCAATGATATTATCAAGAAAAAGGAAATACCTAACCAATGGACGAAATCAAAAATAATTTTACTCCATATGGAGGGAGACAGAAGGGAAATAAACAACTGCCGACCGATTAACTTGATGTCGAACCTATGTAAAGTCTTTTCAAAAGTCATCTTAAACCGAATTAATAATGTCTTGGAAGACAATAAACCAATTGAACAAGCGGGCTTCTGCAAAGACTACTCCACAAGTTACCACTACACACCATAAAGCAAGTAATCGAAATATGCATTGAATATGGAAAGCCTTATTATTTGGCCTTTATAGATTAGCACGAAGCGTTCGACTCTTGGGACACAGCGTTATATGGGAAGGTTTAAAGTCACAAGGTGTGGATTTTATCCAGTTATCCCCAAACATCATAACCTTGCGAAACTTCCGAAATCAAAATATGGCAGTGGGTCTGACCAATTGTGAAAAGTATATTGTAGAAATTATTAAATCACTTGGACCATTATACATAACTGGGACAGATAATATCAACAAGTGATAAAACATAAAAAGAAATTAACACCAGAATCACTAAAAGAAGTGTTTAAAAATCCTTAAATATCACTAAAGGTATGTTGACGATGGTGTCTATTTTACGAAGTTATTGAAGCTAATGAATGGGGACTTAGACTATAAGATTCGATATCACTATTTCTTTATTTGCCTTGGTACTTACATGCATTTTGATTTCATCCTTTATTTAGCGGTCCCCCGACCTAACGTCTTCAATATTAGTACATAATAAAATCATTTTTATTCCTTTTTGAAGTATTTTTGTATCAGGGGTTTTTAAATATTTTATTAATTTATTTATTCTGTATTTTTAAGTTATGTTACTGGTTTCTTTATTGTACTAAATTAAAGTTCGAACACACTAATTTTCACTTGTTTAAGTATTTTGTTAATATTGCATAAATCCCTCCACTCATTTGGCTGCTAGAATGACACCCCTTTATTTGAGTGGGGGATTAAAATAGGATATAATATAGTTGTTAGGACATATATTAGCTTATTTAAATTTTGTACAGGTTTGGGTCCTGACTCCTGACCCCTATGTTTTGAATATTTATTTATTCTATAATAAAAATTTTAACACTACTTTTATAATTATTTTACCTTACCTGTATCCATGAATGTCTGCATAAATACAATTTATTTATTAATAATATTATTACTTTTTAACTCAAATTCATATATTTATTTGTTAATATAATTTGTTATTATCTCTTGTAATCTAATTAAGCAGTTCCTCTTTACTTTAGTTTTTTATATAAATATAATTACTTCTCCTTGATAGATAAGGTTTTATAACTAGACTATGAACTTTGTGATAATATCTGATTTGTATGTATATATTGAAATAATTAACTAAAAATACAATAGTAGAAAATACTTAATACATGCAGAAATTCTGTAACTTTTTGGCTATAGCACATCATAATACAATTCCTGTTTGTCATAATATCGTTTTTTTTTTATATTTTCAAAAGCTTATAAATACTTTTGGCTTATTAAATGACACCTTAATTCATACCTCTTTATAACATACCTGTACAATCTCTTTCACACTGGGATGCTTGGCAACATCCCTAGCAACTCCCCCATCCCCGCCACCCACTATTAACACCTTCTCGGGATTCTTGTGGCAGCAAAGAGGCAGAAATGCTATCATTTCCTATATGGAGAAAATTGGAAAAGTATTTTATTTGAAAAAAGGTTATGCTAAGTATTAAAGTAATAATTGGCTGATAGTAGTAAAATAATATCCAATTAAAAAATAAAGTACTAATAAAATTATATTTTAGTATATAGTAATAAACACTGGCAGTTATAACACAAGAATTCAGGATTATACATTGGGTACTTGACTTAAAATGGTATGGTTTGGACTATCATAAAATATCAACAAGACAAATTTAGATATGCACTTTTATTAATACAAATTGGACTATTAAAAAAAATATATTATTAATGTGCTATTAAAAAAAAAATTGCCTGGTAAGAATATTCATCCTTTTGGGTACACTGTATAATACCATCCAGCACCAACACTCTGCCAAGGCTTGGTGTGTCAAACACTTCAATCTCTTGGTATGGAGACTTCTCCTTATGCAGCACCTCATTGACTTCGAATGAGAAGGTGCTACCAGGCCACATCTCACATGACTCAGTATACCAATTTTTCTTTATAACATCCATTTTACTTAAATATGAATTCATATTTTTTTTTATTCATTTTATAATTATTGATAGAAAAAAATAATAAATTAAATAGTGTAATTAAATAAAAGTAATTAATATTATTCTTTACAACTTTAGAGAGAGTATGTTTTTCTTATAAATAAAATACACTCACGTGTTAAGTATTGAAATTAAAAGTCATTTACTCGTATTTAATCTTTTTTCCTTACTGTGTCAAATAATTACCTTTATAGAATGTTTTATTACACAATTACTTAAATACACTAAAGGTATTTAATAATATAAGCAGGAGTCTATTTGTATTGTTAGCCGGAATGAATCGCCTCCACAATCAATCACTTCCAGTCACAAAACCAGAGGCTAAAATAAATTATAAAATTGTGTTCTATAAAAAAAAGGTGTCAAATTTGAAATATATTTTGCACTCTGTTGCTATAATTTGAAAATACATATTACATTGAAGAACGGTCAAAATCTCAGCTCAGTAATTCAATGACATATAGATGACAAGAAAACTAAACAACCAGACAACTGACAAACTTGACAGCATCTGACAGACCAATAGACAACCAATATTTACACATATATTTTTGTTGTAATCTAACCCAAATTGAAAGTTTTATTACAATTTACAATTTATTGTATCGAAAGAATACCAAAATAGGTACAGAATTGTAAGAAAAAATACGCTTGGCCTTATTTAACGAACACAATATTTCATACATTTTGTATGTATGTCAATTATTTTTATAAGTTAATAAACTTCAATTTATGAACGGTTTTGTTAATATTGATCCAATTTCATTCCCTCTCAGCTCTCCCTAACATTTCATCTGACTGTCCGCTGTAGATTATTGATTGTTTTTGCTTCCTCAGTTCTGTTAAGTAGTGCATTGGTTAAGTTAATTCTAGTTTAAATTTTTCCCTTGGATGGCATTTCTTTCATATGAAAATTTTCAAGTTTTCGGTTCACAATATGAATTCTTTTGGTATTTCGCCTGAAGAATTCGTGTACGCAGCTAGAGACTTCATAAGTTTATCAGATAAGTACCTAGATAGCTGGACTATTCACCAGAATGATAATGAGATATTACAAACCTATTTAAGAAAAGAGGAATTTGTCAGTCACCGAGATGAAAACGACAAAGTATTTCTCTATAGGGCGGAATACGTAATCTTCTTTAATCTAAGCTATGGCGTTCCTTCGTTTAGTTTTAACGTGTGGGACTGCTCAGGGAAGTTATTAACTCTGGAGGAAGTCCGACAAATTTCTCTGATGAAGTAAGCCTAAAAAAATCACAGTTATCAATTTTATGTACTTTGAGATCATTGTGTCAAAGATTATTTCTAACCTTTAGCTAAGTTATAATAATATTTTTAATTGACCAGAACCAGAAAAGAAGACTTCTACTCTGTGGTGACACAGCAGGAACACCCAGTGCTCTATCGCCCCTACTTCATCATCCACCCATGCAGAACAGCTACCATCTTACAGGAATTTAAGAATGAGTCGAGGAACATTATCCTTACCTTTCTGGGACTCATTATTCCTCTTATACAGCTCAATTTGCCACTGGAATATGGTTTATGACGAAGGGCCTAAATGCCTTTACTCTTACAGTTTATGCAAAACAATTTTATTAGTTGGAGTCATTTTTTAATAACATTTTAATTGTTATAACATTAAATTATTAAGTATTTTATTTTATTTGTTACATAATTTATAATTATTTATAACAGTGAGACATTTTATATTTTATTATAACTATATTTATTTTGAGACGTCTATACTCTTAAAATCACCTTAACTGGGAACCTTTTTTTTTTAAATAAATAAAAGGTCCCTTTGACTTAATTGCTCTGTAATAGAGGTAAGTCATGTGTACTGTGAAATATACTTTTATTTTAAATGTCTTAGCATTTATCAAGTAAATTAATTTATTCAATGATATCTATTATTGAGTGATATTTTTTTGATCTCTTTTATCAAGTCAAGTCAGAGTTGTTAATTATAATCGGTGTAATTATGTGATAAGTTTGTAATAGATTAGGTAGTGTCATCACTAAAATAAATATAATATAATAGGGTGTATATTGTATAAGTACAATAGAAAAAATGTCATAAGTATTATTTTTGTATAAAACTTTTAGTTTACAGAAGCAAAAGATTTTAGTGGCCAATAAATCTTTCTTCTGATATTTCTGATAGCAGGCAGCAAGCAGGCTTTACTGCTTATTGTTTTGTTAATTATAATTTAGTATAATTTTAATATTTAATTAATTTTTATTTATGTCATTTGATTTATTCTCATTAAACTGAAATTTTTGGAAATGCTTCATCTAATCACAGAAAGGGAACACAACAATTATTCCAAGAAACTAATAATTGTAAAGATTAACATCAGATATATTGTTGATCAAATGAATCATTTTGTTTCTAGATACATCTATTGTGCTTGTATTAAAATACATATTTTTAGAATACAGGTAATATTAATGTCAGTTATTTTATGTCATATACTATCAAATAAAATTGTTGTTTTATTTGATTTCCCAGTAGTGCTGTCTTGTAAAGAGTTTCAAAATTGTCCAAATATCACAATTGAAGAAAGTTTTTTTTTAATATTCAAGCACTTTTTGTTTTTTGAAATATTTGAGTTTAAAATACATCGACATAAAAAAATAGAGGGATCTTGTTATTTAATTCTGAATTTAAATATTGAAACTAGGTTGAATTATTGTTTTGTGGCACATTAATAATTGTGTAACTAGACAGATGGGCACGGCCTTTTTATGTAACAAGGTGCTACAAAACTTTAAACGAAATTTAAATAATAATACTAATCAATAATAGAAGCAAAGTATAGCTGTATCTTGTACGATAAATCATAGAGTTGATAATACGACACACGCCTTTTCACCGTTTCTTGTCTTCTGTCCTCCTTTCCTTATTCATAGGGTGGTATGAATCGGTCTCGGTAGTAGACCATAACATCGGGTCGCCGGCAAAGTTACCACCCATCGGGCAAAGTCGTGCCGCAAAGCGACCTAGTCGTGTTCCGGCACGTTGCTCGATCAAGCCGTTTATGGGAAATGAGTCTAAACAGCTGCAGTACGTTGGGGATCCGGTTTGACGACGAGTTGGTGTGTGTTTTGTCGGGTGTCTAGTCAAGGAGGTTAGCGGGATCTGAAGCGACAGCTCTCCGCTGGCCGCCCGCAAATAGTTGGGGGCCCAATTAGTGGGTTAGTCACCCACGAGAGGCTCCCCGCTTGCTGCGAAAAATCCCAGGGTGGCTCTATCGTGCTGGTTGGCGATAAGACGAGGAAGCCTGATGGCGATCCCTGGGGAGGTTCGGACGTCCCCGCAGTCTCCAGACTAGCCTTCCAGTGGCATTACTTAATATCAGGGGTTTGCAAATTGCACTCTAATCTTATCGTATCTACCACCACCTGGAGACAGAGCAACCGCACCTGTTCTTTTTGACGGAGACGTAGATCAATGTCCTTTGAGCGTTTCGCACCTGGATAAATGTATCGAAAAGAAACCAAAGGAATATGAGCAGAATTTACAAAAGCAGGAAGCCATAGATACCTTAGACAATAAAACGCAAAGATTACAGGCCTTATCAAAGAGACTCAGAAAATAAAAAAAATCTAATCAGAGGCACAAAGACAATATAACTTTTAATAATAATCTGACAATATTTTATAGGAATTTCAAAAAAGAACCAACAATAAAAGAACCATCTAGTATGACTGAACTACAAGAATTCTGGGAAAATATATGGTCGAAACCAAAATAACATAACAATAACGCACAATGGATTAAAGAAAGAATCCATGCAATGCATCATGTCCAACTCATGCCAGAAGTTATAATTGACAAGAAAGATATAGAAGTACCTAACAGTAAAGAGAACATTTAATAGGAAAATTTTATAAAATTCATAACTACTGGTTAAAATGTTTGACCTCGACACACAAATACATAGCCGACGCTTTTAATAAACTCATTCAATATCCAGAAGATACACTTGAATTTTTTACCATAGGGAACACCTAATTAAGCGGATATATCTAACCCAAATAAATATCGCCCAATCACCTGTCTTCCAAAAATATACAGACTTCTCACATCCATCCCTTATTATTATTATTATTAACTATAGACTATTAGACTTAATAGACTTACACGAACAACCTTTTTTTTTTGTCGTTGGAAAAATGCGTTTCCGCATCGTCACTCCGGCCAGGAAGGCGATTCCCGGGCGGTATGTGCGGCACCCGGCAGCATAGAAAACGCTGCCATTTTTAAGGCACCCCACTAAAAAACCAACGCCTGCATCGCTACAATGGGACGCCACGGGACCGCGTTCGCACTCACCGTGACGCCCCGGCGGAACCCCCCTGATAAGGGTACCCCGGGCAACCAGTGTACCCCTACGTCATAGACCCGTGCAATGGTGAGAGAGTTCGCACCCCCCTCTCACCTAAGTCTACGGCTGGGAAGGAACGGGCTGAACCCTTCTCCTTCCCAACTTCCCCCGCTGAAGTTCGATGTCATAGCCACAGCCGGCGCCGTGCTGGGCTCCGCGCTCGAGGGTATTGCACCAGGTGCTAATCCTCGAACCCGTGGAGCCCAATTGCACACTCGGCTCCCCAATAGGTGGGTTGCTGTGAGACCTCGGTCCACACAGACCGCCCACAGCAACATTCCGGTGCAATTGACTCGGGTATGACTCTCACCACCGCACCGGAAACAGTAGGCGCTGCAGTCGACCGCGGACGGGCAAGCCACACGCGCATGCCCAGGTGCCAGGCACCTGTAGCGGCGCAGCGCAGCGGCTGCACCTCCAGCAGCTCCACCCTGGCTGAGCTCCAGCCCATCAGGACCCTTTCAGCGTTTGTTAACGCCCTTGCCGCATCAAACGGGAGTCGGGCAAAGGTGACGCCCATAGCCACCCCGACGGATCTCCCCCACGCTGAGGGCCTCGCCAGGGCAGTCAGCGATGCGGAAAATCGCATCAACGACATCATGACGAGAGACAGAGTCGTCCAGACCTTTTAGCCTGATGGCTGAACAGGCCGGACGACATCCGACACCCAGTCGAGCACTGGGCGCATCTTCGCCGCCAATGCTTCGGCTTGATCTTGACTGACCTTATGTAACTCAAGCAGCCTCGCTCCGGTCGCTGAAGGACGGATTCTCAGCCTGTCCCTGAGGCCGATGTCGCCGAGATTAACCTTCTCGGCGGCACACCCCAGGACATAGGCGTACGTCACACTGCCGACTGCGACCGACTGCCTTCTATCCGCCGCGAGAGGCGGATGGAGATTTCGCGCAGGGAGGAGGCGCTCCTCAAGCCCTTCAAAACGGAAGTTAATTAAAACTCCCACCTAGGACAATACAGAGCGTCTTATTTCCTCCACTGCATCCACATCCACCGGCGGAAGCACCGACGGGACTGCCGAACGACCAACAGAGGACCTGAGATCGTCAAAGTCCCTGCGAACCTTGACATTCTCCTCCCTGAGGAAGGACACCTCGCGAAGCAAACGGGCGTCGTCCGCCCGCATACGCCGTGACTCCTCAGGTTCGCCTCTACACGCCAGGGCGTCCACAACCTCTAACAGGTTGCTAGCAGCCTCCTTGAAAGCTTTAATCATCGTGCCCTTTAGATTGCCGCTCTTTTTGCAGACCTCCGTAATAGAGGCTGCATTCTTGAGCGCCACAGCTTGCAGCTGCTGCGCGTTGAGGGCAGAAATTGGCTCCTAAATGGGAAGCGCCCTCGAGGACAGGTCGTCCTCGGAAACCGGTGCACTCCCAGCCGGAACGCAACTTCTTCCCGTGGAGGGCCCGAGCGCTCAGTGCGCGCTCTAGCTCGGTCTCCGCCGCCACCTACATGGCCCGCAAATCGGGTCTCGCCTGGGCAAGCCTACTCCCGCGTCCTTTTTTTTATTTTTTTTTATTTTTTTTTTGCTGTCTGTCTTTATGTACTTCTTATAGCTTGGCTGATCCTGATGAAAATTTATATCTATCTATATAATAAGTAAGTTATTTTATATAGTACTGTTGGCAATACTAGAGATCAGGTACAAATGTCTGCATCTACTGCAGTTACCGTTGGCCTAGAAAAGAACGGAAGTACTCGTCCTGAGCAATGTAGGTGTGGAAAACTACAGATCCGCTTAACTATCAGAAGAAACGATTGAAAACAAGTAGATAATATGGTAGCATAAATAAACTTTTTCTCGAATTTTGGATTATAGATGCTTCCAATGGTCTGAGTTTATTAGTGTTAAAGATAAAACTTAAAACGTATAAATTATGTGTTAATAATTGTGTGAACCCACGTCAGATGATTTTTTCTTTTCAGAGCTTTGAAGTGTGATTATGAAGAAGATGCTGCAGGAAGACAAAACAACCTTTAGATGGAGGTGATTGAAGGCGGTGAAGAAATGCAAACATTTAACAATTTTTTTATGCATTTTTATAACATGCTTTATCTATATTATAGTGTATTATATAATATATAATATTGCTTCAAGTATTTATATTTTATAATATCTAAAATTGAAATTAATCCTTTGCAACAACAGCCACGCCATTATAATTGTTTGTTTTATTATTTATTGACCTTCAAGTAACACTCTCAAAACTTCTCCATAATCAAAACAAAATGATGTAAACTGCAAAGTGTTTCGAACTGTCAACGACAGCTTGAAACAAAAGCGGACCAGCGGCAGTTTCGTCCACTCTTACCAATTCCTTTGCGAACAAAAGTTTGTAATAGTTAATGGTATGAAAATAAACGTTTCAGTTATTGAACCTAAACTGAATTTAACTAAACACAGAGTAAAATCCATAAAACTAGATCATCCTGCATACTTGCCTACATAGGAGAAGACCCTCAAAATAATCAGACTCCAAAATACAAGGTATATTTATTTTCACATATAAGAACAACATACGAACTACAGTTCGAACAACGAAGTTTTAAGAACAACGGACGGGTGGGGTCCATTCCATCTGTTTGCAGACGGACCGAAATAAAAACGGAAAATATGAGGTTATATGACCATTGTTCTATGCTCCAAGCTGAAATACTTATACTGGAAAAAAGCACGAAACTATGTAACAACCAAAATTGTGAAAATATCAATATTTTCACAGTGTCGAGGTTATCCTTCGAAGCACTGAGTAGTAAGCCCTCGACTCATTTTTCACCAAGTTTTAAAACGGACAAAAAGTAACGTGAACCAAATTACACACTTTTGGATCAAAACCCATGCGAATCCGGGAAGAAAAGGATGACCAACTAGCCAAGATTGCTTGTTGACGTCCATAAAAACATATTATGAAATTCCCACTATCATATGCAAAAATAAAAGCTAAAGGAAGCACAATATTGGAATAGCAAAAATGTTTTAAAATTGATAAAATTACAAAGACCTTTCTGGTAGAGATAATAAAAAAACCTATAAAATAGTAATACAGCTATAAGCAATCACTACAATAACGAGAAAAAAACATATCACAAGTATCAAACAAAAAACTAACTATAAGTAAACAAACCCAAATCTGACCTTAACACTAGACATACGGTATTAGAGAAAATAAAACAAACCACGAACACAGTAAGCATGCAAACATCAAAACCTACTAGAAGAGAAAAACGATTAAGCAAAACAAACAAGAAGACAAGACTTTCAGGACAGAACAAAAGCAAGGCACGACCAACGTATGATAAGTACACGTGAAACAAGCGACAAAAATGATCTTAACAAAGGATTGCGTAGTTATTCATGACGCACCGTAAGTCATGAAAATATAAATAAAGCATAAATATGTAATAAAAATAAAATAAAAGCAATAATTTTGCCATAAAGATATGATAAGATAAAGAAAACAAAATCCATCACCAAAATAAATAAAAAAGAAAGACGAACAAAAGACATCCTTAAATAAATACAGACCAAATTTGAAGGAAAATAACGAAAGACAAAATAAACTGCTTAAAAAGGTACTTAAATAATATAATTCTGCAATAAATTTATATAAATATAGAATGAAAAACCGATACAGGCAAGGATTCGAACCCGCGACCTCTGGGAAATCGTGCCGTCGCTGTACCAATTGAGCTACCGTATCACTATTAGATACAATTAGTATAGGTTTATTTTTCATTCTATATTTATATAAATTTAAATAAGCGTAACATATACCTACATGTTTATAAATATTTTCAAACACAAATTCTTTAGTAATTATATACTTTACGTTTTATTTAAGAGTTTTTATATTAAATTCTCGGTATTTGCAAATAAGTAATATGTCCATTTTTAATTGTAAGGTCTAGGTTTACTATCAGGTGTGTCGTGGCTTTAATTGATACCATATTGGCAAAACCGTTGATAAGATAACCAGCGACGCTTCAGTCGCCAATCTGTCCTGTTGTTTGCTGTGTGTATTATATGTTTTGTGTATTATATGTGTTGTGTATTATGATGGTCGTATAATGAAGGATTGTGCAATTGTTGTGGTAAATTTTATTGGATGTATGCTGGATCTTTTGCCTTCACGGTTGATGCAATTATGCTGGGGGCAGGTAAGTAAAGTAAAAAAAAACTTAAGTTAACGATATTATTTATTTATGTTAATAAGTTATTAATGAATGTTAATATATATATATTTTTATCAATAATATTTTTTTTACAAATTGTACTGGCAACTTTTATTTTCCGTTATAAAATAAAACATGGTTTTATGTCTTGAACTTTCGAACATACGAGTCATTATCTTATTCGTCAAATCATTTTTCTAATCTAAATTCCATTAACCATTATCTCTAAATTAATTTAACCAACTCACATGTTTTTAAAGTGGATTATTATCTAATTTCCTTTGTTGTTATTTGAATTTTTAGTTCTCTAATTGAATAGGGATGGGTATTGATGAAAAAGATTCATTAAACTCCTCTAATCATTTCCGGGCCTGGTATATTGCTTTATAGCTTAATACAAATTTAAGCTATAATATTCTCTTCCATTCTATAATATGATTCTTGTTTCTAATCGTAGCGTCAATGATAAGCAAAGGAGTTCTTTCTTGGAGTTTCTTCAACTTTGTCAAAAAAAGACTATGCTAACTTTAACAATACTTTATACTTTTTGGGTGATTATTCCTTAAATACAAGACTGATAACTGTTTTTTTAATGCTAAAGCATCGATGATAATACATATAAACAGGACAAGATTATTATTTCTGAATCTTATTCTGGATCCTGTCTCAATGAAAAGGTCTAAATAGTTACTTTTGAAGAAAACCGACGACATTATCGAACAAAATTACCGGCACGCTTTCATTTGACAAAAACGGTGGCGATACTTATGGGTGTGTTAAATAATCTGAAGTTCACCAGCTATCGATGAACGAGAAAGCCATTTTCTATTACTAACCAACTCCTCAATTTATGGCGGTAAATAATTGGGTAAAGACTATGGAAAAGTGCTGAACTAGAGGCGTTTAAGCCAACTTTTAGCACCAGGGATTTCGTCTTTCTTGTGAGATGATTGGCGTTTCAAAGAGAAGTTTTGCAAGTGTTCCAATATCGAATGCGTAACGATAGGTGATAGATGGAAAGAAGCAGGGTTCATTATAGGTTATAAAATTGCTAAGAAGAATTACATTTTCTTTTAAGGACTCTTTCAGTTTCAAAACAGGATATAGCAATAAGACGTCTGTTTGAAACTAACGGCTCTATTAAGAACGGAATTAAATTCATATTATATGATAAAGGAATATGACTTATATTATTTACAACTATGATAAAAATATAATCTAGCGTATTTGTGATGTCAATATCATTGTTATTTTACCATATTAAAATATTTAATTATTCAATATTATTAAATAGTTTGTATATATATTTTAATATTATACAATGAATATACTATCATTTAAAATAAGTAAGTACTAAAGTTGTAAGTTCTTTCGTAAATTGCCTTGCTAGTTGAAAATATTCATCCAAAATAGGACTCTTCCATGGCTCTTTTAGAAGGTAATTAAAATCTCATTCGTATATGACAACTTCCCAAATTAAACCGTAGGCTTTAATTTATTATATTTTTTTAGGAGAAATGTTATTTTAAGTTGGTACAAAATATTTTATGTTGTTATAAACAAATTGAGGACTGACCATTGAACCTATTTAGATCTCACTTCTTTTGTCGTTGACGTCAACATATATCATAAATCATAATATTGAACTTGGCTCTCATTTTACATTTATGTTTTAATGGGATGTATAAAAATAACGACAAAACAAAGTATAAGAACAAGTCTTTTTATTTTTTCGGTAAAGTTATATTTTATATATTATTGTTTGTTTATTATTTTAAGTGACGAAATTCAATTAGTATAAATTTAAATGCTTAAAAAATAATTAGAAATATAATAAGAAACGTATAATAATTATTAAAAAATCTACCTTATCAACTATAGTAAGAAAGTTATGCAGCATACCAACAATAACGGACTACGGTCGACTAGAACTAAGAGAGTTTTAACTATTTATTATACCATTATTATTTTTCATTCTATAATTATGTAAATTAATTATACCATGTGAGAGCTAAGAATATTAAAGATGGTTTTGAAACTTAACGCATAATCTCATCGAATTATTCATTAGCTATCGATCCTTGATATGTGTACAAAGTATGTAAAAATCTGTCCGTGGGAAATGAGACAAAAGATAAGGGGGGCAAGGGGTGTCATCATGCCCCGGGCGCTACTCACAAAGGGGCGCTAAAAGGTCACAAAACAAAAAAAAATGGGTAATTTTATTATTTTCATTATAATTAATTTCTTTAAAATATATTTTTAATTTAGTGTCAGTGTTAAGTCGTAAATAAAAAGGGAAAAGGACGGGAAAAGTCAAGTGCTTGAAGTTGGACTGGCACTTATAGGCTAATCCGTCTTCCCCGGGAGTCTTCGCATTTTTGGCATTTTTAAGAGCCGCCTCAATTTCGTCGACATCTACGTATGTTGAATCGTCCGTAAAGTCGCGGGTAAGTGTGACTGTAGGATAGCTCGCGTTTGGTGGAGGCTTCGATGCGCGTGAGGTATATAGATTTGTGTGAAAGTCCTCAATTTCAGCAAGTATCTCCGGAATTGATGTGACGGTTTTACCGTTGGATGTCAGTCATTTTTGTGTGATGACTTTTTCCCAGTGTTTTGGTAAGGATTTTGTATCGCCGAATTCAATCAATCCTTCACTTAATTCTTCGCTCAATATTTCATTCAATGCTTTCTGTATGGAGGCGAGTGTTCCAGCTTCGGTGGTCGCGCCTTACCAAGCACGGGAATTTTATTGTGGAACAACTTTGTATCTGACAAAAGATTCTCGTCGATGTCGCATCGGTTTCAGGGTTTAGCTTGAAGGTTTGATCTTATCTGGTTGGCTTTTCCGAAAGGATAGCAGGTACTATGTATAAACATTTAGAGAGTGTTTGAAGGTTTTTAAAATTTACCGACGGCTACCTCTACACGGCACAGGTCAAACACCTGTTTCTTAACTCCATTTCATATTGTACCTAATTTAATAATAATCACGCAATCTTTTTGTAAAATGGCGGATTGCGAATTTAATACACATTATAAATGTGAAGTCAAAAATGTTTAAATTGTAACAAACATTGTTATAATTTATTTTATAGTTAATAACAAAAAGATATGACCCATTTTTTTATTTACCTCATACATTTTGTTAATTCTTTCAGTCAAAATGTTATTTATTCAGTTATTATAATTTCTCAATTCTTCAAAAGAAATGATCACTTTGTACGTACCAATGTATAAACTATAAACCTTTAAAGTTTCATCTAACTCCATCAAGTAGTTTTTGCGTGTTCTGAGTACAGAGTAGTACTCCAATTTCGTATTTTTTTTAATGGGAAGGTTTTTATTATACTCTGAGGGTAGGAACACTATTTCGATGTTGTAAAAATATCTTACCGCAATGGTACTAAAATAAGAGATTATTATTTTCTTTATTTCTTAACCGATTTATATGAAAAAAATAAAAACTTTACCGATTTAAATAAAAACACTAAATATTAAGTAAAGCCCTTGCCACAATATATTCCCGAAAACTGCATCCAAACCTTTATTCCGTTTCTGAGATTAGCGTGCACAAACATACAGACATACATATGAACGGACAAAATGAAAAAGCATTCGTTTGGATTTTCTTGCTTATAAAAAGGCTCCCATTATGAATTTTTAAAAATATTTTGCATCTACCGACAGCAATCAGTTTTATTATCTGTATATGAATAAATTTCTTGAACACTTTAAATAAATATATATTTTAATAGTGAAAAGAGTTCAATAAAAGTGACAAACTAATTGTTACTCAGTTTTGCACATTTTTTATGTAAAATAAATATTTACATTGGCTATATATTTTTTACGTGTTTCGTACACAACTAAAGACAAACAGATAAACAGACAAAAAAAAATACAAATGGATGCTGTTGGTTATTTCTTCACACCCTGACTATACATTTTTTTATAGTTTCAATGCACAAAGACTACTCGGACTTACAGATTTATTACATGTATAGAAGAATAAGATTTGCATGATAGGTACCTATTACGTAATTGACATAAATTGAAATAACTTTTTTATTTCTTAAGTGAAGAATATTAAAATATGTTCCTGAAAAGATATTATTTTAATCGTTAGGAAACAAACGAAACTTAGTTTACTTAAATTTTTATTTATTTATTTTTATTTATTTTTCATTAATATCGAGTAACATAATTAAGACTCATTTTGTTAGTAACAATGGAAACTTAATACCTATGTTAGTATTTTAATTACTTTAACATCCCACTCGAAAGGGCACAGCAGTGGTTCACATACACACAGTCTAATCTATTCGAGATCATATTCAAGATGCTGTTGGTGCTACCCCGCAGTCTTTGTAAAAAGAAGCCACATCTTTTGCGCATTGTAGCAAAGAAGCAGTTAACTCGCGCCGCCGCGAACATTCCTGACGCACTACAGAAACGAGGTAGCCTCAGCAGCACCCTAAACGCATCGTTGTACTGAACTCTAAGAGCGCTAATTTGTTAATGCTAATACTGAAATGTTTGGTGTGAGCCAGTTTAAAGTTTATAGTGACAAGTAACGCAGACTTGTGTTTGTTCGTTGTACTTACACCGTTTACAT
The DNA here is from genome assembly GCA_959347355.1 of Napeogenes inachia. Taxonomy (NCBI): domain Eukaryota; kingdom Metazoa; phylum Arthropoda; class Insecta; order Lepidoptera; family Nymphalidae; genus Napeogenes; species Napeogenes inachia. Next base: position 1,588,368 of record OY365795.1, on the reverse strand, counting down.
CATTATTAAAGATTCTTTGCAAAATTATATGAAAATATCTTTCAAATTTCCCAGAGGACTTGTATTAGAACCCTGCCGTATTGGTTTATTTTTCATTCTATATGAAGCTTAATAAAATGATCAGTAACCTTATTTATTTATTTACAACAAGAGACACGATAAGTTTGAACCCCGATAATAGCTACGCACAGCATGCAATTAAAAACAGTAATAATTATGTGCTACAGGTGCACAGCTGCTATAAGCCGATGCGAAATAAAAAAAACAAAAACACTTAATTACGCGTTTACGGTTATGCGCCAAATTATCAACTTTTCGGTACATAATGCTACGAAATCAATCTTAATGTAGTAAAACCAGTAATTGCAACACATAGAATGTTTCTTAATCTTTAGTGACCACAGAGAAAATACTGTAATATTGTAGTTTTTAATATTAAAAACACGGATTTTCCGTCACGTTATTTACGAAATCGGGAGAAGTTTACGTATATTTTTGTCGTTAATATTATAATATATTTAAGCATAAAAATACCTTAGCTAAGAGGATATACTTAACTAAAAATGTGTGAGAATAAAACCCTAAATTAGTTACGTAATATATCTGGAAATAAATAAAAATATTTTTAATTTTTATCACGCATCTCTAGTTACACATTGCTCTTAATCTATTTCAATAAGGACTTGATGGAGCGATCCGAAGGTACCCTGCTAATAAATCTTTTAATGAATAGAGCTGGGAGTACCGTGTATAGGTTGGTTTTATTGCTTTTGATAAGATCATACCATTAGACTTAATGGAGTGGTTTGATAAAGCTGGGAGCGCCGGGGAGCGACAAGTATGTAATCTTTTTATTCGCGTAGGAGATCCAGTACCATCCATCCATAAGGAAAGCTTTAGATCACTACATCAAGTCCGATGGTAAGATCTCATCAAAAGCAACAAAACAAGCCAATACTCGTCGTACCGAACTCTATTCTTCAAGGAGATCTACTAGCATCCATCCATCAGTATACATTCAGGTCCACTCCACCAAGTCTGGAGGTAGTACCTATCTGTTTTTAATTAACACAACGGGCCTAAACTCGACTAGCCTTGTTTTTTTTAGTTTAAAAGATCAAGTAACAGCCACCGAAGTAGGTATTCAGCTGCAGGTCACAGAATAGCTAATACGTATATCATATATATAATAATAATAATCTGTTATTTTATCACATGTATAATATGTACATACTTAATAATCAATAATATAAAAATAATTTAAAGAAGTAATAATTAAACATTAAATATATGAGAAAAATTATATATAACGAAAGTATCAAAAATGTTTTATTCACACAATATTCTCGCAATATCGCAATACGTGCGTAAGTGTGCGTAGTCGAGATTTATCTATGTAGTGATGCGATTTTCCTCCTACCAGTTTTGTAAACGCGTCCTTCAGACTAATTAGAAAACAAAAATGTACTGGGTTATAAAATAATTATGATGATGATACGAATGTATTACCACTCAAATAGCATTAGATTTACTTAAATAAACTGGCAGACTTGGTGCATAGATGTCCAAATTTTTACATAGTTCATTATGAGTTCGACATATTCTGGACACTGGGTCAGGTCACTGCATTATTTCGACATACAGGTACATGAAAAACTAATTGACGTTTGAAAAAGTAAGTGACGTTTGTTACCCATTTTCAATGAAAAGTGTCTTAGTAATTCACTAGAATCCCATACGGTATTTATAATTTTGTGTAGTGTAACAAACTCCTGAGTTCTACGTCTAAAGACAAGAGAAGTTAAACCGAAGTATTTAAGCCGGGCCGCGTAGTTTACGACTTAATAGAACCTAATACTTACATAGCTTAGAAAGAGCTTTTGAATAGATACAATCTTGTCGCTATACTTCTTAAATAAGGGAGACCATATAACCGAAGCGTACTATAAAATACTTCTAATAAGTACTACAAATAAAGTGACGACACTAACTGGTTTATAAAGGTTTAGTGATTGCTAATATAAACAATCTGCCTAGCTCTTGAAAATATATTATCAAAATTAAGAGTATACGTTAGTTTGGTGTCTAACTAAACTCCAAGATAATAACTTCAACTCTTTTCAACGAAGTCATGTTCAGTTTATAACGATTCAAGATATGATAGCATTTTTTTATAAATATATAAAACATGACATAACATGATATTTTCCTATATTTAGCGACATGTTATTCACAGTACAACACAGTCGTTGTGATTGTTAACTTCGCAGTATATTTTTAAATCATCTTCGTAAACAATGCAATTGCAGTATCTAGAATCAATTAAGCCATTACTAAAAAGAATGAATAATAAAGGACCGAAATTGGAGCACTGTGGAATTCCTGATACAGCTTCAAAAGGATTAGAATGAAAACCATATACCGTGACTAACTGAGAACGTTTTGGGATATATGAGTTAAGCCAACAGTAGTGAGCCGTGTATACCGAGTTGACGTGCTTTAGAAATTAATATATAATGATCAATTTATAATTTGAAGTTATAGAACGTTTGTATACAAAACCATAATGCTTAAGGTTCAACCAGTGCTATGTAGCAATTGCGAATTAGAACGGGAGGGACCCCATCTGGTCCTGCTTCTCTGTTAATATTATTTTTTAAAGCTTGTTCAACTTCCCTCTCCGTGACCCTGATGGTTGAGATACTTTTGTCTGAATTAGAAAAATCTGATTCATAAATGTAAATGTATATGTTTTGTATACTGAAGAAAAATATTCAGCAATAACAATATTAGTTTTTAGTCCCAAGTTGAAGTAGCGAAAAAGTGTCGAAATCGCGGGGATTTTGGTAACGCATAAATTTTGTGTGATATTTGTCTTTAACTTTTATTGTATTGATGAGTGCTTTCGCAAACTAAGTAGGATATGATTTCTAGATTTAAAAACGGGTGTATATTTATTTATTATATTTCATAAAATATTGTAAAATGAAAGTAAAAGTTCATCTACATTTAGACAGTTAAATATTGACCACTTATTTTTATCGGCCAATAAATTATTATTATTATTATTATTACTAATTGTGCTAATTCTTTGTCACATGCGCGAAAATCCGTTGCTCGGAAACAATATGTATTAGTAAAGTTTTCTTTGGGATAACATATCTTTTTAAGTTTGACACACAATTCTAGATGGAGGATGAGGTTTAAAACTTTCTTATGTCCGTTTAGTACTGAATTGCTTGAACAAAGTCAAGTATAGTTAGTTCCTTAAGACTTGTAGGAATAGATCTCCCGAAAACATTTTTAATTCTGGCAATTAAAGTCTTCCTAAATTATAGTTTTGTAAGGACTAGTCACAATTATTTTTTCTGCATTATCGAAGAACTGTAAATAGTAATCTTGAATTAGACAGGACTGTGAGCTAGATAGACTATGCAAACATTACTAATACACGATTTGAGACTTAAGATTACCCAAATATCTTCTACTGACGTTTGGCGATTTTGACGTTGTATACGATTAATGCTTTTTTATTGCAATGAGTCCTCCACCACTATGTTTTTTTTTACTTTATTAAAATAAGGTCCATAAAAGTATTAATTTAGTAAATTAATTTAGAAAATAAATAAATTTATAGATGTAAAAATTTGAAAAACTAAATTTAAACTTACGTAACAACATATACTTATGATAAACTATCCAACACTTCGGGATTCTTTAGATGAATGAAAAGGAACTTTTCGTTTTTCCTTACAAAAATTCGCTCATATAAATTTATACGATAGCTGCTTAGCTTTTATTCTAGCTGCAACATGTAAGGCTTTGTTAGAAGGTGAAAGGTGCTCGTAAACGAATACCGGAACTTTGTTACCACTAATTCTAATTAGAATAGAGCAATCTCTTATTGTGATGGGAATGATTATAACGAGGCACTGCTGATAAAAACTCGTCGAGGGCTCCTCAGCTTGGCAAGAATTGCACGCTGTCTACCAATACTTTGTTAAGACTGGCTACCCTGGTACACTTCAGTAGACCGGTATCAGCTAGTTTGTGTGCTACTATTAATGCAATAGCATTAACTATAGAGACTTTGTTTTCAGATTTGTGTTGAGGAACCCCATGAATCTCTATGTTGCTTACTCTGATGTGTTGTTCCATTGAGTTGAGCCTTTCAAATAAATCTAAGATATTAGAACGAAGCTGAACACATTCAAATTGTAAACTTTTATAATCATTCAATAGTCTGGAATTTGATGTTAAAATTGATCAATTGTCATCAAGTTCATCATATTGGCTAAAGACTCTTATGTGTAATGGCTTAAACGTTTCTAACTATAAACATTTAAAATATCTTATCCACGAACAAAGAATTCTAATAAACAGTACCTTGAAAGTGGCTATTGAGAAGAATTGTTAACATGTCGTTTATTTCCAGGCATCTCCATCGTCATCATCGTCCTTAGTTGCTTAATAAGCTTTAGATACAAGAACGCGTTCAATGTAGGCTTTAAGTAGGATATATTTCGTTATAGATATTATCGTCGAAATGCCAACAATACGGATTCCCAAGGAAGGCTGACATCAGACCGGCGCGGCGACCCATCCCAAATAATTGCGATAAGGTCTGGTGGATAACCGGTAATAGTAATAGTAGTGTGACAAACATTAGATAAGACAAAAAGATTAACATATAATATACCAAGAATAAAGTTACACATACTCGTAACTAAAGAACTATATACTTGTCTGGTATACAGTAATGTCTTTATATAAGATCTACACAGTACAGAAACCATTTTAGATTTTATTGCAATAATTTTGTTATATTATAAAATATTAATAAAAACGTATAATTATAAAAGTCAGGTTAGATTTATAATTTAAATTTAAAATTTAATTCGTTATACGCGAGTTAAATCCGTAAAAATAGTTTTATTTCAATTGTAGTACTCGTGAAAACTTTATAAAACACTAAATATTAATATTTATTGTTTTGTGTTTTACTTTTGTTATTCTGTTTCTTTATACAAAAAAATATATTATAGTTTCGAATATATTTTTTGATAATATAATTAGGTACTCCCTGCATTTTGTTAATTTGAAAAATATTATACTTTAAATGTGGAAAATCTATATTTTGTAGATACGAAATTAATTTAATTAATAATAACTTAAAACAAGACCTATATGAAAAATTAACCTATACGGGCAGAGATTCGAATTCGCTACCTCTGGGAAACAGTTTCGTCACTCTACCAATTGAGCTATCGTATCTCTCTTTATAGATTAGATATAGATATTTTTAAACATTAATTTCGGTTCTGAAATCTTTTCAATGTTTATTTATAGTGCAAAGTTAGAAACATTTGCTAGGATTTTTGAAAGAAGAAGAAGAAGAGGGAAGAAGAAGAGATGTCACGATAAAGACGATCATATATATAATGCTCAATTCACAGAGGCGGGTAGCTCAATTGGACGAGTTTTGGGAACGGTTTCCCAAAAGTATTAAAGTTCGGGAAACCGTTTATTTCGGTTTATTTTTCATTCTATATGTATATAAATTTAAACGATATATCATCAACATTAATAATTAACTAGGTTTACCTAAATCTACACACCATATGACCCTCCGATTAAGAATCCCAATACGTGCGTAAATCTGAGTATTGTTTCTTTCTAGTTTTGTTATTAATTTTGATTTCAATGTCACATTAAATTATGCATTTTTCTGTTAAAAAAATAGTTTCATAAGCAAATAATATATTTATACAAGCAGCTAGTTTCATAAATAAGTTAAACTATTCGATTTTTTACAATTACCTACTAGTAACTAGCTGGCGGTCATGGAAACAGTAATTACGAACTATGTGTTAATGATAGTTTGGACACAGACTAGAAATGCTTTACGATTATCCTATTTATTAAAAATACGTCAATTTTAATTTTATTTACCTTTAGGGATTTGTAAGTTTGATTTTTGTGGAATGTAAATATTTTAACTGATTAATTAGTTATTAAAATTCAGTTCGTTAGTAAAATTCGGTTCAGTCAGTCAGGTTAGTTCATTAAGGTTAGTTTTAAAAATTATGGGATAACCTAATCTTAGAAATCCAATATTCTTTTTCTTCTTTGCAATTTGGACCTTTTCAAAACCTGTGACTTAGAATATAATATGAAAAATATAATTCCGGACGAACTTTGCCGAACACTAGGGATTCTTTTGCTTACAATTTTGTTATGTGTACTGTTTGTACTCTCATCTTTTATCAATGGAATAAAACATATATAGGATATATTGACATATTAACATATGGAGTATATTGACTATCGGATTAAGTAATCTTTTTCCTTTGAAAACTTTTAAATCTCTATTAAAGTTATATATTACAAATATGACTGTGGTTAAACAATTTAGGTACCTGCTGTGGAGTAGTTCATCAAATAGGGAAATAGGATTAGTTTATCAAATTCACAAATTATAGATAAAAAGTCGAAGGGTTTTGAATTTGAATATCATAAAATATCTATTATTAAAGAGTTTTACTGTTATCTTACTAATACGTTTTATTAACTGCTGCGCATTATCGCTATTAGAAGTCATGGAAAGTGATCACTTGCGAATGTCAGATGCGAAGAATCACACGATGTCGTCACAACTGACTTTGGCTTTAAACGACGCCAGTGACTGCTACGATGAGGAGCTTTGACTAATTGGCCACAGATGAGGGTAACTTTAAACATTCTTATTCAAACTTTTGTTAAACTTTATTTAAACAATAAGTGTTAAGGAAATTATTTAGAGCAGGGAACATCACAGTCGCAGATTCGAGTCGTGCTCGTGTTGTTTACTTCTTATTTCTATACACAGTTTTATTCGGATTTCATTATTTTATGGCATTTATTGAGAATGTTAATACTCTACAAGTTAAAAAAATCTCAAAGTCGTCTCCTCGTTGCTTACATGCTTGTGACATTAATTGAAAGGTTTAGGCGACATATGCAATTTCTAAACTTTGCTTTACTTCGACATCATTTAGAAATGTTGGAATATTAAACAGGTAACAATACTTATATTATTGTGTTAATATGTATTTAAAGGCGGATGGTTTTATCTTTTATAGTATCAGTATAGATATTTAAAATTTTGTAAAAGTCATGGCTCATATTATAAAGATATACCTTATCATTAACTGTATTAAGATAGTCCGTCCATATTCGGAATCCTTATTACTATTTAGTGTATTTAAGTGTATTCTAAGATACCAGCGACTTTATCTGGCATTCCGATTCATTTAGTAATTAATTTGTCATCACTTAAAATGGATTCAAATCCGTGGTGTTTATTTTTTTGTAGTTATAGTACAACATAATGTTATTATTTTCCCTTAAAAATTATAAAATTTAGGCACCCTATATGATGCTATATGATCCTGTATGATCATATAATTAGCCACCCACAGTTTTGTTCTATTCTAATTATAGATTTTATGTTAGTCAGATTTTGCCTAAGTATCTTTAGTATTGAGCGGATCAATAATCTAAAATTACGATAAATTATATCAAAACCTATTAAGTAATTTTTCAATGCCTTCAGTGCAAAAAATGCCAATATATTTTATTAATTTATCACCCAAAGTTCAAGTAGGCGATTCTATTTCTTTATTAAAAAAAAAAACTAATTGTCAATGGACAGAATGGCTTCGTAGTAATAGTAACCTATATTTTCCAGTGAAATTCTCATTCAAATCAGTTAAGCCGATCCAAAGATTACTTGGAATAAAAGTTTGTTTATGTTTAGGTCTGGTCTTCAAGAACTAACTTGAGAAACAATTATTTTGAAATCACACTTAATTCTTAATGATTCCTTTTCCTAAATCTATCAATAATATCATGTAAATATATTAATATTATTAAAAAAAAGAGCGGAATATCGGAATCTTAGAGGCTTTGAAGGATTTTTAAAACAAGGATTTCGAAAAAGATTTTGCTCAAGAGCAACAAGCTCTTGTTTTGTGTTTTTATAATAATAATTTTAAATTCTAGGTTTCACGTGAATTGACGTTATGGTTTGTTAAAAAGGCCAGGTAAAAGTAAAAATAAACAAATAAAATGTAGTTATAAATTATAAAAATATGTAGATTTTTTGTTTTTTATTGGAAACTAATATATATTCTTATAATATTATAACCTGTATGTTTTACCAGAATAGGTTACATAATTGTTATAATGCTTACCTACATCAGGTTTTCTGAATAAAGGAATCTATCTTTAACTTCTAAAAAATAAATGTAACTAAAAGAGTAAAAGTATGAATGTAGATGATTATAAAAGCAAAAGGAGACTGAGGTAGACATAAATAGAATGTGTGAAAAATGAGATCCCAAAGAAGACTTATTCATTGAGATGACGTATAATAGAGAAGAGTGTGGGAGAATATTACTTATTACTAATAATTTGAATAAGAACAGTTGTGGTAACATCTGATATTTTCTAAATAGGTCAGCTGTTTATTGTAAATTTATGTTTGATGTTACTAAAACAACAAGACATAGCACAAAAGTTAAATGGATTCAAATAAATGATACTCTAAAAAGATGGATCATGTCTTACAAAAAAAAAGTTAGCCAAGTAAAATATATAGCCTGGTAAAGATTTTAATATGTCGTAGCATGTCATTGTACAAAATGTAGGAATGTAAATGTATGTATCTTTAAAAAAAACATAACATTGTGATATATTTCATGTATTTTATATAGATACTAAATGTTACAGCGACTTCGTCTGCCTTCCCTACGAAAAAGAGATAAATTTATAATTAAAATAAACTAAAAATATTATTAGTTGAAATTTTTTTATAAGCCTAAAATACTATGTTTATATAATACTATGTTTATAAGCCTAAAATACTATGTTTATTTTATATAGATACTAAATGTTACAGCGACTTCGTCTGCCTTCCCTACGAAAAAGAGATAAATTTATAATTAAAATAAACTAAAAATATTATTAGTTGAAATTTTTTTATAAGCCTAAAATACTATGTTTTATTGTGTAATGTTAATAATAATGAGTACGATAGAAACACTCTTCCATTTTTTTCTGGATGATGATAGAACTACAAAGCCGATCTCCCTTCACACTAGGGCTAAGTTAATTTAAATCTGTTAAATTATTGCTGTTTTTCGCCACTTAAACAATTATTTAACAATGCAGAATTACTGATGCACAACTGTTCAATTTTTATTGATTGTAATAAACGTGGTGAAGTTTTGACCCTGAATTCACTCTTTTCTTCGTATATTGTCCCACGCCTTGCTACATTATATATCTACGATATAGGCAAAGAACAAACATTATTTCTTTATGCATTTTATATGGACATAAAATATTCTCCAAGATAAGGCCAACATAATACGAGTATCGATTTACGAAGTGTGCTGATATTACATATTAAAATAGATTATTTATTTCGTAAATATAGACGCGTAGAAGTAATACAAACTCTACGCCGTAGACCGGGGAACTGTATGTAGTGAGTGCATTGCTACGAATAGTCCTTGCAATGCTACGAGTAATGAAATGAATTTAGTAATTTTGAATTATCTTTAGTTCGTTTTTTCTTTTATATTTATGGTCTTTCTATTGGTTTTATTCTATAATACATATAAGATAAGAGATATATATATGATAAGAGACAACGGACCGACGATTGTCGAGTCTCGATGACAGGATTTTCCGTTGTGTATGAATTGTAATTAAAATTCTAATAAATAATTATTGTAAAATAAATAATTGTGGGAAGTCGATTGTTATTGATTGCCGTATTGTTCAATAGATATTTGTTAAATAAAAGGGTGGTATAAAAAATTGGTTAAAATGTATGGTATATTATTTTGTACTTCAATTAATTAATATTAATTAAGTTTAAAAGAATCCCGCTACAATTACCATTTTTATTCTCAATTGCGCCATTTAAAGAAGAATTATATTTTACGATTCCTTCATTGCGTATGTTCTTGAGTTTTGGATAATCTCAAAACAAGTAATGCCTAATTGAATAATTTTACAACACTTAATCAAACATCTGCTTATCCGACAGATAAGATAGGTGTTCATGAGTTTAGTAACTTTAATAATCAGATCATTATCTCGGTACACGGGCACTTTATTGAGTTTTGATGTTATTTTACTACAAGTACATTTCAACCCGATTCATAAATGAGTTTCTTTATAACGTATTTAGTGTACATTCTTTTCTGGTTAATATTTCTCATTCTCTGCTTAAGTTAGCGTATTGCTATTAATTGTCTAGTAAAATAATTGATGACAATGTATTATAAAAAATGTGTGAGGAATAAAGTGCCCTGACCTGATCCCCATGAGACTTTTAAACAATCACAACAACTTTTTTAACAGTCAAACAAGGTCTCAGCACTGTCCCAAACGAGGCAAATAACCGTGGGGGCGGTGGACAGTACCAAGAACAACAAGATCAAGACATCGAAGTACTCTCTTCTCTTCTTCATTCCTAAGAACTTGTCTGAACAGTTTCGAAGAGTTGCCAACTTCTACTTCTTGATAGTGACCGTCATAGCTATTGTTATCGGTGAGTCAATTTACTGTGTATGTTAATGTGTAAATGTGTGAGTGTGTATATGTTATATCCTTTACATATTATTTTTTATTACGTAATATCTGCTTTGTTTGTCTGTTATTCTCCTTCTCTCTTTATTAAAGGGATTCATATAGTTCGTCGATATTTATATTAATTACAGACAGTCCGGTTTCTCCTTTCACAAGTATCGCTCCTCTTAGTTTCATGGTGTTGGTGACAGCTACGAAGCAGGGCTACGAGGATTGGCTTCGACACAAGGCCGATAACAAAGTTAATAATCAAATTGGTAAGATGTTCAACAGCAAATCATATTCATTATGCATTTTTATCCTAATTCTTTATAATAGTATTTCTTTTCTTTTTCCTTAAGTTCATGTTCAAAATAAAACTTTTTAGTCACTAAAAACGTATATACTACGAATTTGTTTGTAAAATTACAAAGTAAAATTGTATATGCAATACTTGTACTTTGTCAAAAATGTATAATTTAAATAACTAACTTAATTTATTTAAAATATTAAAAACGTACAAACAAAAATACTTTAAAATACAATTGAAGCGATTTAACCAATAACCTTAAAAACATTGAATACACACTCAATCGTTATAAAATATATTAATAATAAATGTAAAGATAATTATGTAGTTATATTTTTCAACATAATATATTTATGTTCTTTTGATTTATATTCTTTATTATATATATATAAAAAATACATATTAAAATTAAAAATAAAATGTACCAATACACACAGGGAAAATACAAAAGGCGGTCATACCGCCTATTATTTAGTTACTTACTCTCGCCGTAAGTTTTAACAGACAGGTACTATGTACTATGTAAGGACTCGCTAGAATGTTAAGGAAATCTTGAACTCGAAGAACACTTAACTGATAAGAATCAAAACGATAGAATGATGATTATCAAAATCATTAATTATCTTTGGTATTTTACCGATGAAAATATTTATTACGTACATTACTATCGTTTTTTTTTTCGGAGCTCCTACATTGATCTTCTGAGCTTAGGAACTAAAATATAGTTACTTTTCATCAAAATAGATTTTTAAAATAATATATATTTTTATTATAGCTTGTTATAATTATTAAATTATCACTATATAATTATCATTATATTCTTATGTAGTATAATGCCTGCCTGCCTATAATGTATTTATTGTTTACTTCAATAGTGGAAATAGTCCACAATAGTGTGATCAAGGAAGTAAAGAATGCCACAATCGCGCCTGGTACATTAGTGAGAGTCAAGCGTGGGAAGGAAGTCCCAGCAGACTTGGTGCTACTGTGCTCAGCGGGGGAGAAGGGAAAATGTTTCGTCACCACAGCCAACTTAGATGGAGAAACAAATTTAAAAACCTTGAGGGTGCCCTCACCCTTGGTAGGGTATACTGCAGGTTAGTTAAGCGTATAGATAGATATTGTAACAATGATATCGACAACACATCACCCTTTACCGTACCTACTACGACAATGTGCTAATAAAATTATAATTTAGATCATTGAAGTTTTTCGGTTTATTTATCTTTTTATTTGTCTAAATTTAGATATTTTGCCACGAAGTATGAGGATAGAAGTTCCAGATCCGGTGACAGATCTATATACTTTCTACGGTCGCTTGGAGATCCCCAATTTCAACAGCCAGGTGCTAAACACTGACCATCTCATGCTGAGAGGATCCAGGGTTAAGAATACGGAATGGGCAATTGGATGCGCCGTGTATACTGGTAAAATAGCATATTTGAGGGTTACAGAATGAGACTCATCCACAACATAATTAGCAAAAAGACGATATATTAAACTTAAGACGAACAGTTCCCATTTAGTTGCTGCTTAAGTTAATTTTTTTATTATTTTACAGGGGAGGAGACAAAACTGGCTCTGAACTCAAAATACTCAGGAAACAAGTTTTCATCCAGCGAATCAGCGGTCAATGGCTTCTTGCTAGTTTCCATTTTCGTCTTGTTGCTTGCGATGTCATTATCTTTTTTAGCCAAATATTTGATAGACGTAGGGAATGCCGGCCGTGACGTGTACTTGGGGGAAAATCCAGGCCTTCCTTTAACGTTGTCGGGCGTTTTACAAGATCTATTTTCATTTCTACTCCTGTACTACTATATTATACCTATGTCTTTGTATGTCACTATTGAATTGTACAAGTTTATTGGTAAGCAATGTTTGAAGCATTTATATCTATTTACATACAAGTCGATTTATAGGAACATTTGTATGTATTTAATTTCAAGGTGCCCTCTTTATCGGATGGGACGAAGAACTTCGTTGCGAGGATACAGGAAGACCAGCTATCGTAAACACTTCAGATCTTAATGAAGATTTAGGTCAAGTCGAAGTTTTGTTTTCTGATAAAACTGGTACTTTAACCAAAAATCTTATGGTCTTCAAAGCATGTTCTATCAACGGTCAGATATATGAAGAGAGGGAATCAAAGTTATATGACTCAGAAAGGTTTGATGAACCCGTAGATATCTTTCAGGTCAGAGCTTATTTAAAAATTATACTCTTATTCTGTCTAGATACTTATTTATTTGAAATTATTTATAAACCATTAAGAAAACATATGAAGAAAACTAAATAAAATTAGTAAATTTACATAAAAAATTAATTACATAACTACATTTATTTCTAAGTAAATTTATAAATTCGGAAAATGGAAATATTGCAAATTGTTATAATTAATTACAATCTAATTAAAAAATTACAGTAACATGATATGAGCACTTACAGACACATTATTTGAAGATTTCAACTCCAAAACAAACGCAATACCTAACCCATTCATCTAGGGTCGCGACAAATTTAGGACTAATCTAGTTACTAAGTTATGCAATTGCATATTTTCTTAGAATTTGTGGTGTACTGCTTTAGCTAAACTAATTATACTGTTATTAAATCCGGTAAAGTTATACATAGTGCTAAATAATAAATAGTTGAAGATTTTTGTTGATCGAAGACTTCTTTCTTAAATAATCACGAATTTTTAGTATTGAGAAGATCAACAATCATAACTTATTGATAATAACTATTTTTATTATGTTATTACTAATAACTTATTGATATTTGCGAGTGGTGCCACGATCGAAAGATAATATTATATAAAGAAGCACATGTTCAGAATTACGTTCAACAAATTAAATAATCTACTCATTACATCAGATTTCAAGTATCTAAGGCCACGGAGATAAATATTTTGGCAGATAAACTGAGATGGTGGTTTAGTCATGCGCTTTATTTACGTAAACTCATTGATAACTTTATCTTTGTACAAGTTTGTAAGAAAACTATTTTTATCCCCCGACCTAATAAAATAATACATAAAACCATTTTAATTTTAATAATTCTTTCCCATCATTTATAAGCAAATATCGAATATTTTCTTAGATTAGAAGATCTTTTTATGACTGTTGTGAATATATTTTGTAGCGTTTCCTTTCTATTTCAGACAGACATTAAATTTTTCTTTACAATTCTCGCATTGTGCCATGCTGTCCAAGTATCTAACGAAGATATGAAAAGACTAAGTGCAAAGCTCTCAAATAGCCCAAATATTCAGATCATGAACATATTTAAGAAAAAGAAACAAATCAAGGCAAACGGCAATGTTGATTTAGTAGGAGAAAGTTGGAGAGATGTGATAACTGAACCAAATAGACTAGATTACCAAGGCAGCAGTCCAGATGAAAAAGCGCTAGTTGAAGCAGCCGATAGAATTGGAGTTACATTTTTAGGTGAAGAGGGAAATAATTTGCTACTAAAAGCTTCAGGGCAAACAGAGATTTACGAGAGATTACAAACTATCGAATTTACGTCTGAAAGAAAAAGAATGTCTGTTATTGTTAAAGATAAAGATGGCAAGGTCAGTGATGATACTTCATTGTCAGAAACTTTGGGAGATAGATGATATCTTTCAAAAATTCCCAAAAAAAATTAAACCTACAATCTTGGCATCATAGAAAATTGCTTATTTCTATGTAATACACCTTATCATTGCTTAAATGGTAGAAATTAAACCTTAGATAATAACGCCTTTTATTTTAGATATGGTTGTTTTGCAAGGGCGCTGAGACATCGGTGTTTCCCCTCTGTAAGGATGACACGTTAATCCGAGAAGCCGAGAGAGATATTAACTATTTTGCGAGTAAAGGTCTCCGGACACTAGCGGTTGCATATCGAGAGATATCTGAAGATGATTATGACAAGGTTTCAAGTTGTACGTATTTTGTATCAATTTTAAAGATTTGATTATTTTTAATATTGTTGATTTGAAGGGTTCGTTTGGTTTTAAGTACAAAATTATAAAAAGAAAACTAAAAACAGAGTTTTTAGTTACAAGGTAATATCATAAAATTCATTATTTACTACATGTTTATTTCATCATCCGTTGTCCTTCTTTCTTTATCCGAATTCACTAAGAGTCGTCCTCATCTGCCGTTCATCTCTTATTAGTTAGTTATTGTGCCATACTCACGAAAACTATGATGTAGCCCAAGAAAGAGAATCATACGATCTTACTCATATTTCATGATTGTTCTCTGTGCTTTTTTATGTAGGTTCATACATGATATAATTAAACTTTTTTACTATCCAACGTTTTAAATGGGAATTAAATATGTTTATTTTAATCCAACCAGCAATCAAATTGATTGACGGCACCAGCGTGGCCGCCCTACAGCAGGCGACACAGCTGTTCCGCAGCCTCGAGTCCAACCTTACCCTGGTCGGTGCCACCGCGGTGGAGGACTGTCTCCAGGACGGTGTCGCAGACACGTTGGCCGCTCTGCGAGCTGCTGGCGTGAGGACCTGGGTGCTTACAGGAGACAAGGTATACAGAGAGATAACTATAGAGGTTGTGAATCACAACTTTCATATTTAACTGTAATTTTTATTTTTAGATAGAGACTGCTATCAATGTGGCTCAATCCTGCTCTCATATCTCTGAAAACGACAAGCGTCTATTTCTAGTGGGGATAGAAAATAAGGAATCGTTAGAAGCTAATTTAGACATCTGCAAGCGCACCTTAGCGGAGCCGACTTATAAAGATCTGACGTTGATAGTGGACGGTATGAGCATGAGCTGGATACTGGACACTGTGGCAGCTGATCTGTTCGTAGAGATCTCTCTTCAATGTAAAGCAGTCTTGTGCTGTCGGTTGTCACCGATACAGAAAGCTAAGGTGAATGGGAATTCAAAGGTTATTGACTTTTTGATTGATTCTGTTTGATCTAAATAGTTATACATGAAGTCGGTTTCAGATAGTAAAATTAATAAAAAATAGTCGTGAGCGTCCTGTAACAGCGGCAATAGGAGACGGGGCCAACGACATTTCGATGATTCAAGAAGCCCATGTCGGCTTTGGTTTATTTGGGAAGGAGGGACACCAGGCCGCTAGGTAAGTTATATTTTGTTTTAAGGTTTTCATATCAATAATTTCAGACGAAATCAATGGTAAATTCCTGCCCGTATCGGTATACTTTTCATTCATAGATAGTTTCAAACAATTATTTCGAATGTGGCACCTTTTCAATGTTTGTCTATATTGAAAAGTTACAAACATTGGTTAGGATTTTCGAAAGGAGGTCACCACCGTCCCGATAAAACAGGATCATATATAGAATGCTAAATTAACAAGAGATGGGTGGCGGTACGGTAACTCAATTTGTAGAGCGACGAGACGGTTTCCCAGAAGTCGCAAGTTCGAATCCGTACCTGTGTCGGTTTATTTTCTTTCTATATTTTTAAACATTTAAATAAACTTAATATTTTTTTGAAACATTAATTTTGGTAGTGGCATCTTTTCAATGTTTACCTATATTGCAAAGTAAGAAACATTGGTTAGGATTTTCGAAAGAACCCTTATAGATGTCACAACTGTCCCGATATAGACTTTCGCATATAGAATGCTTAATTCACCGAGGCGGACAGGTAGTAATTGGTTTCGGTTTATTTGCCATTATATATTTATATAAATTTTAATAAGGTTAACATGGCATGTTTAAAAATATTTTCAAACATTCTCCTTCTCTTTTCCTTTTATTAGTGATACTGTAAACGTTCATTACTCTCATATTTGACGATGATTTTGTTTTGATCAGATCGGCCGATTTCGCATTTACAAAATTCGCTATGGTTAAAAAAATGCTGCTAGTGATGGGACACTGGTACTACCAGCGACTTGCGACACTCGTTCACTACTTCTTTTACAAAAATTTAGTTCTGGGTATTATAATGGTACGTCCATATCAATCAATAACATTAAACCGCAAATTTGAAACTAACTATGTTTCGAATATACAGGTCATACACCCTTCACCTCCTTTTATTCCAGCTATTATTCCAAACCGCCTGTGCGTTCTCAACCCAGTCGATATTCGACTCCCTGTACCTCACGTTCTACAACCTGGTGTTCACGTCGGTGCCGTGCCTGGTGCTCTCCGTCACGGACCAGCGCTGGCCGGCCGCGCTGCTTCTGAAGTAGGTTGCATAATCATAAGAGTTAATATCACTTTTAAAATGGAAACGTCCGAAAAATAAGCTAGAACCTTTTTATTCACTTTTGGTTGTGAGTCACTTGATATGTAAAAAAATAACTACTACTAATATGTAAAAATACTACTAAACTTAGAAACTACTGTTTTATTATGTATTTTATTATTTTTTGGACGTACATTATATTTTCTAAACTATAAGGTATTTTAACCATAACTTTATCACCGTCTTTGAATAGACTTAAAACGGTCGCGGGTATAAAAGGTATCATATGTAATGTAGTCTGGGGAAAATGTTTCCGCGAGTGGTCTCTGTTGCTACAACATAAGGGTAGTTGCAAATGTGTATCGACACTTTGGCTAATACGAAATGGTTATAAAGAGGTGAAGGGAACGAGGACTTCGCTTTCTCTCTCTGTCTCTCGTTCATACTACGAAACGCATTAAAGCTGAATCAATAAGGTTTCAGTGGATGGTTCTACCTCCGTTGAGCCAGCCATCTTAGAGATTTTAGCCATGTTAGAATCTCTTACAACATCATCGCTAAGACGTCAATCACTGAACAAAAGCTGACTCTGACTTAACCTTCCACATCTCTTCTTGGATATTCCTTGATATCATTTATTCGTTATTACATTGTGAATTGGAAAGCAAATTATGTTTTTTTACAGAAACCCAGCCTTGTACAAAAACACAAGGAAAAACGGACTGTTGACGTGGTCATATTTCATGGCCTGGTTCATCTCGGCGCTGTATCATTCTGTAATCATCTACTTTTTCTCAACAATTTTGTTCGATAAATCTGTAATCGACGGTGATGGGAAGAACGTAGATCTATGGTAAGAAACACATATTTGATTGCAATTCATATACATAAATTATACATACAGTTTTTCTCATTACCGTCTTTATCTTTCCTGACGCAAATCTAATTTGGAACAGGGGCTTTGGCGCTGTGGTATTCCACCTGATGTTGGTGGTGGTGACGCTCAAGCTATTGCTGCAGTCTCGCTACGTCACCTTCGCGCTGGCGGCTAGCGCGGGGCTCTCAGTGATCGTCTATGTGGCCTTTAATACTATCTACTCTTCCTTCTATCTGTTAGTATAAATCCTACAGTAAGGAAAACTGAATGTTTGTTTTGACTGTGACTAGAATTATTAACATCATAGTAATTTGTATTCATAAGTTTAAAATATTTAGTTTATATTTTTGTGTTACAGCCCCGTAGATGGTGATGTTTTAGGAACGTATATCAGGCTTCTGACATCACCGTCGTTTTGGTTTTTAAACTTACTGGTCATTATCAGTACCGTGACGCCAGATCTCTGCATTCGCATCATTTCCGAGAAGATGGGAAGCCGCCACCTCATCTCGGATACTCGTACCGAAACTGTTTTTGCGACTAGATTATAATAATTTTAGGTAGTAGTAGGTAGATGTATACATCTTAAATTTTATATATTAAGAATAATTACTCGATCCATTTTCTCACATTGTGTTGTAGAATAAGAAAAATAATAAAGTTACGAAAATAATCAACAAGGCTGTAATTAGTCAAAAAGATTTAACATTTATTTTTTTTAATTTTTAAGGTTACCATAAGATAGAATCACCTTATGTCTAAACACTTACCTAATTTATATTTTCTCAATCTAGTCATAAGTTATATTGTGATGTTATTTTTGTTTAAGTAATAAATTCAGCTTTTAACATTATTAATATGTAAGATGTAAATAAAATATATTGTCTTTTATATTTTAGATTATTTTGTATTTTTTTTATTTGGTATCTCATGTATAACAAAAAACAGGAGCTTTGTAATATTTGACCTTATCAATATCTTATAAAATATTTATTAACATATATTACAAAAAGAATACAGACCTATTATTAGTATGTTGTCTTAATTTAATAATGATTAAGAATGTATGTTTTATTGCATTTAATAATACACAAAACATTGTACTTTTTAAAGTATCCTATTAACCCTAGATCTTATTTCAAACCTTATTTTTCGAACCTTATTTTTCGACTCTTATCACGAACCTTCGTCAGTTCGACTACGGTACTTTTTGAAAGGGATTCCCTTTACCAAGTACAAGTACGAAACAAAATATTCATCATATTATTTTTAAAATATTTAAATTTATATAAATATAGAATGAAAAATAAACCGATACGGGCAGAGATTCGAACCCGCGACCTCTAGGAAACCATCCCGTTCCCGTCCCGGGAACTAAACTTATACATTGTTATATGCTTATACATTATACATACATGTTTATAGACATTTTCAAACATTTTAAGTATTTATTTATATTATATATTCTATTTAAACAAATAAAATTGGCAAACTTCTAATTTAACAGCCTTTGGATTGAAATCATAGTTTTCTTGCAAAATCAACAATAGTAACATGTTAAAAGTCGTACCGACTTTGGACTAGTTATAACAAAATAATAAAAACAATAAATTATATATCGAAAATAAACACTTCCATTAATCTTATAAAATAAAAGAAATAGGAAAAATTAGGCAACTTATGCATTTGTGACAGAAGTCACAACGATTTTTTGCACTTGGTGCACACTCTTTTGGTCATCCTTCGCTTCGCAGTGGAACATATTTTTCTTTTATGTCGCAAGTACAGCAACTGCATTATTTGGTTCATGTTCTGTTCTGAGTCTGAACTGAGACCCACAGAGCAGGGTTTTTTGCATGTGTGATTCAAACAGCTCGTGGTGCAGAACTTTTAGGTACTCGCGTCTTGATAAAGGTTTTTTTAGCCTTGAAAGTATTCGGGCTTGTGACCTCGACTTCCGCGATGCCCACCTTTGCTTGTTTTTGCCAAGAAGAATATATCGCGATGGCTGTATTATAAAATCGCTATGTTTGACTTAAGAGTAAAAAGAATCGAGACCTCATTAGATAGTGGGGGTGATCTATCATTACTTGATCTATTCTATTATCTATTATTTGTTCTGGAGTTAACTGCTGGGTCAAAATACAAAACTTTTTATCAACGTCCGTTTCATAAGTTGATCCATATCAACGCCAATGAACTTCCATGATCTTCTCTCTCACTCCCTTATGAATTTTCGTCGTCGCTTTTATACGCAGAATACGAAATATAAATATCTACGTTCGCGTACGCAAAAGAAAAGGTTTGTTAAACCTTCGTAAACGTCGATTCGACGAAGGACAGGGTTTCTTGGAATTCTTTCTCTTACTTCTTTGACTGCCAGATCTTTCTCTGTCACAAACAGAGGAAGTCTCATTGTACCTATTAATATCCCGGTACAAAAACAATTCACTAATACCAAGTGTATGGAGAGTTTTAAAAATTGCATTTGCAATTGCATTCCATACCTACTTTGTGTAATGCAATCACAGCGATGATTTTGTTCTCTTTATCACGCCACTCTATTTTTTATCGCAAAATATTGTACACAGTTTTGGCGCCAAAATAAGAAAACACAATGAACAAATAACAATCATATAAAAATGGCAGATCCCAAATTCAAATGTAATATTTTGGTCCGCCCCGTTGGTCGAGTGGTCAGCGCAGACGCCTAACGTGTCACGGCGCAATGGGGCTCGGGTTCGATCCCCGGCGGAGACAGGCATTTATGTGATGAGCATAGATGTCTGTTTCTGGGTTTGGTCGTTTATTAAATATATTTGCAGTATTTTTAGTAACACAAGCAAATAATTTGCTTACTTAGGGGTTAGATCAATGTGTGTAATTTGTCCTGATATTATTATTATTTTTTTTTTATTTTTAATTATAACACTATTTATGGCCAGACTAAGTATTTTAATCGTTTTACTTTTTAGTTCATGTGTCTTAGCGTAGTATTTCTTATGTCCACGTATAAAAGTAACAGTCTACAATTACAGTAATCAATAGTTTACGAGCTTTTATTTATCTTTCTTGTTTTTTTACCATTTTTATAACATTGAAAGGATTTGAATTTATAATGCATTGCCCTTCTGCAGTGCCGGCCCGAAGCTAATTTAAAGATGGTGCTTAATCCAAACTAAATCTCTCTTTGTAGTTTTTTTTTACACAATTATAAGGCAGATATATTTGCTACCTATTTGCTACGTAGGAGACGCTCCCAAGTAGCAATCGCTCCGATCCTCATATGTGCTGTGCTGTACTGTTCTGTACTGTGCTAGTGCTGGCCCTGGTCAAAAACCGTGGTTATATTTTGTTTTAATTAATTGCTTAAGTGCGTAAGCAATTCAACAAAATATTAAATATTATTTAATCCAGTACAAAGCATGATCACAATGTCATGTATTTTTCTTATTAACACGCTTTTATTAGCTTTGGTTGTATGTATGTATGTATGTATGTATGTATGTATTTATGTATGTATGTATTTATGTATGAATGTAACGGAATCTTCGAGCTTAATTTTCACCAGGTTCCAGCGATCCGATTAAATTGAAACTTTGCACACGTATCAAGGACCGATGACAATGCAATAATTTGATAAAAGTTTTTTTTGTTTTTTTTTTCTTTTGTATAAAAAAAATAAAAGTTTCCCAATATCCTTATTAGGACCACCAGGATTAATAAATTCTTTCATAGATCCTCTGTGGGAGAGTAAGAGAGATAGAGCTAGTTCGCGATCTGCGATCTGATCCAATTAACTATATACATGGGAAAAGTTTGATAGCATTTTAATTCTGTTTGTATATCCTGCGGTACCTTTTCCTTTCGGGAGTGGGTAATTTGCGCGCCGCTGCCTTCCTTGGATGTGGTAGCCGTTTCTCAGGTTCCACTAAGTGATTCTTTCTAAAAAAATCTAAGTAATGAAATGATTTCCCAATTTATGAGTTTGTCACAGACTAAAAAATAAAAAATAAACAATAGTTTAAAAAACTAAAAAAACACGCTTTTATTACTAACCGAACTAAAAACTAGAAAATAATTTTTAATGACAAAGAGTATAAAATTACAGTAGTAGAAGATCGAACATTTAATCGTAGTGAATCGCCTTAATATAAAATTATAATAAAATTTAAGTTATTAACAGAATAATTCAATTCTGAGTAAAAAGCGTGGGGTGCTCGATATTTAAGGTATTACAATCATTCTATTAGCAACTATCTATGAGAGGATAGTTATGAATCACAGTAAAATGCACCCCACAATTTTTACTCAGAATTGAATTATTCTGTTAATAACTTAAATTTTATTATAATTTTATATTAAGGCGATTCACTATGATTAATTGTTCGATCTTCTACTACTGTAATTTTATACTCTTTGTCATTAAAAAATATTTTCTAGTTTTTAGTTCGATTAGTAATAAAAGCGTGTTTTTTTAGTTTTTTAAACTATTGTTTATTTTTATACCATGTTGCAATATATAACTATATCGTTTCGCAACATTGTTTTATCGTAATATTCCTTTTATTTCATATTTTTTATAAATATATTAATATATATTAAAAATATTTAAACATTTTATTTTGGTACATGCTTAGAATTTATTTTTAATGTCACATGTCATTTGTCAATGTTAAATGTTGTTTGTCAAACTAAGAAGTATGTTTGGATTGTAGCTTCGTTGATCGTAAATCGTTTATAAATTGATTTCAGTTATATCATTGAGAAATTATAAATACCAAGTATTTTAGCCGGTGTTTATTTTTATTACTCATTTTGTAAATGTCTAACTAGTCAACAGTAGTATATAGTTGGAAATTGTAATAGTAATATTTTTATTCGTTTAGATGGTGTTTAGGCTTTGTAATTATTGAATAAAAAAAATCACCATGAATTTAGAATTACTTGGTTAGTAATCATAATTAAATTAAAATTCAACTGTCATGACAATAACTGCTTAGGATTTTAGTTGTTTTTTATTACTTAATTTATAGTTTTTGTTTACAGAATCTTTTGGTCAAAACTATCCAGAGGTGAGTTTCAAATTATTAATATATATTAACTGGATGAGTGAAAGCACGTGTCTTTAAAAGAAATGATTTTAGGAATTTGATGGCACACTAGATTCAATATCTCTGGCAGCAACTTGTTCATTTAACCGTCGTGGTACACTTTTGGCGGTAGGTTGTAATGATGGAAGGATATTTATTTGGGACTTTCTTACTAGAGGCATTGCTAAGTCTATATCTGCTCATGTCTATCCAGTATGCAGTTTAAGTTGGTCAAGGAACTGTAAAAAGGTAAATTGTACACATATCTTGTAATTTAAAAATAGTTTATATGTTTAATAGAATGATGTCTATAAAATTTTGAAGTTGTGTTACATTCAAATTGTTTTATTTACTGAATAATAACTTGTTTGTGTAACTTCCAGTTGCTATCAGCATCAACAGATCACAATGTGTGTATATGGGATGTATTATCTGGTGAATGTGAGCAGAGATACAAATTCCCCACTCCAATATTACGAGTACAGTTTGACCCCAGGAATGACAAGCTTTTCCTGGTGTGCCCAATGAGACATGCTGCTTTATTGGTTGATACTGATGGTGAACATAAAATTTTGCCTATAGATGATGATGTAAGGATGATATTATAAGCCAGATTCAATTATGTGAACTAATTTACAGTGAATGCTTGAATGTTATAATTAATATAATTATTTACTTACAGGGTGACATAAATGTAATAGCTTCATTCGATAGACGAGGTGACTATGTTTACACAGGGAATGCAAAGGGTAAAATTTTAATTCTAGACTCTGAAACATTAACCCTGAAGGCAAGCTTTAAAATAACTGTTGGTACTTCTAGCACTACTGGTATAAAGAGCATAGAGTTTGCAAGAAGAGGCGAGTAAGTTATTATGTATCTTAATAGTTTGCTTATAAAGGTAGTCATTTCTTTATATTAATGAGTGGTAAATTTTTCAGCTGTTTCCTTGTGAATACTTCAGATAGAGTTATCAGAGTGTATGATGCTAACACAGTTTTAAAATCGGGATTAAATGGGGAACCAGAACCAATTCAGAAGTTACAGGATCTTGTCAATAAGTATGAACTCAATAACTTAAGTAGTTGAAAATTAAGTGGTCTATAATATTTCTAAATGACTATTACCTACTAAATTTGAATAATTTTAGTTATTTGTTGTTACTGTTAAGTCGAGAGTTATTAGGTTTGATTTCTTCATGACACTTTTAGTTTGTATTATTATTCCCTCTGGGCATAATTTACAATTAACATTGTAAGTGTACATTCCTCTTTTAAACTAAAGTAAATAACTAATTAAGTATTTGAATGTCATCAGAACTACATGGAAAAAGTGCTGTTTTTCTGGTGATGGGGAGTACATATGTGCCGGTTCGGCAAGGCAACACGCGCTATATGTGTGGGAGAAGTCCATTGGTAACCTGGTGAAGATACTGCATGGGACCAAGGGAGAGCTGCTGCTGGATGTCGTGTGGCATCCAGTGAGACCCATCATAGCTAGTATCAGTGCCGGTGAGTTTGGTGTGGAAATAAAATGTCAAATCTAAATAAAAAACAAACTAACAGTCTTCATATCTAGAGCAGTGAAACTGACCAGCAGGGCTATTGCGTATCTTTTTTGACAGCTAAAATGAAAATCACTATCAGTAAGTGCGGACATAATGGTTGTCAAACAACTAATTTCGTATTATATAACTATAATGACAAACTGCCATGACGTCACAGCTAATGGTCATTAGAAAAGTCAAAGTTAGCGAATAGACCTGCAGGTTAGATTGTTTTTATACAAGTTAAAGTGAATTGGGTAGCTATAGAAGGATTATTTTAAATTATGTATACTTACCATTCTTTCTTTTAAAAAGAAACCATTTTGTCTGCTATTTTATGTAATTAATATTGATAACATATTTTCTCCCAAGGCGTGGTATCAATCTGGGCACAAAACCAGGTGGAGAATTGGTCGGCGTTTGCTCCTGATTTCAAGGAACTGGACGAAAATGTAGAGTACGAGGAGCGAGAGAGCGAGTTCGACGTAGAGGACGAGGACCGCTCCGTGGACCAGGGAGCTGACAGCCGGGATGACGAAGAAGTTGAGGTGGTTTTGTTTTTCAAAGGAACACTTTTTTTTTTGCTTTGGTATAAAGCAACTCACAACATATCTTATAATGAAATATTTATTGTCCATCCAAGTACAACATTTGTTTTTGTCTTACCAGGAAATTTGACTTCTTATTGTAATTTTGTTTTGAGTAACAATATATTATGCTATTTTTAATATAGCACTTACAACTTGTAAAGATGGGTGTATGTGTGTATAACTGTGATATCTTGCTTCAAATGTGTGTGTTGGGTGCAGGCAGTGTTGGCAACCGTAGGATAATTATCGTACATGTACGCTAATTTGCGTCTAACGTACGATTACTTTAGATTACTTTAGATGAAAAATTGCAATGGGGTCCTCATATATTCGATTTGTCAAGCAGACTAAGTTCTGCTGCATACGCGGTTAAAAAAATACGTCGATTAACAAATATGGAAACTGCTCGATTAGTATACTTTAGTTACTTTCATAGCTTAATGTCATACGGTATACTCTTATGGGGAATGCGACTGACATTGATACCATATTTACATTGCAGAAGAGAGCTGTTCGCGCAATATATAATATGAGACCAAGAGACTCTTTAAGAAACAAATTTAAAGAATTTAAAATTATGACTGTTTACAATCAATATATTTATGAAAATTTAATTTACGTTCATAAAAATATTTCAAAATTCAAGAAAAATTGTGATTTACATAAAATTAATACAAGACAAAAAAATAAACTCGCTATGCCCGGCACTAGGCTCCATAAAATAGGTAAATCCTTTAAGGGTAATTGTATACGTTTTTATAATAAGCTCCCAAATGAAGCCTTAAGCCTATCATTAAATAAATTTAAATTATATGTTAAAAATAATTTAATAAAAAAATCCTACTATAGTGTAAAGGATTACATCGACGACGGTATGGCCTGGGAATGAATCTGTATTGTATTGCGAATAGCTAGTAATCTCCGCAATTTGTTTTTTGTTGTAAATTAATTTTGCTTTATCGACCTTCTGCATCACACCGATTCCTTAGAAGTCACTACTTGCGGTAGCATCGGGAGTCGGGTTGCCTCCCTCCCTCAAATATGTGCGAAGGGGGTGATGGCTGGCTCTTGTGTTATGCTCGTGAACGGGTGCTGCTTGCGGTGACTGGTTGTGTGGCAGGCCGAAGATTTATATATATATGTTTTTTCTGTTATTATTATTTAATTTTCGTTGCCTGAAATCATTAGGCTTCTTTTTCTATTGATTGCGACGGTTCTAGTTGTTCCAAATTTGCATTTAAGTTTGACGTTTGTGAAACAGTGATCACAATAACAAAAAATATATCCGGCTGAGTTTGTTGTGTGGTTCTTCTCAGACCAGGACGCGTTTGGAACCCTCATAGCTTTAACATTAAGATGGAAAGTGCTTTCTCAGAAGGGCTTATTACGATAAATCTAGTATCGTAATAGGCCCTCCTGACACTTCCATGTTGACGTACACAAGTGATCACTGATTATGATTCTAAGTGGAAAAGATATAAATAAATAAATAAATAGATTGCTATTGTAAATGTACGATAATTTTCGATTATACATTTTATTCTAAAAGAAATAGCAGATCGAAGTTTGAGTAGCAGAAACAATGTACCCATGTCAAATCATAAAATAAGGACGTGACGGGTGGTCGAGCATAATATAAGTTCGTGACAATGTCTGTTTTATTAATAACTAATACTATATACGTTATTTGAAAATGTACGATAATTTTACGCCCCTTGGTACGATCGGCGCATCATTCCAGGTTGGCAACACCGGGTGCAGGTGTATTTTCGTGATATTCTTGATTTACATGTGTTTGTAGTGTGTGATTGTTTGTTGTGGTGGCTGTGTGTGTGTGATGTGCTGTGGTGGGTGTGTGTGGTGTGGTGGGTGTGTGAGTGTGTGGTGAGTGTATGTGTGGTGTGGTGGGTAGGTGTTGTGTAGTGTGGTGGGAGGGTGGGTGTGTGTGGTGTGGTGGGTGGGTGTGTATGTAAGCGTTTATCTGTGATATTCTGGTGTATTTCCGTGATATTCTTGCTTCACATGTGTGTGTATGTATGTAGGTGGACGTGACGACGTGCTCTGCGGTGGCGGCCTTTTGCAGCTCTGACGAGGACGCTGAGGACGATACGCTGCTGGCCTTCCTGCCCATCGCACCCGAGATAGAGGACCCAGAGGTATTCTGAGCCCCGTCTTACTGATGAACAGATCTCGTTCTTTATACATCGTATTTGATGTAGATTACAGGATTCTGTCTTAAGTAGAATGGATTTTACGCTTATTATCATCTAAAATTATAATAATTTATACATAAAAATATCTTGTTGCTTTAGGATGGATGGGCTGCAACTCAAGAGACCGTCACTCCCAGCGAAACCCCCGAGAAGTCGGAGCCGGCGGCCAAGAGACCGAAGAGTAAGACGTACGACATATCACTGAAGATAGCTCCTCCGGAGCAACAATTATCATTTGGTGGAAAAAATAAACAGGCGGCCGGCAACAAGAAAGTTGCAGGAAGACCTCGTAAATAAAAACTATTAAAATACAATTGGTTCTTTTTTCAATAAATAATACAAATCCACAATAGGAGAAAACATTTATTTGCAAAAAGAAATAATCGGATTTTTCATAGAATTCGTATTCAGAGTATACTGTAAGTACTTATCGTTTTGTGTATAAATAAATCTCACTTAACATAAACAAAAATAATATTACATCGTATTCGAGACCAAAAAGACTCATTAAACCTCGTCGAACCGAACGTTAACTTCATAAAATATCATACGTAGCGTACGAGCCGTCGTGTACGGCCGGCGGTATAAATAAAATTATCTATGTCAGTATTTACAAGTGGACTACTCGAGCACTACGCGTCCATGTCGTCCTCGCGCTGGCTGGAGAAGTAGCTGACGAGGCCCCCGAACACGCCGCCCTCTTCGCGCCCGTCGGTTTCCAGCTTCACGAGGGCCCGGCCAGGGGCCTGGAGGCCTCGCGGCGGGGCCTTGGCGTCGAGCGGCGACGAACGGTCCGAAGGGGAGTCAGCGGGCGGGGCGGGGCTGGTGCGCTCCGGCCGATCGCCCAGCGCGTAGGGCGCCCTCGAGCGGACGTAAGGGTAATGCGGAGTCATCTCGTGGCCCATCAGGCGCTCCGGTGGCGGCACCTGCATCGGCGGACGATCGGGACCCGGAGGTCGAGGAAGATCGTGCATCGAAGGTCTCGACAGATCGTGCATCGGCAGTCGGTCGGGTCCCGGGGGGCGCGGCAGCTCGTGCATCGTGGGCCTCCCCGGGCCGGGCGGGCGGTGGATGTCGTGCATGAGTCTGTCGGAGGCGGCCAGCCTGTGCATGTCGTGCATCGACGGGCGATCGGGACCCGGAGGTCTGTGCATGTCGTGCATCAGCGGCCGGTCCGGTCCGGGCAATCTATGCATGTTATGCATCATGTGACGATCGGGACCGGGAGATCTCTGCATGTCGTGCAACATTGCTCGCTCGGGACCCGAAGGTCTGCTCATATCGTGCACGGCGTGTCTGTCGGGACCCGGATGTCTGGCCGTGTCGTGAATTAGAGGTCTGTTCGCCATCGGGGGTCTTGACAGATCGTGCATATGTGATCTGTCCGGACCTCTCGACAAATCGTGCGATACGAGGCGATCCGGTCCCGGCGCTCGCAACATGTCGTGTAGAAGGGGTCTGTCCGGATTTCCCTGGCGAGGGACCTCGTGGGGACCGGACGGTCGATCGGCGAATCTCTCTCCCGCTCCAGGTGTCGCGCTCGCGTCGACAGCTTTACCATCGTTGGACATATATTGGCGGACGTTGACGGGCATACGCTGCACGGGGTTGTGCTGTATCCTAGTCTGAAGATTAAGAAGACCGTCCTGAGGTTGCGTGTTCGCCTGCGTGCCGGGCGCGTAGGGACCGTAGGGTCCGTAGTGCGGCGCGTAGGGACCCAGAGGGAACCTGGGCCTGCCGTCCTTGTTCTCCGTGTGCTTAATCTTGGGATGGTTGCGAGGGGGCTCCGGTGAGGGTCGTCGTGCCGGCGACGAGGGTGGGGACGCATAGTCCGGCTCGGTCTTCACCTCCGCCTTGATCTTCAGCGGGGGCTCTTTGTCGGAATCGGGTGTCCCGTGACCGGGCGTCGGGGAATCGGATGCGGTAGAGGGCGGAGGCGTTCGGAACGGCACGGGTCCGGGTGCGTAAGGTCGCACGTTGCCTCCCGTTACTAACCCCGGAGACGGACCCCGCGGGATCGAGTTACCCGGCACGTGCGGAGAGGACACAGGGGGACCGTGCAGGGCGGGCGGTCGCAGGGGCGGACCGTGCGGTGACGTGGCGTGGGGCGGCATGCCGGGAGGCACGGGCGCGTGCGGCGGCATGCGTGTAGGCCCAGATTGATGGGGTGGCATGCCGGGAGGCCCGGATGGATGGGGCGGCATGCCTGAAGGCCCGGATGGATGGGGCGGTATGCCGGGAGGCCCGG
The DNA here is from genome assembly GCA_959347355.1 of Napeogenes inachia. NCBI lineage: Eukaryota > Metazoa > Arthropoda > Insecta > Lepidoptera > Nymphalidae > Napeogenes > Napeogenes inachia. Next base: position 1,558,678 of record OY365795.1, on the reverse strand, counting down.
ATGGATGGGGTGGCATGCCGGGAGGCCCGGATGGATGGGGTGGCATGCCGGGAGGCCCGGATGGATGAGGCGGCATGCCGGGGGGAACGGAGGGATGGGGCGGTATACCGGGAGCGTGAGGCGGAATGCCAGGAGGCCCCGACGCGTGGGGAGGCATTCCGGGGGGGCCGGGTGCACGATGCGGCGAGGCGGGCGGACGGGGTTGAGGCGAGGCGGGAGGCCCCCCCGGCCGGTATTGCAGGCCCTGAAGGTGCGGGTAGTAGGGCGAGTACTGACGCGAGTGCAGGCCGGGGTGCATCTGATACACGGGGACGGGCTGCCCCCGGGGTCCATAGGCCGGATTGCCACCCGGATACATCATCTGTCCCCTGCAATACGACGGCATATGATTATCATCCGTAAAACTATTGAAGACCCCGCTAACTTTACGTCCGGAGCGACACCCCAATGAATATTATCTTTAGATGTATAGAAACTGATTCCGAATAGTCTCCGTTGCTTCAAAGATATGACAGAAGAACAATACGGGAAACCAAACAAACAAAGTTTAAAGGACGCGTTTTGTCTATAAACAGAATATTTGTAGAAAAGACCCTTCATTTCAATAACCGGCACTAGCTTAAAAACCGTTTAAAAGGAAACCTCATCCCTGGATATATAAAATTGATTTTAATTCGGTGTTCAGTCTTTACAAGGGTGGTCTTTCTGTATAAAGAAATAAGAGTTATTTATAAGTCGTAAGTTGTAACCTGTAGTTGATGACGTGAGGCATGCGCGTGATGACGGAGGGCTCCTCCGGCGCCGGGGCGAAGGGCTGCGGAGACCCCGCCACCGACAGAGTGCCTGAACATCATACGACGCTGATATTATAACATCTTATGCATCTGTACATGATCAAAGTGTAGGTATAGACATTCATCCAGCTCCGGGCCGGCTACTCTAAGTTACTAATGTCGCAGTGGGTACCTTCTCTCATCACGTTGTGTGGTATGTCGTGTCGGTGATGGAGCGCGCGCTCGTCGGAAGACATGCCGCGTAGCTCCGGACGAACCTAAAGATAATAAATGTTATATTTTTGAGCTATTCCATATCTTTTATCGCAGGCTTTGAGCGCGACAACCGAGTTGAGAAATTCCGTAACGTAATAAAACCTAACACTGTATAGCTATCGACGTGAAACAGCATCCATGAACTAGACTGTGCAGAAGTCTAAATTAAGATATCCGAGGGGACCGCAAGGGATGAAGGGCGGGCATACGTAGCGCTGATTGGCTCTCCAGTCGCGTATCGTCCCCGCCCCTCGTTCACTCAAAGCTTTTCGTCAATGTAGATACCTATTTCTATCATTTAAAAACTAAGTTGATAATATATATTATACACTTTATTGCTTGGTTTAGTTTAGAATAAACGTTTTACTTGTACAAAGTTATTTTTTCAACAAGCCTTTTCATTTTAATGACTTTCTGTTGTAGTGTTACAAAAGACCCTATTATGAAAATGAAAATATTTTTATCTGATTATATTATATTAACCTTTTTTATGATATTACATAGTAATGTTAATTTCTCATTTTAATAATGAGTCATTTATTCAATAAAAAAAATGTTTTCTTATCGGTCTCCACGCTCACAAAATTGTAACTTGAATTAATATCAAAGAAACCGGCCAAGTGCGAGTCGGACTCGCGCACGAAGGGTTCCGTACTATTATTATCTATTTAAAAAAAATATTAATATCGACCAAAAAAAAGTAACGTTTGTTGTATGGGAGCCCCCCTTAATATTTATATTATTTACGTTTTTAGTATCAGATTTTATTGCGGCAGCAGAAATACATCATCTGTGAAGATTTCAACTATCTAGCTATAAAAGTTCATGACATATAGACAAACAAAAAAAAATCACGTTTGTTGTATGGGAGCCCCCTTAAATAATTATATTATTCTAGTTTTTAGTATTTGTTGTTATAGCGGCAACAGAAATACATCATCTGTGAAAATTTCAACTCTCTAGCTATAACGGTTCATGAGATACAGCCTCGTGACAGACAGACGGACGGACGGACATCGGAGTCTTAGTAATAGGGTTCCGTTTTTTACCCTTTGGGTACGGAACCCTAAAAAAAAGACTGCAAAAATAAATAATTATAATTGCGTAAGTTTATAAAAGGTAATTAATTATCTTTACCGCGGCAGTGCCCGAGAGTCGCACTTTTTTTTTTATTACTAATATTATGTGGTATAATTAGGCAGGTTTTGGTTTCTAATGATATTTTGATATATATCAAGAACTATTTTAAAGTTTAAGATGGTGGAATAGGCAGTATATAGCACTTATTATTATAATGTTTCAACAACTTCTAAAACGTGTCAATTTGTTATGTTCACAAACCAGACTTAAAAATTAGACTTACCTGTAATCTGGGAGGAGGAAACCTCTCCTGATAATCTGGATGTCTCTGCATCGGATTATTATACTCTTGTGGTCTCATACCATACATGGGCATAAAGTCCTTCTCCTTTTTATTCTTTTTACTCTCCTGTAAAGCTATTTTCGCCAATCTCTTCTCTTCTCTCTCCTTGGCTTTCTGTTCTTTCAACTTTTCTTTCTCTTCCTTCTTCTGTATTCTTTCCTGTTTTCTGGCTTCCTTTTCGGCGAGTTTAGCTTCTCGTTCTTGTCTCTTCTTATCACGTTCGACCTACGAAGCACATTGTTATTAGAATACAACGTATAGAGTTGGTCCAGTGGTTTGGCAGGCGCCTAACGTATAGCGACGCAAAGGGGCTCGGGTTCGATTACCGACAGGCAGGCATAGATGTCTGTATTTCTGGGTTTGATTGTTTATTAAATATCTATTCTCAGCATTTAAAATGTATATTTCTATTTATTTGTAACGTTGTCTAACATCCTTAACACAAGCAAATAATTTGCTTACTTAGCAGTTAGATCAATGTTTGTAATTTTTCCTGTATTAATTATTATTATAATTATAGAATAATTAAGTTAGCTTTAGAACTTATATTAAACTGAAAACTTACCTGATTAGTTCGCAAAGGTCCGCAAGCGCCATCCGGTTTCAATTCTGAAATTAATATTTATTTAATTTTGAACCTTGAACCACGAACACAAAAAACTGCAAATTTTATATGAAACTTTGTTTAGTGTCATCCAAGAAAATGAGTATTAGTATTATTAATTTAAGAAATAAATGTTTGAAAATATTCGGCAATTCCTTTAAAGGAAGAAACTATAATTGGTAAGAAGATCAAATAAAATTTTGGCTATTTGGACTTAAAGTAAAATATACCCAACGAATAATAACAAAAGACATCAGTCAAATATGTGCACTATTACATACCTCTTATTTTGACACCGACGAGCTTAGAGAGAGCATCATCACCCGTCTGGGTCGAGCCACCGGTCGAGCCACCGCGGCCGCGACCACGAGAGCCCCTGTGTTTGTATTTAAATTTCAACAAATTAATTATATTTCAAGTCATTATAACTCTATTATAATTATAATGTGTGTATGTGTGTGTGTGCAGGATCACACGGAACACCTTCTGCTGGAATTATTTTTATTGTCATGTTTTTTTAATGAACCTCGAATAGCTTGGTTTTACAATTGTCGAGCTAGACAGACAGCCATTGTGTGTCTGTGTGTGTGTGTAGTACTGACCGTCCTCGTCCTCGTCCTCTTCCTCTCCCGCTGCGACCTCTGAGTGAGTCGGCCGACCACTCTGCAAACATACACTATGTTTATAGATTATTAATATTACACCATTTAGTGTTCCGGTATGTTCCGGCATGTCAACCAAATTGTGAGTTTTGAAAATAATGAAAAAAATGAAGTACCTCCATCGGGGTCCGTCTTGACGCTGGTGACATCATCGGGCAGCTTGGTGAGCGGGACGACGGCCGTCTTGCTGACGAGGTCGCAGAGGGCACGCGCTCGCTCGTCGACCTGGTCGGTCCGGTCGGTCCGGTCCCGGTCGCAGTCCGAGTCGGAGCTCGCGTCCGAGTCCACCTTGAACTCGTCGGAGCTGTCCGGCATGTGCTTGCCGCTCGACTTGTGCATCTCCTGCATCGACAACAACAGTGGTTACGTTGGATTACCTAAGATCTATTATTGTTGTTGTTGTTGTTATGTAATGATTCCGTTACGGAAGGAGCAGACGGACAGACGTCCACATTAATAGTTGTCATAGTAAAACTCACGTCCTCGGATTCTGTATTGGGCATCTCTGTATAATTGATCTTCTTCTGCCTGGTCCTGTGCTTGGGAGACCAGTCGTTGTCCCTCTCCCCGGGAGACCCGTACGTGACCCTGGCTCGTATCACGTTGCCCTCGGCGTCGTACTGCGTCAGACGCTTCCGCGACCTGTGACCCTTGGGACGGGATGACCTAAAATAATAATAAAATATGTAATCAGCCCCTAAGTTCGGAAAATACCGAACCTAATTAGGATGTCAAATACCGAATTCCTAAATACTTGTATTTGTTGATCATTTTTTTATTCGAAATATATTTAACTATCAGTTATTACAACAATACTTGTAACTGAAAATATGATCATACTTTTTCTTCTCCTTCTTTTCACCGGACTCGCTGGAGCTGTCTTCGAACACGCCTTTCTTCTTCTTTTTCATTTCCGGGGATGATTCCGATTTGATTCGTTCTAAAAATTAAGGAGACTACTTCAATAACATTATTTTAAAATGGGGTTATAAAATACACAATACCAATCTAATAGGGAGTAGCAATAATACATTTTTAAACATAAAAAGTTGTCCCAAATAGGAAACTACAAGCAAAACCAAATAATATGAACTATAACGTTATACTAATCATTATTTACAAAACCTCTTAGCTAAGTAACGTTAAAGTATGTAACAACCCACGTTCGTACCTTTCTTGTCCGTCCTGGCTCGTCTCACTGGCAGCGAGTCGGACGAGTGGGACGAGCTGTCTCTCTCCGCTGACGAAGATATGTCCTCCGACGAAGACTCCATACTGCGAGAACTACTAATTCAATTAATATAATTCTCTATATAGTTCTCTTAACTATATCTCTATAAGATTGTTTTAAAAGGACTCTAACTACAAAAATACTAAAATAAATAGTATTAGAAATATTTTCCTCTAACACAGTTTATAAATATGTTATGAAAGAATTTCAGAATCTTATGAGTGACATTAGATATTTTAGTTAAAGTGTTAATTTGCTAGTAGAAGTATGTAGTATAAGTGAATAGTGTACCCTGTATCCTTGAAGTCCTCGTCCGTCTCGTCGTCGTCCTCGGAGGGAACGTCCAGTGAGTTTAGTTTACGGGTCTTTTTTCGCTGCTTCTTCTTGGCTTTTTTATTTTCGACGGGTTTCCCCTGTAACATTTCTTTATATGTTTATCATCTTTATATTTTGCATATTATAACATTTATTTAAGATACAAAACTGTAGCATAAATGTATAATCTCATATAATTAAAATATGTATCTCATTCATTCATTCATATACTCTTTATTGTACACCACAAAATATTAAAAAAAGTAAAACACAAACAATACTTGTTTGTGTTTTACTTTTTTTAATACTTTGTGTTTACTACACAAAGGAAGTACAACAGGCGGCCTTATCGCCTAACGGCGATTTCTTCCAGGCAACCCTGGGGTTTATAGTATATAAAACAGTCATTAATATGGGTAGGTGGCGTATAGGTACAAAAAATAAACAAGCTTATAAAAAACTAAACACTAATACGTAGATTTAGTATCTCATGAAATATGCATCTCGTACTCCTCCGATTTCAATTTGTATTTCAATAAATTATTAATTAAGAATATTTTAGTTTGAATTTGTAAAAAAATGATTATGGGATTACAGTTTTAATCAAAACTCATAAAGTAACAGTTACAAGTAAAGAAAATAAGAACAAGTAAATTGTACATAAAGGAGTCAATCTCACACACACGTCGACGTATTAAGTCTCTTTCTACCCGTATATAATCGTGTACGCATGTAACCTGGTCGCCGGCCTCTCTCTCCGCCTTCATCTTCTCCTCCTCGGCCGCCTCTATGATGGTGGAGATGTCCTTCCCCCGTCCCCGGTTGCCGGCGCTGGTGGTGGGTTCCACGTACTCCTCCTGGAACGCGAGGTCGGCTTACGATTCATTTCGGAGGATATGAATCAGTAGTCAATTATAACATAACACATTCACTTCTACAATATGATTTTAGGAGCTCGTTCCCGCGGCGGTACCTTGATGGCGGAGCTGATGAGTCTGTCGTACTCCTGGTCGCGGTAGGACACGGGCAGCTGCCGCCGCGCCCGCAGACGGTACACGGCGCCCGACGACGACCAGCCGCTGCTCAGCGAACACTCCGACCCTGCCGGCAACGGGAACATTACACACAGCAGAGAACAATTTCATAATTATCATCGGTGCATTTCTTAAAGCGACCCACCGGGTCTCTAAAGGAAAGCCAGTCACTAACAGTTATGGCGGGTCACGACCGTGTCACTAGTAGCTAATATAATGATAATCATACATGATGGAAACATAGTTTCGCACTCCACTCACCGGAGTTGGAGTCCGAGTCCTCCTCTCGTCCGTCATCTCTATCCGACGTCTCGTCCGGTTCGCTGGATCGTTCCGGTTCTTCTAACTTTTTCTTCTCTCTCGTTTCCTCCACGCTAATAAACAATTCGTCGTATTTTTCGAGCTCTATTTCTAACGCCGTTATTAACATGTCCTGAAACAAATGATGGAGTGTAGTGTAGTGTAGGATGGATGCACAGACTTCTCGACGCTCGGAGTTATAGAGCTAACAACAGGTATATTCTAACATCACAAGCTTTCAAACGGGTACATAATTGAACACTTATAGTAGTACATGGAACTGATTATTGTACAATATGTTCACGACGGGAGTCACGAATTCCACAGAACAATTAAAATATCGAAGGAAAAATCATCAACACTTGCGGGATCTGAACCCGCACCCACGGGATTCGGGAGCTATAACGTCGAACGTCGATACATTTAACATCATCAAAACGAGAAGTAAGGAGCGAGAATTCAAAATTTACAGCAAAACCTACATAAATCTCTACCCGGATGATCATAATTAACGTTTTTTTTTTATCAAGGCTCCTCATCTATTGTCCTTCGCTCAGTACGTTGCATCTATCACTCCGGACCCCTGGGGGCGGGCGGGGGCACTACCAGGGGACACTCACGTGGCTGCAAGTGGGGCAGTACCAGTCGCCCTCCGGCACCAGCAGCAGCACGGGCTTGAGGCAGCTGGCGTGGTAGCCGGCGTCGCAGCGGTCGCACAGCAGGATCCACTCCGGCTGCGAGCCCAAGCCGCAGCGCACGCAGGAGCCCTCCGCCTCGCCTGCGGACGGGTCACTATACAACTGCAGGGGATCTCTCTTCTCCACTCTTACCGTTTCTGTCTTAATAAATTAATAGTAATTATTGTTATTATTAGATCCCGACGTACCCTCCTGCAGCGTCCTGGCCCTCCTGGCCGGCTCGGGGGGCTCGCCGTCCTCGAGATCGGACTCCGGGGAGAATTCGTGGTCGGATTTCGAGAAGTCGACTGAGGACGAGAGGTTCGACATTATATAAACGATGCGGACGGTCGAAGATCTCGCGAAGAAGCGCACGCGCGGGTCGCTCGTGATCTGAGCGCGAGACTCACGGTCGGGCTCGTCGGGCTCGAACAGCGGCTCGGAGTCGGGGTCGGAGTCCTGGTCGGGCGCTGACGAGTGTCCCTCCCGCCACTCGTCCTTGGCTCGCCGCGGACGAGCCTCGGACTCCGAGCTCTCTCTGCTGCTGGCGCGCCACTCGTCCTCGTCGTCCTTTGTCTACATTTATATCGATTAACATTTTACTTTCTCATTGTCTATAGATTGATCGTGAACCCGATCGCTTACGGATCGTACGTAAGCCGAAGATAAATATCTCCGAAGACGGAGAATTATTTAAACTATAATATAACCATTTTAAATGGGTTTGAGAATCCATGGACCTACCGATTTCTTCTTGTGTATCATCTTGAGTTCCCTGAGGGCCACCTCCTCCGCGTGTCTCCTCTCCGCCTCCTCCTTGATCTTCATCTGCGCGATGCGACGCGACTGTCGCACGGGCGTGCAGTCGTCGTCACGCGTCTTGTCCCCGTCTTTGCCCTTTGGTTTCTTCTTTAATACCTTTCTTGTGGTTTTCTTACCTGTATGGGATATAATGTTTTTATGTGTCTGTATAGTTTTATTTAATTTTAATATATATCATTAAAGAGTAATATAATACCTATATTAGATAAAGTTTCTTCCTCAGATTCACTTGAACTTTTCGCCATGTGTTTAGCTTCTACTTTTTTCCTAAAAATTGTAAATATTTTATAATTTAGTAAAATAACATACAAAGAAAAAGGTTATGTAGTTACCTGGTTGTCGTATTAATTTTCTTGGGTTTGATTTTTAATCTCTTTCCGCTGGTGATCGGTTCGTCCTCCTCACTTTCACTTTGAGATTCATGTGTCTTATCACTTGCGTCTAACAGAGATCTTTTTACGGCTTTACTTTCTGGTTTTTGATCGCTCTCTTTATCATTTTTATCAGATTCAGAAGTTTGTTTCTGAACAAACTTTCTGGCTCTGAATCTGCCCGTTCTTGCTTTAATTTTCTTCCTTGGCGTCCCCGCGTTTTGTACATTAGTGTTTGATTCGTTTTCAATATTTTCATTAGAAGTGACATCGTCTTTACCGTCCGTTTCTTTGGAATGTGACTCTGCATCATGGGCTACAGGTTCTAAGCGTAACTTTTTCGGCGGTAAATCGTCCTCTTTGACCTCTCTATCCGAACTCTTATCTTTATCATGATCACTGCTTTCATCACTTTGTTCAGAGGACAGACTGCTTTTCCTCTTCTCAATAATACTGACTTTACTTTTCTGACAATTCTCAGATTCCGATAAAGTATTTAAAGCTTCTTTACTCACGCTCTTATTAACTTTGCGTGTCAACTGCTTCTTTTTTACTTTACTTCTAACTTTCTTTTTGTTTTTGTTCGTCTTTTCACTGTCGGTTGTGCTTTTATCGTTAATACTACTTTCTCTCTTGTCATTAACTGTATTAGAATTTGAACCGTTTGATTTATCTGAATCTCGTATACAATGTTTCTTGCAGTCCGATTTAGAGTTATCAATTATATCATTTGGTTGCTTTTTCAATGACCTTTTATTAACCACAGACTTTTTTAACTTTACACCCTTACCTACTTTCGATTTTTTTAAAGAATTAGATAAATCATAGTTTTCACCATTGCATTCCTCAGGAGGATTTTCTTCATCACTTTTATTATCACTGTGTGTCTGTTCAGTAGCTTCTGGATTCCCAGTGTCATTTTCAGCTCCCCAACCTTCACCATAAAAATACATCACGGGCTCAGAAATCTCTTCACCAAATATAAAAGAGGTTTCACACTCAGCCCCACTGCCCTCCCCTGTGACAATCATTAAAGGTTCTTCTATTGCTTCACCAACTTCGTCTGTGTTTTCTAATATTGTCTCAAATACAGATTTAGCCTTCTCATTTTTCTCATCATCAGAACAATGTAACTCCTCTTTTGTAACTAGCTCTTTATCATTAGCTTGCATGTCTTTTACATTTTCATTATTCTCTAAATCCTCTGTATTATTTACAACTTCATCTTTTACATCCTCAGTATCATCTTCTGCTGTTTCTGTTTTGTTTTCTTTTTGATCATCACTATCATGTTCTGATTCAGATTCAGGGCTTAAGAACTCTTCCTCATTGTCATCTTCCACATCTGGCTTTTTAGGCTAAAAATATTATAATGAAAATTAACAAATTATATTTAAAGCTGTGAGAAAGGTCTGTTGTAACTATTTACCTCAATCTGCTTCGGAACATCCCCACTGCTAGAATCCTCATTATTATTAGGAACCAAAGATGCAGACGCTTCTTTGCCACTTTTTAGTTGGGCTATTATTTTTACCAGATCATCACGATTACTATAACAATATTTACTAATAAAACTAACAAACTATCACAAGTATATATTTATTATATACAGGGTTATTTTTAATTAGTTGTCCACCTTTTGCAGGCAGCTTCTCTACATCAAATGTTGTGAGGCATTTGTTCTAGTATTTTTAAAATTCGAGTTTCCCATACAAAATTTATTAGTTGACTTTGAACTGACATTAACTCTGAGTGCAGGTATGGCGCCCGGGCGCTCACCTTTAACTACTTCTTATAAAATACAGACATCTTTTACTTATTACAGAATAATAAGTAAAAGAGGGAGCAATTTTTTTTTTTTTGTGTTTTGAGTTGTTTATCATGATTATTAAAAAGTTGTAGAAGAAATGATGTTGGGGTTGATGCAGAGAGGCTGCTTGCAAGAGGTGGTCAACTAACTAATGTATAAATACATATCTAATATTGCATAATTGTGCAATTACGCTGCCACATAATTTAGGACTAACGTGCTTTAAGATTTCAATAAGACTGAATTAAATGTACATATACTACACTGACCTGGCAACAAGGTTCCAGGTTTCCTCATCTTGGTCTTCCTTGTACAGACATAGATTAGCCTCATGATCCACTTGTAGCCAGTAAATACAGCCATTTTTATCTCGACCAATTGGATCCAACCTCAACTCCTTACATGATATTGCATTCACTGCATTTTTAAATTTTGGATGACATGTGAATTGATATTCTAGAAGGAGCTGAAAAAAAAATATGTATGATAATTCTAATATAATGTAAAAATATATACATAAAATGTAATGCTTTTGAATACTAACATTTTGTGTTTATGAACTTAACACAAATTTTAAATAATAATAAAAAGAAAATGTAAATATTAGTTTACTTTTTAAGATCATTACTTACATTTTACAAGCATACACAAACTTTTAAAAACAATACCCAATGTTAATGTTGAAAAACAAATCCTTATTGGAATAAGATATTTTCTTGGTATATAGACTGACTTCATACTTTGTAACTTAGTAAAATCAATAGTTCCTGAAAACACTTAATTACTTACTTTTAATATTCGTAATTTAACTTGCGTGCTAGCTTTCTTGTAAGAAAACCTTTCTAATTCCCAAGCTTCTTGGTGGCAGGACTGTTGATGACAGAACTTGATAAGACACCTCTCCCATCGATTGGTTTGTACGGATTTAAGCGCGCGACGCAACAATCTCAAATGTAATTCTTTCAACGGTTCCAACACTAAAAGAACAAACATGTTTCTCGATATTGTGTACTTTACGTGACAAATCAACAATTTGAGCTTACCTTCCTGGGTATTTTCTATCAATTCTTGCAATTTGGCTATAGTGGGCACTTCTAAACTGTACAGCTTGCCAAAAACTTTTAAGAATGAGTAAATAACGGCGAAATTAGGATCATTCGTACACGAAATTTCTCCATCAGACGCCATCGTCGTCAATTTTTAAACTTTTTTACTTATCATCGCTATGTGATTCTCACTACCGGTATATAATAATTTCACTTACAGCTATTAGATAATTACAAAACATGTACATGATTCACGAAAATATCATCATTCTTCAATCACTGTAAGCTTCTTTCCCTATTTTCATCTAAAATAATAAAATAAAACTCAATGACAGCCATCACCACATAGACAAACGTTTCTTTTTTCAAAGCAGGAATGAAATATAGATTACGTAAAATATTTACTTAGTTGTCTATTGAGAGAATTCTGTGTTATAATTATTGCATATTAAAAAGAAAATATTGACACAAAAAAATATTTATTATTATAAAATTAATATTTAGAACTATTTATCTTTCAAATATACTGAGGATATAATAAAATATATTTTCGACTGGAAAAGTCTATATCTTTATATATTTTTTATTGTTAGTGTAACATTTAGTCATACCTTTATACCATTTGTTAGTTAATTATGTTACAATAAATATGAAATATTCATTATTGTTTTATAAATAGTGATTAATTCGTCGACAGAGTTGCATCCTCTGTCTACAGCTGTAGCCCTTAATCTTTATCTGACACTATCTGTCACACTTAAAACAAGGAAAGTCCACTGCAGGAGCGTGTATGTGTGAACTGTGATTTCGTTTATTTTATACTTAGTGTGACTGCTTTGTTTCTTATTGTTAAGAATCTAACTTGGTACCAACCATCATGTCTTCAGTATGTTGTGGAACTAAAAAACAGAAGCTGAACAATTCCTACAGTAATCACGTTGATCGTCCTCTAAATGGATATCAAGAGCCTGTAGCAATACCTGATATGTGCTACTTTTGCTTCGATGTCTTATACTGCCAGCTGCATAGTATGGACCCACCACATACGCCAAATTTTACTAATGATGCATAGTAAGTAGTTATACTAGTTGAGAGAACTATTTTCTGTAAGATTTAAATTTCATTATTAACATATATAAAAAAGTTTGTCTTATAACAAAAGAATTAATTATACATTGATAGTAAGGTGTTCTAATTTATGTACTAGGTATTCTTAGAAACTAAATTTATTGTTCAGACATAATGCCTTTCCTTTGTGTTTTTTTGTGTATTATTCTTATAAAAATAATTAGATCATATTTTAAGTACATTTGTTGTCTTTAAGCTTTAGTATTTATAAATAAAATTTTGTGTAGATATCCTTTACTTAACATTGTTCATAAAATAGGTTGTCTTAAAACAGCCACCAGTACAATTGGATTACTGTGTTAATATAGTGAAAACAAAGGATTTAAATTCCTAAGCTGTTTACTTTAATGTCTCTTCCAGAGTACATTATCTTACCTGTACATTAATTCTTTGTTAATTAATTTTTACATGCTCTATTAGTCACATGGTTAGCGCAGAAGCCTAATGTATAGCTACACAATGGGGTTTGGGTTTGATTTCTGACAGGGACAGGCATGTATGTTATGAGCATAGATGTCTGTATTTCTGGGTTTGGTCATTTATTAAATATATTTGTAGTATTTATACATGTATTTCTATATATTGTGTTGTTGTCTAACACCCTTAACACAAGCAAATAATTTGCTTACTTAGGGGTTTGATAAATCTGTGTAATTTGTCCTGTGATATTGTTATTATTTGTCAATTAAGTACATTTATTTTAATATAAGTTACTATAGACATAGTAGCTTTAAAAGCAATTGCCAATTTTATAGAAATGCTGCTTATTCATCTGATATTAGGAACATCACACATTATTATTCAAATGTTGGAAAAACAATAGTATTCTAAAGCTATTTATGTTCATAATTTTATTGAAGTTTTAAAATTGTTTATATAGTAATATATAATTCATAATAGGTTATATGAACATTCCTGTTTACAGTCCTTTATTTGTTACGTGGAAGATTGGCAAGGAACATCGTCTCCGTGGCTGTATTGGTACCTTTAATGCTATGCATTTACATTCAGGTATTTGAAATGGTCTCATGTTTATTAAGTAATACTAAATGTGTAAAATTGTATGTAATCTCAAAATTTTAGTTCATAAAATAATTAATATTGACAATATTCAACATCAATAACTTATATAAAACACTAATAGCTAAATCAATTAAATTAGACAATAATGATCTGTTGAAATCATTAAAATGCTATATTATGTTATTATTTTCTAGTGGCATGTTTGCAGTGTACTTAAAATGTTATTGATATAGTCTTCTCATTGTCATTTTCAAGACTAATGACTGTAGATTGAATGAGATGTCAAAAAGTTCTCTTATGTTTTTTTATTATTTGGTTTTTATTAGCAAAACACAACAAAAAAGTGTAAAAAAAAAAGGTAATGTCAATAGAATCTTCAGGAATTAAGTTTCTCGTAGTAAGTATTCAAATGGAGTTCAACCTAGAAAAGACCAACTCTACTTGACTTGCTAGATGATATAATTGATTTTCATTTTTTGAGAATAAATGATAAGCATGGTAGGTTCCATTATAAAAAGTATTCTTAAAATGCAATTTGCTATGCTACCAAACAATATTAATCCTAAATTTCATTGCAGTTTAGTATAACCGAATATTTTATGTTGATGTTTTGGTTTTTAAATTGATTAACAATCTAAACAGTCCTTTTTTTACAGGCCTTCGAGAGTACGCGATCACAAGTGCTTTAAAAGATTCTCGTTTTGCTCCAATAACGCGTGAAGAAGTTCCTCGTTTGACGGTATCCGTCTCCATTTTGCAGCACTTTGAAGAAGCTGAGCACTATCTGGATTGGAAGTTAGGTAAACATGGCATCCGCATCGAATTTATCAGCGAGAGAGGCTCAAAGCGCACTGCAACCTACTTACCTCAAGTGGCTACCGAACAAGGTAAATTAATATAGGTACTGCGTGTGACGTTTAGAATAAACAATAATTATCAAATTATAACTCTCTTACTGCAAAGAATCACCTATGCCAGTCGTTCTATTCTTTAAAACACTATACTGAAACTGCTCACAAACACTCTAAACTGTTTACTATTTAAACTCTTTACTATCACTGTTACACTTTATTATACTAATTCTGTTACACAACTTAGTCTCTCGATCACACACTGCCTTCCATTATATATTTTTTTTGTAATGACTATGCTGTTAGCCAAGTGGCTATTACAGCGTCACCGGGCGAGTACTGAGACCCGCAGTTGAAAAACCCGGCCCTGAGGGGCCCGGGGGACACGTCTGCCTTAAGGGTGCCTATAAGAGGCCGTCCTCGGCTTAAAACAGCGTATTTATAGGATGGGATAGATGGGTATAATGATACTAACGCCCCCCGACGGCAGAACGATGAGGCAGCGTGCGTTTAGGGCCTCGCCTTCGCCGGCGAAGGCGGTGTGTGTATGTGTGTTGCATTCCATTAACTAGGAGACGATTAATATGTTCACTAATTTTAATCAAATCAGTATCCAATATTACATTAATTTATTTAGTCAATAAACTTCTGTACAAACATTACATGTTTTAGCCATACTGTCTACTGATATCCTTATTTTTTTATCAAAACCTACCCTCCAATTATAGAAAATAACAATCTGGACACAAATTTTTTAGCATTGAAACGAACCATGAAAAACATGTACAAATTAATTAATATTATTTTCAGGCTGGGACCAAACCCAAACAATCGATTCGTTGCTTCGAAAGGGGGGTTATAAAGCGACCATAACTGCCGAGATGCGTCGTAGCATTAAGCTCACGAAGTACCAGTCTGAAGAAGTATCGGCCTCCTATGGCGATTACATCGGACAGCGCTGCTAGCGCCCGCCCAAGGCCCCCGGGGGCCACGGTGTCGGGACCCCCGGGGGCTATCTACCCGCGTTTCCTTGGCCGGGTACCCTTTACCGGAGTGCGAGTGAACACGTTAATAACATAGTCTCTAAGTGTACTAGTGTCTGTTATAAGTGGCGTACCTATAGTGCAAGGGGTCAAAATTATGCTCAAAGTGATTGGGGTAAGTGTTTCATTGATATGGTTTAAGGTTATATCACTGCCAACAACATTCCTGAAGCTAGAGGGACATCTTTGAAACACTGTTATTGAGGGTACCTTGGACTTTTTTGTTTTTGCAATCACTTTAACCTCGCTTTTTAGATTAGTAGCTGGTTTCTGGAAGGAAGATTAAAGTAAAACTGATTTAAAAGCAATTACAAATTGTGTGGTTGCTTGTCTATTATGTCACCAATCAATCAGAAATATAAATACAACTATCTCTTTTTTATCATCCTTTGATAAACCAGAAATTAAACTAACTACCAAATTTATCAATGGTGTATAAGCCAAAAATTGTATGGATACCACTTTAGTTTCTAACTGTTTTACATGTAAAAACCAGTACCAGTAAAAAAAAGTTAAGTTGAAATAATGAGTTTTTGACCAATATATATATATATATATATAAATTTCAAAATTATTAATCAGTTTATATATCTTTTTATTTACATAATATAATCTATGATTTGTACATAGATTTATTTCTATAATAAATTATGGTTTTTACTATGTACTTATTAATTAAAAAATTTAAATCTTACCCAGAGTTGAAATTTGATTGTGGATAAAATACAATTTTTGAGAATTCAATGTCTTTATTTATCCTAAATATAAATGGCTTTGCAAATAAATATTTGACATATGAAATGCATGTTACAATGATTATAATCGCTAGATATAATAAGTTTCTTATGTTGTATCATGGAGTGTTCACTTAGATCATAATTTTGTCTCTATCATAACTGTTGTAACTCACTGGTACGCCAACATAATCAGTGGGTAAAAACGCCGAATTATTAAAACAATAAGAGCTGAATGTTTATGTTGATCAAAATTGTCTGGAAGATAACTTTTATAATGCAAATGAATGTAGTTACTATTAATTGTCAATAGATTATAGTATGAAATTGTTAAGTTTCCGAGAATTCCCATTTACTAGAAAATTATTTATTAATAATGGTAGAAATAAATTGTCTGAACTCGACTTACACAGATTTTTTTTATAATTAGCAATCTCAACATAGAATTTCTAGTAAATGGGAAACTGAAATCTTTTCTGAATAGTAGAAATACTGTGTGCTAAGTCATTGTTGCACGTAAATATTGTTAAAAGTTATCTCAAACATCAAATAATAAGATATTAATACCTGGTTTTGTTTAATTTTCTTTACATAGTCAAAATTAGGGTCACAGTCATCTGTTTAGTTAACGTAAAAGGATATTTTTTAGTTTTTACATTATACAAGGCAGATCTCCATGCACTGATTTGTGTACTTAGGGTGAACTTATAATAGCACTTAGGGTCACTACTACATATGCTTGACATGCGTAGTTGTGATTGTAACTCTGACTTTACTAGGTCTTTGAAATGCATTTGATTTTATGTTGACCTGCATTTATGCAATGTATACCACTATTAAAAAATGAGTTTATAATTTTAAAATAATAAAACAAATTTCAGATGCTAATGTCAATGTTTAACTACATTTTTTTTATAGTTTTTTATCATTTTTAACTTCATACATGTTACCGTTTATGTAGTGCAATGTATGGTGACCCTTATATTTTGTTGTAATTAAATATTAAAAAAAAAAGATTTCAAAAATATAATAAAAAAAAAATAAATAAACTTGGGCAGAAAAATATAAAAAAAATAACTATAATAACTAAGGTTTCTTTGTTTTAGATTGTAAGGAATTACTTTTAAAACAGAGTTCTATGAAGGCTTTTATATAAATCTATTATCTGACATAATAATCATTTGTCCGCCAAAAGTAATGTTGTTGTGAATAAATATTAGACCACAAAAATCAATACCGTTAATGATAGCACGTAATTTACTTAAAAATATAAATAAGGCATAATATAACATTTGCTAATCCATGAACATATAGTTTAATTTAGAAGGGCGACTTAGTAAAACAGTAGTTTAAGCTAGAGTAGTATTACGTCAGAATGATATCTTATGGTACTAATATTAAGGTTCAATACGTCCGGTGCATACAAAATCACTATGAATGAGACGAACATTGTGATATTATAAATTAAACCAATAGACACGGCGTCCATGAATCGTGAGCAATTTGTATACTTTTGATTTTGGTTACTTTCAATCACAAAAACTAGATAAAATAATGAACAGAAGCAAAGATGTAAATTCTCACTATCATAGCAATAAATAATAGTTTAGGTACATTTTTTTTAATCATATTTCTAGGCACCTAGTTGTTTTAATGATTGTTTGATAAAACTGCTAAACTGCTCTTATTTTTGCAAAAGTTTTTATTTACTAGGCTGCCTCTAATGATAATAATATAAACATATTAGTTTCAATTATATGGCTACTGATAAAATATGCCAATATGGAAATACAAATAAAAGATGTTAATCATGTGAAATAATTACTAAGGAAACCCAAATAAATATAATTTTGAATTTGTTTAGCTATCTAGTTTTTATTTGTGATTGAAAGTTTGTAATGTGAATTATGTAATATGTTATTGGTTCAAACACTTGTCGGCTAGTGATACGAGTGGTGCATGTGTTCAAACTTAGAAAATATACTTCCTAAGGTGAGTTGCGTGCATTAGTTTGTTGTCAGTTTTTTGTAATTTATAACATTAAAACTTATAGATTATATGATATTGTTTTATTTTAATATCCTTATTTTAATTAGTAAAGTAAATGCAGAGCATTGTCCCACATGAGAACAGAGGTGTCTCTGTTCTCATGTGGGATGATGGTGTCATCAAATTAAAATTTATTTTTGTTCCTAGTTGTTTATCACACCAGCTTGACAAAATATAGCTTGATGCAAACAAAACATAGGACTTACCAATTCAAGTAAACATTAAAACCTCTCACCAGATGCACATCAGTCAATTAATTAATAAAACATCAAAGCAGAGGATACTTAAATTAAATTACAATATTAAACAAAACTATAATATTTTTTTTTAACAAAATACATCATTTAGAATATTTCTCATCAAATTTTTGTTCAATTGCCATTAATTTCTTTTTTAATGATATATTATTTTTCATTTCATAGTATGTGATAGTAATAGAGGCAGCGAGCTGCAGTATAGCAAGATATGTCAAAGGACCAGTGATTGACTTGGTTGTGTGTTTCCTAATGAAATTAAACATTACCTTTGGACCTTCATACAAATGTGGTATTCTATATGTAGAATACCTATTTGCATACTGAAAAATACAACAACAATTAAAGATATTGTAAATAACAAATGTAACAAACAATTAAAGATAATGTAAATAATAAAATATTGAAACAATCTAAGCTTAAATATTGAGATTATGTGTGTCTTACCATAAGCGCTGATGCAGGGCCCAATATCATTGGGTAAAAAATTCCAAAGCTTAACTGTATGATTGAGGACTTTACTTCATAGCATACAGGGCAGTTTCTTTTTTTATTTAAGAGTAGACTAGTTGCTATAACCTTTAAATAAAATATTTACAATTCTTAAAATATAAATGAGTACAGGTTTTGACTCTGTTTGTAGTAAATACTATAAAATCAGCTCAGTCAGCTATAGAACATTGTTTTATAATTGTACAAACGAATGCCTAAGATATTCGCCAACTAAAGCATATATATATCATAAAGAAATTAAGATTAATTAATATTCTCACATGCTTGTGAAATACAATAGTAAGTGATGCTGGCATAACCACAATAGGTATAGCAGAGGAGAAAAACCCATAGTTTCCCAGACGAAATTTCCATCTATAATGTCGGTTAATCAATACACCAGCTACAGAGTTGATTGCTCCCAACACTAGCGCACCATATCGCAAAGCCCATCTGTGACAAAGTTATATAAAGAAAGCATAACCTCAACTTCAGTAAGTTTAATTATCAATGCTTAGTCTTATCTGAACCTACGTGTCTGAATAGTTTCCCCAATCGGAAACGATGTTCCACATATGAGCAGCTGCTTCAAGTTCAGTTAGCTGTACTGCATCTTTTGGAATTTCTCCAGATTGTATAAGAGACATTTTACTTAATATTTTTTTTAGATTGTAAATGAAATATTCACCATAATACTGTTTCTTTCAAAATATCTAATTATAAGTGCATAAACTATTTATGTTTTGTTTTAGTCATAGCAATAATACTTAGTATTTTTACTTGGCCTGTGTTATGAAATTTTTATTTCTTGGCTCTTGAGTCTTGGATTCATTCAAATTTTGAAAGTATGTAACAAATGTTGCCCTAAATTATTTTTTATTTTTAACATATTTATTTATTTTTATTTTTCTTCTTTTTTCTTCTATGAGAATATTATACGTCAGAAACAGTCGATTCACTTCTTACGTTTTAATTAATTAATATTAATGAAAATTATGACGTTTTTCTGTTACGCGCCATCTTTATTTCTAAGTCACATTTAAAAGAAAATGTGAATTATATTTACATGTCATAAAGAAGTTTCACTTCTTACACGTGTACACTAATACACACACAAATATTTTTAATTATAAAACTCTAATCCGGTAATTTTATTTTTGGTTAATGTAAATTGTGTTTTGTAATCCACATACTTTCGTTTCGTCGATTCGTCGTATTTATACGGTTTAATAGTTGTACTGTAAGCCAGACTTATGTATAAGTAATTCTAAAATTTGTTTGATTTAATAGGTAAAGTAGTAGTAAACTTGTTATACGCAAGTGATGACGAAATCAACTAAATTAGCAATGGATTTAAGTACTGTACTTAATGTTTTTTTTTTGGTTGAATTAAATGGAGCATAATAATAAAAGAAAACGTATTTTAAACGAACTAAATACTAAAATTGATCAATTAACTTTAGATTGAATAATTGACACATAATATCTATAAAATATAAAAAATACGACGAAATTCGTAACGCCCTTATTCGTAAAACCTACGATCAGAAAAGGTTTGATTACACGCATCAACGTTACTCGCATAAACTGATACAGTATAAGTACTCAGTACCGATAGTACGAAAGATGCAAGAAACGAAATAAATTCGTGAGTAACGTTTCGTTACTCGGTACTATGTGGCGCAACCGTTACTCAGTACCGAATACATACGGTTTGTCACCGGCGCTCTAGATACGAAAGATCCAATATGTATTCATATTTCATTGCTATATTCAGTTTTGCGCCGCAACAACAAACACATACAAATTCAGAATTCAAGTTTTACTAATTTGAATTAATTTGCCTTCTTTTCCTTGTCTTATTATTTGACAAGAAAACTTGTATAAAAATAATAAAAATTGCAATTACTTTCCGCATGCACCTTTAGCTTATTCACATGAATAAACTTATCAACACATGTTGATTATATGATGCAACTTGCAGTTGACTTTCTCTGTGTTTACCATAGAGATATTATACATAGAGTGGGGAAGCCAGCCTAAAATGTGGCCATCGAACTTAAAAATGATAGCTAGATCGAAAAACCCTATCCGTCTCTATTTTTTACGAAATTTCGTGCTTCGTCGGCGTCGTATCGTGCTTCATCGTCGTCGTCTCGTGCGTAATTCGTAATCGTAAATAGACTGACCAATTGTCATTTTTACTGAAATGCTAATTTAATATTTCAACGTAAGATGAAATTGGATTACAAATTATACAAAATTATATACTGTTTAATTGAAAGTATATTTTTTGAGTCAATAAAATGACAATAACGTGTATTCTGTGTAAAAAAGAACTTATTCCTTTCGACAATAGTCGAAGTTTTCATAAGTAAGAAATTTATATTTATAAAATTATACTGTTTTTATAATTGTCATATACATATAAAATATATGTTGGTAATATATAATGTGTAAAAAAATATTATTATAATAAAGAAGTATTTCATTCTACTTATAAGAAATATTTTCTTTTAGATTTCCTGAAGATAATGATGACTTAAAAATAAAATCGATGAATGCTATTGGAAAATATTTCATAAAAAAAAGTTCTACAATTTGTAGTGATCACTTTGATGCTGGATCATATCATAATACTGATGGAAGTAGAATTCTTTACGAAGATTACTATCAAATGCTGTACCTTGCAAAATACAAAGCAAAGAAGTATTGAGAGATGTCACCAATAAATTTACCGAGACTAGCGACAAAACTGTATCTGAATATTTCCAAGGAACAGAAATCCATCATAATATTAAGGGTATTATTATTAGTTGAGGGGAGGACCGCTATTTCAATTTTGAAAAAATATTTTACGAAAATAGGGAATTATTAACTGCTTTATTGTTAACCGATTTAAATAAAAAAACACTAAATGTAAAGTGAAACCCATGACAATATATTCCCGAAAACTTCGTCCAAACCGGTTAAGCCGTTTCTGAGATTAGCGTGCACAAACATACAGACAAACAAACAAAATGAAAACCATTGTTATGGGTTCTCTTGCCTGCTTGCTAATAAAGGCTCCCATTATGTTTTTTATTATATATATTTATATTTTCTGTACCTACACAAAGGTGTATGTAATAATAAAAATATGAATGCTCCTTCCAAACATGTTTTATTACACTTCACGTAAATAAATGTCCGCCTAGTAAGTAGGCGGTAGTAGTAGGTAGATAATAGATATATTGCTGAATTCTTATTAATGCATCTGATTTAAACTGCTGTGATTAAATGTTAATTCAATTTAAATTTTATTTCATGCAATTTAACTAAGTATTTAACGCCAATTATTTTGATACGCTCCTCTATGGGTTTGGTTGTTAGCATAAAACAAAAATACTTATGTAACATTCAGTGAATCAAACGATTAAAAACAGGAGCTCCCGTGGCAACTACCGAATCGCGATATAAGCTATGTTATATCTCAGACAAAACAGCACGCAAAGCTTAGTATTTCCATGGTCTTTGTGTTATTCTGGTACATAAGCTACAATATTGCAAAGTTTCATCCAAATCCATTCAGTAGTTTTGGCGTGATTGAATAATAAGCACCCAAACTACATTCGCACTTCTTTATTAGTTCGCTCTTATATATTAGTATAGAAGTATAGACTTCGTTTAAAGCTAGAACATACTAATATTTGAATTTTTGTGTTGACTCAATGTAGTCTTTCTAAAAATTTTTATCCACCAAACTCATTCGAAATAAAATAGTCAAAAAACTCAAACATTTAGGCCGTGTTCCGAAATACAAACCAGTATACTGGCCAGTGCTGATGACGTCAAAAATCGACGCCAATCGACACCGACACCAGTGCAATATGGCGTGGGTGTTATGACGTCATTAGCCCTGGCCAGTATGTTGGTTTGTATTTCAGAACACGGCCTTAGAGATGTCCTCAAAAAATGTCAAAGTATTTAATTGACTTACGCGTCATGAATATTTCTTTGCGCATGTCTGATTAGACAAAGACAAACAGTGTGACGTCTTGCATCTTTTTTAATTTTAACTATCTGTCACTGACGCTCATACGAATGGCTGTGTCTATTCAGCCGACGTCGGTTAAGTAGAACAAAACACTATGTAATATATAATAATATATAACCTAACCTAACCTAAAATATAGGTAATATCGGGTAAATAATATAAAATAATATAAATATAATATAATAATATATACAGGGTTATTTTTAATTAGTTGAGCACCTTTTGCAGGCAGCCTCTCTACATCAATCCCAACAACATTTGTTCTACGACTTTTAAAAAATCTTGATAAATAACTCAGAATAAACAAAACAAAAAAATTTTTGCTCCCTCGATTATTTATTACTCTGTATTTTGTAAGCAGTCTAAAGTATAGTATATATATGTATATATACAGGGTTATTTGTAATTAGTTGAGCACCTTTTGCAGGCAGCCCCTCTACATCAATCCTAACAACATTTGTTCTACGACTTTTTAAAATTAATAGTTTTAAAAATTTAGTTTTTCCCATACAAAATTTATTTACTGTCTCTGAACGAGCATTTAACAACCTCGCAACCTTGAGCAAAGAGAGGCCACGCACCTTGCGTAGGCAAAATACGTGCCAAGGACACGAGCAGCGGGGCGCGGGGTAATGCAGCGGCGCCGATGCACGTTTGAACTTGATCCAGTCGTTTGTCACGGTCAATTAGATAAGCGTGTGCCGCGCGACCCGCTAGCTCCCGTTACTCGGTAACCGAATTTCGATTAGTGAAAACAGTACTGTGATGCCGTAACACAAATATCGAGTACACCTAGATAGTGCGAGTGCTGGCTAAGTGTGGTAAGAGGAGTCGGTGAACAATTGATTTTTAGGTGTGGTCTTTGTGTTGGATATGAAGGGGACTGTTTTGCACCGGTATCGACGAGATATAAATTTAAGAGGTAATTTGTAAATATTGAATCCTTTTGTAAATAACACATTGTATTATTGTAAATAATCTGATTCTACCTTGATTAATTGTTAACAATTTTAATACACAATACGACGATTGGGTAATTATTATATACTGTTTGAAATAAAACAAAAAATAATAATAAGTTATAATAGTATTACGTGCGTGGTACCTTATAAATTTCGTACAGCGCTAGACTGCCGCGACCTATACTTTAGACTGCTTACAAAATACAGAGTAATAAATAATCGAGGGAGCAAAAATTTTTTTGTTTCGTTTATTCTGAGTTATTTATCAAGATTTTTTAAAAGTCGTAGAACAAATGTTGTTGGGATTGATGTAGAGAGGCTGCCTGCAAAAGGTGCTCTACTAATTAAAAATAACCCTGTATATATGAAAGGAAAAACACACAACACCCCGAAATGGCGGGTGATTTAAAAAAAAAAAAAGACCTAACCACCTAACCTAATATATAGGTGAACAACTCAACATTACACGTGACCAAAAACTACCTTCTGATTGGTTCACGATTTTTCGGCCAAATAGAATTGCGATCTATTCGACCTCCAATTGTCGGCTGTTTAGACACTCCGCATACGAATACCTATGGCTCACCTATTTTATGTATATTAATTCTATGGTGTTTACAGGCCGTGTTCCGAAATACAAACCAGTATACTGGCCAGTGCTGATGACGTCAAGAATTGACGTCATCAGCATGCTGGTGAATCGTTCCGAAATATGATGGCCAGCACTGAATACTTTGACAGCATAAATTGACACTACTGACAGAGTATTACAAATTTCTTTTTAATCTGTGACTAAATATTTATTTTTAATGTGTCTATTTTAGATAGTTATACATTTTATTACATAAAATAATAAAGTTCCAAGACTTACTCTTAGTAAGTCTTGGAACTTTATTATTACAATTACAACAAAAAGTGTTGTTAATCAGATATTTAATTCTAAACAAGGACAAAATTATTTAGTAAGACTATGATTATAATTAATTAAAAGTAAATGGTGAGACGAAAGAAATAAAATATCTTTAAACCTAATAAGAACGAAAATTAAAAAAGAATCATCTATTTACCTTAAATTAAATTTACTGCATAGATACTGTGCATTTATATTATTGTAACTGTGATAATAATTTATAAAACTTACAACTATAAAGTATTTATATATTTTCATATACATATTAGAATGACGAAAATTAAGTTGTCCTTTATGGTCCAAGAGCTAGTGGACCATCCGAGTAACGGTATGCCTGTAAGGCTAGAAATTCTTATAGTGATGAGTCATAGCATGCTAAGTACGGTAACCATCGCCTGGCAAACATCAGCCCTGCACGTCATTAACCCCTATGTTTTTGAAACTGTAAAAAAAAATTAAAAAAAAACTTGGCGCTGTAAGCTTGAAACTTTTATATGATTCTGTTCATTAGAAGGGAAGTTTAAAAAAAAATTGACAGGCGTGTGCAACGAGCACAAGTACCTGCCAGGTGAACCGAAAT
Source organism: Napeogenes inachia (assembly GCA_959347355.1). NCBI lineage: Eukaryota > Metazoa > Arthropoda > Insecta > Lepidoptera > Nymphalidae > Napeogenes > Napeogenes inachia. The sequence continues at coordinate 1,533,272 of OY365795.1, read as the reverse complement.
GTGTGTAATATATAAGTTGAAATAAATTTTTTCCTGTAAAGTTGAAATTTATATATGTGCTTGTCTAGGCTATTTAAAGTAAGTATGTACAATGACAGGCGGTTCTGGCTAGCACATGTACTTGACAGGTGAGGGGAAAGATGCTAGAGGATTGCGAGATAAATTAATATGTAAGAGTAAAAATCAAGGCTAAAATATATGTATTTTATAAGTTTTAATTAAATCTACATAAGTTTTTAAATTAATCTCCATTTTCATCTGATAAGTCATCATTACTGTCATAATAATAATAATAATAATAATAATAATATCAGGACAAATTACACACATTGATCTAACCCCTAAGTAAGCAAATTATTTGCTTCTGTTAAGGGTGTTAGACAACGATACAAATACATAGAAATACACATATAAATACTGAGAATATATATAATAAACGACCAAACCCAGAAACACAGACATCTATGCTCATCACATAAAATGCCTGTCTCCGCCGGGAATCGAACCCGAGCCCCATTGCGCCGTGACACGTTAGGCGTCTGCGCTAACCACTCGACCAACGGGGCGGTTAAATCATCATAAGTATCTTCATGTCAGATGTCATCTTCTGAAAGGAAATAAAGTTTGAATAGATTAATAATAACATTATATCTTGGATCTTACGCTCAATTATATAGAATTCTATATATTTTTTATTAAATGAAAAAGTTGTGTATTATCGTTCACCTGTTCTTCAGTTTCACTTGACTCATTTTCGGCAGTATCAGGAGGCTGTTGTAATATTTCGTAGATGGAAGAAGGCAATGTATCCCCCTCAAACCATGATTTTCAGGTTTGAGAACTGCTGGCTCTTTTAAATGACTATTTTGCCAAACATTTGCAATGTATACAGATCGCAATAATTGTTGTTGTAGTTCCCGGTGACACGGAGGTAAATTTGAGGAGTCATAACTAATAAGTTTTTTCATAAACACCTTAGAATTATTTGTTTTATATGTGTTGAAAAATTTTTCATACCGTGTTTCATTTGAATTTGCAGATTTCATCCCGTACATTTGGCAAACAATTTTTTCAAGTACTGGGAAAACCTCATCTTTTCTCTCTATTATTTCTGGATTTCCTAATGCTGCAAATACCTTCGGAAACTGAATATTCTTTTCTAATAATTGATAAGGTTTTTTTTCCTCTTCTTACAAAACATGGATTAAAATCACAACCGGTTAATGCGTGAAATCCGGGTAAACTTTGGCATAAAAGACGCCCTAATTTTATGTGTAGTTGTGAAATATTGATCCATTTTTTTAAGTTCATCTTGCCATATTCCATATACATTTCTAGATAACTATTGCAGAGGTTATCCATTAGACCAGTGCAATATGGCGTCGGTGTTATGACGTCATTAGCCCTGGCCAGTATGCTGGTTTGTATTTCGGAACACGGCCACAGTTTAATTTTGAGAGTTCAAACTTCAAAATTGACATTTGAATCATGAATAGTGACATATGATGTACTAACGTTCGATGAATAAAATATAAATATAAAATTAAAATTGAGCGTTTGTAAGCATTGACATTGAGTTATTTATCATAAATCTTTGGTATTTATTTATAAGTTCTTTTTCTAGCATGTACCAACCAAAGCTAAGTGTTTTTTTTTGATCTATGATTAAAAACATCTATACTATATATTTGTCAAATATAACTTGAATGATATTGTTGTTTAAATACGCTTACAATAAAGAGTAAAGCAATATATACATTGAAATTGGACTGTGATTCTGGCAATTAATACATTGAAAAGAAATACCTTTAAAACTAAGATGTCCAGTACTTGGAAAGGTGTGCCTATTGCGTGTATTATTGGCTCTCAATCGCCTTGGGGTGCTCCAGAGTTCCCCTTAGTGCAGCCGTCGTATAAGCACACTGTCTTATACCACATACCAAGTGACTCCCAGTTGGATAGGCCTCCAAAACCACAGGTTGGGCATGACAAGTGGGATCAAGAACATGTCAGATTGCCTTTCTCTAAACACAGCTTATATCCTGTCAAAAATGTATGTTCTTTTTTAATAAATATAACATTAGTAATACTTTTATAATGAGTGTTGTTTTAATTTGCAAAATATTTAATATATTTTCAGAATACAGGTGAAACTCACCTAATGAATCGATGGGATATGGTTGTTAATGCACTCAACCGACCAATGAGGAATAGTAAGGAGCTGGCGGAAGCAATACTAAGTTATAATTCTCAGTTTAAAAATAAATGGAAGTTCACTTCTTTACATTATTTGTTTGAAGAGGTTAGTACTAAAAATGTTGTTATTGTTGCTGATATGATGCCTTTTTATAAAAAAATATAAATACTGATGGTAACACCACCTTGTGGCTCTCATTAATTAATAGTGAATGAGTAATTATATGTGACTCCGCGATCCGTGCACACCAGTGCCTTCCGCATTGCCATGCACGCCAGTCAAGCAGCGAATTTAGCTCTGATAGCATCGACAGAAGACGCAGCCCTACATCTCCGTCTTCATCTCCAGCTTTCCGCCCAATCCTTGAGTACTGCACTTTGAGATCGTGAAGAGACATTGTAATAGTCTCCCGCTATATATAAGTGATATAAGTGATAGCTGTATATAAGTGATAGTGCCTATTATATACTCACTAAAATCTAAAATATAAATTTGAAGCACACTTTTTTAGTGCATGACAGTCCAGACTGAAGATATTCTTTTTACCCTCACATCACCATTATGTCTATATTTAACTACCCACTATGTTCAATATACTACATGCCTTCCCAACGAGTTAGTCTGATCACTTTCATTTAATATCCCTTATTTTCACTCATTAACACACTATTTTGTTTATACAAACATATTTAACTATTACTAACATGCTTATTTAACCTTCCTGCGTTATGAATCACTTTCAACCTTTATATCTAGAGTTTCATTGTCGTCAGACTCCATTCCAACCTGTTTGTCTAAAGCAAATCTCTTTTGTTGTTGGGAAGATGTGGTTGGAGACCACGATCTTGCTCTTTTATTCCTAACATCAGCAAATGGTTCTTCTAAGCTTTGTTGAATTGTGATGTCTTTTGGGCCTGACACTCCAATGATTTCAGCCCATTGCTCAGGGGGTGGTAATGATATTATCTGTTTCCCATCATCATCATCATCATCATCACTATTCACAGTCACCATTTGTCTTTTGTTACTTACTTTTTCCCAACCAGTAGCTGGTTGCATCTGGTTAATATGTCTAATTAATACTTTATCATTCCACATTACTTGATATCGACACATACCAATTCTTTTTGCAATAACCCCTTTAAGCCAACGTGAGCAACGTAATTGTTTATCTTCTTTATGTGATAAAGGATTTAAATTATCTAATTTTGTTCTGAAACGTCTATTATTTAATAGTTCTGCAGGTGAAGTTCCCGTGACGGTGCTGGGTGTAGTACGCAGACCGTATAATATCTTTGGTAGTCTTACATGCCATGGTTGTGATGTCACTTTTTTTATTTTATTGTTTGCACTGTCCTTTCAGCTTGTCCATTAGAAGCAGGGTGATACGGAGCAACTAATTTCTGCTTGATTCCATTAGAGGAAAGAAATTTACGAAACTCTTCTGAAGCAAAACTTCGACCATTGTCACTAACAACAGTATCTGGTAAACCTTGCTCAGAAAATATTTCTCTTAATATTTTTATCAATGTTATACTGCTCATGTCGGATACAATTTTTACTTCCGGCAATTTAGAATAGGAGTCAATTAATATCAAAAATATTTTTCCTCGAAAAGGTTCAGCATAATCTATATGTAACCTGGACCAAGGTTTATCTGGTCTTATCCAATGATGAGTGACTTTTGATGGCATATTTCTATTTACCGCACAAGTTTCACAGTCTTAAGTCTGGGGCATAAGTAAGACAATTAACAGACGCTAATACGGCTCGACTCGTTTATTTTAGTTATTTTCACAGTATATTGTCTTACGGTATCTTACTATGGGGCAGCGCTGCCGAAATTAATTCTATATTTATTTTACAAAAACGAGCTATACGGGCTATTTGTAACTTAAAAGCTAGAGACTCCCTAAGAGAAGTTTTTAAAGAAATCGGTATTCTTACGGTCGCTTCTCAATACATTTTTAATAACTTACTATATATACGCCAAAATTTAAATGACTATAAAAAAAAACAGCGACAGACATACTATCAATACAAGAAATAAAAATAGGCTTGTAACGCCTAAATTTAGACTTCAAAAAGTTAAGAAATCCTTCATGGGCTTGAGTATACGCATATATAATAAGGTTCCACAAGATATCTTAGATCTTCCTTTTCTTGGTTTCAAATCTAAAATTAAAAGTATATTATTAAATAAATCTTACTATAACATTCAAGAGTTTTTGGTTGATCGAAATGTGTGGAACTTGGGTCATTGTATCATAAATCTTGGGTCATAAATCTGTATTGTATTGCGAATAGCTAGTAATCTCCGCAATTTGTTTTTTGTTGTAAATTAATTTTGCTTTATCGACCTTCTGCATCACACCGATTCCTTAGAAGTCACTACTTGCGGTAGCATCGGGAGTCGGGTTGCCTCCCTCCCTCAAATATGTGCGAAGGGGGTGATGGCTGGCTCTTGTGTTATGCTCGTGAACGGGTGCTGCTTGCGGTGACTGGTTGTGTGGCAGGCCGAAGATTTGTGTATATATATGTATATATATCTATGTATATATATATATATATATATTTACTGTTATTATTATTTAATTTTCGTTGCCTGAAATCATTGGGCTTCTTTTCCGATTGATTGCGACGGTTCTAGTTGTTCCAAATTGCATTTAAGTTTATAAAATAAATAAAATTGACTCATTTGCAGGGTTGATGTTATAATTTATAAGTCAAACATTGTTAAATTTTATTTAAAAAGAGCAACTGTTGAGTTTCTGGCCAGCTCTTCTCAGCAGAACAGCATTCCGAGCTGGTGGTAGCTTACTCACAGACTGACTATACTGACCAATTTAATGTAATTGACGATTCAAAAGTGCGTGTAAATGCCTACTTGAATAAAGATATTTTGAATTTGAATTTGAATAAATCTGTCATAAAAGTTCAGTAATCCTAAGAATGCTTGTAACTCCTTAACATTTCTTGGAGCGTGTGTTTTTTCAATCATATGAATTTTCTCTTCCCATGGATGAATACCAAATTCATCGATGACAAAACCTAAAAACTGTACACTCTTAGCTGCAATGTTACACTTATCTTTGTTAACACGGAGTCCAGCATTTTGTATTTTTTTTAAGACTATCTCCAATCTCTCATTATGTTGTTCGACAGTATTCCCACTCAATACTATATCATCAAGTAGCATTGCCACACCAGGTATACCTGCTAATAGTGTTGACATTAGTCTTTGAAAAATTCCGGGACATGCTTTAATACCCTGGCTTAACCTCTTCACTTTGTAAAGACCTTTCGGAGTATTCAATGTTAAAAGTCTAGATTCGTCTAGTTCATCGACTAACACTTGTGTATAAGCTCTCTCCAAATCAATTTTCGAAAATGAAATCCCGCCTTGTAACTCTGCAAATGCTTCATTAAGTGTATGTAAAGGATAAGTATCTGTATCAATAGCTGAATTGACTGTAGATCTGTAATCTCCACACAGTCTAATACCACCATTTTGCTTAATCACTGGAACTAAAGGCGTGGCCGACTCCGAGTGTGGTGTTGGCTCTAGGACATCATCAACTACTAGTCGATCTATCTCCTTATAAACTCTCTCCTTAATGGCAAACGGAATAGGTCTACTCTTAAAAAATTTTGGAATAGATCCTTCTCTAGGTACAATACTCACAAGAGGTCCCGCATATTTACCTAGACCCTGCTGAAACACATCTTTATATTTTTTCAATAAATTTGTCATATAATCCATGTCTATCCTAACACTGTTAATTCCTTTAATCGATATATTCATTGTAGCAAACCAATTTCGACCAATTAAATTAGGACCATTTCCTTCAGCTATGTACATCATCATTTTTTTATTTATACCTTTATATTGAACGGGTACCATACTTTTACCGAGCAATTTCAATCTATTATCTGTCCATGTTTTTAATGCTATATCTACCATCTCTAGTTTTGGTAACACATTATTATATATGAGTCTGGCCGTCTTTTCACTTATCAATGTAAATGCACAACCCGAGTCAATTTCCATATCAACCTCAGTATTGTCTAACAAAACTTTTACAACATATGCATTTATTTTATCCTGCCTCAAATTATTAATATTTTCTTCATAGAGTCCATTACATTTGCTATCCTCAGCGTTATTACATTTACTCATACAAGCTGCTGCAATGTGTCCTATCCTTCCACATTTGTTACATTTACTCGAACGAAATCTACACATTCCTGAGTGACCTTTTCCACATCGGTAACTAAGTTTCTTAAGTTTTTGATTAATATTATTATTTGTTATCTTATTCTCCATTGGTTCTTCTCTATCTACATTTGATGGAAAGGATTGTGGTGATATAATTACATTTGAATCTAATTTGGCTGTTTCATGTGACATTGCCATTTCACAAGCTTGTTCATAAGTTAATTTACTTAGTTGCAATAGTTTCCTTTGAACATCCTTATCTAAAATACCACAAACCAAATCTCGCAAAGTACGATTAAGGTCAGTGAAGTTACAATAAATGCTTAATTTCCTCAATTGTGCAATATAATCACGCATCTTCTCACCCTCTTCCTGATTCCTAGTATGATATTTATAAGATTGGATTATTTCATTTGGTGTTGGATGAAAATGTCTGTCCAATTGTATTTTGATTGTAGAAAAAGTAACCTCACTAACTTGAGATGGGGCCACAAGTGACAATATTATATCATATAATTCTGAGCCACCAACTCAAATTCAAAATCAAAATATCTTTATTCAAGTAGGCATTTACACGCACTTTTGAATCGTCAGTTACATTAAATTGGTCAGTATAGTCAGTCTGTGACTAAGCTACCACCAGCTCGGAATGCTGTTCTGCTGAGAAGAGCTGGCCAGAAACTCAACAGTTGCTCTTTTTAAATAAAATTTAACAATGTTTGACTTATAAATTACAACATCAACCCTGCAAATGAGTCAATGATCCAAGTTCCACACATTTCGATCAACCAAAAACTCTTGAATGTTATAGTAAGATTTATTTAATAATATACCTTTAATTTTAGATTTGAAACCAAGAAAAGGAAGATCTAAGATATCTTTCGGAACCTTATTATATATGCGTATACTCTAGCCCATGAAGGATTTCTTAACTTTTGGAAGTCGAAATTTAGGCGTTACGAACCTATTTTTATTTCTTGTATTGATTGAATGTCTGTCGCTGTTTTTTATAGTCATTTAAATTTTGGCGTATATATAGTAAGTTATTAAAAATGTATTGTGAAGCGACCGTAAGAATACCGATTTCTTTAAAAACTTCTCTTAGGGAGTCTCTAGCTTTTAAGTTACAAATAGCCCGTATAGCTCGTTTTTGTAAAATAAATATAGAATTAATTTCGGCAGCGCTGCCCCATAGTAAGATACCGTAAGACAATATACTATGAAAATAACTAAAATAAACGAGTCGAGCCGTATTAACGTCTGTTAATTGTCTTACTTTTTTAATTGCAAAGACGGCTGAGCTAAGTTTGCTTGCGAGTGTCGAGAGATGGGGGTTCCACTGGAGCTTTTTATCTAAAGTTATACCTAAGAAAGTTGTCGAGTCAGTCAGTTCTAACACTTCATTGTTAAGGAATAAACTACAATCTTGACTTTTTACATTAGGAAGTGTAAATTCCATGCGTTTAGTTTTCTTATTATTTAATACCAAATTATTAATTTCAAACCAATGAAGAACACGTGACAGAGCACAGTTAACTTTGTCAAAATTAGCATTATTATTATTATTTCTGTAGGGGACGTCCACTGCCGGACGGACGATCCACCCGCGTTAATTGCTGGTCACTTCATCCATTTCCCCATAATGATATGGATATTCCAGCGGTCACGGTTCCCCTTTGAATCTTTTGGTTTCCTTGCAAAATCTTATAATGTTTTCTAGTTTTAGTTGTCCTAGGTCTTCCTTGTCTATTATGTCCGATCCCATTATCTCCCATCTCGCCATCGAGTACATTGGGCACTGAGCGAGTAGGTGGAAACTGGTTTCTTCGCTTTCCATGCACTCAGGACATATTGGATCTCTTGTCGCTCCTATCACCGTCAGATGTTTATTAAGTCGACAGTGTCCTGTGATTACCTCTGTGATAAGCCTCATGTTCGCTCTGGATAGTCTCATTAGTTGACTTGTCTTTTTTTTGTCCATACCTTTGATGAAGATCTTGGACTGTTTCATGCCCTTTGAGGATTTCCATCTTCGGTTGGATTCTGTCTTAATGCTTTGATTGATAACTCCTTTTGTGATTCTGTGTGGGATCGGTAACCTTGGTTCCGGTCCCACCGGGTTGACATTTGCTCCTTCTCTGGCCAGTTTGTCTGCTGTTTCGTTGCCCGTGTGACCCATGTGTCCGGGAACCCAGGCTAGCGTGACATCGGCTTTCCTGGTCATCTCCTTCAATATCTTCTTGCATTCTTTGACAATTGCCGAAGTTGTCTCTGCTTTGTTGATTGCTTTCAGCGCTGCCTGGCTATCGCTGTAGATGGTAATCTTACCTGTTTCTGTAAGTTTGTTTACCATATCAGCGCATTCCATAATGGCATATATTTCCGCCTGAAAGACGCTAGCAAATCTTCCTAGCTCTATTGATCTGTTGATTTCTGCCCCGTCCGCACATTTTATATACACTCCGGCTCCTGATAGCATCGTTTGTTCTATTCTTGAGCCGTCAGTGTAGCATATGGTGCCCTTAGACTCTATCATCCAGTTGTCTCTTTGTCCTATGTGTATCTTATATTTTTTGTCAAAAATCCTTTCCTTCTTAATGAGATCGTTTTTGGAGAGGATCATTGATATTTTGCTTTCATATTGTCTATTTATACTGGCATGACCCTCGTCGGTGTTATTAGCGGTCCATTGTCCAGTGCTCTTTAGCTTAAACCACTGTTCAGCTGCTCTCCTTTTAATTTCTATATCCAGTGGGTTTAGCCCCATCATAATTTCTAGTGCAGCTGTGGGTGTTGTCCTCATCGCACCGGTTGCCATGAGGACCGCTAGCCTCTGGACTTTGTCCAGTTCTTGTTTGTTTCTACCTAAGGCAGTCCTGTGCCACCAAACCAGGGCACCGTGTAGGATTCTAGGCAATATTATTGCTTTATATATCCATAGTACCGTCGCTGGTTTGATACCCCAGGTTCTGCCTATTGCTCTCTTGCACTGCATCATAGCTATTTTTGCTTTTGAGCATGTATTGCTTATATGCTCGTTGAAGTTTAATTTGCTATCCAGTGTAACTCCTAGATATTTTATTTCCTTTACCATTTCTAAGTTTTGGCGGTCTAGTCTTACTGGTGCTAAGTGTCCTATTTTCCTTTTGTTGGTGAACAGGACTACTTTGGTTTTGTCCGGGTTTAGGTTAAGACCCTTGCCCCTGCACCATGCTAGCGCTTCTTTTAGTCCTTTGTTCATGATATTACACATAACGCTGAGTACTTTACCTGTTATCAGGAGCACTCCGTCATCAGAGTATATTTGGGTGTATATGTGCATGCTGTTTATTTTTACTATTAATTCGTCTATTAGCAGGCACCATAGTAGTGGAGATAGACACCCTCCTTGCGGGAATCATCTCTTTGCTACTACGGTCCGAGTTGATCCTGCTAGTTCGCCTGTTATCAGGCGGTGTCTTAGCATGGTTTTCACCCATTCTGATATCTTTTTGTCTATTCCTTCCCTGTTTAGGGTCGCCTCAATGGATTAAGGGGTTGCTTTATCAAAAGCCCCCTCCACGTCAAAGAAGCATCCCAGTGCATACTCTTTGTTGCTTAGTGAATTCTGCACTCTCGTGACTATGTTGTGTAGGGCTGTTTCGGTGGATTTCCCCTCCATGTACGCGTGTTGGTTCTTGTGTAGGTAGTGACCACCTTTTTCTATTTGTTCTCTTATAATTCTGTCAAGGATTTTCTCCAGTATCTTGAGGAGAAAGGAGGACAGGCTTATGCACCTGAAAGCTTTGGCCTCCTGATATGATGCTTTGCCTGGTTTCGGGATGAATAACGCTCTCACTGTTCTCCTTTTACTCGGTATGTATTTGTTTCTGATGCTGCTGTTGTACAGCTTTAGAAGATCTTTTCCTATGTACTTTATTGATTCCTGTAGCATTTTCGGGAATATACCGTCCGGTCCCGCCGCTTTGTACGGTTGGAATGAACAGATGCTCCATAGTAGGTGTTCCTCTGCATTAACGTCATCCGTTTCAGGGATTGTGTCTAATCCTTGGTCGAACTTCGTATTGCAGTCTACATGTTCCTCACATTCTGGGAAGTGTGTTTCCATCATCACTTTCAGAATTCTTGAGGGGTCGGTTATTAATTCCTCTCCGTGTTTTATACAGCCTAGCCTGCATGTGCTGTTTTTGGAGAACATTTTTACTAGTCGCGCTGCATCTGAGTGTTTTTCGACTCCTGCGCAGAATGTTTTCCAGCTGTTTCTATTTTCTTTTCTGCATTCTTTTTTGTATGTCCTTCTTTCCTCTCTATATGCCCGCCAGCTCTCGTCATTATCCTTTTCTAGGGCTTTTCTGAGGGCTCGGCGAGTCTTTTTTCTTTGTTTCCCTAGTGCTTTTGTCCACCAAGGTTGTCCTTTACCTGGTTTGATCTCCCTTAGGGGGCACGCGTTGTGGTATGCATACAATATGGTGAGCATTGGCGTCACAACTTACAATAATGTGGGTGTTCTTACCTTGGTATTTTCTTACTGTTGTCTCCAGTTCCTGTGATGGCGGCTCGAAGTCCATCTCGCTAGGCAAGTACGCGGAGGCTAGGAGCACTTTTTCTCTGGTTCCTGGCTGTGTTTGTATTGTGAATAACACACTGGCTAGGTCTCTGTAACAGTCTGCTTTTATTAGTCCTAAAGTTCTCGCTCTGCTGCTGGCGTATATGCATGCTCTTGGAGGTGACTCACCATCCTCAAAGTAGATGATGTCTCCCCCCAGGCATCCCAGCCCAGTCACACGTCCCATATTGACGTATGGCTCTTGCAGTAGGGCGAAGTCTATTTTCTCTTCGATCACAAATCGACATAGCTCGGTCATTGCCTCGCGACAGTGATGAAGGTTTATTTGAACTATTTTTATTTTTTGTGTGTGTTTTTGTATTGTGTTGTTGTTAGTGTTCATTGTGTGAGTGTTTGTGTGTGTGTTGGTGTCTATTGTACCCTCCCTATTTGGTCTCCGCGACTTTATCGGGGTCCCTCCCCTTGCGAATTAGCATTATTACGATCAACTTTAAAAATAAGTGAGGTATCATCAGCAAAAAGTACAATGTCACATAGTCCTTTTACGTAAAAAGGCAAATCATTAATATAAAGTAAAAATAAGTAAGGGCCTAGAATAGATCCTTGTGGAACACCCATTTTTAGGTGAGATCCAACCGATTTACAATTATTTACATCAACCGTCTGAACTCTTTGATTCAAGTAAGAGGCAATAAGATCAAGCGCAGCACTACGCACACCATAGTGATTAAGTTTGCAAAGTAATGTTTGATGGTCCACACAATCAAAGGCTTTAGATAAATCACAAAACACTCCGATTGCATTCTGTGACTTTTCCCATGCGTCGTAAATGTGCTTTAGAAGGGCGGCACCCGCATCAGTTGTTGATTTGCTTTTGGTGAAACCATATTGTTCACTATGCATGATTTCATTGCTACAAACAAATTGCTAATTTTTTCGAAGATTTTACTTAAAATAGGTAAAATAGAGATAGGTCTATAATTTCCGGGTTCTAGTCTATCGTCTATTTTTCATTAAATCTGGGAAAGTACCGGTTTCAATACATTTGTTAAAAATTAAGGATAATTGTGGAGCTATATCAATTATAATACTTATTAGTAATTTTACTGACATACCCCGAAGATCACCGGTTTTTTTCATATATAGATTTCTAAAAGTTTACCGCAACCGCTAATAATGCATAAGAGAACCTCTCACTATAATTTTTCCAGCAGCCATGTGCTACATCAAATTCACTAAATTGTATAGCACTAATTTTTCTATAAAATTACACTTTACTTAATTATATATTTTTTTACGTTCTTTCTGTATTTTACTCGTCGCCACTATTATATACTCACTAAAATCTAAAATATAAAATTATAATCTAAAATATAATTAGTCCAGACTGAAGATATTCTTTTTACCCTCACATCACCATTATGTCTATATTTAACTACCCACTATGTTCAATATACTACAGTGCCAAAACTTGATTGCGAGTGTTATTGAACATTAGTGGAATTGACCTGTGTGTTTAAACTATTCTCCGTTACGCGCATTCAACCTTCTTGGATTATCTTGCTCTAGCTGTCTTGGATTATGAGGTTGGTGCACGCATGGTTTCCCATTTTATCCCATTACTCCTTGCGAGTCACATATTTACGTTTTTTCTGCTCCCCTGAGAGTGTGTCGAAGGTATATAAATTTGTTTAAATTGGCAACACCAACTGGCGTTATAGCATATTACATTCAAATCGAATCAAGTCCCAGATATGGTTTATGGTGCATAAGTTGTTGTTATATATTGTTTTAGGTTAGTAAAAATTTTCTTTTTTAGTACTTAGAAGAAGAGGAGGCTCAATTCTTCTTTGATGTTACACTTCCAGAAATTGTAAAGCTGACTTTGTCCCTTCCAAAATTAATACAGTCCCCAATACCTTTGTTAAAGTAAGTTTTTAAAATATATATTTAATACATTAAGTTATAAATACAATAATATAATTACAATGATTAAAAGTGTTAAATTTATATATATTACAGACAAAATAAGAATAAGTCTATATCTTTATCACAACAGCAAATATCTTCACTACTGGCTAATGCGTTTTTCTGTACATTTCCCCGACGAAATACAACAAAAAAAGATTCAGAATATTCTTCATATCCTTATATAAATTTTTACACGTAAGTTGTGTTTATTATTTTATAATATCAATATAATATGATCGCTAAAATAAAACTATGTTATCAATAAAAAACATTGTATTTGCAGGTTGTTTGAATGTTCTCCATCCGACTACATAATGGAAAAACTCAAATGTATATGTCACTACTTTAGGAGGGTGTGCACTAAAGGTTATAATATCTTTATATATTTGTTTGATAATATTAGTCAATATTAATAATGATAACTTATTAAAATAGGCTTCATTAACACTGACTATAGGAGTATGTTATTAGTAGGGGTTACTGTGTATTTTAACAAGTTGAATCTGTGGACAGTGCAGTCCCCGTCGGTGTGGTGACGGTCTCCCGTCGGTCGGTGTCTATCAGTAGTCTCCCCGACTGGCAGGACTGCCGACGTGTAATAGCCGAGCTGCCAGTGCATTGTGATGCCGAAAACACTATAGAGGAGGCACATGGATTAATACAAGTTGATTTTGCTAATAAGTAATAAAAATATCTTTTATTGGATTTAAATATTACATATAGAATAAAAATTCAATCCGCACGGAAAAGAATTCATGTTACCTTTTAGAATGTCAATTATATTTTAATTTTTTGAACTATTAGGTTTCTAGGCGGTGGTGTTTTGAGCTATGGCGCCGTGCAAGAAGAAATTCGGTTCATGATATGCCCCGAGCTGATGATATCCATGCTGGTCACTGAAGAACTGAAACCCAATGAAGCGTTAATGATTATTGGTAATATATTGATATTTAAGGTACTAGTTTGTTAATCAAAATATTTATAAAAACCTTCCTCCTCCAGAGAAAATCTGTCTGTTCATTAATTAACAACAGATTCATTAAAAATCAAATAAAAGTGTTTTGAAAGTCTACCAGAATACGACCAATATAATTTTACTGTCATTAAAAAATACGTGACCAAGCAGCTCGTCAACGAGAAGGCTTGGTCCGGAAAGCGTTTTCGTAGGTCCAGCCTTTCTAAAAACATTTTTTACATAGAGTGTCTTTTATAATGGCCATCGACGTCGACCGGGACACATGTCTCTTTTATCTGCTCCGCCTACCCGAGCCACCTACCTGGGCCGTCACGCTGACCGCCCAGCCACCTGCGCCAACCACCTACACCGACCGTTCGAACACCTGCGCCAAATTAAGATAACGGCCTCCATTGTGTGCAAGCCAGTGTTGTGATTGTGTTTGTGTGTGAGTCATCGCCGCAAGCACCTGCGGGCCGGGGAGCCTGCATAGGGGTCCAACAAGTCCCACGTCGCCCTAGTTAGGGTACGAAACGCAATTCAAAGACTTCGTCGTAATAGCCTGCGTCGTGTAAGTACACAGTCGTTAGGGTATTTAGCACACCTCTGTCACGCCACCTCTACGAAGGAGATGGCCTCGGATTCCGAGTCGGGGAGTTCGTCCTCCTCCTCGGACGCTGATGAGGACGACGGTTTCACGACCGTGCAGTCCAAATCGGCCAAGAGGAAGGGGACGAAAGCGCTCTCCTCGAATTTACCGCGAAAACGGGCCTCAAAACCCGCCAGTAGCGAAACTGTGTCGCCCGTCCGTCCCTCGGGACCGGGCCCGACTCGCAAACCCGCACCGATCGCGCCCGATGCGCCTGAGTCCGCGCCGCCGTCGTCCGCACCTTCAGCGCCCGTGGAGGCGGCTTTAGCGCCACGGAAGTCCCCCGCGCCGCCGCCGCTTTACATAAGGGACAAGTCTAAGTGGGACACTCTGTCCGCACTTAGGACGGAGCAAAAGCTCACTTATGATGGAGCATTTCACGTCCGCCCGAAATACCGCCGACGGTATCTGCGTACAAACCGCGTCTTCGTCGGTCGGTCACCACGGTCTGACTCGTCTCCTCCGCGAACGTGGTTACGGATACCACACCTACGCGCTAGAGGATGAACGCCGCTTAACGGTCGTCATCGGAGGGCTCCCCGTGGAGCTCACTACTGAACGGATTTTCGAGGACCTTAAGTCCCAATCCTTCCCCGTCATCTCGGTGCACCGAATGTACTGAGCGACCACTAGGGTCCCGTTCGATCTCGTACTCGTTCAACTCGAGCTTTCCCCGGAAGGAAAGCAAATTTTTAACGTTAAGGCAGTCTGTCAACTCTCCGGCCTTAGGGTCGAACCTCCACGCGGTCGCGGTTTTCCTGGTCAGTGTCATCGCTGCCAGCTCTATGGGCATTCCTAACGTTTTTGTCACGCGCGTCCAAGGTGCGTCAAGTGCCTGGACGACCATGCGACAGCCGACTGTCCGCGAAAGGGACCGGTCCCTGAGGATCCTCCCAGCTGCGTCCTGTGCGGACAGAAGGGCCACCCCGCGAATTATCGCAGGTGCCCCAAAGCGCCGCGCAGGACACAGCCGGCAAGGCATCCTCCTCGGTTCGTCCAGCCTCCATGGGCACCTCTAGCCCCCTGGCGGTTGCAGAGAGCGTTGAAGGCGGACACTGTCTCAGATATGCCTCCCTTGGTTGGACCTAACTCCGATTTCGCGTTTGACGACCCTGACAAAGCTGAATGCTTAGCCGACAGTCTAGAGAGCCAGTGCCGTCTGTCTGCTAAATCGGTTGATCGCGATCATGTCGAAATAGTCGACAAATCGGTCAATATAATGTGTTCTCAGCCACCGGTCGGTCCGCCAATCAAGGTAATGAACCTAGACGAGGTGACGTCCATAGTTAGAGCGCTTCACGCCAAGAAATCGCCAGGCCCCGATAGGATTACTAACAAAGTGATAAAGCTTCTTCCGCCTCCTTTAATTTACACATTGGTTACCATTTTTAACGCTCTACTGACCGGTTGCTCGTTTCCGGCCCAGTGGAAAGAGGCCATAGTGATAGGGTTCCATAAGCCAGGCAAACCTTGGCATCTGCCTAGTAGTTACCGTCCCATTAGTCGTCTTAGTTCCTTAGGGAAAGTATATGGGAGAATCATTCTCTGTAGACTTAGATCGGAAGTCGAAAGACTCAAAATCATCCCAAATGAGCAGTTCGGCTTTAGAGCCAACCATTCATGTTCCCATCAGGTGCAACGCCTCACGGAGCACATACTGATAGGGGCCACTGTGAGGGCCAAGAAGCATAGGACAGGAGCGCTCTTCCTCGATGTAGCTAAGGCGTTCGACAGGGTCTGGCACAATGGACTGGTGTACAAGCTATACCAGTTCAAGGTGTCGGACAGACTCGTACTCATCATACGGGACTACCTGTCGAATCGCTCCTTTCGCTACAGAGTGGAAGGCGTTCTGTCAACTCCCCGCCCCATCAGGGCGGGTGTTCCCCAGGGTTCAGTTCTCTCGCCCATCCTCTACTCCATCTACGCTAGCGATATTCCTAGGCCGCGATCTAAAGTGCACCTTGCCATGTACGCGGACGATACCGCGCTTTACACGTCCTCTAAGGATCACTGGGAGATATACCAACGTCTCCAATCCGCAGTCGACTCCCTTGAGAGTTGGCTGCGGAAATGGCGGATCGAGGTAAACCCTGAGAAGAGCGTTTCGGTGCTCTTCGAACGGGGCCCCCCAAGGATCCTCCCGCGAATCAAACTCTTTGATAAACCGATACCTTGGAAAGACGAGGCAAAATACCTAGGAGTAACGTTAGATAGAAAGTTAGTTTTCACTGCGCATATTAGGACCGTTCGTAGCAGAGCGGCCTACATATTAGGTCGTTTATATCCGCTGTTAGGCAAGCGGAGTAAAATGTCCCTTCGCAATAAGGTGACACTTTACAAAGCTTGCATACGTTCCGTCATGTCCTATGCGTGAGGAAAAAATAATAGTAGTGACGTCACAACACGTACACGTACATACGTTTGAAACTTCTCTTTATGAGAAAGGTCTGACTGGTCTGTCTGGTTTTGCGTTTTTTTATTTTTTAATGAATATTTTAATTGAGTGGCTATAATGTAACATGATTATTATATATTGAATCTATATATCTTTCACCAATATTGTATGCGCTTACATAATTCATATGAAGTGTTTATTAATTATATGCCCATCATTTGTTTCCAAAAGTATATTAAATTATTATTATAATTATTTAAATCAGTATCAATTTCATGACCACAAGTAAAACAGTTATCACACGAACTGCTCGCGCATTTGGACAAAACATTACATTAAAAACAAATTACGTTACCGACGAACAAATAATGGTCGGTCTGATAAAAAAAAAAGAATTAGAAGAGAAAAAATATTAAGTTATTTAAATTTGGAACCGTTCCAGGAGCGGAGCAGTACAGCTCGTACGCGGGCTACGGCCACAGCTTCTCGTGGCGCGCCGACCACGCCGACGCGGCGCCTCGCGACTCGTCCGGCCGCCGCCGCGTCGCCGTGCTGGCCGTGGACGCGCTGCCGGCAACTGGGCCAGCGCACGAACATAGCGCACGAGCCGTCACCAGGGATTTGGCCAAGGTGCGCTGATATACCACCTTTTACACAAATGAGGGAATCACTAAGTTTAAATATTTTGAGTTCGGAAGTCCACTGCGGTCCTCGGTCGAGGTCGTGGGTTCCGCTTGCCGGGGATCCGCACGTCGCGTTTTTGCATTATTTCAATAATTTTTATGTAAATGAGCTCTACCCGACACCTCGGTCCGCCCCCCATGGCATCCATGACGTATAGTAGTCTTGTAGGATTGAATGGCGTCTAAAAATATTTTCTCTATCACTCTCTCGTATTTTTTTTCGGCATGAAAGTACTCTGTCTTTTTCCGGTCCCCGACGACTATTGTGCGAAATTTGACGATGATCGGTCGAGTAGATATAGAGTAACAGAGATCCTAACACATGACATAAGGACTTAGAGTATTAAAATGGCAGACAAGTTTATAGACAATTCGAAGTATTTTATGTGTTGTCAGGCGTGGGTCGGCTTCTCGTTCTACTCGTCGTCGTCGCGCGGCCTGCAGTACCCCGGCGTGGCGACCGGCAACTGGGGCTGCGGGGCCTTCGGGGGCTCCCCGCGACTCAAGTTCCTCATCCAGGCCATGGCGCTGGCGGCGGCGGGGAGGCCCCTCGCCTACTACACGTTCGGCTCCACGCGCCTTAGGGATGACGTCATCAAGTGCTACGACACACTGGCCAGGCATCGCGTCACCGTGGGTGAGTGGCCAGCTCCACATATATGCATTGTTGTTAGTAACAACCTATTAACTAATTTATTTATTTTCAGGTGAACTTTACCAAATTCTTATTGATTACTCTGTATCGGATGCCGCTAAGGGAGATATTTATTCGCATTTGGAGCATGTGTTGGACAAAAAGAAACCTGAGGATAGTAAGACGAGCAATCTCGTGCCAAAAACTAAAACTGAACAACAGAGGACAACTATGGATGTGAGATTGTTTTTAAATTCTAATTTACAGTCTTCTAAGAAATGGTTTTTTATTTAATTTTTTGCAACTTACTATCATTGAAAAACAAAATATAACTATTAATAATCCTGACCAGAAAGAAAAAAAATTGCAAAGATCTCGATCCAAGAACAGCCTCGCATGTGACAATAGTATATGATTTTTACATTAAGATAATCCGAAAAAATCGTATTTAAAACTAATACGTACTATAATGCCAATGATGTCTTAGACAGCTTAGTCATGCTTGTTTTGAACACTACAGCGTATGAAAATGCTGTAATTTGTTTTTCTCAAAAATATTTGGTGTTATGAAAAAAACGTTAGGACATTTTTTTTAGATAATTGCATGATTTTCGTCATAAATATTATTTTTATCATAAAAGTAGCCATTTCATTGAAAATATGGAAGAACCCATTTTTGCAGCCTTTGACCTTGATTATTTTTTTGGGATCTAAGGGGACTTTTCACAATTTCATGACAATGGTGTCCTTAACATCTATGCAAATTTTCAGCTTTCTGGGAATTTTTGCAATGTCTAAATTGACCGGAGTATAAGTATTCCTGGTTTTTTCTTTTATTTACATTTATTTCAGAGTGGTATTCCCTGTGATGACGCTGAACAAACGATTCCAGTAGAACTAGATTTTTCACCAGACATTTTTTTAGAAGACGATGACAGCAACCAGTTCCTGACACCAAAACCCTTCAATACTGACATGGGATGTGTCATCGATCTGGACTCAAGTCAGACCGATACGATTAAAAACACAGATAATAAAACACCGGACACAGATAGTAAAATGCAAGACACAGATAGTAAAACATCGGACACAGATAGTAAAATGCAGGATACAAATAATAAATCACCGGACGCAAAATATCAGGTCACAACTCACGAAGAAGCTGAAAATAGCAAAACAAATCAAACTAGTAGATTATTTGATGAAATGGAGAAATTAGACGAAAAGAGCGGTAAATTAAATCTCAAGAGCCCACATAAATCGTTTTTCGGACACAAAGGTAACCAGGACCTCTCCATGGACGTGGAACAAAACATACCAAGCGACGTGTCGCCGGAGGTCAAGAAGAAGTTGACCAAAAAAATTACAGATTATTTTGCCAAGAGACCTATATGATTATGTAAATATATTAATCTAATTTATGATTTATTTAAATTAAATAATTTTGTTTTAGTGCATATTCAGTATTTTTCTAATTCTATTTGTAAGTACTTGTTTCCTACTTCTAAATCTTTCCCCTCCTCTTCGTATCCAAAGCTAAGCTATATCTTTTATTAGTATAAATCTACATATAATCGTGTAGCTAATTGTAATTATAGTCGAAATCTGTTTCATTTTTTTTCGTGAGATATTTCCCAGAATAAATATCCTACATATTAGGGACCATACCAAATATCTTTAAAATCTATCGAGTTGTTTTTGCATGGTGCGTGAACAAATAAATAGACATAAAATTGATTATAATATTTTGTTTTGACTTTTGCTTTGACTCATTAGTATATTATTATATGTATTTACAAGTAGTGTAGTAAATTAGGTACATGCAATGAAAATATTGTATAAATTTTTTTTTTCTTGTCTTTGTCGTTTTACAGGTCGTTATTAACCTGTTGACAAATTATAAATATTATATTCTCAATAAAATATTATATTTATAATTTGCCAAAAGCCAAGAACAATCATCCCAATTATCTACTAAGATCTAAATTACATATCACACACTCAACATACCAACAATTTCTATGAAATTTTATGTATCATATTTTTTTTTTATAGAATTTAATTATAAATATAGATATAATACTTAAAAATTATAACAGTCTGTATCAAGGTCTATCACTCGGAAATATTGTAACCAGATTTGTATATTTGAAATGATATCTTGAATCGGACCCCGTGTTTCCAGAGGTTACATTATTACATATCTAATAGAATAATAATAAAAAAAAACTAAGAGGTGTCAAGAGACACCCGGATGGAACGAAGTTCCTTTCGATTAATTATTGAAGGAATTGTAATATTTTTTTTAAAGTTATAATAATAATATTTTTTTATTATTACATTTTTTATTATCATATATAAACTTAAAAACTTAATCGGTAGGCTCAATTTTAATAATAATTGTTACAAATTGCAAAAACTCCAATAAATAATAAAGAACTACTAAGCAATTTAATATAGGTAATACAAAAAAATAATAATGATAATAATTAAAACCTAAAATATTTATTATTTGTAATGTAGGTAAGTAAAGACTTATATTTCCATGTAGGGAACGATACATTTAATAATCTTTAATAATTTAATAATCTAATATGCTAATGAATAATATTTGTATACTATTTTTGTATGATATTTCGCCGATGGGACTGGGACGGTTTCCCAGTAGTCGCGGGTTCGAATCCCTGCCCGTATCGGTTTATTTTTCATTCTATATTTATATAAAGTCATTTCTAAACGTTAAATTTTTAAAACTTAATTATTTTTATTTTTTAATGTAAAATACCAATTTTAATTTACAATAAGAGGTCGTAGAGAGGTGTACGATTTCCGCGTTCCCCCCTCGGTACCCCCATGCATATAGGTATATACAGGGTTATTTGTAATTAGTTGAGCACCTTTTGCAGGCAGCCCCTCTACATCAATCCTAACAATATTTGTTCTACGACTTTTTAAAATTAATAGTTTTAAAAATTTAGTTTTTCCCATACAAAATTTATTTACTGCCTCTCAACGTGCATTTAACAACCTTGCGTAGGCAAAATAAGTGCCAACTGCCAAGGACACGTGCAGCGGGGCGCGGGGTAGCGGGGGGCGGGGTGATGCAGCGGCGGCGATGCACGTTTGAACTTGATCCAGTCGTTTGTCACGGTCAATTAGATAAGCGTGTGCCGCGCGACCCGCTTGCTCCCGTTACTCGGTAACCGAATTTCGATTAGTGAAAACAGTACTGTGATGCCGTAACACAAATATCGAGTACACCAAGATAGTGCGAGTGCTGGCTAAGTGTGGTAAGAGGAGTCGGTGAACAGTTGATTTTTAGGTGTGGTCTTTGTGTTGGATATGAAGGGGACTATTTTCGCCGGTATCGACGAGATATAAATTTAAGAGGTAATTTGTAAATATTGAATCCTTTTGTAAATAACACATTGTATTATTGTAAATAATCTGATTCTACCTTGATTAATTGTTAACAATTTTAATACACAATACGACGATTGGGTAATTATTACATACTGTTTGAAATAAAACAAAAAATAATAATAAGTTATAATAGTATTACGTGCGTGGTACCTTACAGGGTATGTTAACTCAGTACTAGCATTCCTCCGCATTCCTGAATCGGCTTAGGTGTGCGAGTAGGATAGCAGCTTAGGTCGTTCCATTTTATGCAGCACAGTGAATTAAAACATTTTAAATCACTTCTATATGATATTTATATAATAATAAAATATAGTTTTTATCAATTCTAATTATTTTTTTATTATAGTAAAAATAAGTTTTCTGACTTATAAGATAACTTGAATACTTTAAAGATTTATATTATTCGAACGTTTCTAATGATGTACCGCGTTAAAAGAAACTTATAATTTACTATAATTATTTTTCTTTTCCTCCATCTTGTTTTAAAATGTATCGAATACCGATTTGAAATGAAATAATTCTCGAAATAAAGCATTATATTGTGGCAAATGATTGTTTCGGGCTTTAAAACACAGAGATACTATAAGATGTTATAAGAAAGCTTCAATATATGACGTTTTGGAAACCTAGTTTGAATTATTGAACTTCAGTATCCAAAATATACATAACATCGTAACATTTGGACGGCGAGATTCTTCTGCAGACTAACAGGTTTAACTGGACAGTGAGAATCTTATACAGCCTATGTCTAGAAATCATTTGGACGGCGAGTTTCTTCTGCTGCTTGGATCCAGAATCCTGGTGTCTTATTTTAAAATGTTTAGTACCAGACGCTGTGTTCTAAGATGCAATAAAATTGAAACAAGTAAGCAATAGCATTATTCTCTAATAGACTAGTATTTAACGCATCCTGTCATTAGTTCTTTTTTAGTGAGTACATTTAAGTACTAGAAAATACTTATACATGGGTATAAGGTGTGACCGTGTTACTGGATCTTGTTTCTTAAAATAGGTACATAATACTGAAACCTATATTATTAATATATATGTATACATGTATATTTCACACACATTTCCTCTATTTGTTTCATTGATTAGCTGGTATTAAATTGCCAACATACAAGAGGATCTTGTGTTTGCAAGTCTGGTGGGTCTGTTAGGTTATAAGCTTACATTAGAGTAAATTTAGTTTATGGGTAATTGTTTTCTTTACCTGCTTAAATTTTATTTCAAAAAGGTTAATGCAGATACAAATATACACCTGCTTTAAACAGATGTTGATATCTAAACTCTGGAGAAAATTCTAATTGATATTTGATAATATATCATTCGCATTCTTGACAGTTTTTTATTAGTTTTTAAATTCAATGAAATTACAACAGTTTTATAGAAACAAGGAGTTGTAGGGAAATAGTTTAAATTTGATTAGTTTAACTTTCAAATGTAGGTTTAAAACATTTTTTAAATAAATAATATACTTTTGTTATAAAGACTTAAAATCTGCTTTCTTTCTCAAATATGCATATATTTTTTAGTATTACATAAGGTTTCAAATATTATACCCCTTTAAGAATCCCTTAAGCGTTTGAAAATAGTCCTCCTGGCATTGACTGTCAACCTGGAATAAGTTAATAAAGTAAATGCTGAAGTAAATATACTATGTTAATTTTAATTTACAGAATATCCAACATCTTCTCAGCAATCTGTTATTTCATGCAAGGAATCCACTTTAACACCTAATTCATTTTCTGGAGGTAATTATGTTTAAAATATAATTTAAAAGTATATATCCAACATAGAACATGAAATGTCCAACATAGAACTTAAAAAAAAAAACTTTATTTATATAACAACTAATGACCATATATATTTTTTATGTATTAGGTATTATTATTATTCATATATTATTTTGCACATAATTACACAGTACAAACATTATGATTTTGCTGTTATATTTGTTTGAAAATAATATTATTTTAATAAACAATAGTAGTTTAAGTTTAACATTTGTAATTTTTGTATTGCATCCACAGTTTAATTTATTGGTTGGAGTAGATATGACAGTATATACTCTTCCAAATTCTGCTGCTTTAAAATGAATAAAAGATGTACATTTTTATTCATATATTCATAATTTCATATTCATTTGTTAATTTAGTTATTTCTTTTAATTACAGGGTAAATTATGGCAAATATTCAGTAGAGGCACAACATAACATTGTCACAATTTTTTCAAAGTTTGTAATAGATTTGGTAAAATGGCACTATTCTTAAAGAAACCAAAGCCACTGCAGATATGACACTATGCTTTGATGAATTATATATGATCTGTGACAGTTACTACAGCTTTCAAGATAAGAGTAAAGAAGAATTGACTGAGTGAAGTGTAGGTAAGAGCATATTTAGCACATTTTTTTACAAAGGGAGGAAAAACTGTAGTGTACCCTTAAATTAAAAACTTATTGCTAATGTTTGAAAATATATATTTAATAAATTTATGTTTAAAATTATAATTAAATTTAAACAAACTTAATATATTTATTTAAACTCAATCAGGACCCATTAGAACATTTATTTATTTTTTTATTTAGACATATATCACCTACATGTTTTGCATTTGAAATAGCTTTTTCATTACTATTATTTTTGAATGTTAGTTCATTTCATTCTTTTTGGCACCAATTGTTAAGATGATTCAAGTTTTATATAATCATTAAATTATAAAAAATACATCAAATAAAAGCTGCTTAATATATCCTGCACTTGCCATAATTAAATGTTTTTCTAAAATGTAGGATATTGTAACACACATTATTAAAACTAAATTTTTAATAAAAGATACTCCTATTACTTTGAAACTGTCTATATTAATTATGTTGTTTTTAAAAGGGAGTTAGGTTTGTAAATTTTATTTAAAACCGGTAATTTAGTCATTTGCCTTTGCCATTTTGCTTTGAATTTTTCTTAACTACTTTGTATGTTTCACTTACAACATTTTTTAAACACAGCCAAAATAAAGTTATTTTTAAAACCTTGATTGATAAAACTGTCTTCCTTAAGAGAGTTTTGCCACTAGACATAGTAAGAATAAAATACATGTTGTAAGTCACATGTACACATCACAAGTCACACCTGTCTTTAAAGGATCATACACCGTAGTCTTAACTAACATTTATTTTTCATTCTAGGCTCTCCAATATTAGAACTAAAGAAGAGAGAAAAAGAAGAAGAAACTTCTCTGTATCCAAATACTGGTATCTGGCAGGAATGACTAAATTATATCATATTAAAATGATACCGAGTGAATCTACATATACCAAGGTATAAAACATTGTAATGTCTAAAAATACTTATGAAAAATTAATGGAATTTATAAATCATTATGTATTATCTAAAGAAACACTTTATACTTTTTTAAAACATGGTAATCTCTAAAAAATACCGATTAAAAATTAACAGAATTTAGGTTACAAAGCATTCACTTTTCTCACTTTATTGGTAAATATATACTACATTAAGGTTTAATCATTATTAAAAATTAATAATTTAATAATTAACTAACAGAAACTAGTAACAAAGAAAACAATATGCAAATTTATTTTTTATATGAATATTCAAATAATAAATAACTAAACAGATAATAATGTCTTTCGAAAATTACAGAATACTGCTGTCCAATAATCAAGAAAGTAGAACACAAGATAAGTCCCTCCTGGAGCTGGAAACACGGGTCCTAGCAAATCATATACATAGGACTTAAGTAAAATAATTGTTAATGGTAATTCTATTAGGTTATACATTTATGTTTGTCTTAATTGATTTTGTATGTAAATATCTATAAACATGTAGCCATGTAAGCTTATTACAATTTTAAATAAATATAGAATAAACAATAAATGGTATATTTAAATAAATATAGAATAAAAAATAAGATATGGGCAGGGTTCAATTCTATGTCCCGGTTTCCCAGAGGTAATTTTTTATTTATTTTATATTTATTTAAAGTTCGTTATATATTTATTTGAAATTTGTTTGATTTCTTTATAAGTTTTAAAGGTCATAAAGAGTTAAATTTATTTATGAATTAAAAGATCATAACATGTCTGACATTTTTAGAGGCAATTCCAAATAATTATTCAATGTTTCAAATAAATTTAAACCATTAATAATAATAAATCTTTAATATTTAAAAAAGAAGTCACAAATACCATTTAAAACTTATGCTGAATTGTATTTCTTTCTCTTTATAATTGTTTACCTAATAATAGTAATGATAAGATGAATTAATTATATTTTTAAATAGAACACAGTTTCTTCAATACTTATATATATTTTTTATTCTATAAATATGTGTAGCCATGTCAAGTTATTTAAAAAGTTAAGCCATTTAAAATTTTAAAGAAATATAGAATAGTCATTAAAGTGATATGGGCAGGGATTCATTCTCTATATTTGTTTAAAATACACAATTTATTTGTTTATTTCTCGTGTTTCTATTATTATAGAAACTTATTCAATATAGAATTATTATTTTTTACTTCGTTTTTACATAAATTAGTTTGAATGTTTGCTTTAAACTAATGATCTCATAAGGATCAAGCATTTGGATGCATATAATTTAAGTATTTGGCGGTTTAACTTTTTTATTTTGCTTCAAAGTTAATGAAATAAATTAAATATTTGTAAAAGACAAATTTTATTTAATTGTGAACTGTGAAATAATGTATTCAATCAATTTAAAACTGATAATCTGCTATATGTATTTATATTACAATTTTGTATTTTAAATAAAGTAAAAATTGTTTAATTTGTTTTTATTTACTCTTATTTTCATGTAAACACTTTCTTTAAAGCTACTTATTATAAATGTAAAATGGTTAAACACGTTTTTCTATTTTTCATTTATTATAAATAGCTTTATGAAAATTAAAAACAGTAATAAGGAATTCGTAAGGAATGCGCAGTATCTGCATACCAGACATTCCAAAGTAGTTTTCGTCGGCCTAAGTCTAGGAGGCGCTAGTAGTCCAAACCTCGGAGTCGGCACTCTATTTATAGTACTCTGTGGTACCTTATAAATTTCGTACAGCGCTAGACTGCCGCGACCTATACTTTAGACTTCTTACAAAATACAGAGTAATAAATAATCGAGGGAGCAAAAATTTTTTTGTTTCGTTTATTCTGACTTATTTATCAAGATTTTTTGAAAGTCGTAAAACAAATGTTGTTGGGATTGATGTAGAGAGGCTGCCTGCAAAAAGTGCTCAACTAATTAAAAATAACCCTGTATACATATATATACGTAGACTTGAAAATAAATATATGTATAAATTTCATGCTATAGTAGGTACAGGACAAAGTGTAGCCAATATTTTGTAAAATATTTAGTATAGAGAACTACAAAGTTCGACATACTGATCTTTGACTTTGTTGATGGCTTTGACAATTGCTTGATGGCTACTGGCAAAGTATTTCATAGCGAAACTGTTTGTATGTTAAAAGACTTATTGAAGAAGGAAGTAGAATAAGGTAGCAAACGAAGAGTCAGATATCGTTTTATTTGTCGAAAGACCTAAGTATCTATGAGTATCTAGAAACTCTAATTGATATATAAGGAACTAGATTCTAGAAACTCTATTTTATCGTTTAAACTTTAAATAGAACGGAGAAAAGGGGTTTTATAACACTCAGTGTAGAAGAGAGTGAGAATATGTAAATTCCGACAAAAAAGCATAGACAACTAAAATGCCTTTTCTTATTCGGAATTTTTAACTGATTAATTAAAAGGTCAAAGACACAAAATATGTCTTAAATTTGTGTCCGTGAGCTACTAATTCGAATGCTAATACACTTATATACCTCGATAGTTATGTTTAGGCATTTTACTTGGATCAAAGGTACAGATCTTAAGTTATTATACTATAGTACGAATTATGGCACAATCATACAAAATTGGAGGCAGGTTTACACAATCAACTTTGGCAATCATGCTTGGAGATCCAACGCATTGACTCTTATACCATATGATAAACTCCAGTTAAAAATAGAGCACAGATCGTTATTTAGGATGCGTTTACAGTTATGGCCTAAATTATCAACTTTTCGGTACATAATGCTAAAAAATAAAATTTAATGTAGTGAAACCAATAGTTGCAATCCATTGAATGTTTCTTTATCTCAAGTTTCCTCAAAGAAATTACAGTAATATCATAGTCTGTAATATTAAAAAAAAGATTTTCCGTCACATATTTTAAGAAATCTTGAGTTATTTGGTACATTTTCGTCGTGAATGTTATAATTTTAGGCATAAAAATTACCTTGGCTAAGAAGACATACTCAACTAAAACGTGGGAGAAAAAACTCTAAATAAATTACTTAATATATCAGAAAATATTTTTATTTTATCTGTATAGTTACACATACTCTTAATTTATTTCAATAAGATTCATTTTATGTGCTATTTTAGTTGATCCTTTGTACCAATTTTTCTCAAATTATCACCTCAGTCGGCGTGAGGCCGTTGCGTTGTCGTAAGTGTTCATTGCATCGATCTAGAAGATCCAGTATCATCCAACCCTCGGGGTACCTTCAGATCATTCCATTCAGTTTGACGGTAAGATCTTATCAAAATCAACAAAAAAAAAAACCCATACTCAGTGCACCCAGGTCTACTCCTCTAGGCGTTCCACTAGCATTCATCCATCAGGGGACCTTTAGATAACTCCATCAACTCTGATGGTAAGATCTTGTCAAAATCAACAAAACAAGCTTATATTTGGCGCATCAAACTCTGTTTGTCTAGGAGATCCAGTATCATTCATCAATATACCTTTGGGTCAGTCCACAAAGTCCGGAGGTAGAGTCTTCTTACAACTAACACAACGGGTCTTAACTCGACTGGCCTTGCATTTTTTGTCCAGAAGATCAGTAACAGCACCCGTATTTAGCTATTTTAGGTCATAGTATAATTAATACCTACGTATATCATATAATAATAATCACATGTTTAACATGTACATACTTAAACATCAATAATATAAATATAACTGAAAGAAATAATAATTAAAACTTAAGTATATGAGAGAAAATACCTACCAATATATAGGTTATAGTCATATGAATTTTAGCGTTTATATAGTAAGTTATTAAAAATGTATTGAGAAGCGACCGTAAGAATACCGATTTCTTTAAAAACATCTCTTAGGGAGTCTCTAGCTTTTAAGTTACAAATAGCCCGTATAGTTCTTTTTTGTAAACTAAATATAGAATTAATTTCGGCAGCGCTGCCCCATAGTAAAATACCGTAAGACAATATACTGTGAAAATAAATAAAATAAACGAGTCGAGCCGTATTGACGTCTGTTAATTGTCTTACTTTTTTAATTGCAAAGACGGCTGAGCTAAGTTTGCTTGCGAGTGTCGAGAGATGGGAGTTCCACTGGAGCTTTCTATCTAAAGTATACCTAAGAAAGTTGTCGAATCAGTTACTTTTTTGTCAAGGAATAAACTACAATTTAGAGTTTTTACATTATTTAATACCAAATTATTAATTTCGAACCAATGAAGAACACGTGACAGAGCACAGTTAACTTTGTCAAAATTAGCTTTATTACGATCAACTTTAAAAATAAGCGAGGTATCATCAGTAAAATAACAATGTCACATAGTCCTTTTACGTAAAAGGGTAAATCATTAATATAGAGTAAACATAAGAAAGTGCTTAGAATAGATCCTTGTGGAACACCCATTTTTAGGTGAGATCCAACCGATTTACAATTATTTACATCAACCGTCTGAACTCTTTGTTTTAAGTAAGAGGCAATAAGATCAAGCGCAGCACTACGCACACCATAGTGATAAAGTTTGCAAAGTAATGTTTGATGGTCCACGCAATCAAAGGCTTTAGATAAATCACAAAACACTCCGATTGCATTCTGTGACTTTTCCCATGCGTCGTAAATGTGCTTAAGAAGGGCGGCACCCGCATCAGTTGGTGATTTGCTTTTGGTGAAACCATATTGTTTACTATGCATGATTCCATTGCTATAAACAAATTCTGAAATTTGGTTTAGAATATTTTTTTCGAAGATTTTACTTAAAGTAGGTAAAATAGAGATAGGTCTATAATTTCTGGGTTCTAGTCTATCGCCACTTTTGAACAAGGGAACTATCACCATATAAATCATATAACTTATCTTTACTTTTATATATTCCTACGGTAGCCCAATCACTAAATTTAAGTTTTTGGTATTTCACCCATTGATATTGGACCCAAAGCCCTGACCTAATTGGTCAGAAAAAACAAAGTAATTATGGTTGTGCACAACAGAGGACTTATTATTAATTTAATTTTTATTCATTATATTTATGTTTTTATTAAGGTGTATGAGGATTACGTATAGTAATGACAACAATCAAAGGCAAAAACCATCTTAACAAAAACAAAAAATATAAAAAATTAAAAAAAAACGTAACAAAAACAACAATAAAAAATTAATAACTATAACAATTGAGTACTCAAGTGTTTGCTTGTCCCCCGGTGACGCTGTAATAGCCAACAGGGCTAACAGCATAGACAGACAAAAAAAAAAAAAAAAAAAAAAAAAAAAAAAAAAAAAAAAAAAACAAGTGTTTGCTGGAAGTGAGCGGAGCTTAGTAACGATGCGGGGGACGTAACGCGACTGGAGAGCCAATCAGCACTATGTAATTCCCTCTAAATTTAGGGGGATTTCCCTCTAAATTCAAGCGTTCCGGGGTTATTTTAGGGGGAAAAAATGTTTAGGGGTTTTTAAATTTCGATAAATATTTGAAAAAAATCGTATTATCGGTATAATTTTAAACAAGGTTGTAACTGCTGACCCGTATTTTGTTTATTGATATTTAACTAGTAACATTAATTTAAAAATAAATTTTCAAAAACATAATGTTAATTTCAAGAAGAATGTTATAAGTTAAGGTTAATATGTAAAATTTAAATGATAGTAAGGATTCCATATATTTCTTAAATTTGTTGTTTAGGGGTTTTTTAGGGGTTTTGGAGATTATATTTAGGGGGAAAAAATTTCAGATGTTGGCAACACTGCTTCAGAGTTCAGACTTCAGACTTCAGAGTGCTCTAGCCTCTAGGCCTCTAGAGTCTAGAGTACTAGAGTGCCTATATGGTCTGTGTTACTAGTCACTTACTACAAGAGTCATGACACATATGTGGTGTGCGGTGTGGAGTTACGATTTGTAAACAAGAATAAATATAGTAATATTTTTAGTTATTTGTGCAGCATTTATATATATCATTCAAAAGTCATTAAACCCTTTTCGGTGTCTACAATTCACAGGTAAGTACCCAAAATAAAAAAAAAATATTTCATAATTTTTTTTATTTCATAATGATTTGTAATCAAAATGATTTTATATCTTTATAAAGATACAACATTTAATGTCTCAATATTGTTTAGTTAGTGAAAATTAATAAATATTCTATTATGTTACAAACTGTTTAACTATTTTATTGTACATTTTGGAAAATTAAAAAAAAAAATGGAAAATTTTATTACATTAGAATTTAGATAACGACAGCATTTAGTGAAAACTATTATGAAATTTTTGAAGAGAAAAGTTTTGTTTTCTTAAAATATTTAAAAGGTATAAATTATTATTTTAAGAACATTAGTAAGTTATTACATATACATATTAATATAAGCATCATTTTGTTTATCTGAAACAGACACTCCAAGTTACAAAATGTTTGATAAACCATCAACTTGGTTAGCATCGGAGTTTCCTGCAGTTGAACCAAGTGAAGATCATATTTTATTATTTGAAATAGATAATGGAAAGTATATAGCTAAGGTGGGAGAGGATAGGTGGGACCTCAACCATGTTAAGATGCCATGTTCTGATAAAAATATGTGCACAACTGAGGAAGGGGTAATGTTTATTTTCAAATTAAGTTAATAAGTACATTGCTATTTGCTGGTGTTTATTGACCTTATATACATTTTTAGCGAAATGGAGTTATATAAGTATTTGGGATCAGAATTTTTTTCTAATTGGAATTAGATCTGACATGATATGACATGAATAAATCTCCAGATCTCTAAAAAATGTTGAATACACCAAATAGCCCTGGAACCATCAATATAACTCTAGAACAAAGACATTGGTTCAATATAGATTTTTATTTTATTAAAATCATATTAAGAGTAATCATATTCCTTGTCACTTAACTCCCTCGAATCTGAAAATGTTTTAAATATTAATATGTTTTAATAATAAAATAGCAAACAAACTTTCAGTGTAATGAGATTGTACAAATCAACATACACATATATATTTATCCTGAATATATTTTTCCACTAAAAGTATGTTTAGTGTAACAAATAAAATAATTTTTTTTTTGGATAATAGTAAGAGTTGGATAAACAATTTTGTTTTAATACTAATGTGTTGCTTTCTAGGAGCAAGGTACACTTAAACAATGGGATGTTATAGTAAAAGCTCTGTCTCAAAAGATACATAACTCTCAAGAGCTAGCAGACGCCATCATCACTCACCAGTCACACTTCAAGGATATTTGGAAGTTTAAAGCTATGCACAGGTTTTTCAATGAGGTCTGATTCATTTTATTTATTTATTGTACTTTATATATATTTAAATATCTTATTAATAATATGTTATCCTATCCAGTACTGGGAAGAAGCTGAGAGTAAGATGTTCTTTGAAAAGACTCTTCCAAAAGTTGTTCAATTGGCATTGCTTTTACCAGAATTAGTTAAGTCACCGATACCATTTTTGAAGTGAGTTTATTTTTTAAATATTTTTTAAATGTATTTGTTTTAAATAATCCTAATATATACATTTTTAAGATACTTCAATTTTATATAAATATTTATCTAATTTAAATATGATAAATAATATAAATAAATATCTTAACACATTACATATTAGGTATCAGTAAAAATAGTAAACAAACCGTAAAAAAGTAAATTAAATTAATCTTTTATCTTTCTTTGCAGACAAGGAGAGAATAAATCAATATCTTTTACACAGTTGCAACTAGCAAGTTTGCTTGCGAATGCATTCTTCTGTACTTTTCCAGAAAGAAACAAGAAAAGAAAAGATTCAGAATACAGAACATATCCTCCTATTAACTTCAATTTGTAAGTCTTTATGAGATCTTCTTTGGTCTCTTGTAAATAATAATAATAATATAAGCCATTATTATTCCAGAACTTAGAATATTAATTGACAGAGTAAATAGTTTAAAAAGAGTTATAAAATATACCTAAGTTCTGTGTGCCTATTGGCATAGACCTCCTCCGATTCCTTCCAGTGCACCTTATCTCTGGCCACTCTCGACCAGAGTGGTCCAGCTGTCAGCTTCAAGTCATCTTCCCATCTTTTGACTTCACAATCCCTGTTTCTTTTGCCATCTCTTGGGTGCCAAACAGTAACCTGCTTACTCCACTTATCAATTGGGTGATGCAACATGTATCCAGTCCATCTCCATTTTTGCTTGTCTATATGAGTTAGTATGTCTGTGATTATTGTTTTTATTCTTTATTTATTCTTATTGTGTTCCTGACTCTATTCCTTCTCTTTATACCTAACATGCTTCTTTCCATTGAATGTTGACATCTTGCAAGTTTCTCCCTGTGTTGTAGATTTATTGACCAAGTTTCACATTCATACATAATGACTGGCAAAATGCACACATCAAATGTGTTCTTTTTTATATTGTTCCCTTGTTTCTTGCTTTTTATTATTTCCTTTAGTGACCAGTACTTTTTCCATCCTTGAGCTACTCGTTTGTTTTTTTCCTTCGACATTTGATCAGAAGTTGATATTATTTGGCCCAGGTAAACATATTCTTTAACATATTCAATCTTACTGTCCACCATTATGTCAACTTCCTTGCAGTTTGTTATTAATTTTGTTTTACTTGCATTCATAATTAAACCAGCCTCTCTACTTTTGATAGCAAGACTTTGCATCATTTCTTCTATTGCAGCTGTATTCTCTTCTAAAAGTACTATGTCATCAGCAAATCTCCGGTGGTTAATTCTAGCTCCATTTATGTTTAGACCTAAGTGATCCCAGTCTAACTGTCTGAAAATGTATTCAAGGACAGCAGTAAACAATTTTGGAGAACGAAGATTACCCTGACGGACGCCCTTGTTGATTCGAAATTGTTCACCTTTAGATTCTAGTTTAATACACGCCCTACTAGATTTGTAAATATGCCTTAGTCATACAATGTAAGTGTTCTGGACCCCCTGCTGCTTAAGGCTTCGCCGTATGTGATCATGTCTCAGACTATTCATGCTTTAGGTCAACGAACGCCAGATAAATGTGTTTTTTGAATTCGTTTGATTTCTGTATAAGCTGTTTTATTGTGTGAATGTGATTTATTGTACTAAAGTATTTCCATGCTTGTTATTCCTGCCTGCTCAAAGGGTTGGTTTTCTTCTTCTTCACTTTAGCAAATATTTTGAATATGTTTGATATTAGTGATATTGGCGTATAATTCCCTATTTCGTCTTTACGCCCTTTTTATGCAGTAGGATTATGTGACACTATGTCCATTCTTTTGAGTTTTGACTGGTTTGTAAGATCTCATTAAACATTTTTATCAATACGGGACCGATTTCATTTATGGTTCCTCTTAGAATTTTGTTAGGAGTATCGTCTGGCCCTGGCGTTTTATCTAATTTTTGGGACTTTATTGCTCTTGTTACTTCAGAGACTAAGATGTCTGGCTCCTCGGTAACTTCCGTTTCCTTTGCTACGTATATTTCCGAGATTGGTGGTAATGCTGTATCAATTTTTTCTGAGTACAAAACGCGATAGTAGTCTGTAGCCAGTCTTTGGATTGTGTGATGATTTATAATAATGCATTTGTGTTTTTTTAGTTTTGGTATCCATTCTTTACAACGTTCGCTTAAAAGTTTTAGAGCCTTCTTTGTGCCTCCTGTTCTACTGATATGCTCTTCCAACACCTTTACTAAGTTTTGTTATTTTTTCGCGTGTCTTCTTTTTCCTCTTGAGTTATTAGTAGTTTTTTCGTTCGTCGCTTAAATCCCATGATCTTTGACTAAAATAACTTTTTCTACTTCTGGCTTTAGTTATAATCATGTTTTTTTAATTTGTTCGGTAGTTTCGTATATTTTTTTTCGATCTGAATTTTGGAGTGTTAAATTTCGTTTAACGTGATTTTCTGTTGTGCGGGATTCCTTGAATTGGATAGTGCATACTATGTTCTGAGGTTAAATTAATTTTATTGTTCTTTGATATTAGCTTCGTTCGAGCTGTTTTATTTTGATTCTGTTACAAGCACCCTCGTACCATGCGGTGATCAGTGTTAAAGTTGAGGTTTTTGACTATGTTTGTATCTATGAATGAGCTTACATTATTGTTTAAAATAAAGTCGATTTCTGTTTTGTATTTTCTGTCTGGAGAGGACCAAGTACGTTTATTACTTGTCTTTTTACGGTACACTGAGTTCTTTATAAGACAATTATGACTTCTCTTCCCACATTCGTATTTTCCTATTATATAATCTTCCCCGCTTTCTCTTTTGCCAATCTGTGCGTTAAAATCACCCATAATTACTAGTTTGTTTTTGTGATAAGGTTTAATTGCTACTGAAATACTTTCGTAGAAGGATACTGTATCTGTTTGTCTTGCTTGTTCTGTCGGGGCATAAACTTGAAAAACAGTCCATTTCTTCTCATAACCCGTGAAATCCAAATGGATTACAGCAATCTTGTCTGATATACCTTCAAAGACCATGATATTCTTCTATTTAGACTTAACCAGGAAACCAACTTCTTAATGTCCGTTCGACTCACTTTTGTGATACATAATAAAATTGTTCTTTTCTTGCTCTTCTCATTTCAATTAACCCTAGGATGTCCCACTTAATGTTGGAGGTGGCTATTTCTAGTTCTTTTAAACTTTCTTCTGTCCTTAGTGTGCGAGTATTGAGGCTGCAAACATATATGTATTCAGTCCTCTTTTTGTTTAATTTAGTCCTAGTTAATGATTAGATTTTATGATCATTGGTGGTATTAAGATATAAATTTGGTTTGGTATTGGGTGGAGGGTTTTTGTCTTCTTTCCCCACGATGACAAGCCGGCTTGGGGTGCAATTTATTAAGGTTGAGTTAGATAGTGTGAGTTTTAAAATTTTCGTAATCTGTTGCCGTTTGTTAGTTTTTTGAAGGTTTTGACGATGACCGTCCACGCTCTACATAGTTCAATATGTTTGGTTTTATTATATCCTTTGTCGCTTTTGTAGTGAAGGCGTTATTGGGTTTATCTTGGGGATTGCTAGCGTTATTTTTTTGTGATGGTGTATTCGGCGAACCAGAATTTTCTCTTTTCTCTGTCGTTATCGTATGGTTTTTTTATTATTAATTTATCATACTTTACTTTATGAATGCTATGTTTCCCTTCATTTTGTCCTCATCAACTTCCTTTTGTAAATAATAATATTATTATTGTTATATTATACTTAAAAATCAAATTGATGTATTTATTTATTTGTAATTTTATTTATAGATTATATGATGGCGGGGGACCTAAAGTAATGGAGAAATTTAAATTTATTTGTCATTACTTTACTAGAGTTTGTGCAGGTAGCTTTTATACAAAGTTTTTATTTAAACAATTGGTGGTGGAATCTGGTCTTGGATGTACTGTCATTTTTAAAAACATGAATATATAATTAAAAAAAAAACATTTTTGTGTGTCAAACGAAATACGAAAATAATATTCTCGAAGTTTTCTAACAAGTTGTATTTCGTTTGACACTTGTAATTCGACCATAAAAGCTTATAAATTCAAAACTTCGATGGTTTGTAAGATATTTTTAAAGGGTTGGAATAGCTTATGCAGACATATTCAACTTTTTTAAAATATAATATCAGTTTAGAAAACTTTGGTGTTTTTTTACTTCTGAAGCATTTTTATGTTAAAAAAGTTATATACTACAATGCAAACAATCGTGTCAAAGATACTGCTGATTGCTGAACAAAAAACAAAATATAGAAACATTTTTAATCTGACAAAACTGATTAATGGCGGTCAGTTTATACATTTAGGCCGTGTTCCGAAATACATACTGGCAAGTGCTGATAACTCAAAAATTTACGCCTTGCTGGAGAAACGTTCCGACATATGATGGCCAGCGCTGAGTACTTTGACAGCTTTTTATTTACTTGACCACTACAAAATTTATTATTTCTCTTACCTGTTACTTGAATAATAAAATAAAGCAAAAAAGGTGGCAACTCTAGTTATTGTTACAATATTAGTCTGTATTTGCCTATATCTCCACAGAGTACTATAAAGTTTGCTCACCAGTACAACATGGCCGCAATACAATATGCAATATGGCGTCGGTCTCATGACGTCATTAGCACTGGCCAGTATACTGGTATATATTTCGGAACACGGCCTTAGACTCAAAGATTTGCGAGGTTTATTGGCATTTTAGGAAAATTTATAAAGCTGTATTTCGATATTGGGATTATAAAAAAAATATATAATTCAGATAAAGGTAAATTTACAGAAAATCCAACCGGAGTTGTAACATTTTCTCGTCGCCATGTTCCAATAGAGGAGTGTCCCGACTGGCCGAGTGTCACTGTTCCAGTATCCAGTGCGTCCGTCTCAGTAGACGCCGATAAAGTCATAGAAGACGCTGACGGGTGGATACAAGTGGATTTTGCCAACAAGTAAAATTTATAAACTTCATATTTTTTTCGTCTATAATATATTACCCAATTTTACTTTACAGTCATATTTAGTTTTTATTTATCTATGCAGTGTTGCCCGTTTTTACTATTCATTGTAATATAAAAACAGATTTGTTTATAGATATAATTGCATCTAATCAAAATAATTACATGTAAACAAAAAGTATGAACGGATGCCCCTCTGAATGTCTCCTCCCAGGTACATAGGTGGTGGGGTGTTGCGTCGCGGCGGCGTACAGGAAGAGATCCGGTTCGTATCGAACCCGGGACTCATCGCGTCCTTACTGTTCACCGAGGTGATGGGTCCCACCGAGGCCGTTATGATCATAGGTGCGGTGTCGCTTGATTTTATTTATATATTTTTTTATTAATCGTGTACTTTAATGACGTCGGAAGCTAACAGTGGTTTGAAATTTATCCCACCGGGATCGGGCAGGGTCGGAGGGTTTCTCCGCCATCCTCTTTTGAAACAACTGTCCCCAGGCAGCGAACGCTACAGCACTCATACCGGCTACAGCGCAACCCTCAAATGGTCCAGCGACTACAAGGACGAGACCCCTTCAGACACGTCTGCCCGACGACGGAGCTACATCCTCGCCTTGGACGCCACGAGGTTTCCACAACCAGAGCTGCAGTACTGCAGGGAGATGATGGACAGGGAGCTGAATAAGGTATATATCTTATATTTGTTGATATGATAAATAAAATAATATTACACTTGCGTCGGGGGCCGCCAAGTAAAGAATTCAAAATGAAACTAACTTACCGAGGCTAATAACGAAATAACAATATCAAATCGTATGGTCCAAGTCCTCATTCATTAGCTCCGAAAATTTTGTAAACGTACGTGCAACGATTCCGCAACGCAACGACTTCAATAAGGAAGTACATATTAATATTGTTATTATCCTTTTTCCTTATTTTTTTTTCATTTATTTCAAATCAGCGTTTGGTTTTTTCTTTTTGTTTTTAGCATAAAGTCTTCATAAACTACATTAAAATTGTAGTGCT
Organism: Napeogenes inachia; assembly: GCA_959347355.1. Classification (NCBI taxonomy): domain Eukaryota; kingdom Metazoa; phylum Arthropoda; class Insecta; order Lepidoptera; family Nymphalidae; genus Napeogenes; species Napeogenes inachia. The sequence continues at coordinate 1,494,807 of OY365795.1, read as the reverse complement.
CGATTATCGTAGTCTTATAATTTTAGTTTTAAAAAGGAATATTTTTTTACATTTATATTAGTTTTATTAAAAATGTCTACGAGATTCTTAAAAGTTAACAATATCTTATAAAGATTGAATTGCAACCAATAATTATCAGCAACTATACTTTGTTACTTTAATACTACATTGTTTCCTTTATTCGTTATTACTAATAAGAATGTGGAAATATTCTTGTATGGTGTTATCATTTCAGGCATATGTTGGATTTTCATTTTATGCGACGGAGGGCATTAATTCCGGTGTGGCGACTGGCAACTGGGGCTGCGGGGCCTTCGGGGGCTCCGCCAAGCTCAAGAGTCTTCTACAAATCATGGCGTGCGGCGTGTCAAGGAGGCCTATGGCCTATTTCACATTCGGGGATGCCACACTATGTAATGAAATCCAGAAAATGACGGAGTTTTTAGAAAAATATAATGTAACGATTGGTAAGTTCGCCATTTTGTTTTTAAATAAATATTTTAAAATGATAACTACATTTTTATTCTTTTATAGGTGACCTGTACCAATGTTTGATACATTTCTGTGAATCTGACGACCCCGTCAGTATTTTCACTAATCTGTATAAAAATATTGAAGATTACATAATAAAAAGGTGAGACTCGGCATATTAAAAATTATTAAAAAATATATATATTTAAAAATTATACATGTCTTCTAGATCATCCATAAGATGACCTCAAATTATGGAACCAGCCACAAAAGCTTCGGTGCTCTCCGTAATAAATATTGAAATATATCAAATATATGAAATAAAACACACACCTAATATAATTAAAATTATTTATTATCCTTCCTCATTTCTAGCATACTAAACGTAATAAGTGTATAATAATAAATAATTGAATAGTAATTTAGTTTTGAAACATTTCAGCCATACGAGACGGGATAACTAAATCAACTCGCAAAGTAGGCAAATTATTATCGTATTAGTTTCAAACGTGGTACTATTAGCATTAACTAGAGAATTTGCTAGAATTAAACAAAGTACCTAGCGACGTTCAAATAAGTTTATATCTCTCTTAAATTACAAAACTTTGGCGAAATATAACAATATAATATGATTCATTAGAACAGCCTAGCTACCAAATGCACTGCTGGCAACTCTGCTGGAGTGCGGTCCACGGACACACAAAATGGATTACGTCACGACACTAACTTTATTCCCAGTATTTCATTTAAGGGTAATACGACCACGTTTACCCCGGGGTAACATTAGTCGTAATAAATTCTTGATAATATTCAACAATGTTGTACTTCCAGGAGAGTACGCATCAACAAAGGTATAGAAGTCAGTTTATTCTAAAAGTTCGCTAATAATATTACTAGCTTTTTTCGTGGTTTTGTTAATGATAAAGCAATCCATTTTGTACGTCAAAAAGAACATTTTCAATACATTGTGGACATATTTAATTGTTCATTTTCGACAGTTGCCATATTAAAACCTATATTGGTGTATCATCTCATAATACAATGCGGCAGGAAATACATGATTTTATGTATGATTATTTATTATTGTAATAGTTTCAAGAACAGATGTAGGTTCCGCCATGTTCATATTTCATTGGGCTAGAGTTATACTAAAGAGGGTTAAGTAAGATTCCAAATTTATTACAACTAAATCTGTTCTTGAAATCTTAACAAGCGGACGACTAGCTAACTTAGCCGTCTTATAACTTCTCAAATACGAATTAAACATCATCTAGTATTGGTTTAAAGTGTATTAAAGAAACTACAGACGGTTTGTACTCATTTAAAGGTAAGTTATTTGCCGCGCGTGAAACATTTTAAATTATATTATCAATTAACAATTAACTCGCATTCACAAAAAGTAATTTTCTTACATTATATAGGAAAACTGATTCCAGTTAAGTTACATGTGTAGGTTATTCAAACAACGTATACATAGATTAATAATCTGTTGACATAAAGCCATCAGTAATATATTACAAATGACAACTGACAAATTCCACGCATTATTTAAAGAAACAGCATAACGTATAACTATTTGAAATCTCTTATCTTAAATTGTAGCAAATCTATGGCATATAAAACTATACAATTTTAAAAGAAGGGAACCTTGTTATAAGCAGCTATTTGAGTTTTTAAAAATGAATGATTTACAATTTCCTTACATCGATCGCTATTCATTTTGTTCTATAATTAAATTGAAAAAATTATCTTTAAGTGTAAAATACATTTGAGTAATTTCAAATGTATGATTTGTCTTATAATTAAGAATGTATTCGAGCAAACTGTAACTGTGGGAAAGGAAATAACAAGGGTTAAATGGACGATTTAGAAGCGTATATCACAAACACCCGTGTAGTGTATTTTGCTAAGCTATCAATAAACAGTTGCGTGGCCTGTCAAGTTATATAAACATTAAATTAATTACTGGCGTCTTTTGCTGCGTGATGTTTATCAATACTCGATAGCGGGTTGTTAACTAGATTACTGTTTTAAGTTATCCAGAACAATGTGATGCCAACTGTAGTTGCCATAACAAGTTAGTATGATGTTTATGGCACATGTTTTCGTTTATTTATAGAGATGCCAATAATTATAAGTGATGGTTGTTTCGTTTCGTTCGTTTCGTTAATGATAATGAAGTCTTAGCATAACACAGCGACACCCTGTCACCCGCCCGAGAGGACCCGGGGCAAAACTAGTAAGCTCCTAAATTAGATATGACTTTATATGTACATTCTGGAACAAATGACCGTTTTCAAAGTCCAAAACGTCTTAGAAATATAGGCTTCAATTATACAAAGGAAAAAATAAAATGCCGGATGTTTCTTAGCGTATATAAAAGATTTAAGTAGCATATGAATGCCGTAGAACAGTTTTGAGAGATCTTACTGAATATCCATTTTGTACCTGTATGGAGTATTTAATTTTAAGATGAAAGTTTCTTAAAAATTCAAAATTTACTTCTATTAGTTTTATATATATCTTACAGTTGCCTTAACTCAGAAATGTGTAGAGCAAAATGAAATGTTTTACGGACGGCGCGTTTTTTACTGACGTTACAATGGCTTAGTGCAGTTCATGTACCGTCAGCAGAACAGACTATATAAGTTATGCGTCTACCTATACTTTATAATCCTCCTACCGTTAATTCTTTAACCTAACCAAAATGGTTACACCAATCATAAATCTTTACTATACAAAGTTGTAATAGAAAACAATATTCTGGATAACTTATCAAAAACAATTAGTAATTACTTCTGTGGGTTTATACAATGAAACTATATCACTAAGCTTATAAAATAAATATATAATTATTAAAAATGAGGACGATTGTCCTCACGTTTTTACTATCTAAATTTCCTTTAAGCATTCAAACCAATTTCAATAGGATACGAAGTTTTGAAACAAATTGCACAAAATTAAATAAGTGCTTGAAGCTAAACTATGCTAAGCGATAAATATAAAATAAATAAATTAAAAAGATATGACTAGAGCTTTGTTCCTCACTGGATTCTACAGTTCATAAAGCACTATGCGCATCTCTTCATATCTTTATATAAATAGATCATAACTTCATAATTCCAAAATCTAATATTGTTTATTCCCGATTTAAATATTGGCATTCATCTTACTCGCTAACATCGAACGGTGCTTAATAGTGGCTTTCTTAACTAACGACACGAGTGCGATACGATGTAATATCCGGTCGTGATGCATAAACGTATCCGCACCGCTCGATGGCCTACCTACTTCGAATATATATTTTGTTTCATTTCTCATCTCTTTCTATCCAAGTATATTTCGTATCTGCTTCTACGCGATCGCTACAGCGAAGGAATATGCGAACGATATAAATATTAATAAATTTAAGAAGTTAAAAAGTTACTAATCAAATTCCATTCCGTAACACTAAGATGTTTTGACCGTTGTCAGATAGTGTTACTGATGCTTGAAATATGCGTTCATGCTGGAAACCATACGGCTCCTACTCATGTTTACAATTTTCAAATGGGAATATTTTATTTAAATATAATTCAAATACCACCGTAAATAACTACGCAACGGTAAACATGTCGATAATTTATGACTAAAATGACAAGTGAATAAGGATACTTCGCTAACTTAACAAATAATACTACTGAGAAGGTTAGTGCTATATAAACAAAATACTAAGCTAGTATTAAGGTCGCGAGTGACATGAGGATATAGGATTCGTTTACGCTACGATAGTGAGAGTATAAAAGTTCGCGACAGACTACAGTGGACCCGAGAGTGAAAGAGCGCGGGCGTCGCCGGGAGCCGATGTACCATCATCATCAGCTAACTATTTCCACCAGCACCGATCGACGGAGGATCCAAAGGTGCCACCTGCGTCTAAATATTACTTGAAAAAAAAACTTGCCTTTTGACACCCTTAAAAATTTGCCGCAATAGGGCTATTTACAACTCCCGATCGACCGACGCCGGTTTTTGGGTAGACAGTCAGCGAAAGATAGACTAGCTGAGAGAGGCAATACCTGCCATGGAAAACATTTAGATACATTTAAATAATTGCAAAGCATTACCCTGTATCCTAGAATCACCTTGAGAGCGATTGTTTTTTACATTTGTGAGGTTATCGATTTACTTCAGACGTTTGCGTCTTTGAAACGTTATAAGAGAAATTTTATTTTTATCAGTATAAAGATATAATACAATAATCGCCAAAATATCGACGTGTGTCGAGTATTCTAGCGCGTTACGTCTACGTTAACTCACGGGTGATATAATCGTTAATCAATATATACACTAAGTATACGTGTTCCGCTTTGGCATCGTTTTTCTGTAACCTAACAGCGGACCGAAGCCCGACCCATTAGAGCTGGCCGACAGATTCCAATGAAGGTACACTAGAACTCTTTCGAAACGAAAATAGTGTGCGTTTGAATTCCTCGTCGCCAAGATGCGATACGAATCTCTCTTCATCAAAATTAAAATGACCAGCTCCGTTTCTCACTGAACGAGACCACGTCGACGAATAAGTTAAAACGGTAACACAAACAGACATGGATACATAAAAGTAGCATTATAAATAAGATTTCTAAAACAATTAAAAAGCGTAACAATATTGCACAAACTGTACCTACGCTTTGAACGATACCGGTACAATTTCACCGAATTCCACTTAGAGCTTATTAGTAAATCATAAACGCCTAAAACTAGAATACTATATCAATATAATATAATTATTTGTGTAAATATAAAATTCTATGTCTTGTGGTGATAGTAATATTTGACTAGAGGCGGGCGGCGCTTATTTAATTCTACCGCACGCGGCAAGCAGAGCATCATTACAACACCTGCACACAGAAAATACTACTTTCCAAATCACCACATTTGCTTAAAATTTGTAGATTATAAGAAAACTGCCCAAGTCATAACTTCAGAGCGAATTTAGAATAATCTCAAAGATATTAGCCTAAAGAGCAAAATTATTCCTGTGTACACGTCGGTTAACAATATGCCTCTTAATAATACAAACAATTATAACGGGAACGAACATATCTGTGTGCGGTCTTGACACCTAGGAGCTCTCGGGAGTATGGTGACGAAATATTCGGAACATTCGAGAACTCTTTGAGTGATAGGTATATTGTTTTGTTACCGGATTTACAAACGGACGGAGATCAGCTGTGAAATTTGGAAATCTTGAAATTTAAATTGATTGAGCTTTTAATATTTTCATGTTAACTTGTATTATCAGATAAATATTAATTAAATTGAATATTTTCACCTCATACTCCTTCAAGTGTGGCGAGCTCCAAGGACTTTTAAGTATTTTTATAAAGAGTGTACGTATAAATGAAGCCATCCAAAGTAATTTGGGTGAAGAAAAAAGTGTTTTCACACTACTTTCTGCTTCACATCTAAAATTTTTAGCTCCATGACACTTTTTATAAAAATAGAACCATCGACGTCAAAAACATTTACGCCGATTTACAGTTATTTTCTAGTAAAAGTAGTAAATGGCACATACATTTTTGCCTGTAATTTAAAGCTGTTGTTAAATACAACGGCACACCGAGGTACGGAACCCGCCCGCGCGCGCATTATCATCTAAGGTATCTCAATATTATTATAATTTTATATTGGTACGTTTTGATTATGAACCTATGTTTCCTTCTGTAGAAATTACACTAGTATATGTAATCTGTGTCGCTACCCACTGTTGACTCCCCGGACGTATCTTAACGCTGTAACATCTACATTTATAGATTTATATATATGTTTATATAGACACACACATACACGAAATAAATATATGGGATTCACGCTCTTTGTGAATTGACGTGCGATTTACCTCTCGCACACTTATTATCTGCACAATTTTTCTAATCTGTGCATTGAAATTTGAAAGCGCCCATTTTAAAAAGAGGTGAGAGTTTTGACAGCTTGTCAGAGCGCGTCTAGGAACTGCTTCCAAATCTATGTTATTTATTTGACTAAAACATTGGGGACTATCTACATCTTTTCTATAAATGGAAACAATTCTGACGCGTCTTTTAGCTCTTTAAAAATGTTAATTATTGTCTTTACTTTAGGACGTTGATTTAACGAGATCCATGCATTCAAAGAACTCATCATATTTACAATTAGCTTTCAGGTTTAAATCCTAATATAAGATGACTGCCGGGTGTGCGAGGGATATATAAGAGCGGTACCATTAATAGTATAGACGGCCTGTACAATTTATCTTGATATTATATTTTTTTTTATCACAGCCCATTTTGGAATTTACAACAGACAAAACGATAATAAAAATAAAAATCTTAGATAAACGGTAACGTCGAAGTGCACTTTTCTTTGTACACGGCGTTATTTGAACATCAATGTCCTCGATACGATAATCTCAGACTTCACCAACAGTAAGCGAAGAGCCGAGCCGACCGAACTTTTAAAGAATAGATTAAAATCCAACGTGCTATTTACATTCCCAATCGTGATCGTTGGAAAGAAACAGTCCAGCCGACGATGATCACATCGAAGAACAGTCGTCGAGCTGATTCGTTACTCTTGTAGTAGTTCTTACTAATGTCAGCTCGGCACAATACAAGGACACACACACCAATATAATGTAACAAAATAGGAGCATATCCGAGCGCGGTGTTACGGGAGGAGACAACAGGGGTGCGAGCCGGGGACACTCCCCGCCCCGCCCCGGTACCATAATGCGATATACGAACATTAAAATACATTTTTCTTAATCTCGACTTACTTAATAAATTCAGTTTGGCTTAGTTCAAGCAGATAACTAGTATAATAAATTTATGTTAAAAGTTTCGGTCGACCGTTATATACTTAGAAGTATAATTATGATTACGAATGACGAAATTTTTATAACGTGTCCTTCGATAATAATAATAATAATTTAATCAAAGTTAATAAATTGTATATATAATAATATAATAGAGTAATTTAATGATTAATCGATAATGATAAGAATGAAGCTTTCCTACGCGCTGATCCATAAATTACTTTAACTAATATGGTACACTCGCCGCGTGGGCCTTGCATATTTCTTTAATTAAGTAATGTAGTTAATGATATTTACTATACAATAAATGTTTTCTTAAATTCCGTAGAATTCTTGATAAATCGCAAAGAAGTGCACCGCGGGCGAAGAGTACCCGCCGGCAGCCTTCTGGAACAACATACCAAATAATATAGTTCATTGAATTACAGCTTTCTTATTGGCTATTTTAAAAATCTTTGTTTGTCAGTTTTGTGAAAGTTAAGAAGAGGGTGAGTTAAGTTAAGTGAGAGTTAAGCACGTTTCTGAAATTAGAATAACAGTGTAGATAAAATCTATTTTTTTGCAGATAGGTCCTAGATATCAGATGGACGTTGACGATCATAGAAAGTTATAGCTTATAAACAAAACAATTTAATACGATTTGACAAATATCATAAATTTTTTTTAGTAAACAAAAGAGTTTAAAAGTTTCCAATAAAACAATTCTAGTATAAATCTCTTTAGAACCATTCAATTGGACTTAATGATAAGCAAGATAAATGCTTGATAAAGTATGTTATTGCATTAAAATTTTACCTTAAAATCCACGACATTTTAATTATACATACCCTGGGCACGGCATAACAGCGTGCGGACGGTGTCGAGGGTTAATAAGGCCGGTTGGCATCCTTGGGCCGCTTCAGCTGGACCTTTAGCCGCTTCATGCCGATCTGGAAGCCATTCATTGCTTGGATGGCCGCCTGGGCAGACGTCGGGTTGTCGAAGGATACAAAGCCTGGTCAAGTAAAGGTTTTGCTTAATAAACAGGAAAGAAAGGATAAACTGTAGATTGATAAACATTTGAGTGCTATCAGCCTACCGAAACATTTGCTTTGATTGGTGGCTCGGTCGATGAAAACCTTGCTGCTGATTACGTTCCCGAACGGGAGGAACATTTGCATCAGTTCAGCGTCCCCGAACTCCTGGGGTAAGTGGTAAATAAACAGGTTACAGCCCTCGGGCCCCGAAATGGAGCAGCCTGGAAACACGAGAAAATCTTTAAAGAACTCACAAATCTGTCTGTATACACCAAGATTCAAAGAAAAATTTAATACTGAGGTTTTTGAGATCCTAGGGTCCGGAGCTATTATGTTACAAAACAACAAAAGCATTAAGCTGACATACAATACCTATATAGACGGTTAGGTCATAATTGCCAAACGCGAAGCATTCTATATAACATTGTACAACCGTGCGATGTCAAAACGCAATAAAACATAGATAACTATAAACTAAATACGGACAGATTATTTCCCAAGTAATGTAATTAATTGGAAAAAATCTGGCCTTCAAATTTACCGAAGTCGAGAAGTTTTAGTTGTTATTTTAGCAACGTCTTGTTAGAAGTCGTTATTAGCATCGATTACCAAAAACCAAATAAGCATTGACGTGTCATCTGAACCCAGGTTATTGTGATGTAAAATCCATCGTCTAAGGATCTTGGAAATCAGCTAGTCCTTCAGCTCAGTGCTCAACTTACCTTCTCTCTGTGCGGGCGCTATAGTAGACATCGGGGGCGGGATTGGCTGCGGAAACTGCCCATAAACCGCCGGATAAGCTGTCAAACATTAATTTGCAAGTTTTCACAATGAACACCTATTATATTGCGTGTATCATGCTATACCTGACCGATGTAACTGAATTCGGCGAACGAACATAGTCCGAATGATGCTAAATTTGACAAATCCGACGATTGTATCTATATTTCTTTACATAGGTCCGGTAGTACCTATACAACGTTACATTTATAATGAAGGTTACTGAATAAATCGAGGAGACAATGTTGCCACGTAGTTTTAAGTTAAAATGTTCAGTGAATCTGTAGTCATTGATTGTGTTTTTAATTAAATTTAACTGTTTGTATTTGTGTGTTTAAATTGAATTAGGAAATTTAACAAATAATTATAGGTAGGGTAAACACTGAAAATAGACACCGAACACAAACTACTTGAGGTGTCCACACATTCATATATAAACAGCACAGTGAGGGAGTAGGCACACCATCATCTCGCATTCATATTGAAATATTAAAATTTTACTGTAATATGTATTATATGTCGTTTGTCAAAACCAAAAGCTAAAAATAAAATATCCCGAAAGTTTTCTAAACATTATCGAAAACAATAAATTTCGTTCGGAGCTGCAAAATAAGCAAATAAACAATATTTCATCCAATTTGTAAACCGTCGTAAGAAAATAGTATCTGTTTTAAAACTTTCAGTGGCGAATGATGTTTTAAGATGCAGCTGACGTGTTCGGTAATCTATACCCGACACTGGTGACACTGCCGCGGAACGATATTTTTTCCATAGAAAACGATCTAACGGTTAAAGTACTCCAACACTCTTGATCAGACATTTCAAAAGAGAGGTCGTGTATAAGCCACATCAACTACACACAAAGGCGTTACAGAGCGTGGTTTGCGCGCTACTCACCGACGCCAGGGAACGGCTGCATGCCAGGGTACGCAGCGTGCTGCAGCGCCGCCTCGCCGTTCGGTATGCCTTGGGCTGTCACTGGAACCGCTAGTGAATGATTATGAATAATTTTCATTGGTAATTAGAATTTCATTGTAACATAACATTTCGATGATAGTTCAAATCATATGTCCCGGAGGAGACAATTACATATTATCTGACTAATTTATGCGTCGGGTGACATAAATTAGTTGGTAGAGGCTTAGAACGGTTTGAGTCGTGTTGCTGATTTGTCATTTTACACATTACAAAATTATAAAGGATAAGCTCATAAGTCTATATATAATTCAGGAATTTATAAACAATGTTAGGTTGTATAGCCTTGAAAGGGAGACAACTTACGGCCAGTAAATGTCTGGTGAATGCCGTTAGTGTAGACCGCTTCTTGCGGCGGCGGTTGTCCGTTGGTCTGAGCGGCCATGTTGAAGCCCGGCATCGTGGGCGACGGCAGAGACGGCAGCGCTCCGTTCAGGGGCTGTCCGCCACCCGTGCCTATCGCCAGACCGGTGAAGTTATCTGGAATGTCATAGTTTGCACTTCATGGTCTTGCGTCATAGTACCAATGCTTAAAAAAAATTACACATGTTAGGGTCACTAGTTCGAAAATATGGTTTGTTAACATTTAGTGACATGGCCTCGATTCCGCTGTCTTCTCTGTTTAAATATTTAGTTTATAAGTCATCAATAACTTTTAATTTAGATATGTGCCTTTGGTAAGAAACATTTCTTTTAGTATCTTTGGCCAATTTATTAACTCAGGATAAAGAATATTCACCAGAAGTTGGAGGCACGACGGAGTTGGCCATGCCGTTGAGAGCGTGAGACGCGAGAGCAGTCATTGGACTTATGTAGCCCTGAGCAGTGGCAGCTACCATTAGCGCTGCCTGTTGCTGTTGGAAGAACGGTCTTATGTCAATTAAAAATATACTAAAAATATTACGGTTTTGAAGCCTTCGAAAAAAGAACTACAACACGAAAACTAAACGACCTCTAAATAGCACTATGTCTAGTACCTAAACTAACTATCTCTGATTTGTAAGTAACTAAATTGAATATTTGAAACATAAATGTGTACCTGTAGGTCCACTTGCTCGGTGATGACCTGAGCATAGGTTCCGTACGCTCCGAACTGGTTGAATACAAACGGGTTGAGGAGACTCATATTGCCTGCCATCTGCTGCATGCGACGTAGCTGGCGTTCCTTCTCCGTGTCTGCGAATTTTACTACCAGGCTCGAAGACGCTCCCTGGAACGAGGGTTGAAAGTTAGGATGGAATCACTTTTAATAGATCAGAAGACCATCAGAAGATGATGATTCATATCAAGGTTAAATTATTACCATACATCTAAAGGTCCATAATAAATATTACACAGTACCTTTAAAAAGTAATACAGAAAAGAAAAAATAATATAAAAAATCTAGAAAGCGGAATTTAATAATAAATATACTAAGTAGTTACAAAACGTTGAAGCAAATTGAACATTTTTCAGACTGTAAAGTGGAATGAAATATTAATAAAACACGACCAAGAAATATTTCAATTATCACTTAATTTTACAAAGTGTTGGGGCAGAAATAACCATATTTCATCAAAGCGATCGTCACGATATGAATTTCTTAGCCCTTCACCCTTTGGCCTGTTGTGTAATAAAAAGCGTAAATTATATCGTATTGTTTTGTCGTGATTTGTCTGAATATACATTTAATTGAATGTTCACGACGGCTTGGAAAATTAGTACTTTTGCGTTTGTTATTTGATTCTGAGTTTTATTTACGACAAGCTTATTTATAACTGTAGGGGTGGACATTTATTAGAGCAAAATATTACTTTCTATGATTACATGTAATATAATTTGTACTAATGTAAATCTTTTATATGGTTTTAATTCAATGTTTTTTAATAATTGCAATTTCCTGAACACAGAAACACGAGATATTATTATAACGTAACATACAAACTTGGTAAATTACTTTAAACAGAAATAAAACAACCTTAATAATCCCCAAGCAAACATCAACATAACGCGTAGCGAATAAAAAACCTTTAACAAACCAAGTGGCAATCTCTTGCAAAATAAACGAGTACATTAGCAAAGCATACAACACCTCAGAAAATGAGCCTCGAGCGTACTTAAAAATGCAAGCGACGGCCCGGAGGCAGCTCTAGCGAACTACAATGAGGGAACTACCGACTACGGGCGCTTTCATTATATATTTCTGGGGCAAAAATATCGTGCTGTAGGCTCAGAAGCAACAGGTTGGCTACCCGATGCAACAAGTCTGGGCCAACGTCCAAAAATGCATGCCCAACTTCGAAGTTATAGTTTCGCCACTTTGCCTAATTGACTTCTGTTTGAATGTTAAGTTGGAAATAGTGTGACTTCGTTCTATTGATATTTATGTTTTTGTTGTAATTAGAATTTTGTATTTTTTTCAAATTAATCATTATTAAGAAACACAAGTACCTACAAGATTAACAAAGCAATATTACATGATATGATAATATTGTTATTGGTTTATTACTAGTAATGGAGAGTTCTTTTAGTTGGAATATAAATATTAAACCGATAAATAATACAAACTCGTTTTAATGATTTTAATAAATTCATATTTGTTCCAAAGACTGTTCGCATTCGAATATTGAGTTATATTATGATGGGATTATTTATTCGAGTTTCCATTGTTTGTGTACCAAATGTTTACAGTAAATATTGGAGCTGTTTCGGTGATATTGTTTTAATTAAAAAAAATAATTTCAGTGCGATCTTCTTTGCTGTGGACTTTTTGGATTAATTGAATTGGGTACGTCTGTTGTATTCGTGTATCCTTTAAGTTTTTGTAGTAGCAAATGCTTTTGTAAAATAAATGTTATTGTTATTTCTAATAATTTAAAGTTTGGAATGCAGAAAAGGTTTAGTTTTTTTTTTACAATTGTGATTTAAGTTGTTTAGTTTAATGTAAACTCTTTTGAAAGACGTTCAAAATATTATTGTTCAATTCCTTAAAACATTAAAGGAATTGAATTTAAGCAAGACATTTAAAATACATTATAATATAATACTTCAGTTAGATTATAACTTCTAAATCGCTACAGTAAAGTGACGAGACGGTTTCCCAGAGGTCGCGTATTCGAATCTCTGCCCGTATCGGTTTATATTTTATTCATATTTATATAAGTTTAAATAAGCTTAGCATGGCTATACATGTGCATAGATATTTTTATTTTTTTAAATCGATTATTTAATATTATTTAGTATTATTTGAGCTAAACAAGCATAAGATATATAACATTACTAGTCCATTTTTTATAAATATTAAAAAAACCCTACTTTTTAAGACTATAATGAAATAGAAACACACATAGTTAAATTTATAATCTGTCAAAAATATAACAAACACAAAGTAAGAAAAACTAAAAAAAAAGATAATTAACATCGTTATCCATAGTTCGTCTTTGCACACATTAAGATGTTTGTCTACAAATATAACGATGATAGTTAGGATTTTATTACGCGGTCGTATCGTCTCCGTCGCGTCCTCGTAACGAGGTTCAGGGGCCATTCGTTACAACGTAACGTTCAATTAACTCGACTTGTTACTCCGTTAACTGTTGCATAACTTCACTTTCACTGAATTTATTTAATTATTCATATTCCAACTTATTACTTTATATTTGGTTTACTTGCTTTTGTGTAATAGTACCTATAGTTTTTTGAAGATAATTGATGATTCATTTTATCTTTTATTGTAATATTTCTAACTTGAAATTAAAATGTTCAAATTTATTTATTGCCCAATAATAAAACACCATTAAAAAGTGAGCAAAAATTCATTGTAGATACTGAAGATTAATCTGTGATTTTCAATCATATTAGAAAATGAAAAATGATGATTTTTACGAAGTGACGTAGGTATTGTTATTGAAGTCTATATATAATGAGATATTAATAATATGAGATATAATAAATAACTAAATAATATGAGATATTTAGCCACTGCTTACTCCGGAACTTTCTTAAAAGATTTTATATCGGCGTGTCGTATAGACTTAACTTTTAAAATCAAACATTTCAGTCCAAGGGTTTAGATCTGAGCTAGATGAGGTCCAGTCCTCAACTCTTCTTAAATCTGGAATCTTGGTTTTGAGTGTCTTGAGGTCAATTTTAGAGCCTTACTATAAATTTTACAGTCTATTTTTTTAATTTATTGCTGAGAAGTTTCACAAATAATCTTTTGATAAACCAAGTAGTCTTAACTTTCTTATTAATAAAAAATTAAGCCTTGTCATTCCTTCCTTAACATACCAACCAAAAATGTGCACATTGACTACTTGTGCAACTTCTCGAGAGATGTGAGAGTATATTGTTCTTGCGTTTAATCATAAATTTTTTTCGTCACTAAACAAGTATGTCTGTACCGTTCGTGTCGATATAGAAAGCGTTATGATCGATCCATCCTCTTAAGTCTCTCGCTCTTTTAAAGATTGATTGAGAGCACGTTCTGTGTATCAACGATAATCAACGATAAGAGTCTTATAGGGAATCTTCATTACTGGGGGTAAAGTTTTTAGTTTTCTCATGGGATTTTGGCGAATTCCGAATTTAACAGCATCAAAACCTTTGTAGTTCTAAGAGCGGCGGTCGTTCCGATCCTTTATGGTCTTCGACAAAGGAAATGTTCGTATATCTGTCGATAGTACGATAGTGAACAAACGGTTGATACCAAGGTTTTGAAGGGTCCACTTTGTACATCACTGGACTCCAGTTATCCTCCATACACTATTCTATTTAGTAACCACGAAAAATATACGAATTGGCGGGCTGTTGTAATTTTTTTTAACAAAAAACATAAACACATTTCAAATCTGAGTTCAGAATAAAAATAATATGAGAAGATTTTAAATGACAATAATGTTGTTGGCCAAGGTAGGTACATTGGAAAATACATAATATTAATATACTCGTACATATTTTTCATAAAAACATTTCACACAATCTTGATACGATGTAGCATATACAATTAGGAAAATTATCATAGCTATAATTCACAAGATAATTTTAAAGACATCCGCCATCCACGTCACAGATATACATATACAAGGATAGTTTATGGACAGACAGACAGATCGGGTCCGCACTAAATAACTGCCAGAGGGTTTCCTGTCAAATGTTAATGCGGTATAATGGAACTGTAGCCACCGGTTAGATAAACTGTTCATAATGGTAATCAAAGAGAGACAGAGATATAAAGAAAGAGATAGAATGGATGCTGGTGCTTGAATGATAATTAAAGTTAAAGTAAGGCGAAACTTTAAGGCTTCAGTGTTTTGAAGAGGTGATATAATCTCATCAAGGAACAAAATTAATAAAAACCATTTCATTATAACAACAGTATTTCTCTATTTTATTTGATTTTCTTTAACCAAGTTTCTAAAAATGATAAGCATTAAGTTAGCCTTTAAATAAAATCTAACATTGAGTATATATTTTCCTTTTACTTTAGAATTTGGAGTTGAAAGTGCACTTCATCAAGTCGTTTCGTAAAATGGATTTAGAACTTCGTCGTGGATAGTACTTTGTCTTGACTTAGAAGTCACAGAAAACGTGATTTTATAGTATCGAGTTTACGTTCTCAGGAAATTCGGTAACTCTAAAATACTGTATAAATTCTTAAAATATGTGGCTTGTAAATGATATTAATCCATTATTTATTTAAAACTACACATTTACCAATTTCTTCCTGCGTCTTTACCTTTGTGACTGTACTAAAATGATCAAGACTGTCTCCAGCGCGCTGTAACTGTATCTAGTTGAGATTCAATTAGAGAGTTTTATTATTAACGATGATGTCATTAAATCGACAACTGTTTTTGTTTCTATTGATATAGATACAATCTAAATATGTATGTGGTTGTCTGTAACGTGTTACACTTCGTCACAGCTGTGTGGAGCTGTCTGGACATAACGTTGCATTGTGTCCGGTCTGTCCACCGTGTGTTAGTTAGAACACATTGTCCTAATTACGCTACACCAATTTCACTATTTCGATTATATGATTATATATATATATATATTTATTTGTAGATATATGTAAAATTCTGTATGGCATTTTACAATTGATCTTATTTAGATATCAAATCTACTTCTATCGTCAGAAATACCCTTTTTAAAAGCTATATTTAAAATTAAAATAAATTAATTAATTTAAATTAATTAAATTGTGTTAGGTATTTAGAATTTAAAAATAAAGTCAGAAATGCCCTTAAGAAACTATTTACTTCAAATGAAATTTCCTAAGTCTAATTTAAGCGTTTAGGTAACCCAATATTTACCACAAATTAACAAACCTGTGGAATATTTTTTAATAAATAGTGTCTTTTAAATAGTTCTGTAAAATACATATTAGAATTTTCGATTAAACCGTGGAAGTTAGAGTTCCAAAATATAGCCAGAAATGGTATTATTAAAATTGTTATTTTTAAATGTAATTAAATATAATTTGAAGAACTTAAAATGATCTAATTACTACAATGATACTAGTCTCCAATTAACAGCTTGTGGAACATCACCGACTGAATTCCGAGTTATTTTGACGAAAGTTTAACACGAGGTTTATAGAATGATATTCTGATTAATGTAATTATCAGAGAAACCCGCAACTTCACTCTCGCTTAATTGAAACACAAATAGAGAGGTGTGATTGGTCGGCGTCGAGATTACGGCAACGTTCAAAATTGTTTAAACTAGACAAAGGGAATTATAATATGTAAGGGTGTACATAAATACAGATGGTATCTAAATCAATACCGAAATTGAAATATCAAGTATGTTGGGTTAATTATTGATTATTTTTATTTAAATAGGTTATAGAACAAATAATGATAATAATATACTTGTAAATCTTAACTGAGGAATTAAAGTAAGAGGTGTAACCTAGAAAGTGGCAATGTAAGATAAGGTCAGAACGTTGAACAAAAGCTTTACAAATTCCATCCACACAATAGCCATATTAAAATCAGGAACAATCCTGGCCTGACCGTTAATGGTCCGAAACAGATTTCACTGAACAGATTTGACCGAAAAATCTCCCAGAAAACGCTTAACATTTCTGGGCCTCAACTGCCTTAGTGTAATTGCAGCTTTACTCTATTTTATTACAGAGAGAACCGTACCGAGTCTAATACCCCTGTATAAATGGTCGGTAGTGTCGAAGACGGCGCTTATAAGGCATTGTTCCTTAAAAGCCTCGCTGCACGCTTTAAGGTTAGGTTAATAAGGCATTCTAAACGCGAATGAAGACGGGATGGCCTTTAAAAGCAAGCAATAAATTAAAATGCGAATAAAACGTTATATCAAACATGTTTTAGAATTAATTATTTAATAAACTATATTAATTTCTTAGGTAGCTTATTATGTGATATTATATTTTCTAAAATTGAAATGTTTGTAAGTTATTTTGCAGAAAATAATATACTAATCCAATTAATGAATTATATATTTTCTACAATCATTATTATGTGAAATAAGTGAGTTAAAAGCAGAGGAGAGAAGGTGACAAGAAAATAACAAAAAGATAGCTCGCACGCTTTTATAACAGATTCTTTCAATTTTTGTTGAAAGCGTTAAAAAGAATGCGGCTGAAAGTGCAGTTTGCAGTTTCAGAGCTCGCAGGGGATAATGACTCTTAAAATGATCCAAATAAGGTTGGAAAATGAATATATTGTTTTCAACAAGTATTTGTGTCATGAAGGCATAGTATACAATTCTAAGTTAATTGGAATCTTTTGAGTGTAACAAGGAAGGCTGTAGTCTCTCGCAAGGATTTGCGTTGAGCCGGTGATGTATCCGCCTTTACTACACGAGACTGAATGAACTTTGCCTTAATTAACAGCCAGAAAACATCTTCCTCTGGACCATTTTACACTGCGAGCATATGTGGGTACCAACAGAACTAAGTAAATAATTATAAAACAAGCAGTACTTTAAGTAATACGTTACAAATAAATATTTAAAGTAATCAGAAGCATCGAAATAAAATAAACAATTTAGACAAAGTTTTTAGTAAATTCTTGAAATAAATTCATTTATTCAATGTATACAAACTACACGGCGGGCGATTCGACAAACGTTTATTTATTCGAATTTCGGTCTGCAATAACTGCCTCTTGTATTATTCATCGTCCAATTATAGTAAAAGGAGTTTTCTGTTTCTTCCGACGCACTTCGCGAGGGTCCATTCGAGTGGGCTTGTTTAGTTTCACAATTGCCTGTACCTTGTATTTTCATTATTTACCTAATACGAGATCAAACGAAATAATTTCTAAAGACTGTGCTATTATGTTTGGTGCCTTTGATAGGCCTCAAGGATTTGTGAGTTCGATTTATAACTGACCTATTGTATTCTTAACGATCGGTCTTTAATTTTATTATGTCCTTTGTTTTCTTTTGTTCACAGCAAAACTCTTTATTATAAGTTATTTTAGTGAAAGAGTATTAAATTAATATGTAATATTAGCAATTATCACCAAGTCGATTAGTAGAGAATCTAGGTGTACTTATTACTTAAATTATGAAATCAATGATGTAATATTCAACCCATACATATTATATGAGAGGCTTTGTTAGTATCGTAAAGCCACACGATATTTCAATAAGTAGAGCCGAGGAGAGCCGCGGGAGGTCGTGGGTTTAACGATGTATTGCACATATTGTTTATATTCGGTACAATATTCCTAAAATCCCTACAAATATTTTATGAACCTTACTGATTGTACAATAGAGGTTATTTTTGAATGTCAAGTGACCCTGGGGCTGATGGTACACATTGTCCGAGTATCGGGATTAGGGAGGCCTTTTAAGCCCCAATTAAAAAGAAGAGGGCTTATGCATGATGTTTTATTCACAAACTGTAAGTAGTTTTCATCCTTTATCTATTTATTTATAAACATACGAAAGAATTACGGGAGTTTTTTTCATTCTCTAAGCTAGTATAAATAATAGATATGATAAAAGATTATCAAAAATGATTTTATTTCTAGTAAAATTTCCATTTTCATTTCCGAGATTAATAGCAAACTTTATATTATAAGATAAATCCCAAAAAGGCAAGTCAGGCATTCATCAAAATATCTGAAATAATTATAGCGAAATATAATTAAAATTCAAAACATCGTCTGTACGTCAAAACGTTGGTTACGTTAATCGTAATATAAATTGATTAGGGCGAGCTCAGCTTATAAATGTAAAATTTCAAATCCATTAGGGAAAGTTTGATATTAAAACGCACCTTAATTTTGTTGATGGAAAACTTAACTCGAACCTAAACTCCTTATGAAGAAGTTTTTCTAAATTCTCGTCTACGACTTGTAGCTAATGAAGACGGAACTTGATTTCCCGCCGGTCGGATGGCAGGTATACAATTTCTACTCAACTTTTTTTTTTACTAGTCATTTTAGCTAAAGTACTTGGTATTATGTTGATATAATTATTTTGATTTACACACATATGATTTCCTTTCGGTTTGCTGTTTTTTGTTGTAATAAATGTTCAGTTATGAAAAATATACTTCAAGTATACAACAATATTTATATAATAATAATTATAAAAAAGTTATTGTTAAGAAATATTTTACAACTACGAGTGCTTAAACTATTAAACAGTTGGAATAAAATTATATTGATTTTTTATTTTTTTTGATTTACTGAGTTGCAACCATTAAGATATAAGAATCACTGCACCAGGGGCTGTAATAGCACATCAAAAAGAGCATTACAGTTCTTACGTTATTTATTAACAATAAATCAATTAATATCCATGTATTATGTCGATAGAAAAAAGCACTCCTTAATACTTCAACCAAAACACAAATATATTTATAGTATATACGAGTAAGTTTATTGCATTTATATATAAATATATATATATATATATATATATATATATATATATATATATATATATATATATATATATATATATATATATATATATATATATATATAAATTAATGGTAGTTTAGCAGATCTATGTCATGATTAAATAAAAGCAAAAATAAATTGTCATGTAGCCCTGTATTATACCGTATATTCCGAGGACCAAAATAATAATCATAGCAAATACTTTAGTATATCTAAGATGACCGGCCTCAGATTATTATTACATCTTCCTCGATTGCGCTGAAGCAGTAATAATAGGAGACTTATTTTTCTCTTCGCTCCCCAGTGGTGGGTGAGGGATGGTGCGTCGTTTGGCCAAGTTTTTTATGATTAAGCTTGAGTATACCGTATATATCACTAGTTAAGTTTAAATAAGATTGTGTGGTTCTATTAACCTTTATATGGTATATCTTTATTTATTATTTTGTTTTTGTTTTGTAGAACTGGTAGTGATGCCGGGGTGTCTTGAGTTAATGATATAGTCTGTTGGTGTTTATTAGTACTAGTGGTATGGGATATTATTCATTAGTTAAGATCAGATTTAAGTATAGTTAATATCTCTTACATGTCTTTTTATATCTTAATTGTATTATAAACATTTCATTGTACGTATTTTTTGTTATATGTAAAGGTATGTCAAATATAAGTAAATAAAGTTGTGATTGAAAATATCTATAAACATGTATAGCCATGTTAAGCTTATTTAAATTTATATAAAAATATAATGAAAAATAAACCGATACGGGCAGGGATTCGGTAGCTCAGTTGGTAGAGCGACGGGACGGTTTCCCAGTAGTCGCGGGTTCGAATTCCTGCCCGTATTGGTTTATTTTTAATTCTGTATTTATATATATTTAAAAAAAAGTTGTTTTATCATTATTATTAATTTCATGATGTTTTCAAATCAAAGCCAAATTTTATAAAATATTTTCTTTCAAAAACATTAAGGTATTGGTGAAAGGCAAATCAAATATTAACATATACATTGTGATCACTGTTTGTAATATTCAGTAAGTTAGTGTACCAAAAAGTTGCGATTTTAAAATTTAATAAATAACTTTGATAAATTTTAGCAAAATTAAAAGTGTCCTCAAAAAATAAAATAGTCTAATAAAACCGTTTAGAAAATTATTAGATGGTGTTAAATATTTTATATATAAAAAAAGAATCAAAAACTATATATACGAACATTTATTACAAAATGATCATTGAAAAATAGAGTCGATATTTGATGCATGAAAATCCAATTGAGTAATTGCTAGATGTAGCCATAATCTCTTTTAAAAAGATTAACTTCACCGAGTTGTAAAGAAACTAGCTTCAAACGTCATTAACCGCTTAGTTTCGCCACGTTTCTTAGTTTTACCTCATTAATTTTCATCTCTTGGCACATAATTTATCCTTGAGTGCCCATACTCTTGATAAGGGTTCCTTTATACTGGGCAATATCAAGCGTTTTTATTAAATCCGGCGCAAGTCGCTGGAGTGTCGACAACTGATAGCGCCTGTTTATTTATAAAACAGCGCTTTTTCCACTCAAAGTGTTAGGGATTTTTTACGCAGTGCGATTTGGTATTGTCGTGTCGTAAGAGTGGAGTGTTATTACAGACGCCTACTGGCCAACTTGACACCGAACGACTTTATACATTGGATTTTGAAAATAATGTAACTGCTTAAGATTGATATAATATACTGTATTATTTTTATCTACGTTAATGATACGTTATTTTAAAAGAGAAAAGATACACAGCGGATGGTGGAAGGCCGCAAGGGAAGGGACGTCTGGAAAAGTTTGGGGTAGACCTTTGCCCAGCAGTGGGACGTTACAGGAAAAAAAAGTTTATATAACTTCATATATTATCATAATGTCATAATAAAGTCAAACCCGCCCAAAGTCAAACGTACACTTCACCTTGAATATTTCAATAAAAGCTTTAAAAATTTACTTCACGTAAATCACAGATAGTTGTATATTTTCTTCTTTTACGTTATTTTTTTTCGCGCACTGATTCTGTATTGTCGTTAATAACGTAGAGAGGTTTCATTCCAGCGCCTACTGTTAATTTTAATTTGAGTTCCGACGCTCCGAGCACTTTAATGTCAGATTCA
The DNA here is from genome assembly GCA_959347355.1 of Napeogenes inachia. Lineage (NCBI taxonomy): Eukaryota > Metazoa > Arthropoda > Insecta > Lepidoptera > Nymphalidae > Napeogenes > Napeogenes inachia. The sequence continues at coordinate 1,472,722 of OY365795.1, read as the reverse complement.
GAAACTCTTATTAGCTACTGGAGTTTGGATTTTGATTTTTTTTAATTCGTTACTAAAAAGACAGGTTAGCTTCCAAGTCTGTTTATATTTTTGTAACGGTCGTTTAGAAATGTAATTCAAAATTTAAATGTTATGTATCCTATGAATTATTTTGAACCTCGTTTTTAACATACGATTTACATAAAGTAGCTATTTAAAATTGTTCTCTTACCTGGTTATTTAGTTTGTTAATTGTAAATAAACTAACAGAATTATTCATGATTTATATACGATCGTTTTAATTTCTTAATGTAACGAAAATAACAAAAACCCACAATCAGCTACTTACAGTAAACATACCTCCCACTCTATGATTGGGCAAACAGCGCTGAGATTCCTAAAGCTCGGTCCTGCCTGTTATTTTATGCAAATGACCAGCCCCCGTAGAGGTGTGCTCACAAAGAGTTCATCGGGTAGCCTTATTATCTCTTGATATACATTGTAAGGGTCTGATACCATCAGTGCGTACAAATTACCATCTCCTATCTCTGTGGTTATGCAAATTTGTATTTCGATTTTTAAGTTTGAAAGTCTCTGGTTTCTTCAAAAAACATTTTATACTTGTAATTATAAATTAAAATGTTAGACATTTATCCAATTTGACATTATTGAATATTTTAACAATCTACAGATAACAGTATCAGAAACAAACATGTTTTTTGCGAAAGTAGAGCATATTAAGCAAATTAATCATTGCTTCCCGGAGGAAGGACGAAGAGGTCCAGCATGATTAATAGTGCACGTCGTTCATGTTAGATATGATTAACATTTTTGTTAGAAAATGGAATAAATCTTGAAATTCAAATCTGGTAACCTGACACAGAACTTAGCTCTACATAGAGTTATATAAAATGTGACGTAGGAGGTGTGCCTTGTGAATACAACCTTAACCAATCCAGAGATGCAAGTTTTTATGCAAAACAAACTTAACTTATTCAAGTACGCCTTTTCATGCAACTTGCATACAAACCGACCAAATGACGACGTTATTCGCAATGTTTGCTTCCAACCTGAATTTGTATTTTTAACCGACACTGTTAAAAAGTAACCGTTGTCCATTTGGGAGTTTAACTGCAGCCGAATCTGATATTGGAATGTGATCTTTATTTTTTAAGCACTAAAGTTTTTATAGGATGAAGCTGTCTCCAACAATTAGGGATTTCATTTCGCCGGCAGTGCGACCAATTTCCGTAGTCCAGTGGAATTAAAATAGCGGAGATGAGGACTAGGTATTGCAGTTGAAGAAATTTCAAAGGATATTCTTTTATTAACCTTCCCGAACTACAGTTTAGTTAATTTAAATTACTTTTAACTTTTATATAAAACGATAAAATATAAAAAATAAAAAAAAATAACGACACGTCTCGCTACTAAACATTTTATTTAGCATATTGAAACCTCTTTAGTCCTACCAGTGTTGACGGACAAAGTTACTGGGTAAAGTTGATTCGACAATGTACCTAGATTACCTCGATTCTGAAGTTGGCAGCCTGCCAATGACTTCATTCGACCCACCTTGAGTATATCAGTGAACAACAAACAAGAGGTCATGAAACCCCCACAATTTGGAGTCTATGCTATGTTCGCACCTTTTTCTGTAACAAGCCGTTTGACAAACATTTCCTGCCTGCTTCCTTAGAGTATACTGTAGTAATAAAATGGGCGATTAAAGTAGGGCTACGTCGTAAACAATTAAGATAGCACCGAAATTTCTCCGTTTATTATCTCTTATATACTTTGACATATATACCGAAGTACATAACCGCGTTTCAAATTAAGATGTTCGCATATTAAGAGATTTAATTAAAATAAATGAATGAAAATAATATTGTCCTAAAAGAAACTATTGAAGTAATTCTTTAATTGCCGGGCTTGTAATATTTATATGACTCTACCAATGAGATGTCCAAGATCCATAAAACAATTCACAGTCTCCGGCGCGCCATTGTCTCGGGACTCACGTGAATGTAATCAGCTCCAACAAGGTGTATGTGTATAAACCATTCGCTACAAAGTGGATTGAACCGGATGTCCCGTGGATATAAAAAGTATTCTAAGTTAAGGTTATGCTTGTTTTGAATATGGGACTTCGTTCACTTACAAACAATAATACTTCCAACTCAATTCAATATCCTTATAAAACCAATTATTAGTAATATATACAAAAATAGCATAAAATCCGAATGACGGCAAACTTTCCAGGTTAATGAGAAATCTGAGATCCGGTAAAGAATATAAAGCGTATATTATAAAAAGTCGTTAAAAATGCAGATTTATGCGAGGAACGGTATAAGGCATTTAAAATTGGCCACTAAACGATCCACCGCGTATAGATTGGTTCCACTAACGAGGGAATAATTACACAATCATCCACATTACAAATGCAAAAATCTGGACCCCTGATGCATATAAAATGGAGGATCATCGTGGTACAAGCCGTGAGAAATGGCAGATTGATGTGACGCTTAATAGATAACTCATTTGTTCTCAATAACGATGTTTTTATAAATTACAACAATACCTGTTGTGGTACCTTGTTTGGATTTTTTTGGTTTGGAACATTGGCTCCAACGTGTTAGTATTTGGGATTTTTATCATGAAAATGATATATAAATAAAATATTATAATGAAAACATAATTTTTTATCATGGTTAACTTGGTAAACTGTACTTCTCCATATTGTATGGGGGTTTTAGGATTTTGCAGATGATTATATCGTGTGCCGCTGGCAGTCTTTCCTTCATTTAGATTGAAATAAAGTAAGCATTGATATTTCTCATAATTTTAAACATTACAGATTTACATTATTTCATTTACATTTAACGTATATTGTAAATTTTGTTAAATAGGTTATTCGTTGAGTTTTTAGATCTCTATGTTTCCTTAGGTATATATATACGTGATGCTCATTTTTGCTGAATGCGCTATTTTGTCGACTTGCACCATCTTAAGCCGCGCTCAAACATCGCCAGTAATGACTGGACAAACACACATCTGCATATGACCTCGCCAAGTACCTTCGACCCGTTCCACTTCAGAATTCGCTGGTACAAAAATGGAACGGAATTAAGTTGCTTTGTTCCCTCGGTATAATAGATGTCTTAAATTTGGGTATTTCATTACCCTCTAACCTTTTCGTGTTGCTTAAAAATATCTATGAGAGAACTGACAATTTTAGCTCTAAATTGGTCTCTGAAAGAGCTTCTAAAATTAATTGGTAGTAAAATAATTCATAATATGGGTAAATTAAGTAAAATTTATTATTCGAAAAAAGTTAGTTAAGTTTTAGCATAATGAAATCAGTGGCTTTTATATAATGAACTCGGATGGTACATGTAAATATATTATATAAACAATAACGAGTTTACAGTATAAGCATAATTAGGATATTCCCCTGTGAAGCTAGAGAAAACAAACACACTCATGCAAACAAGCTAGAATAACTTGTATCTACTAAAAGTAACCGACGGCATGTATGCGGTCTTTAAATACAGTCAGCAATATTTGTTTAACATTTTTGAATTAATTTTGAATTCATTAATTAAATGAAAAATATTAGTTGTTTTATATTCCAGCAATGTTCAACTTTTTGTTTCATCACAATCTCTATATTTTATCATAAATGGTAAGCTATATTATTGGTCTTGAAAGTCATTGGGCACTTAAACCATTATTATTATTTCATATATATATATCCTAATTTCATAATTATTTACAAATATCAGTTGGTGAATTGGTAAGTGTTTATGGAAAACGATTCTAATATATTGCTTAATAAAAATCATGTTTTTTTTTAACTAAAGAGTACCTATTATATAAACTCAAACGAGTGTACCAATTTAAATATCTTGGACATGTGTTGACACCTGGCCTCAAAGACGATGCTGATATAGAAAGAGAACGGAGGACGATGTCGGTGAGAGTGAATATGCTGGCTCGCAAGTTTGCACGTGGCTCGATTGGTGTTAAAGTTACATTGTTTAGAGCTTACTGTACAAATTTAATCTATCTAGTCTGTGCGCCAGGTATTCAAAAAAATATTACAGCGCTCGAGTCCAAATACAACGACTCGTTTAGGGTGCTGCTGAGGCTACCTCGTTTCTGTAGTGCTCCAGTGATGTTCGACGCAGCGGGTGTTAACTGCTTATTTGCTACAATGCGCAAAAGATGTGACTCCTTCTTATAAAGACTGCGGCACCAACAGCATCTTAAATATGATCTCTAATAGATTAGATTGTGTGTGTGTGAACCATTGCTGCGCCGTTTCGAGGGGGATGGTGTAGCAATTTAAGTTAGTATTTAAATTGCTTTTTACTAATAGGTATTAATTTACTAATAGGTATTAATGTTTTATTGTTACCAACAAAATGAGTCTTAATTATGTTATTTGATATAAATGAAAATAAATAAAGAACTTGCATTTCTAAATACAAATAACAAAAAAGATATTGTAGATTATTATTTTAAATTAAGATTTTTTTTTAATCGACTGTACATATGGAGACTTTGCAAAGAATTTCTTATTATTTTTGGTTTCCAAAAATGACATAAGTAAATAAATCGTTTACGTACTCTCCTAATTATAACGTGCACGGTGCAGCTGATTTAATGCGAGACGAGGAATAATGTTATGCGAGGCGGCGGCATTCTACAAAACCGGAGGCTAATTAGTCTTTGTTATTTTATGTTAATAAATTTCATCCCGATTACTGGAGACTTCATAGCCACTGGATTATATTATACTTTTTAATATATCAAATTTAAAAAATATATACTTTTTTTAGGAATATTATCTCAAAATATTTCCAATAGAAGGCAGAACATTTTACCCTATTTTTGTTATCCGTTGTCGGAATCACCCCGAGGGTTGGCACATAGATATGCAAATGTTTTCAATAAGGGTAGGTATGGAGTTGTGACATACGGATATACAGCGTGAATATTCGTTATATTGTATAAATTATGGAGTCTGTAAATTGTCTCGTGTGTTACAAATGATGACGTCCGAGCATTTGTCATGAAATAAGGATTCATTTTGATTAGTTATTATTATGAATACGTTTAACATTTCATAACATAAAAAATATAAAGTATCAATATCAGTTATCGTAAGTATATTATAATACAATAACATTTAACATGAAATGAAAAATAAAGTAGAGTAATATAAAGTAAACCTGCTTATTGTAAGCTAAATTTAAACAAACACACTTGTGCTTAACATACGAGTCCGCCATGTGCTGCTATTAACAGCTTACGTCGGTGCTACGTGAACGTAATATCTCGAGAATTCATGCAGGTAATAATAACGTTAGACCTAATGTTATTACAAAGTACTAACAATCAAGATGAAACTATTTTTAATAATATTAGAATATTTAACATTTTTGTTTGTATTTAATTTTCATAAAATCATGAATATTTGTTTAATATTAATCATATCGATTGGCTACCAGGGTACAACACAAAGTGGAAAAGCGGCAGACTGCTCAAAAGATAGGTCGACGAACGAAAAAATGTTGCTGGAGTACTATGGCTGAGGATAGCTGTGCTCAGGACAGGGACAGCTAGGGACAGAGAGAAAAAGAAGATGTTAGAGGAGATGTGTCAACAGGACTCATAAATATACTCATAAACCGGTCTGATGTGAAATAAAGTGATAATATTAAGTTCCAAAATTTTTATTTTATTTTTTAATTATACTAAATTGTATCAAATAACGACATCTTATTTCAAAACTCTCCGTCGTAGAATTTAACTAAGTTCTCTTAAAATACTATTCAAACAAAACGTTTTTTCCTTAAAAGCACTAGAAAGAATATAAAATTTATAAATACCGTTCCAAGCTCCCAGAGTTTAAAAAAACAAATAAGAAGAATAGAGAAAAACTAAAATAATTCTATTTAAAAAAGCAAGTAAAAGGAAATCCTTTTTAAAATCGGATCATATTTAAAACTTGGAACTACAATATCAATAGTTCGAATTGCTTGGTGAACAAACAGCGTGTTGATCTTGTAAGTTTCGAATGGGTCCAATTTGGATCATTTCATCGTACGGCCGAGACGCATTCCCGGATTTGTAGGGATGAACTTTTATTGACATACTATCCGGGGAATCGCGTACCTCCTTCACTAGATAAGGTTTCAGCTTATTTTAATTCACTATATTTTTTATTAGTACCATATATCTTTCTACATTCTGAATTGACTATTAAGTATGATATTGATCTATGTCGTCTATTATAACTTATAATATGGCTATGTTAATACAAGATAAGATGATTATGAAACAATAAGAATGTAAAGAATATGAACCTAGTTTTAATTCCCTAAAATAAGGTTATTTGTTTAAGAAGTACATAATTTTTAGTCAGAGTCATCCACTTAGTTGTACATGCAAATAGATGAGATCATAAACTTCGCAAACAATCCCCTCGCACTTCATAACGTGATTACAGCACGTATTCTGATTCCTAAACAAATATACAGCCTTATCACAGCGTCTTCATTTTGAAATGGCGCCCAACATGAGGCTCTTTTGATACTACCCGCACTGTGGGATTATATTTACTAATTTAAAATACATATAATAATTTAATAACAAATGGGTTAAAATCAAGATTCTATTCTTTGAATATTATAAATGTGAAAAAAAAATGAAATATACTGATCTTAAATTCTTACCAAATTTTTTATTCTACTTATTATTACTAAATTTATGTTGTTTTGTTAAATTTATGCCGAAATGGATTTCTTAAGTATAATTAATATATTTTTATTAGACGTCTTTGAGAAGTTAAAGGACTAAGATTTTAAATTAAAACTAAAATAAACCACATTTGTGACCAATTAATAAAAAGTTACTTAAGAAGTTTTCGCAAGCTTTGGTTTTTACAAAGTCTAAACTAAAAAGAGAAATAGTGGAAGTTGGGACTAATTAGTCTCTGAATACATTTCTGGTGATATTTTTGAGGCGATGGCGATACAGTGCGCGTCGCGTTCCAACCGGGCCGACCTGCCTCTCTTTAATAAGGGTCGCTACACACTGTTTGTACTGATACTGAAATCTCTTAATTTCGCGCCCGCCTCGCCCATAAGCTCAGTAAATAGTACTCCGTGCCTTTAAAGCTTGAAACAGAGTAAGATGGAAATTGTGAGCGACTTTGTGGGCTCGTTTGACAGCTTTTAACAATTTATCCGACATTTTTCATAGTAATTTCACGTGGGAACCAAAATTACAAATGTGGAATACATTTTGTTTGCAATGTTTTTCTGCAATAAAGATGTGCTCAAGTACCACTAAAATACTACAACTAAATTTAAATATACTAGTTTTTGAACAGCTGTAAGTTTTTCAGTTTGGTTATTATAAGTTATTTCTCGCTATTAAATAATAATATTCAGTAAATGATATAACCTTAACTCCATGTTCATTAATAATTGGTTGTTGAGTTTATAATTGTCTTGGGACATACGTTTATCATTTGATACGAAGTTACCTCTTTGATGACTTGGGACAGACGACGTGCTTCAGGTAACTATGAAGTCTATTCTCGTTATGGTTATGAAACACTAGGGTTGGCACCCTTGTGTAATCAATGACTTGTTGAAATACAACAAGGGTACAAAGAGTAGGAAGGTAGGCTTTGAAACCTATCCTCAGGTAATTATTGAAGGTTAATTTAATTATAAAAAATATAATTTAGTATTTTTACAAAAGATACGAAATTCACTAAATTAATATATTTATTACTTACATTATTGTCTTATTTATCAATCAATTAATTATATTTTATATATACAATAGTACCCAAAATATGTTGCTGTAACTAATTCTGTAATACTTTAGGTGGCATAGAGAAGGAACCTATCTGCATTCAGATCTTTCCTATTTACTGATAATTGATACTCAAATAAAATTAAGTTTATAAACTTAATTTTACTTAACTTAACCTGAACTTAACTTGAAACGATGGCATTTACCTGATGAGTAAAAAAATATCGACTTAAAATCTACTTCAATCTTCGGATCTATCTCTGAGCCTTTCATAGCTGTCAATTTTTGTACAAAAAGAAAGTTTTGCAAGGATTACTCTGGCTTTCGAGTTTTATGAAAATGGAATCCAATTATTCCCGACGTTTTAGACATTTTAACATTGTCTTAGTTAACTAAATTTATTCAGGCCTAAAGCTGAAAAATTGAAATTGAGGGCACTTTTTCATTTTCACGTCTTAGAGGTTAACGGGATATTCTCTAAGTGACCGGGATGAGTTTATCTTGTGACGTCATCTTTAAATAACCCCAATTTAAAGTTTAATCTTTCCTAAAATATATAAAAAATATATATATAAAAAAGTCTATTTTAAGAATTTGTAAACTCAATTCATAATTTAGACCTGGTTTATAGTTTTGTTTGTTATATGTTTATAACTTACTATGAGGATAACAAACAAATGCATATTTATTCGGAAAGCAACACAAAGTTGTACCCAACTCGGCAATCTGGATATATAAGGCTGTAAGTAAATTAATTGATTGCGGTCAAATTTACGGCATAGTCTGGGCCAGGAGTTGGGATGAGTTTGTCAATGTTGTAATGAATAGCTAAGGTCACTGGAGGCTGGCCAACAGAAACACTCGTAAAGACACGATGGCGCCACAATTTGTGCACCTGCCATGACTTGTCAAAGATATTTATGCTTGATTATTGGTATTACAAATAGCCATGTCATGGTAACTGTCCTTTTGCAGTTTTTTACAAAACTTGAGTCCCGTTGAAATTAACCAAATAATATACTCCACGGTTAAAAGTGCAGTCCAAATTTAAAAAAAAAAATTAAAGAATAATGTCCTAATTTTATTCAGGGTATCAATTTAAATGATATATTTAAATATTATACACATTACTTATAAAGTTATAAGATACAAGACAAGATACAAGACAAGTACAATACTTTTAAATTTATCTTATAAGATATCTTACGAAAATATCAACGAAGAAAAAAACCCTCCAGGAAAACTGTAATAAATAAATATAATATACATATATATATATATATATATATATATATATATATATATATATATATATATATATATATATATATATATATTTACATTTATATATATATATATTTATATAAGTAGAGATAAATCAGTTCTTTTATTACTTTAAACCACAAACTAAATTTAATTACATCCAAGAACTTCTCGATCTTTGTTTGATCTCCCTTCAAAATAACAAGATCTTCATGATCATATTAGTTGCTCCCAAAAGTCTCACAATTATCTCAAAACTTGTTAACATGTTTTTAAAAAGTAGACGATATTATTGGTATTATGGTTATATCACTAATGGTGATTTAGCTTTACCTATCACCAATTAACGTACCACCTAAATATAAAAAATAGAGTCCTAAAATATCTATTTCAAATCGGATATTAAACAATAACAAACCAAACCTCACCTAAAATTAGTTCTAGTCTAAGATTGAATCTCGACTCTGATCTTAATCCGATAAAGAATAGGGAAAAATAATGTAATATTGGTTCCATACGAAATATCTTTTCTCTCGGCATATCTATATTACATTTAGCAGATATTCGGACAATTGTAATGTAAGCTACATTTAAGTTCTACCAGATCTACTGGATTCTTAGCAAGAATTATATTTTGTGTTTTCCGATTGTGAAAGTGACCTTAGACTTATATTTTAATAAATGTGATTGAAGAAGACTATTAATCTATTTTTGCTTTTTAAACGGGTTTTGAGATTTTAAGATTTGTATTAAAATTGTCTCATTTTTCAATCAATGGATATTTTGTTAAAGAAACACCAACCACAATACACAACATAGTTTATCAGTAACCATAATTGAAGTTATAATAAAAAAAATGGTCAGCACAATAACCGTCAAAGCTTTTTGTTGGTCCTCACAAAAACAACTCTGAAGATGCGTCATAAAAGCCCTTCGTGGAGGCATGTTATTAAACGAAATAAGTTTATAGTTTCCATAAAATATCCCCAACAAGATCCCGGTGATATAACCTCGTGGTAGATTCTTAAAATGGCTCCCGGACCTTAGCATCGGATGATTTTCTTTAATAAGGCAAAAGGTTTCGGCCCAATTATTAAAAAATATGAATCATTTTTATCGTTCGTAACAAAAACACTCATTAGATATAATGTTTGTTTCTTATTTGTTTACATTTGGAGTTATTATTCGTTAATATAATTTTCGATATAAAATATATATTTTATTTAATATATATTTAATTATTATTACATTAACCTCGAAATAGAAGATCACATTCTAAGTTATTTCCCATTTAATATCCTAGAATATTACCAAGTGAATGGGATGCGAATAGAATTGGGCAGTCCGATAATTCCTTTAACAGCGACGACACAAAAGGACAGCCCATCGGCTTTGCTCTCTACTTCGCTTAATGACGTTTTTGTCTGCGCCGGCCCTGTGCTAGTAATCTTGTATTTCGAAATTATTGATCCGAGAGAATTTTCGGATTAGATGTGCTAATAACATTTTTAACATTTTCCTTTGTTACATAATATTGTTTGTTATAATTACCCTCGGTCACTAACTTGAGAACAACATTATCAAATTTGTCAATGTTTAATAAATATATATTGAATTCAACCTTTTGATATATAAGATATGTCTTTTAAGGAACGTAACTCTTTCTCGATTCCGTTATTGTGTGACGATGGCCTACAATGTTCTCTGTACACAATGTATTAAGGGGAAGATTGCCAATTATCACATTTCACATGTTTCCAAGTGGTATAGGCTAAGTTTATTATTATTTAAAAAAAACCGCTGCGTTGCGCGAAAAGAAGACAGAAGACGAAATACATCGTAGTTTCAAAAACTCCCAACTATGTAGGGTAACCCATAAAATATATTCTTAAGCTTCATTTTAATATTATAATTATCTAAATTTCAATTTCCACGATAAAAGCAGCATTGTAAAATATATAATGAAGAGCATTATGTAAAAATAAATCATGTTTCGAGAAAGAAATGTGGCTTCGTCGTGATATGAAGTCGCCTTTTACGGGAATTAATGCCGAGCTTCCGTAGGCAAAGAGAGAGAGAACGTAATAGGATATTGGGATTAACTTTGTTATACAATATTGATTTATAACCACAGAACACGTACTACGACTTAATATAGAAATTACCCACGTTTCATTTATAGGTCATTATTAATAATTATAACATTTAATATGATATTTATTGATTAATAACGAACAGCAGTATTGTGAACAGAACCAAGATAATGAGATCATTATAACTGCTTATTGACAGACCCTTATAACATCTAAGATCATTTTTACTGATAGCACTTTAAAACAATAATATATCATGAATAAATAGTAATAAAACATAATAATATGAATCCGTTAATTATAAAGAGTTATACGTATAAAACAAATTCACGAGTTAAACCATTAGAATTCAGGTTAATATTCTATTTTTAACTCTGGAATAACTAACTCACTCGAAACATAAATAACTGTTACTGTTATGTAGTAAAAAATATAAATATTTATAACAATATTAAATATTAACAGTGTACTTCCCTCGATATCAATCTTTCAATTAAATTTCGATTATGATTTAACAAATGTTTATTATATAATAATTATATAAAAATAATTGTTTAACCATAAAGCTTTTGTTTGTGTTGTGTTTGTTAATTATATAATCTATCTATCAAGATCTTAAAAATAACTGAGATATATTTCGGACTAAATTAACTGAAATATACTTAGGTACATATAATATTTTTAAATGTAGAAAGAAATTTATTATTGCACTTGAACTGGACTTATAATGTTGAAATTATTTAAATGTTACTGAATACTAGTGAAAAACTATTTGATATCAATTTGGACACTTCCCGGATCCTTGATGCTTGATCCGGATCCTTGGTGTCATAGTCGTGGAGTGTGTGATTGATAAAATTATAAGGTTGTTTCATATAATATCAAAATAAGAATCAGTTACCAGAAACCATAACTCATAATACATTGCTGGCTTTGATCGCCAATATAAAATACACACTTATTATTAAGCGATACTGTGGAGTGTTTGTGGACAACGTCCGCTGATACATTCAGTGTGAATTAAGAGCCTTCGTGTTTTAATAACAGATAATGTTTGTAACCATTATACAACTGTACCAGTTTAACTGAAGAAGTCAAGTAAAGATGCTTTAAAAGACGAATCTCCAAATATCTCAGTTGTTACCGTTTAACCAAAACTTGGCTATTAAACGTGACATATGCCGCATAAAACAAGATAGAAACAACTAGTTGGGATGCTCTAAACGCCGTATAAACTCGGTACCCACTTTAAGAGCACGATTTAGTTTAGCTTAGGGTTGTCAACTTGTGGCCAAGTTTTAATTTATTATATTTTATCTTTAAATATTAGCAGTAGTACTAATTTTTAAATGTATTCGGACTGGATTGTGACTTCAAAAGTAGGATAAAATAAAATAATTTGCCATATATCCTTTTCTAGTATTTTCTTTGCAAATTGCAATAAATAAATGACTACTTACCGGCATAGTTTGACTGCCGTGGAGACTAGTGATGGCAGCCTGGGCTTCCTGGTGTGAACTGAACTTGACGAACGCGCACCCTGGGCAAAGAAGTTTATTATAAGTCATTAAATAATCAAGTTGCCTAAAATGTTGAAGCTCTGAGAATGTTACCTTAAGTGTATTCTAATTATAATTTTGTTGTATAATCCTATTAGCATAAACACATTAGGGCCTCTTACGAAAACTATTCCTGACAGTCTATTCCGAACTGTCTCCCCAATGTGTCTCACACTTGAAAATGTCACATCATATTAATGTAATTTGCATACATTTGAATGAATAAACTATGACAAAGGCTGTAAGGGACATTGAGTTCATTCGAGAACAATGAGTTTAGGGACAATTGAAATTTAACATCAGTGCACTTAAATATTAATAGTGTACGTACTGTTTAATTTTCGGCGGCATTTTGCAAAGAAATAGTATTGAATGATTACGATGGATGTTGTCATATACGTCAAGAAAACAAAAAAAGATTCACATACAACAAATTACTTGCAGAGTTACCCATAAAAAGAAATCCACTCAATTTTCATTCGTCGCTAAAAGCATTCCCCAAAAAAGTTCACTACCGAAAAAATCTTAAACAACGGCGCGCATTGGGATTATCACTCAATTTTTCAATAACAAGCTGTCAGAGTACAGTGTATCGGAAACCTTATCAATCTTGCTTTCCACAGGTGTGGGAAGTGAGAGACAACACACAAAAAACAGTAAGAGTGAAAAAGACGGTAGGTATGTTCATTTAATGATGACTGATGGATCTGCCCGTTATGAAGATAGGATTATAGAACGCAAAGCTTGTTAAATACAAGTAAATCATCAGTGATCCTGCAGAGATATTGGACGTGTCTGCTGTTCCTTGAGACAGATGTAAAATTAGAAAGGCGAAGGGTGTTTTTTACAATTTTGTTTATCCTCCTCCTAAATCCGTGAAATCTTAAGCAATGCTGCTGCTCAAATATTTTATGTCGTCTCATTGTATTTACTTTTATGGTATGTTTTCCTGACAAACATCACGGAGTTTTCGTTTATTGGGTTTTACTCTGATTTATTTATGTGTGTACTTTCTAACATTTAAAAGCTATTCTTCTAAATGTATCTTCATTGTATCAAGTAAATAAGAGACAATTACAATTTGAAGAATCAAGAAGTTGCTAGAAAAATAACAGTAAGTTAAACAGTGTTAATATTATTTTATTTAATTTACCATTGTCATATTATTAACTCTAATTTAAAATAACTTAATTTAATAAAAGCATTACTACAATTATTAACTTATAAATGACTAAGTAAATGAGCGGCTTCTTATTAAATCAGCTTTCGTGGAATCCTGTGGCGAATAAAGAGTGTACCAAAGAGATTGCGGACTTTTATCTTTTGTGACAGTCTTCAAAGGAATTATGCCTGATTGGTTTCATTCGTTACGACTGCTTGGACACGCTTGATTTAGTTTCCTTAAAATTCACGACCATTTTTTCTGGTATTTGATTAAATAGCATATTTTATGAAACATTCCTTTTACTGAGAAGAAATCGCATGATAAAAATAGTTTATTTTCTTTCCAGACTGTTATCCGAGTCTGAATTTCTGACTATAAAGGTACAATCGATAAAAAGATACAACTTTCAAACTAATAATCGGAAGCTATTTAACGATTGACAATTCCAACCCGTCGGTCTGGCGCCGCTACAATGAGACTCTCGATTAAGGTAACGGTCGTAAGTGAGAAGTCAAAAGTTTGAACTATTTATTGCAGAGAAACTTGGACGCAATTTGAAATGCTGTTATCGGAACACGCATGGCGGCTTCCAGCTAAAGACTTGCCGTACTCGCGTGCACCTTTAGCTTTAGAGTTTGCAGACTTAGTTTATATTTGCAAACTATTGCCGTAATATTAACAAGTTCTGTGAATATTATTTGGAAGTATAAATATTTGACTTGCAACATAATAACTAGAATAATTTGATTCCATAACACACATATTATTATAAAAAGATATATTGAACAGTATTTTTATCCACCGTTTTTCTTTTTTGTTCCGAATGGGGCTGATGCAGTTTTTTATATCGTTTATGTTCTCGTTCAGGTATTAAAGCTGTTAGCAGTAGTTGATAGAGGCTGTAAATTATTTCGCTTCTGCTTTTTATTACGCGAGCGTGTTTAGAACATCTGCAGATATAAAATATAACTAGAAAGTGTGTGAAATCGACAACATGTCATATTGTAAAAGAGATATCGTTGTGACGTCATAAAAAATAAGATAATTTTGACTTCTTTTATGTTTATGGAAAGCAAAATTTCAAATAAAGAAATATTATATCTAACATCACCGAACAGCAGACGAAGAACCATAAATGTTAGTGCCAAGGCATTCTGAAAGGAATCAATAATGATGTGTTCACCGCCTATAATGTCGGTACAGCGCGGGTGCGTGAGGCGTGGTGCAGGTAGCTTGGCGGCCGTCCAAGGATCTGTTTTCCTGTTGCCGCCGAACTTGCAGATCAGTTTTTATCGCCCGAAAGGCCTTTATTGTCGACAGATACCGTCCGAAATGTTTTCGTGACGCCAAATATTATTGGATGGTTTTATGTATCGGAAACATTATATTTTTAAAAGTTTGGCACTCGAACGGTTCGTATTTCAAATCTCGGCGAGATATAAAATAGTTTATTGCTTAATGGTGTCTTTATCTAAAGAGGGTTTATTACCCCATGGCGGGGAGACTACTAAAATACTTCCATCATTTTCAATTTGAAGGATTATGGTTGGTAGTAATTTAATGTGTACCAATTATTTTTCTTACCTATGTAAAGATTCCTGAAATAGAAATTGTAAATGTAACTTAAATTAGGAAACAAAAAACACACAAAGTTATTTCATTGTTTTGTTATATGTTAATATATGTTTGACCACAAAGCAATATACATGATAACTGTTGGATTGATCGATGAGAGACCAATTATAATATATATACGTACAGTATACTGTCAATTATTAGATAAATACATTTACAAGCAATATACACTATTATAGGTAAATTTAGTATCTACCGGCATATATAATCTCGGTAGATACTGAACAGATCGATACGATTATTTGTTTTAAGACTTGACAGTCTGAGGGAATGACATACATGGTAATTCAGAGTAAGCTGTTATAATGACATGTTTTTTTTTTTAAATATATTACAAAAGGTGGATTCTTAGAACAGTATATGTAAAAATAAGTTTAAAATCTGTCCGTCTGTAGTTGCAGTGCAGTAATCACAATGTATTCGGAATCTCCACAAAAATGTCATGACTATGTAATTCTTCTCATCTACATTTTGATGCGAGTTTAGTAACTCGAGGAATAGCACACACATACACACATACACACATACACCCATACACCCAGCGCAAATACGACGTCGCATAGAAAAAGTATATTGAAACGAGCGAATACTTTCCGTATATCTGCTTCTGGTATTATAGGTAAGTACTTTTATTTGTTTTTACCTTTTCATCTATACATTTTTAGGAAAATCAGTAATCATACTAAATATTATGGAAAAACTGTTATATAGAAAATTCGCTTCACTTATTTTTTAGACAAGACAATTTATATTTGTTTAAAGAAAAGAAATATATTAATGTTATTTATCAAATGTAGGTGTTAGCAATTACTTTTTATATTTGTCTATAACAGACGTGTATTTTGCTACATTGAACATTTTTTGCCAAATATTTACTTTGTGACGTCACAATTCATCAAAGCTTTCTTTGTGTTTTTTTGTATCCGCCTTGTATCTTTGACATACGTCTAAATAAATGCTCCCTACATCTATTTACATTAGGTAGATAACACACATTACAGAAACTGTATTTTTATAAAAAAAATACATCAAAAGTTTAATCTTTAAACTATATAAAATTCTATGAACACAAAAAGATCTACCGATGAGTTAAATATGTAAAATCTTGTCTAAAATCTATTGTTTTAATACTTAATACATTAAATATTTGTTTTACATTTAGAAATCCAAATCCAATAACAAAAGCTATCAGAAATTAGGATACTAAAAGGTACATTATACATTAATGTCTTTTGTTTGTAGTTACCCTTAAACCAACATCAGGGATTTGAGAAGACACCTTCCCCCTAAAGATTTTTACGTAATAGATTTTGTGTTTAAGGGATTTTACTTACGTTGTTTGAATAAGATAGGCCTTGATGTATTTTTGATTGCAAACTCAACTTGCTTCTGTGGAATTAAGTTGAGTGCTTCAAATTCAACTTTATATGTTTAACCATATTTAAATTTTGTTTTGTTATTTGTGATTCCTGATTGCCCAATAGTTTTTAAATTCTCATTCATTTAAATTTATCTCAAAATATGTGATATTATAGATGTTTTTATTTTTTATTGGAATTTAATGTATAAAAACTAATTTTTAACGAAAAATTCAGCATTGTAGGGTTTTTGTATATTTGTAGAACTTTAAAACGTACCGATACTTACCGTGCCTTTAACTTCTACTGTAATCACTTCCACTCGCTGACTGATAACAACTTCATATTAACGTACAATTTTCGGTTATCAGGACACTGAAATATTACAGAATTTTGGATATTTGGCAGCAGGTAAGAATGAAAAGTAATTAAAGCTCAAATATCGTTATGTAATTAAACTTTGCACTTTGTTGACAATATTAAGATACTAAACTTCGTAACATTATTTCAATATTAAAACAACCAACAAGATCTTGACCGTCTGGGCAGCAATATAACTAACATCAAAATATATCAGCTTTGTTTAAAAAACCCCTCAAAAAACTTCCTTATGCAAAAAATGAGCGGAATAAAGCAAATTATTTATGTAAGAAAAAGATAAAGCTAGAAATTCTTGTAGCAAACGTTAAGACCTCTTTAAGGAATTACACCGTAAAGTTGGCCTCTAAATAATAAGGAGGGTATCGCTTACGGCCCTCGAGCATAATTAATATTATAAGGTAGTATTAGCTTTTCAATTAGCCGTCTTTAAGTATCTTAAAATCTCTTGTTTCAGGTGAATTCTTTCCCAACAGTACCTACGTGTAAGAAGATAGTTAATTAATTACGTACACGCTTGAGATTTATACCACTCCTGAATTAATTGCTAAAGTATAGTTGCCAACTGTTATTGTCTATCGATTAAACCGAACGAAAAATACTTGGTAGATATTAGTTTAATTTATATTTAAAAACGGAACTTCTACCTTCTAAATGTGTTTAAGAAAGATGTCAAAGTTTTCGCTATTAAAATTAAAGATCCTTTTTAAATCCATTCTTTGGGTAAATCCTTTTTAGCTAAGACTGGTCTAAGTAACAGCATCTTTCACTTATTAGTCAAGTTAAGACAAAGGGCTTGCAAGTTCTTCCCTTTGTTCTTTACATCGGAATGAAACAATGGCTAATTTTGAACTTTATTTCATCAGGTGTTGCGGCCTCCGTTCTCCAAATTGATGGAATTTCCTCTGTCGCTTGCATGCTCTGTTTACTTTTCAACTGTTTAACTAGATTTTCTGACTTTGTCAACGCCATTTCGGCTTTGTTTATTTATTTCGTATTTGGAGTAGAACATGACAATTGTAAATCTTCAAGGCATTAACAAACAATTGTTCTATTTCGAAATTAAGGAATATATCAAAGCACAGAAAACTTTAAACTCGCAATATTAGTATCTTTACACGAGTGATGTAATTCCACCCCATTTGTTTTATGTGTTCCCGATGTAAGCGGTAACATGAAGGGGAACGCTAGTAACATGGCAGTGATTTGCCAACAAAAAACAAATACTTAAACGCGAACGCGCCGCTGATGAGGTGTGTTGAATTGTGACGTAACTGTATCAAATTTTAGGGAAGCTCTTCTATGAATACATTTAATTCTCAGTATGATTTATGAAAATGGTTTCTAATACCTACCGTTTGATATTCCAATTACTGTGCTAAATCTAATTCGTATATAGGTGTATTACAAATGACTCCCCTTTAAGAACTAGTCTATCAAGCTATCTGGTTTCAGGAGGCCTTGCGTGACCGACAGTCGTGGGCGTTATCACAATTGCGCCTTGGCGTCTCACTATACAATCAGCGACACGACCCTACCCCCACAAACCATAACCATCTTTATTACGCTACGTTATAGCTGGTTTTCGTTTACGCACAATTACGCTTTTACCTAACTGTACGATAGTAAAACTAAACGATACCATTGAAGAACCTACATGCAATATTCTGTTTAAAGACAGTGATAAAGCAAATTTTCGTTTGTTTATAATTGTATAAATGCGTTAAAATAGTAACACCTCTATCTTGTATCGGCAATTAGGTTGTATTTATGTGGGTAGATTGAGTTTTAAAGACCCCGTTTGGAATTACAGTACTGATGTAGATGTGTTACATATTTTTCGTCGACTCAAGCCATTAAAGGAGAACAAGCATCAAGCATTTCTTAAATTTAACTGAAAATATTTCAACTGAAAATATTAAGTTTGAATGTCTTGTAACATTTAACTTTTCTTTTTCTCTTTATGAACTCTTTGTGCCTGTGTTTTACATAAATATATCGTTGAATGGCATATTATTAGTCTTTTTTAAAAGAACGATCGTCCCAAACAAACGTTAGTATACCTATATGTATATGTAAATGTTTGCGATGGTAGGACGGTAGCCGCTCGGTTGGATCCCTCATTATTTTTCCGGTCGTCAGCCACTCATCGAGAGCACGTCGAAATGCGAAGTTGTGTACAGTGTCTACTACATTCAAGTTATGACGTTATAATTGATAATATTTTTATTAGATACATAAATATTTTCACCGAGCAATTTATACAATAATAGTTATAATAATTTACTAATATATTTTTTGAAACAAAAAAGTACAAAAATATAATTAAAATTAGTTTCAAGTTTAAGTGGTTAATATTTTAATAACAATTATTATTATCTTTACCTTGTATTACTTACTATAATAAAGAAAGTATTTTCAAGTAAGCAGTGTACGCCAACACATTGTACCCGTGAGTTGGATCGTGTAAATTCGACTGACTTCAGGCATTTTTCTTTTCCTCAAATGATAGGTACGTGTCGACGAGATAATGTACAGACTAATGTGTTATATGTTTGATTGAAACTGGAAATATTTTACTGACGGATCAATTTTTAACAAAACAATTAAATCTTATTTATATCTGACACTTATGCACAAAAAAATGTATAAAGAAGAACGTATTAATGAATACATAAAACCTTAGAGATGTACAAATGTACTTAACAATAAATACCTATTTAATGTTGTAATATATTAGCTTGTTTATTAATCAAATATAAATTGCTTTGATTTTTAATTATCTATGGAATTACTAGGAATACAGGATAGTGAGGTTTCAAAATTATTAACATTGCGTGTTTGAAACGAAAGTGTAATTCGAAGATAGCGTTGGCATAAGAACTATAAAAACTTACATAATTTACTACTTACATACTCATATCGATTTAGACAATGAAATATAATATCTAGATTATTGAAAACTTAGAATGTATATGAAGCTATCATCTATTATATGATTTATATTAAAACATAAACAACTAATTTGCTATTTAATATTAGTTATATATAAATTAAATAAAATAAGTTTATTTATATTATCTGGTACCCAAATTGACCCAACATCAAGAGTTGCGTTCTTATCAGTGCGTTAGATAACAGACACCATTTATTTGACAGAAAAGTTCGCGTGTTTCAGTTGAAGTTGAAGTTAAATAGCTGATTTCAATGCAGTGTTCTATAAAATACAACTGATAAATACTGACAATATGTTTTGTATTAAAATAATTTGAATAAATTTATAAGAAAAAGTATTTTGGGATACCTAAAGGAAATTCCAATTTTTTGGTTATCTTCTCTAAGTTAAATACCCTTCTCTTAGACCCTTTTAGGTTCCAAACCAGCCATAACATCTGTATGACTCTAAGAAGCAATTTATTATTGTTTCAATCAATTTATATAATAAAGTACGTCTATGCCACTATTGTCAAACACGCCATCTGAGAAGGGATACACAATTAACCGCTCCACTAGCCTTCCTATCTCTCCCGCCAGACTTTCCTAATACTGTATAAGGCTCAGATCAGAATATTATATTTTACATAAACCATATATAATTTAGTATAACGCCGCAAATTTAATTTCTTAAGAAATTATGGAGAAAGGTATGGAATTGAAGATGAGATTTTAATAAATTATAACAATGGTTGTAATATCCTGCTTACACGTTTATAAAGCATTACTATAATTTATGCCTGTTACCCTCTAAATTAGAAGGGTTATTCTTGTCATTCGTCCACGCCTACGCACCTACATTGTGTGTTCCGATCCTTAGACTCCTTAAGAAATAGGTCAGTCCGATCCTTATTAACGTTCATTGTGTTTGATATATTATGGTGGTATATTGATTATTGATAGTTTCCTATACATCTGTAGGCGGGTTGAGATCCCTTTGTTATTTATACTCGATGGGAGTTTGTATCTAATCGTATAATGTCATTTGTTTCATGCCAGTTGGTGACAGCATGAATAATATAGGTGCAAGTAATACTACTTTATTTGGGTTTTATTACTTGGATGTTTTGGTTCTTGTGATTACTGAAACAGGTAACCTACCTACCTAAAGTATTATTATTTCAAGGTAAGTGTGTGTGAAGCTTAAACTAGGTACCTAAAACGATAGGATTTTCTATGCTGCCAGGTGTCTATCATAGCCGTCCTATCCTCCAGCTGATATAGAGCATTTTTATATAATCTAGAACCAGGGTTCCAGATTCCGCGTGGCTGATTCATAATATTTGAAAGGTTCTTTTAGCTGATTCTGTTTTTGTTTTTCAAGTTATGTTTTTTTTGAACTAAATTATGACAAATGAATATATATCTTCAATCAAATATTTTGCTACGACCGGTGTTTGAATCAATGATTCATCATACATCAGTACAGTTGCGTTAAGAAAAATAACCTTAGCTTAATAAATAAGTTGTTAAGTTTTATTTAGTTATAGAATCTTAGCGCTATATTTGAATTATTTCTTGTATTGTTTTTTCTGGGGTGGCTGACGGATAATGATTTGAGCATTAAGTGCCGTTTCTACTTTTTTAGGTAAAAAGATGAAATAAATAATATAAATAAATCTGAGTTAATTTAAACTGTTTGACTAGCATGTCTGACATGTTAAATGTCCTGGTTAATCAAAATAACACCTTATGATACAAAATAACTAAGTTCAATGTAAAATTAACTCAGTCATCAATCTAAACCACAAACAAACGGCTTTAATATGCCTATATCCAGTTTCATAAACGTAACTGGGAACGACTCTAATATCGATATTAATAGCACATCTATACCTAAGTATGGTGATTGGACCAAACACCTCGCGCTCAGTCATTCACTATAAGTGCGCTCAATATAAAAACCGCAATAACTCTGTCCATCTAAATGCTCCATTTTCAGAGAATTCGTATTCAGCACACGCTGGGTACAACCGGCTATAGCTTTTTATATCTTCCAGTCTTAATAACCAACCCCTTATATTTTGACAATCCGATTCTTACTTAGCATTTTAAATTTATGATATTATTAAATTGGATGATTTAATAATGGAATGGAATTGGTGATTGTTTTTAATTGGTTCCTAAAATAATTATTTTTTAAAAACGGTTGATCTGATTAACAATAATATAAAATAAAATATTGTAGATAATGATTAAAACGTTCATTACATATTAAAGAAACCTCTCCAAATCTTGAATAATAAACATTTTATTTCCTGTTAACTTTTTAAGGACCTGCCAAATCGGTTCGTAAAAATGTAAACGGGCTCTCAAGGCTAAGCTGCAAAGTGGTTATAAAGTGATCCTAAAAGCAACAGCAGCCGACCTAAAGGAGTTTTTCTTGGATGTGCGATTTTCTTCATGCACTCGTTAAAATATCATGTGCCTATTAAACCGTCTCTTCCATTTTCCCTCATGTTTCTGCCCTAAAATGTTTAGATATAAAAGTTGTCATTACGATTTTTAATCTGTAGTTTTGCATGTGGTGTTGAACAGTAAATATAAACATTATACCGTCTTTGTTAATTAATTCAACCATCTTAATAACATTTAAAAATATATCTACATCAAATTTTGAATATTTTAACATTTGAAAGAGGGAAGATTCGTAACTTTATTTGTTTGTAATGAACTTAAATGAAAACATTTTCTAATGTATCTAAAAGCTGACATAAAGTGAGCACTTAAGATCTTAGCAAATAGTCTTTGATACTATCTCATTATTCCGAGAAACGACAAACAAGATGTACATGTAAAAGCTTCAGAAGACTCCAATACTGTTTATAAACATCCAACGGGTAATATTCATGTCCAATAAGGCCTTACCTCACTGTTTAAATAAACTTCAAAGACAGTTCATACTGCGGTTATCGAGAATGTTGCTATGTGATTATGTACAAAACATGATTCCGATAACATAAATTCTTATAAAACATTTGAAGTATTTATACAAAAATATACCAATTTGGGCAGGGATTCAAACCCGCAACCTCTTGGAAACCGTTCCATCGGTCTACTAATTGCGCTACCGTAATACTACTAACTTGATGAATATAGCACTACTACTACGATGAATATAACAAGCATTCTATATCTGAAAGTTTTTATCGGGACGGTAGTTTGTTTTTTTAATTTTATATTAATTAAAAAGCAAGAGCATACCATGGCTATACATGTTTAAATATATTTATAAAAAATGTATTAAACACGAACACTTATAAAAACATATTAATTGCCACAGCAATAACATAAATATGCTAAGGAGAGGTTCGTGATCTGGTACCTCAGTCCGTGATCGATGAGATTATAGATGAGAGAGATACTAAGACAAATGCCGAAACAACCCTTGATGAGATTCATTCGAAGTCTAAAGAAACAATAAAAAGACATAGGAGCTTCATTACTCCGTTTGCAGAGTTTAATTAATTAGTGTAAGTGCCGGTGAGACCCGAGAGATTGGTCATTAATTAAGGGGCTCTTTGGCGATCGATCTAGAAACAAACAATACACTTTATTACATTTATTATACCCGCAGACGCTGATATTAATGGACGAGTCATGGAAATCACTGCATTCTTTAATCTACCGTTTAATCTTGTCGTTAATTTAAATTATATTCCAGATGTCTAATGTCTGTGCAACGATGATGTTCAGTTTATTAGTTAAACAACTACAATTTAAATGATTAATAAATAAATGAACAGTCAAGCCTTTAAAGTTATTTAATCAATTAATATAATTAGATTTTATATAATTTGTATGGAATTATTGCTCCCGATATGAAAGATATAAATAGACTCATCGTCATATTATATAACATACACAAAACTACCAACAGAATATCTTTATATAAAATAATATAGAAAAGAATATATACAATAACAATATAAAAGTCAAAGAATGTGAAAACTAATGAGCTGGTTTATACGTTTTTCGTAAAGGCAGCTCTAAAATAAATCAGTTTCCTGTTTTCACCAAGAGAACCAGATTCAATAAGAAGTATTTTATATTTCTGAATGAGCCTTTCGAGAAACCCGTGAAAGGGTAGCGGTTCTTCGGAAAACTTGTTTCAAAGGTTATATGAATCAGTTGCGTGGCATTTTAAACGAGGATCGCATGTTCAAAATGCTCTTAAAAACTTGGTTTCTTTTGAGAAAGGCTTCCAATTTTATCGCTTTTGTGTAGGCATTGAATTTCAGTGTAAATTGGTGAATGTTCTTTATCACGTCATTTATTATTCAATTTTGTATAAACTGAAAGAAAGTCTAACCTTAAAAAAATGTTGTAATTTTCTCTAGTTATGGCAACAAAGAGCTTCCTATTTCAAGAGTATGAAAAAGAGTACGTCCAAACTGAATGTGATCCAAAAAACAATCAAGTATGAAGATGGGTATAATGAAAGAAGCTTCGAGAAAATAGTTAGAGATCGTGAGGGAGGATCTAATCTTAGAGGATAATCCGAAATCAATGAGACGTGGTCGGGCAAGGTATATTTGTTTTCTTGCCTATATCGATGTTGATAGATCGCTTCATCATGTTTTCTACTTTTGCTTTGAGATTAGTTGATTTGAATGGTAAGGCGTAAGCTGTAGCTGTAAGAAAATAGTTTTAATTGACTATTGGCGGTTTTATATCCAAGGCATTATATATTTACTATTTTTAACCTTGAATGTTTAAGCTCTTGTAAATATGGATTAATAGTTGTTCCGTAGTTAGTTATGTTTTTTTCAATAGAATTCTAATTTGTTCTCATATAACAATGATGCTATAAGTGAATAAGTCAATATTACGAATGACTGTAATTTTATAAATCCATTAAAAGAGTATTTATCGAGTTTTTTGTCGGTTCTTTTTCATAAACCTAACCTTTGAATCCGTGTAATAGGAGTATATTGAATTCATAAGTGCAATGTGAGTTTTTTTCAAATTGCCATTATTAACACCTGATTAATATTAAAATTTCATTTAAGTGGATTGCGATATACTAACACATATGTATATATATATATATATATATATATATATATATATATATAATTTATAATTTTATAATTTATTTGTATATGTCATATATACTAGCTGTGCCTGCGACTTTGTACGCATTTTCATAAGTATTTTGATTAAACGTACCCTTTGTACTTACCAATGTATGTAAAAATTATAAACCTTCAAAGTTTTAACATTAACAAACTCAATCAAGTAAATTTTTCGAGTTATATTTTTTTATGTTTTGTTTGGAAAGGGAATGTACCCATACTATGTGATCTATTTTTAATATTTTTCGACATCTCCCCCCTCCGGTGACCATACGTAGTATTTGCTAAGACAGATAGTTTTATTATATGTATAAAGATACATTTCTAAAACATTGAAAACATTTTGATAAAGTGAAGTTGAGTGTAATGAAAGTTAAAAACTAAATGTTACTCAGGGTGACGCTCAATTTCTATGTAAGAAAGTTTACATTAGCTATATCTTTTTTTCGTGTTGCGTGCACAACTAAAAAAACAAACAGATAAATAGACAATTTTTTTTTTAATGTTGAAAATGGATTCTGTTAGATACCACTTTACATCCTGATATATTTTTTAATATTTTCAATGTACAAAGACCTCTTCAGATTGATTACAGGTATAGAATAAGATATGCATGGTATTTATTACGTGATTGACATAACTTTTTTAACAGATTTAGATGAAATAAACACTAAATGTGAAGTGAAGAAAAAAATATTAGAATATATTTCCGAAAACAGCATTCAAATTGGTTAAGCCATTTCTGAGATTAGCATGCACAAACATACAGACAAAATGAAAAAGCATTGTTTTGGGTTTTCTTGCTCTTGTAAAGGCCCCCCATCATGTTTTTTTTTTTAATATTTTCCATGCACAGTTTTCGATCAGTGACAATTTCATTATACGTTAACATCTTTATACATATACTAGCTTTTGCCCTCGACTTCGTTCGCGTGGACTTCAGGTTCGTCCCGTCTAGTCTAGTAATAAGTAAGAAATACGGTAACTAAGCACTGCAGAGCCCTAATCATAGTCCTATAGGTAGCTACTGCAGTATGCTCCTATAAACTACATTTAACTATCTTTTTCCTTCAGCATAAACATGCAGATTCTTCGCTTTGGAAACACGTGATCTTTATTAAATGCACAATGTATTTAAGATACTTAATAGGATAAGGATTAATACTGTATTGCTTAAAATCGCTTCGTAAATAAGCCATTATTTCTCGTACAAAGTAAAGGATAAAAAATTGTTATTGTGGGTTATTCCTAAGAGATAAACATATACCATCACGGACTTTTTTGTAGACCTTTTTAAGTTGTACAATGCTGTAGTAAATTGTTTTGATCTATCTTGTAGGATTCAGTCAGTGTTTTTTTTACGACCTCACATTAAAAACCTCAAAAATTGTAGCCTATGTGTTATTCTGATGTATAAGCTATAGCCTATGTGTTATTCTGATGTATAAGCTATATTGTGGTAAAGTTTCATTCAAATCCATTCAGTAGTTTTTACGTGAAAGAGTAACAAACATCCATACATCCATACTTACAAACTTTCGCCTTTATAATAGTAGTAGGATTTCTTGTGTGCGTGTGTATGTCACTGAACTCCTCCTAAACGACTGGACCGATTTTTATGAAATTCTTTGTGTGTGTTCAAGGGGACTTGAGAATTGTTTAGATTCACAATTTGGTCCACTGGAAAATGGTTTTTTGATTAATTTTTAATGTGTAAGTAGGTGGTGATTTTGGAATGTTTCACATTGGTTCCGACGGACTGCGTTACCATGGCAATGTCAAATGTTAAATAATATTATATTTTAATTATAGTCTGCCCTGACAGTTGGCGTTGCGATAGACATAAGAAAAATATTTTAGTACTAGCAGCCCGATACGTGCTTCGCTACGTAAAAAGTGAAATTTAAAAAAAAAAATGGATCAAATTCATTTATTCAAACAAAAAATCTTTATTTACATATTCATACGGTATCGATTGGTCGAATTATGATAAATGTACATATAATGACGTTAAACATTGTGATAACTTTTTAATATATATTTTTTTCAAAGTTTGATTTTTTAAATTAAAGACGCAAGTACACGTCAACGTCTGTCGGGTCCGCTAGTATATGTATATGTGTGTGTAAAAATATTATCTCTATGAAAGCGAGTCAGTGTTTCCATTACAATGAAAATACACATAAATACGACGACCCTGCGATGAAAATATTCCGAGCGAGATTTTAATTACAGAAGTATTATTAACTTAAATAAAAGCGATCTAGAGCGAGAATATTTTGGGACAAAGGGCATCTAAAGCATAAATAATTATGACGGTAACCAAACGCATAAATAAAGTACTGGTTGAGGACACGTGAGTAAACTGCGGGGACAAACAGAGAGTGTCAATGTGTGGGGGAGCGTGCGAAAAATAAATACGTACACAATCTCCACCACACAAATACACATTCGGAGGACGTAATGTGTTTGCGTTGTTGGTTCCTTATGACGAACGTGCGACAGACCCGTGTCAATATTGCCATGCTGGATGACTCTACCACGAGAGGAGAGTACTTCTACATAAATGTTTTAAACCTTTAGTGAATTTCAGAAACTTATTTTCACTTACAGATATATCTTTGGAAACGATAATAGTATATAAAAATCATGATGTTAATAATATTCAAGCAAAGATTTGAATTAAATATTAAACTGTTTAATTTATTACGAACATACAGTTATTATACATAAAGTAAGGAAGCCAGCCTTAAATGTGCCACTCGAAAAAAAGAGAAAGCAAATGAGACTAACTATTTGTCTCTCTTTATTGCTTTCTAATCACACATAGACAAAGATAAGTATCGGTCTCTCATTTTATTATTTTACTGCCACTTACTTATAGACCTGCCTATGCCTTATTTCATTTATAATAATTCTTTAATTAATAAACGTTAATATAGTCGATTAATATATACATAAAATGTATTAGATATGTGACATTAGACATGTTTGATTTAAGCTTTATTAGGCTAAGGAAGACATGATTATATTCTAAATAATGAGCATACTGCGCATATTGACATAAAACCATCGCTGTATGTGTGTCTTTGTAGGTCTGCTAAAAGAAACATGGACAGCAAACAGTTGCATTAACTCAAATGCGGTTAAAAACATAACGATTTAATACCCTGGGCAGCTTACAGTAAGTCTCTAAGGCGTGTTCTTTAAGCATATAAGCCAAGCCATTACCTACCGACATAACTCCCGTGAACGCACCTACAAAGTTAATTTATGGAGCCTCAGTTAGTATGAACGTCATTCATTTACCAAACCCATTTTGCATAGGAATTATTTGTAATTGAGCAATTTGCCTTAGCTTGAGGGATCTGGCCCTTTGTTACCGACTTTATTTATTTGATCCATCACTTGTTTCGGCGACTATAAAGCACAGAATTAATTTAATTATTTCTTGTATTGTATTTTGTACATCGTTTTTATTATGTTTTATATGGCAGCTACATCTCCTTTAGATGCATATTTTATTATTTAATATAGGTCAATGATATAAAAATAGATATATTGTCAGTTCAGCTTTTATTTTTATTAAAACACATTTAATACGTAGGTGAAATTGTTTTAGACTTTATGCTAACGAAATCCTTTTATGAAAATTGAATAAGCAAATTATTTAGTTTTCTGATTGACATACACTACTAAAATAAATAATACAATGTTGAAAACAAGTGACCGCTGCCAAAATAACAAAAGTGGTAAACAAAACTTCACCAAAAGTTCTATTTAAGAGACAAATGAAACCACAAACTTACATTTCATAGATCGCTAAGCAAGAAGTATATTTGCTGAGATATTCCAATTTAACTCTCGCAACGAAAATGTTGCTGTTTGTTTACGGATCCTTCACTTTCCATCCCGTCCCCGTTTCGTCCCCGTTACGTTCACGTTTTGGCACGGGACCCAGGTTCCTGAATAAACAAACGTGTAGGCCAACTTTCTAACTTTCACTGTCTGGCCACAAGCCAACCCTTCACATCACCAGTTACAACATAAACATAAAATAAAAATTATTTATTCGCTCTCAGAGGCTTCATTTAAAGGAATAAAAAATATAGTTAATGCTTGTCTATTTCAGTCTAAAATTCTGTTGGCCGTAAACGACGGTTTTGTGATTTAAAACCGATTTTTTTGATCGTAAATCGTTTCATCAAAATGAATAATTTAAATACTGGCCATGTTTATAATCCTGGGTAAATTTGAATGATTTGAATGTAGCACTTCTGAGAGTGGTCGGTAAATTGGATTAGTCCGTCTTATATCTTAAAAGTGTTTGAGTAAAGATTGAGTACTTTTGAGCACGGAGTGTGATTTGTTGCTTAAATAAAAAAAAACATTTCATTTATATTTATAAGTTTTAATTATACATAGTTCTAGTGCTTTAAGTTTAAATATATCTTTAAAATTAAACTTAAAGTGTTATAATAATTAAGAATGCCGAAAAGATACATTTAAACAGAATTACTTACCATAAACGACAAGAGGGTGTTTTAACACAAATATCAGCCAACATGCAATTTTTTTCCTAACTAAATAAACGGTTTTATTAATATATACAAATTATCTTTTAAAAGCCACGGAATACTAGTGTTCTACTTACTATTGTTCTCACCAACAATCAAGCAGATAATTCACCTCACAATTAGATGTACGGAAGGCAATATAGGGTTAACTATTGTATTATTTAACTTAGCTATAAAACGCACGCGTTTCGTGATTATCTTGAAGACGCAAGAAATAACTTACATACAATAGAATTTAATTTGTACGATTTAATTTGCACACATATATTTAGATTTTCGTTTCGCCGCAAATGTGTGGGTATAGTATAATAAACATCTATTTGTACTTTTAATCAGATAAGTATACCACGAGGAAAACCTAGCTAAAAGCTAGTGATGCGTACGACGAACTAATATGTACTAAAGATGCACATATTGGATAGACGAACCCATAAAAGCTTTTATACTATCACGTAGCATTTTCTATGCAAATTTCTTTCAGATTTTACGTAAGCATTTTGCATGTGAAGACTCTAAGAACATTACAATGTAATTTGTTTAGTTGACTCGTTTCAGCTTCGTAGAAATGTTTACGGTTCCCAATAATGTATGAGAGTTATTATTCACAGTCCATTTAGCAATTTACTAAAAATATTCTTCGTGAAAAATATCTTGAATTGTATTATAAACTATTTAAGAGAAGATAATGGTTATCTAGTTATCTGTTCAAAATGACTATTATTACTTTACATATTTTATTACGTTTCAAAGTAATCGTATCATTGATTCACGAGTCCCAAGTCTCAAAGTAGTCTTTCCTTAACCTTATCTGAATATTAAATTCATTTGACTCCCGCTAGTCAAATCGCTGATGGCAGTATTCTGTCTTCGATCAAATTATACGCCACGCTCACGCATTTTCTTGATGAATGTGTACGCAAACGCGCATCAACTTGAGACAAAATTATATTTATCTGACGGGTGCAAAAGGGAAGCACGAAATTCGTTTTCCGTGAAAAGTTAAGTGAGTTAAATCTCCAAATAAAAGGTGGGTTGTGGAGTCAGCAGGCCCAGTTGCTGAGTCGCTATGCTAATGAAGTTCCCACTGCCTCCCTTCGGAACAAAACATTCGTTATCTCTCGCGATGATCTAAATCTAAAGGGCCCGTTACTAGTGATTACAGACGCCTCGAGACATGCGATTGTTCCCGCGATAACAACCTGCTCTTGTTGCGAACTAAATGTTGCCCAAAATAATTATGGACCGATGAAAACCCTTCTAAGTTTGTAGGTTAAGTGGTTTATATCGTTTTGGTATATATTTTAATGGTTATTCAAATTAATTAAGTTGAGTAACAGAGTTGATGTATTTAATATAGTTAGCGTTATTAGTTTATTATCTATCGGTTTAGACAAAAAGAATTTTCAAAAAAAAATATTTTTAGTTATAATGTGATTTAAATGTAATAATCATAATAGACGGCTATCCATGTTGAAAAGTTGATTAAGTAAAAGATAACTAAACTGCTCTAGAAAGAGGCCATCAAAGTTTTACAAGACGAGATCCTATCTTTATTTGATGACGAGATCGTGTTAAAGTTCGAGCTTTGATATCGAGATGCTCATTTCAGTTAGAAAATTGTAAATTACATTTGCTTCTAAGATTCTGCCTCCGTAAATTTGATTTCAGATATAATTGTGTTTTTGGCATCCGAGTCTTTTTAATGTTTTCTATAGTCAAAGTTAACTAAGGCCTGTTACATATAATAAGCTACAATTAGTTAAACATTGGCATATATGTAATTATTTAAATTTATTTAACTCTGTAAGAAGTGGAGGCATAGCCCAATTTAATACAATTAGTAATATGAACGCTTAAGCAAAAATGGACATTAAATCATTTATAATAGAGTTTATTTAATCATTTTAAACTCGTGGAATGTAATCTCAACTGGCGAAGGCACTTAGTACGCTCACATAGGAATAGACTACCGTCAAAGGCTAGATTGTTAAAGCATGAGTTGTACATTTTAACTTGCATTATAAGGAAGCGTTACATTTGAAAATAATATAACATTGAAGAACCCTTTTTAAATTTATATATGTTCAGGAAATCTTTACTATTTTTTTTTTATAATTTTTATATTGCGATTGTACAATTTCAGAATATTATCTATATTATTTAATTATTAGAAAAAGGAGGTTCATGAGAAATATTTGTTGGGTTAAATTTTTACTAAAGACAAATGAAAGCATTTTCCACACCCAAAGTTAGGATGAGCATTTGATGAAATGTCTAAGATATGTAAAAATAAAAAGAATTGTCCGAGTATTATGTATATGTCCCTTTTTATAAAATGTCATCATGTATCTATGACCTTGATTTGTTTGTAAGGCCTGGCAGATTTTAGCTTATTTGTTAAAATGGTATTGATATAATGTAAATAGGTATAGGACTAATATGGGACAAAGTAAAAACTATCCAGTTTTATTATAAAGTAACAATATCAATCAGAATCTTATAGGCTATAAAACTTGGCAAGATAAATAAGTGAATATATTTTTAGACATAAAACTTTTCATCTAAAATAAGGGTGCGTAGGTTGTAAAATAAACGTTTAAGTGAAGGCAGCTCTGAAGTCGTAACCCGCTGTCATTGACTCCAGCGCTAAATAATTGAAAAGAAAGAGTAAAGGCTAAAAGCCTGGTGATGACATGAACGCTCTGTTTTACTACTTCTCCACCAATCCAGGGTTTAGAAAATAATGTTAACGATAGGGTCGCTGCAACCTATACAAGAC
Source organism: Napeogenes inachia (assembly GCA_959347355.1). Taxonomy (NCBI): domain Eukaryota; kingdom Metazoa; phylum Arthropoda; class Insecta; order Lepidoptera; family Nymphalidae; genus Napeogenes; species Napeogenes inachia. The sequence goes on along the minus strand of OY365795.1, from coordinate 1,440,028 downwards.
ATATCTTAGATTTATCTGTAATTATTTATGAGTTTAATTTATCGACGAAGCTTATTTTTTGCACACATAATTCAATTAAGATTTATATGTTAACTAAATTGACGAACAAAATGCAACAAATTCACCTCAATATAACATATTTTTATGTACGAGAAACAAAATCTCCATTAAGATAAAGACTAATTAAACCAAAGAACTTTCCTGTCGTTACCCGACGATGTAAACTTTTTGTGCTATGCCTTAAAAGGTAGGATTATGCGACGTTCCAATTAAATACATTATTCAGGGTAAACTAACTGCTTTCTATTTAGGTGCTTCATATCGCTGACAGTGTCATTGGTTTATAGCAATTGAATTAAGCTTGGAAAAGTTAGGAACCTCCAATATAAGCAAATCTTTTGATTCGGCTTATATTGTTTTCGATATTAAAAGTAAAAGTATAATACAATCACTTCTTGAATTTTTTGTTTTTTTATTTCTTGAAATCGCAAAAAAACAATTGATCGACCTGACTCAGATGAAAAGGACAGGGACGTGAACTATTTTTCATCGTACGAAATATTTACAAGGATATGTACGAAGGGTGTGGAATTAACGATTTGTAATATGTATGTAAGAAAAACTAAAACTAATAAAATAGGGAAGACATATCAGCTAATCTCTAAATTATCTGTTTTTATAAGCCAACTCTCATATTGATCATGAGACACATACCCTAAGACATACATCTTTAAATTTGACCTCCCCAAGGAAACTTATCTGCAAGTTTCACCTGGTATACTAAATCTTAAACTACAATAAAATAAACAAACCGTAATAAGGACCAATACTGAATAAAATAAATAGACTACTTTGCGTATATTTCGGGTTTCACCAAGAATTTATCAAAAGGCAAGCAACGCTTATAACTTGCGCCACCAAAGAGCAGTTTCAATGTTCTGCAGGCAAATTGGCTCCTTTCATGTCAATTTCCGGAATGTCTTACATTACAATCGGTTGGCGCTGTTTGTTGGCTAACAGAACTTGTAGATAATTAAGTCATCCAGGAAGAGGTGCCTGATCTAGACTTTGTGGAATCTGGTGATATACAAAGGATATCTCGATCGCTATTTAATCAGAGCTGTTTAAAAGTTTACTGTTTCGTATTTATATTGAAAATGTTTATGTGTGTGTTTGGTACTACACTTTCTGTGTTTAAAGTCGGGTTTAATTATGTAGTTCTGTTAACAACTTTCTGAAAGCCAATAATTTCCTAAAACTGATTAGTGTGAAAATATTTTATGATAAACGAACGTATGAATGCTTTCTAATTTAAAGTCATAGCATCTTCGATATCTTATTTCAATTTCAACGCTCCATTGATTGCAGATGCCGGGAGCGGTCTTCTTTTGCAGTCACAGAGAGCGAGCGAGACAGGTTGATGTCTCGTCACGCAGGTAGAAACAGGACAGATTCTATTTTTCTATGGGGAGACGAAAATATCGAAAAAAGTTATCGCATCAAAGTCTCTGCGCCCGTAAAGGTCTCATTAAAAGTGCTTTGTGAAAGAAGTCTCTCCAATTTATAAGGTAGTAAGCGGTAGATTGGTCGGAAAGTAAATAACGACATTCTCTGTTGTTCAAGCGAACTCCGCAGCGACGGGTTAGATTTTACTTGTTAGAGCAAGGCTCGTCCATACGGTATTTATTATTGGGACGAAGAAAAGGTATTCGATGCCGATAAAAAATGTGAAATAAGAAGGAACTCTTTACAAACAAGACACTGGAGTTTTTATAGAGTTCCCTCTAGTCATTTTGGATTGTGTACATTACATAAACAAAAATTATTCGTTTTAAAAAGCATTTGCAAAGTATAAGAAATAATAAAAATATTTCAAGAATAAGTTCCTTATTTCCATATAAATACAGTATTTCTAAATAGGGAGATATACCCTGAATATGTTACTCCAACTTCCATATAACTTATAATTTTTTTCTTTGAATACTGAAACTTTTTACAAGTTTGGAGCAGAACCAAGTAGTTCAACGTCCAAAATTTTTGGTTGGAAGTTAGAGGAATCTACAAAATGTGAATTCCAAATTTGAATTCGAGCTCCAGAACTTAGGATGGAGTTTCGGAGTCTGTCAATGGCATAGTCGCTGAGTTTGCTTTTAAAGCATGACATTATTTTTTTTATTACGGCGCGTGAGCAAAAATGTACTTATTTCTCGCTCCGTTGATCTGAAAATGTGACATCAGTGTGTGAAGGCGTGCCTACGAGCGTATATCGCAATATTTACGAGGTGCCGTACTCGATATCTCAAGCTCTTCAAATTACGGTCACTGGTTTTTATTCTGAATGATACGTGAAGATATTGACTACAATATCTATACAAAGAATCATTTTAATTTTTTATGTGGTTGTTATTTACACAAAAAAGGTAGTTAAAATTTCATTCTGAACCATGCAACAATTCAAATAGCATATTCTAAAATTGCAAAAAAAAATAAAAAAATGTTTTTTGTTGTACATTTTAATTAACACATATCGTCGTCAACATTAGTTAGCCTAACGAGGCTGTTGTTAACTGAAAAACGGTTATGTGTTCGCGTCGAGTGACAAAGGGGCCGTTTAATGACGTGCGTTCGTCCGCCGCGCTGTAACCTTAGAGCTCTGTGGAATATTCTCTTGATTATTGTTATTACTGACGTGAAACTGATTGACGTTTTGGATATTTAATATGTCTGTATTACGTGTTGTGTTTTGTTGATTAAATATAGTCATCAATATAAATTTCACGAAAAACCATTTCTATTAATACCAGGATTAATATTATAATATTGATGATAACTATTCTTTTTCTATTATGTTTATGTTTGTTTATGTCATTTTTTAACCCAGAATTTTAAATTTGTGTTATGTTTTCTGTTTACCCACAAATAGCAGATAAAAACCCAATATCCAAATCAGAGCACAAACGCGCAGCGTTCAACGATAAACCATCTAAAACGAACTTCGGTCTGTAATCTAAAATCAGACTCCTATAAAATATAAACGCAACCCCAATGTTACACTGTGCCTTTGTCCACCTTCGAGCCTATATTTAACCCCCGCTTGTCGGGTAGGTTGTGTAAAAAGGTCGAATCTGTCCACATTTGACCCACTGTGAAATAGAAAATGACAATACGTAAATATAACGCAATCATATCAAAGGTAGCTTGTTGTTATAAAAGTTGCTTCATTGTTGAAGTCGAGTGCACGTTCATTTGTATTGAACGGTTCAAATAATAAACGTGGATATATAAGGTCCAGTAAAATATTATATTTCTTATATATTACAAATTCATTTAATAAAATGATTTTGCTTCGATTTTAACATTAGTTACTCAAATTATTTAGAAGGAAAAAATATATATAAGAGTTTATTTTTTATTTTTGTAGTAATAAAATAAAAAAAAATCTACTTTGAAAGACTCCGGAAAGCACCAACGGCCCCTTTGTTTGTGCAAACGGATTTGTGGGACAAACCTAGCTTAGCATAGACAGAATTCATCACGTAATCGAATGCACGCTATCCTCCAAGGGTTCCCTCCAAGGCAATTTGCATCAGGTACATACTGTTCAATATTTTACGTGGCAATATAGCCAAGGTATATGAGATAATTTTCTTCACAAATAACTTTTCGGGTGTGATAACGTTTTAGAAATTGTTTTTCGATGCCAATTATATTTTTTCGTAATCGAGTCACAACAAACAACTTTTTACAACACTCAACAATCAACACACAACTTTGCTTACTAAAATTATATTTTGAAGATTAAAATTAGGATTATTTTATAACAAACAATATAAATGTAAGGTAATCAAATGAGTTTCATTAAATATAATAAGTTGGAGTACAGGAAGTACAATATTACTTCTTAAGCAGACGTCGCCGATTTGAATAGAAGCCAGGTCTTTGTGTCAAGACGTCAACTTTATTAAGAACGGAGGAAATTTATAATTGCTGAGAACAATGTGATCGTAAAGTTACAAAAAATACTATTTGAAGATTCCAAGCATTCGCTCCGATGATTTATGTGGATGACAGATACTTAATTTTCTTTTATTTCACTAATTAAAAGATTGAGATGGTTATTCCGCACGTTAACGAGTCAATTAGTACAAGTCAAGTAGTAGTCACAGCGAGTTGTTATATATTAAATCTATTAGGGCCAGAAAAGGTACAACGAAGATCTTACAAATTTCTATTCCACTATTCAATTATAAAGGTTAAATCGGCCGTAAATGTAACTTAATCCCAAAAAGAGGTTAAAAGGTTGTTCAAATATATGATTTATAGAACTGAACTACAATACTCTTTGATGGCCAGGAATGAATCGAACAACGAAAATAAAATCTATTCGGAAAGGGAAAGTAAGATTGATCGGCGAAGTTGTAGAAAGTTGGCTTCGAGTTGCTCGCTACCGGCGCTGGTGGAGGAGACAGCAAATATAATCAGGGAAATAACTTTGATTGGAAAGAGGTAATGTTTGATAAGGTATAAGTGTGAAGAGGGTCTAATATTTACAAAAATAATGAATTTCTATTTCAATTCGTTAAGTCATTCATGTCCAAATAACTTTCTTAACTCTAATAAGGCTTCAAATTCAAGATTCCGATACTATTCCAGAAATCTAAATTCCGAAGTTCTAATTACAATATCATCAAGGAATCCTATAAGTTACCACATATTGAGAGAATGCCCGAAATTTGCGACGAATATGCAGAATGAGTATGCGCGTAGAATATAAAGGTCGTTTGTATGGAGGGAGCAACCCGTAGATTGATATTTGATCCTCGATACGGAGCCGCCGATCCGTGCCTCGGGCGGAACAGACCACCTAGCGAATAGAGATTGCTTTAAGCTATTTTCAAGCGTAAACAATAAAGGTTTATTCATAGGCTAAAAGAGGTTCAAATAACAACTGTCTACTGATATCATATTGATTGATAGATAGTAAGAAATGTACAGGATAGACTAGGGCGGGTTATCTGATTGAATCATTTGGATGTTTTTAATGATTTTTATGTTGCTAAAAGCTTTCATGTATGGAGTAAAATACTTAAACTTTTCATTTTTAGTTGTTTTCAGTTATTAAGTATCTCTTACCTGCAAAAGATTACAGTATATTATTAAAAATATTTCAGGACATAAAAAAAACGAAAAGATTGTAAATAAATTTAATTTACATAATTAAAAATATATAGTTTGATAAATTTGGGTTGTACCTACCTTAAAGAAATTAAAAAGTCAGACCACTTGTATTAATAAGAGTTCTTAATTATAATAAAACTAAACTTTTAATTACATAAAAAACTAATTATTATGTTAATTATTTTTATGAATAATAATATACAATTAATATAAATAATATTGGAATTATTGTGAATTAAAAAGCTGTGATTTAATATTCTATTAATATAAAAAAATATTTACGAAAATAAAGCCAAACATTTAACGATGAAATTATATTTTATTTATAGGCTTATTCGAATTATATTTAAATATAAAGGATATTAAAAAACTTTTATTAAATGTAACACGACACGCCCTATCTGTCTGAGGAGAGCTTTCACGTGTTTACTTTTCATAAAACAATAAATGAGACAACTTTGAAGATTATTATTCATTTTTTCCTAGAATATAATGTTTTTATAACACTTATAATCTAGATCGCTTATACAGTAATAACTTGTTATCGCTTAACAATAAAGTTATATTTTTGAAATCTAAAATCCAAACAGACATATTTTTTTTACATGTTTTGTTTGTTTTTTGTTTAATTGTGTGTTTGCAAAACTCTTTGATGAATTTTTAAGAATATTGAAGATGAGTTCTTAAGAAGTTGATCGTAAGTTTTGTTTTAACCCAAAACTTACTATAAACTTATCTATGCTAGCTATTATAATATAGAGCAAATTATAATTATTACCTACAATATTACGCCGCACCTATTACAATAAACCGCTGAGATTCATGCCAATATTATATATATTAATAATAAACATTTAATTAGCACAAGCTAAGAGAACACATGTTTTTTTTATTTTAATTATATTATTATTATTATTCTAAGACATATAAATAATAAATACTATTTATACCCAAAATTTATATAAGCCAAAAAAAATCTTAAATAAATACATGTAGCGTAAAATTTAAATCTAATATTATTGTGCTACTAACTACACATTAAAAAATGTGTTAACCAAAAAAATAGCTGTAAAAAAATGTGAAATTTATTGGAAGTTTAAAACGTGAAAACGTGTAAATGTTTATAACAAATATAAAACAAAAATGTACCGGAAAAATATTATTAATTTTATTATTATTTATTTATTTATTATTATTAAATAAATATAGGATACACAACTAATCAAAAAATATTTATTAAAAAAAATAACTTGGCTAGCACACACACAATTTCAAATATTGAACTGTTAAATTAAATGGATTGAAAATATGTCACTACAATCTTTACTAATACTTCGTTTCTGTATAAAAAATATAATATTAATATTTTAATATTATCTGTGTCAATAAATGATATTAATTAAAGTCCTACATCTGTTATAATGCGCTATCCTATATCCACTCATGTGATTCATTTCAGGCTCACTGATCATCTACAACCAAATACTCGAGACAATTCCAACAAGAGCGAACTGTCTACATTCACGATATTTATTGTATAATACATTATCTATACTTATAGTTGTTAGAGAACTCTTGGTTCCGTTATCACACCAGGATCTACAAAATATTTAACAAGACAATTCTATTCATTGAATCCTGTAGTTTTCATTTTTTTTTTAAATATAATTATTATTGACACCAATTGACAAAATCTCATGTTAATACAAAGAAGAAGCTGCTTACAATATTTAACTTTAACATACGTACGGTATATACAAGTGAAGTGAAATAAACCGCGAGATTAAAACCAGTTAATAATAGTATAAAGCAATATTATTACAGATAGGCAGCCATAAAAAATAATTTGCGTTATTCACATAAAACTAAAAGGTACATTTATAGTGTATTTACGCAAGCCACCTACTGACGCTGGTAGCTTTTCACGATTGAACAAACATTTTCGCAATTGTCAACTGAAAGTCACCACGGGTGGCCAGTTTTAAACAAAATATATTGGAACTGACAAGCTGTGTTGATCGTCAGCTTCGCAATTCTCATTAAAGTGGGTTTGCTTAACGCCCTGAACCCGTTTCGTGCTTCACCGACTATACCAACCTATAAAAACCTGCCACGGATATTATATAAGGGCGACTACAAATAAAAAATATTTATTTTTGAATAACATTTAAAAAAAAATCCATTAAGAATCTATTTATTTTTGAATTAAATCCTTGGTCAAATTAATTTTATTTGGTGTAAAACATTTACGCGTTCCATTAACATGACATCTACAAACAGCAAGTTATTGGGCGCGCGACAATAATGTTAATAGTGAATTTGCACGCAGTTACGGTTTATTGCGTTTTATATTACTTTTAATTTATTAATGTGAGTCAAACTGTTTTATGAAACAAACAGTTTTTTAATACAATTATTTTTAATGTAAATACATTTTGTTGGAACATTATGATAAATTTAACAATAATTTCCACCATTGAACGAATTAATAATATAGTCTGGAATAAACATTTTAAGTCATTTTATATCAAATATTAATTTATTTATTAACACTTCATTGTGCGGACTTATTATTAAAGTATGATCTACCAGTCAACCATCACAGCTAACAGAAAAAAACAAATAACAAAATAAAAAAATCAGAAAAACTATAACCAAAAGTATTAAAAAGCTAAACTCCCTCAAATATGTGCGAAGGGGGTGATGGCTGGCTCTTGTGTTATGCTCGTGAACGGGTGCTGCTTGCGGTGACTGGTTGTGTGGCAGGCCGAAGATTTATATATATATATGTTTTTTCTGTTATTATTATTTAATTTTCGTTGCCTGAAATCATTAGGCTTCTTTTCCTATTGATTGCGACGGTTCTAGTTGTTCCAAATTTGCATTTAAGTTTGACGTTTGTGAAACAGTGATCACAATAACAAAAAATATATCCGGCTGAGTTTGTTGTGTGGTTCTTCTCAGACCAGGACGCGTTTGGAACCCTCATAGCTTTAACATTAAGATGGAAAGTGCTTTCTCAGAAGGGCTTATTACGATAAATCTAGTATCGTAATAGGCCCTCCTGACACTTCTATGTTGACGTACACAAGTGATCACTGATTATGATTCTAAGTGGAAAAGATATAAATAAAATAAATAAAAAATTATAATAAAAATAGTCATATTACTCCATCATTATTATATTATATTACGATATTATTTTAAGCCTAAAAGGTTTTAAAGTAGTGCATTAAACTCATCAGTATTACCGCGGTATTTACGCTCAAATGACACAATATTTCAGTCAATATCCAATATTAGAATATTTGTGTGATGAAATCGAATACTTGTTAATATCGTATACATCGACCTGTTTACGTTTAATTACATTTTATAGGAAGAATTGCATGTCACCCCGTTCATTTGTTTTGACCGCCCTCATGGCTCACGGTAAGGGTTGTCAGTGACTAATGACAAATTTAGTTTTAACATATACTCAAGATTATATAGAATTTTGATGTCTGTTGCAAAACTTGCAAACGACATTACTATTAATAATGCAAAAATAATGATGGTTTAAAATCATTTGTTGGCTGAATTCAATGATAAATATATAGATATTACTGGTTGTATTTCGTTTGTCTGTTATAAATGTGATCTTTATATAAGTAATTAAATTAAACACAGCCCTAGGCAACTAATTAAATAGCGAGGTTCGACGTGGCGTGTGCTTCTAAATTATTGTGACAACGCATCAATTACCTTTTAAGTGTGCTATAAAATACACTTCGTCCACATTGTACGTACGTACGTAATTAAACTTCGAACAACTTTTATATTTGTTCGTGATGGTCAAAGGGAACTCTCGTAAAATGATTTCATGGCCTTCATTATCTTTTGAGATGTATATTTAAGATATTATTATAAACTTTTGTTTAAAATTTAAACAAATGTATAAATGCTATTTTATAAAATGATACTATCCTATTTTTCGATCAATATTACTATAAATATGATTAAAAAGTATTCTTGTTTCTTTGAATATTCAAATGAAAAACTTTCAATAATTGCAATAAATATAAAGTCACAACATAAACTATAACCTACGATCCCTTGCAGCGTATAAAATGGAAAGGTTCAGATCAAATTCCGAGATATCAATTCTTCGGTATCGAAACCTCACAACAAATCTTTACGTCAATATTCGTACAGCTTATTACATTACAAGCCGATTGTGATATATATGATCGATATTTTATTATAGATTTTTGGTTACTAGATAGAATTATTACTATCCAATTTATTAGGTTCTAGTGTCGTATAGTTCTGCCAAAGTTATATATCGATAAATCGCATCCCTATGCTTTCCGACGGCATATCTAGACACATAACTCAGCCACGCACTCCATCTTTTCGTGGCGCCCGAAATGTAAAGGTAGATGGAAATTTGTCTTTCCCGTCGTTAGAGCAAATAATGTTGCCAACTATTTATTTTGAAGCTTCGTTTTGGATCACGTGAATGCAAATTTTTATTTTATTCTATTTAAAAAAACTATAAAATGATACATCCAAAAAAGGTTTTAGTTTCTAATTGTACTGTGTATTTAAACGAAATATAGGTAAATATTTGCTGTTTTGCCTAAATCCACAACTTATGTAAACACAATAAATTAACGTGCAATATTAAGAGGTCTATTATTTTATACCTTTACCCTACTATAAAACCCATGAAAAAGTTTGTATGTATTACCCTACGTATGAACCACAGACCGTTAATCCAAGTTAAATGATCTGATATAAACCCCTATAACTTAGTAGGTTAGTTTTATTTGTGGACGTCGTTAAGCCTAGTACATATATGCTATAAAGTTGGTAGAATGTAGCACGAACGTAGCCTAATTTAGGCTTCGAATAAAAAAAACAAAGCCTTCTGTCAAAGTCATCGCAGCAAATTAAGATTATGAGTTTATTTAAAAAGCAATTTCTGAAATAAATGTAACTCAGAAAAGCGAAGTAGGCCGCTGGACGGAGGTAATTTCACATAAGTGTCATCTACTTATACATTCAGGGTTACCTTTGCATATTTTACCTGCGGGCGTTGAATCACAGCTTTTATTCGTGACGACCGCTTTAGCTCTTAATTGCTGAGCTGCTGAGTGTTTGTTTATCTCATTTTAAGAGTTAAACTAGTTTATAAGTGACTTAAAAGTTCTCGCGCTTACATTTGCAGCATTCATTCTTTTACTTTTAAATAATAAATTAACTGACGTAAAGTGTGTCATTCAAAGAGTACTGACTTTATTTATAACGGGCCCCTCATGAGTTGTAAATTGTGTTGAATCTTGAATCTTACCGAAGTTTCAAAGCAGATCCTTGAATTTTGTTTGAATTGAAAACTTTTCGAGAGTAACAAACAATATTTTGTAAATGAGTTTTGTTTAATAATCAAATTATGTGTTGTTCAATTTGAAATGTTACAAAAAGATCATAAAGATAGGACCTTAAAATACTGATTGTTCTGTTTTTAATAACCAAGTAATTGGAACAATCCTGTAAAGAGGATTTGAAAAAGAGGATTCCCATTAAAATAACTGCTTATTTCCTGTAGTAGCAACACTATTTAATAGGCGAAACACTAATGAGTTTGTTTGAAGTGAGTCTGTACGTACTTTGCGGTGTTGCCAAGCTAAGGAGAAATCTCATTTGTATGAAATTAGTTTTCGAAATGTATGATACTTTTACTCTATTTTGTTTAAACCGTAGTCACATGAATATTCCAAAGCTACATATTCTTTTGATGGAACTTACTTTGTATCAAAGAAACGGTATTAATGTTAGTAAAATACTTTAAATGTGCTATAATTGAAATAAACTGTATGTCTGGACTTTCAACTAAAAAGAAAAATTGTTTAAGCATAACAAGATTGCAACAAAATTTTAAATGGTTGCTTATAAAAAAGTGTCCTAACATGTACATTTTTTCCTAGTAGTTGAAATTAATTCAAAGTTATATTAGGAACTTCTAATATCAGGACAATATCAAGACAAATTACACACATTGATCTAACCCCTAAGTAAACAAATTATTTGTTTGTGTTAAGGGTGTTAGACAATGATACAAATTCATAGAAATACACATTATAAATACTGCGAATATATTTAATAAGCGACCAAACCCAGAAATACAGACGTCTATGCTCATCACATAAATGCCTGTCACTGCCGGGAATCGAAACCGAGCCCCATTGCGCCGCTACACGTCAGGCGTCTGCGCTAACTACTTGACCAACGGGCCGGTAGTAGAAAGTAAATATTATAGACTGGTTTCAGAGAGTCCATCCCTAGCTGTGTATTATCATAAAATATATTTTATAGCTGTTTCGACTCGATATCTCGGGAGCATGTTGAAGACTAAACGGATCAGGTCGTATCTCGCGTGCGCAGACCAGCTGCTCCTGATATATTTACTGGATGTGGCAATAATACGATAAAAAGCGGTTAAATATATTTTTTAAATATTTATTTTTTAGATAAAATCGTTACATAGATGATATTTAAAAGATTTCCATGTCACAACTTTAAATGTCCTTTTTGTGCGTTGGCTATTTTTTATATCTAATTTTCTAGTCAACATGATTTATACAAAGCTTTGGAAGTATCTTGTTATGAATACTAATTCTTTTATTCCAATGTCACTACAAGTATTAACTAATATCATGTAAAAGTAACAAAAGTTCAAGATATAAGATCATAAACAAAGGTATAAAACAAATGATCTCATCCAGGTCTCTACATCTCTGATCCTAGTTCCGTAGATTTAGTATACAACGTGAGACCTTATTTTTCGCACATTACACTATCCGATTGTTTCATTCGTTGGCCGTCATCGTAAATTGTTCAAACACTTCTACACCCTTATGAAACACACATCATTGAATTAGTGTTTCAATATTGGGCTTTGAAACTCGATATTTGGAAAAAGTTTTCAGATATTTCTAATAATTTCGGATTTGGATCGTAACGAATTTAATTACTTTAAAGTTTGTATTAAAATAATTATACTTATATCTTAAAAGTGCTAGCTATATCAAGTATTAATAGTCAATATTCAAACATGTTGATCCAGAGATGTGTCACAGTAGATCACTTATCGTACGTCATTAGCTCGTCACTGATGAGCTGTTCAGCTAACAGGCTGTATTCAAACTGAAAATGAAGCCTTTGGACGGATTACTTTTGAATGTTTGAAACTGTATAGCACTTGATTGCTTATTTTTTAATTTCATTCAATACTTATATTTAGTATAAGTTACTATATAAGTTAAATGGAATAAGACAAAATATATTAATAACTAACTGTTGTATTTCTAATTCGTAGTAAATTAGTAAATAATTACTAACTACTGACACTCGGGAAGGAAACAATATTTAACTACAGTTGAGATATTTTGTTAAAAGATACTGCAATACTGGAGTAATGATGTGTGATCTTGCTTACTTGCTTCTTCATCAATTTCCCAATCCCAAGATTTTTTCAGTCTTCAGCTTCAAAAGATTTTCCCTATTTTCGATAAAATTATCGTAATTTTTTAATAAAAGAAAGATTAGATTGGATTAAAAAATATACCAAAATAAATTTTATATTCAAATCTTATAATTAGGCTTTTATATTCGACTTTACAAAATAAAAATAAAAATGACCTTAATTATATATTCTTGTAAAAAGACTTATTTTAAATATTATTAATACAGAATAGTTGCGAGCAAATTAATAATTTAACTTGTTGAATATGTAAATTACAATGTTAAGACTACAATATCCCGGTTCAAGAGAACATAAACGCCTAATTTTGCTGAATTTGCTTTTTAAAAAACACACCCGTCGGCGGTTCTTGAGTATTTGGGCAACAAAGATGTGAGGATCAGTGCTCGCTAGAACATGTTAACGCTTTGTTGTATGCTTTAAGATAGAGGCGGACGCGTTTTATATTACAAACTATTTTCAAGAATATTTACTTCTTAGGTACGTATTTTCTTCTTAATGAAATATAATATTTATGTTTATTTAAGAATAATACATGTATCAGGAGGTAACATTCTAAACTTGAATTAACGAAGAAAAATAAATATTATAAAAATGGTAAACCCTTCAGTGAGTTAGATTTAAAAATACATCAATAGATAAGTCTTTGAGCACAACATTATTAGGTAAGTGTAGCAGGATATTATTCCATTTTATTAACTTAAAACGCTATACGCTTATAACGTAAACCGATTTCAAAGTGTGTCATTTTATTAAGTCTGAGATAAAATCGCGATCGGCATCGGATCGACATGTGTTCCGTACGTGAGGAAAAAACCTTGGAGAACTCTATTAAACGCTCTCTTAAACTTGTAAGCGCTTTAAAAAGATTTGGAGCGCGTCATGTGCGCTTAATACGTTGAGCCTTTTGAATACAAATCAAGCGCTGTATTGCTGGATGTATTAAATTATTATATGATACTTAAATGTTAGCGGTTTCATAGAGCGACAAGAGATTTTTAACAGGTATATTGTAATAGTCCTTTTTTATATGTAGGATCTCAAAATACATATCTATCGCACAATTTCAAATAATCTCCGTGTGGAGTTATGTCAATGTCAAATTGTCTATTTCTTATCTCATGAAACGTCAGTTCCTAATTGCACGACTCCAAAGAGGTTAGTACCGGAGAGAAGAAAGTGTATTACTAATAAACTAATCTCACATTGATACGTGAGATAAAATAGAAGACTAGAAGAACTAACCACGTAACTATTTCATCTACAATGCTCTCCCATTAAGATTTATAAGGATTCTCACTTAAAAGTAAATTGAAACTTAAAACTATTATGCCTTAAAAAATACACAAGAATAGAATACAATAAACCAATTTATAAAATAAGTGCGGTGAATAGAAAAATATTTCTTTTAAAAAATCAATGTTCAGGTAAGACTTTATCGTTCGCGCATGCATTCAGAAGATTGAGGGTTAAGATTTCCTCATTTGTATTCAAGAGGCGTTGGGTACGCTGGGCCATGTTGGGCCATCGGCAAGGGTTTTCAGCCTCAACGGGTCTTAAATACCCCCGTATTCTATTAGTGTTTTGTTTCGCACATGTCTTTTGTGTAAAATCTGTTTCCTCTGTTTGTTTGTGTCTAGAGACTTTAAATCTTGTTGTAATTTACATATACCTATGTGATGCATTGGTTTCATTGACAAAAGGCTTTATTGACTTTGGAATGTGTGGAAAAAAAAATACTTCTTATATAAATATATCAATAGATTTACTGTGGAATTGTTTATTTACAACTTTCTGGAGTCTTATTAATCATGGTTATAATTGTATATGATGTATCAATCAATTTATGAAAAAGAAACATGAATGGAATAACAATTTGAGCGCATTTGTCAAAAATTTTCATAAAAATCATTAAATGTATAAATTATTTTTTATAAGTTTTTATTTTGTTAAGTGAGAGTTTTGTACATTATTTATAATTATCAAGTTTCCTATATTGTACGCTATAAAATATATTTTTTTTAGTATTAGTTATAATACAAAATATAATATCGGAATAAAGCTTCGTAGTCATTTGTTAGTTCTTGTTCTAGTTAAATACTTGGATGTAAATTATCTGTAAATCATCTAATCTCACTTACTTGTTTACATATATTCAATTTCATATTTGTTTTTGTTATTTATTTGACATATTAATCATTTTCTTTGCAGATACTGTAGCTTTTAGATAACACTATATCAGCGTTGTCACAAGAATCAAGAAATCAGACTTAAATAAATAAAAATAACGTGGCACATAATAGCCGTTTCGTATTTTTCACATCTGCTATTGAGTAGTTTATACATGATGATATCGTTACGACATTATTTTAATAATCTTGAGCTAAATATTCACTATATGCAATATTACTTTACAAATAAAATATATTATAACTAGTCAGGTTCCGTGATGTATAAATAGCCTTATAGGGTAACAAAATGATGTATTACTTATTTTTATGCTTGAGCCTTTCCTAATTTCCTCTTCGCGTAAACTTAATAATGTGCGAACGAAACAATATGGAAAGTTTTTATGCAGTACCTTCAGAGCATTATTAAAGGTTCATGAGGTAGGAAGAAAATTAAGTTAATCATAACATAAACATTACGCTTTTTTATTCACTTATTCTTTACCCATAAAAAGTCAATATTGTGTTTTTATTTTATTGTAAAATTTTATAACAAACTAGCTGTTGCCTGTAACTTCGTCCACGTAGACTGTAAAAATATCCTATAATCCGTTTAGATTTAAAATATCCTATAATAGGTTTAGACTGTAGCAGGGAACATAAAAATAGCATAATCGGCTATATTTCTATTAACAAACGTATATTTGCATAACATAACACTCCTTCTAAAGTCGCCGGGTAATAAGACGGATTTTCACAAATAATTATGTAAAATTCAGTGAAACATACGATTAAAAATGGGATCTTCCGTGGCCATTAGTTATCGCGCTACAATCTATGTTATGTCACAAACAAAAGCACGTGCAAAAATATCTCATCACATAGGATCTGTACTTTTTATTATAGTTGGGCTTATATATATTTTATATAGCTGTGCCTGCAACTTCGTATGCGTAGATTTCGATTTTGATAAAAAGTACCCTTTGTACTTACCAATGTATGTAAAAACTATAAACCTTAAAACTGATAAGCAGCAATGGTACGACAATAAGATATTTTTAACTTCTTTATTTGTTAATCGATTATTAAAAAAAAAAACAAAATATAAAGTGAATCCCATGACATGTAGTCATTCCCGGTATCTGCATCCAAATCGATGAATCAGACATGAACCAGACATACAGACTTAAAGAGGAACAGACAAAATGAAAAAAACATTGTTTTGGGTTCTCTTCTCTTCTTATAAAGGCCACCTGTATGCATTTTTGAAAATATTTTTATAATTTTTTTTCGTGTTGTGTGCACAACTAAAAGACAAATAGATAAACAGACAAAGATTTAAAATATGCTGAAAATGGATTCTGTGTGTTAGTTATCACGTTTTAATGCGCCTTACCACCTAATGGTAAGTGGAATGTAGTCAAGCATTACCTTAGATTGCTTAAAAAAAAAAACTTTACATACAGGTATATTTTGTATTATTTTCAATGTATAAAAACTACTCCTCTACAGATTTATTATATGTATAGAATAAGATTTGCATAGGTACCTATTACGTGATTAACATAAATTGACATAACTTTTTTATTTCTTCACTGATTTAGATGAAATAAACACTAGATATTAAGTAAAGACCGTGATAAGATATTCCTGAAAACCGCATTCAAATTGGTTAAGCCGTTTCTGAGATTAGCATGCACAAACATACAGACATACAGACAAATTGGAAAACCATTGTTTTGGGTTCTCTTACTCTTATAAAAGCCCCCTATGATGTTTTTTTTTTAATATTTTCCATGTACAGAAATGGATCAGTGATAATTTGATTATATGTATAGACAATATTATATTACACATTAACGAATCTTAAACTATAATCAACATAATAAAGATGGTGGTAGCTAAGTTATTATTAAGGGTGGACTAATGGTAAATATCGATAATATTCAAATAATATTTTACATATTTGTAAGTGTATGTTCACATTTATATCCATATTAATCTCCATCTTCAATTTTGTTTTTGCTTGTCAAAGTAAATGGCATAATATGAGAGAGAAAGAAACATATATTAAGATCTCTGAGCGAGATAGCCTAGTAGAGTGGCTCTATTAAAGTATGTTAATGTATTACATAGATTTTTCTACATAATGGAAGGCTTTATAAGTTAGTAACATAAGTTGTTGGTCTCGTGTAGATTAACGCTTTCAACGCCTACTTAATAATGATTACGTTTGAAACATGCGAACTCATGTTTTTAACAATGGGATACAAACCACATGTCAGAGAAAATTAATAATTAGAACGTAATATGACGTCAAGAATACAAACGTAACCAGAAATAATGTACACAATAGACCTAGGGAGCGTCACTTTGTCCAATTAGGGTGACCTCTGGTCAGGCCTATTGTCACATGGCTATCCAAATTTAACCTGTACCTGTATATTAATAAGAGCTTACTTTGTGTCCACACTAATCCATTAGCGATGCGACTCTTACTGAACCCCGAAATCCTTTGTGCTTTTCCATTATTGATTAATAGTTTAGGAAATCGATTTTAATTCAACCGAATGTGTTCTAATGGAAAATAAATTGCTTTGTTTCTCTCATTGTTTATTACATGTCGATTTAATGACACCATGTTGGAAAGCATATTTATAAATCAAATTAAAAATGGATATATTATAAGTGACTTCAAACACACGTGACCTCAAACATGAAATGTCTAAGTGATCAAACAATACAAAGATAAGTATCCCAAAGAGTAATCAAGTCCAAATTCAGTCAGACTCACGTACGAACCAGCTCGACAGCGAAATAAAGTTTTGATGTAAAAAGTTCCCTTTTTATATACGCTGTTTGGAAAACTTGTTGGATGCTGAGTAACTGGGTTATTATATAGCCAAGTATATAAGTTTTAGCGAATATTGATTATCTCTTTCAGATATATGTGAAAGTGAAAAGATAGATAGAGACATAATTAGCTATACATGGGACAAAGCGTGCGAAGTCAATCATTTTATACGAATAAAATAACAGACATTGCAATAAAACAACATAAATAGAGCCAATAACGAATGGAAGCGCGAAATAATTGTCTCAAAATATTAGAGGGAGAAGAATTTAACACAGATGATCAATGCTTTAAATATATTTAAAAAGCAGGTGACATATATAATTATATTATTTATTAAATGCCCTTACTTAAGTAAATATTTCTATATTAAATAACTTAGGGCGTTTGATAAATAATCCTTAAAATATATCGTAAATAAATATCTTTATAAACCTTAAGGACACTGAATCTTTTAGAGAAGTATATTTTCAAATTGAATATTTGACATTATTTAAAGTTCAATAATAATATAAATATTTTGTTTAATAACATGTACCATTAATGACTGAATGTAGTCTACAAACAGGTGTACAAATGAAAAATGTGTTAGACATGTCACAATTATTTGGGGGATAACGTCTCTAGAAGTTCTGACATTGTTATCAGTGAGTTCCTAATTGGCAAAAGTTTTTGCTCAGTCTCGAAAATAGGGTAAAAGGGTGAGTTGGAACAATATAAATACTTCGAAAGTATAGTAACAGAGTTAAGTTATTGGAATTACAATAAAAATAATTATCAGTTAATAAATTAGTATCAGAATAAGTTATATTTAAATTGATGTATATACATTTGGTTTGACAAAGTAATATATTACTATATCGAATGTAATAACATTTGCATTCGTTTTTATGTGTATCGCTCCGTCAATTTATCGTACGGTAGAAACAAAAAGTTAATCATGAAGGCATATCAGAGCAACACAAAGCCATATCTCGCAATAAAACGGCGCGCAACAAAATATGTTCCGAAAAAATGACTCTCAGTAGGAATCATGTACCCTTGCTCTCATTAGCCTATAATTACGGCCCGCCAGATCGCCGTCGGAAATTCAAATTTCAATTTCGTACAACCCTCAGAATATCCTAAAATATGCCTAAACGACTACGCTAATGTGTTTTCTATTTCGTGATCGGAAAGTCTAAAATCGTAAGAATAAAACTCGTACTTATAGTACACTGCTGAATAAACCAGCCGTCAGCTCAGTGCCTACAATAATATCTCCCATATTAGGAGCGGTGAAGATTCACAATCCATGAGATTCACCAGATGGCTGCTCGTGGCTCTCCGTACGTTTCCCGCTCGCAAATTGCGATTTTAACCAATAAAAAGGCGGTTCCGATTCGAATTTTAAACGGTTATTGTTTCCTTTTTATGTTAATGCGTCCTATTGAAATTTGGAGCAGAGATATTGACGCTGATCGGGTAACTTTTGTAACGATCGCGTAGGATTTAGTCGTAGAGCGGTTTTATTGCTGCTATTCACTTTGTTGTTTGTCGTTACAAGTCTTGATTGTTTTTCTTTTTGTGTCCATGGTTTTGGAACTGTATTCCTAACTTTAGTCAGACTCGGACAAAGAAACGTAATAATAGCTCTTTTTTCTTTATTAAGATGCTCGGTTCGATTTACGAATGATTAATAAGTCTCTACGTAACTTGGCAACATCATGTTGTATTAAAAATATTTTTAACGGCTCATCCGGGTTAGGAGAGGCCCTTTATAATTATCACCCCCTGTCACCCACCGGTGTAAGTCCCGTATTTTTTAATTTTCTCTCGAGCCCTAAATTCTGGGTGTAAAGAATTAAAGCGATAAAGGAAAAGGACCGTTCATTCTTATTACGGGCTCTTATAGCCTCTCGCGTTTAAATAACAGTTGTATAGTATAAAAATTAAAACACAAAAAGTAGAGGACTCCGTGAGCACAAAGAGAGTGGGAACTCATCAGGATGACTTAGGATAAAGCGGGACATTCGTGTGCCGATGAAAGGAGTTAGGCGTCGCTCATAGACAACCGTCGGGCCGTGAATGCCGTCGGAACTGGGAACATTAAAATATTCCGCGCGCTCGCTCAGCACACCATGCGTGAGAATCGTCGGACCATATTTTTAAACTGACTTTTGTTTATAAAACATCATGTCTCGGAGCTTTTTCGTGGCGAATATTCGCTTCTTTTTATTGAGGTCCCGTGTCGTATTTTATTCGCGTGTCCTTTCGTAAATCATGGAACTCCATTAAAAATAATGAGGCGAAATTTGACATGAAAATGTCCGGGTGTAGTGTTTTACTCTTTATTGTACGATAATGTGAGATGAAAATGACCATTCACCAGCCAGCGCTCGCGGTCGTCGTTAAATAATCAAATTTGTTGTTTCAAATTTACACGTGTCATTTTGTCTTTTACACTTGAAATGTAATTTTGTTTTAATTTGCGCCAAAAATTAACGCATATGTGAGTGTAGTATTTTATTCATTAAAAAAATACTTTTGAATTTCTATTTATTTATGGAATTTTTGACACTTAATTTTATTTTATCACGCAAGTTGTTATTGTAAATCTTCTTCCTGTTACATTCACATTATAGAATATTTTCCAAGTATTTTCTTAAGCGTAAAAGTTTATAATCACCTTAAAGGTGAGAGTATTCACTACAAAACAAAGTGTAAAGATTTCCATGCCATAAAGCCGTGGAGACGGCAGTCATTATGATAACGATTGAATACACATTGGAAAGTTAAAAGAGATTACGACACTCTTGGGCGCAGAGTCAAGTGTCTGTCAAATTAAGAGCAGTTACCTATTACAGAATAAGTCCGATTTCACCAGAAAAACTTAATAGCTTATGTGTTTGTTTGCGAATGTTGTTGTAATAATAAATCTTAGTTCAGGTAAACAGATCGATTGTTATTTCTGATAAGTTTCCTTGTTTCGTGCCAAAAGACGAAACGGAGGGGGACGTAAAAATATTATACAGGTTCCCGTTTTGTTGCTATATTTGTTCCGGGTTATACGAGTGAATTAAATAACTTTATTAAGGTCTGATTTAAGCTTAATATTATGTGTACGATTTATATTGGATAATACGTAAGATAACATTATAACACTTTTACGTAGTTCGTGTTCGTTTAAAATATATAAAATATTTTTTCTTCATTTATTTTCATATATGAATAAGTTATAAAAAGTCATTAAATATTCCACGGTTGGGCAAAGGCTTCCACTAAATTATTAAAAAAATTACGAGAGCCTAAGCCAGAGGTCACTTTTCCGGTATTTGGGTTTAATTACTATGGTTTCTGACACGTCAAAGTCAATCAATCGTAGTATAGTATGAATGTGTGTGAGTTAAATATACATACATAAACTATTTGAAAGATCTATTAGTATTTTGATGATACAATTCATATAATTTTAATTGGCTCATTACTAATGTTAAGTATTTATTTTATAATATGCAAGGGTATTAAAATAATCGGCATCATATAATAGAAAATTCCCAACACGATTTCAGGCTCGCCCGGGGACCGAATTAGTGAGCTTCGTGACTAACTGAAGATTTTTTGTTGTCCCAAAATATTGTGCCTCCTTTATATATCACGCGTATAAACTAAATTGTTAGTTTTTTTACTAACACGGATATCAAGATCATAATCTAGATATAAATGTTACCTAAATAAAAGAACTTAATTAAAAAATAGTAATTCGTGTTTATTTTTATTTTACATGGTTTTTAAATAAAATAATGAGACTGATTTTATTAATAATTTAATTTAAAAACCTCGTATTTCTTTAACAGACATAGAAGTAACTTTTTAATGTAATCTAAAAGGAACATTTCAGGTAATTTTCACCAAGAACTAGATCGAGCTAATGGAGCGACACAAACGAGGCATCACTTCCTCGAGAGGCCTGTTTTTACAACGGACCAAGTTGAACGTTATCGACTTCTGTTGAGTTCTAATGACAATTTTATACAACAATATGATAATTAAGCTTTGCCCTCCGGAATGCATTGAGACGTGATTCCCCGCTGAGCTTAAAATATCCTGTTATGAAGTGTTGGAAATTCGTTCTAAGTTGGTCTCAATTATTTTAATAAGGATACGTCTTCATTGTTTATTATTATAATAATGAGTGAAATATTATTTAATTTTCATCATATTTCATAATCTATTTCTATGTTGTATGTTTTTTAGGACTTTTTAAAAGGTTTTACGATAACAAAATTATTTTGAAACATGTAAGTAAACATGATACTGTTTCATTTGATAACTTAATTATAGGTGGTTAATTGATAGACATGATTAGAGATCGGTTTTCAATTACTATAATTAGGTAATTAATTTGATTACTATCACTACTATTTATCACATATATAACATTAACTAATAAGTTAATAAGTATTGTCTAAGGTATTATAACTATCACAAGATTATTATAATATCAACCGGCAAAAGTAATGTAAAAATAGTAAGCAAGGTATATTTATTAGTTTTTAATTAAAAATATTTAATAGTTAATGAATAATAATCCTAAAAAATAAATGTACACAGAAGTATTGATAGTGTGTCACCAGCGAGGGTCCATAATCCTAACACCCTAACACCCTAGCACCCTAACTAACACCCTTTTACTCTAGCGGACGGTTCACGAGACAGCCGTTATAGATCATTAGCAATGTATGTATGTCTCGTATCTTTTGTCACGCTGGCTGGATGACTTATATTAATTATTCGAAGCGTATAAAGTTCAAACAAATGAATTTGTATTGTTTGATAGCTCGTATATAATACAGAATATAATAATATTAAAACAGTTCAATTAATCTACTCCCCAAAACGAGGAAAATTCAAGAAAACAAAAAGATGAATTAATCTAGCCAAAATCGTTAATAAAAGCGATATTTGGTCCAAAGTTATCGAATATAACAATGTTCGATCCCCTTCAATAAACTATTTCCTTCATACATAAACTTAAGACTCCAACGAGTTGACATAAAAACAAATAAATATAAATGTTATTTTTATTCCCTGTCCTGGTCTCCGGGATTGTTTTTAGCCATCAATGTTTACGTGACTATAGTTTATTAAAATTCCTCTGACCTCCTATTTTTCCTTCTTATTTGAGTCGCTCTATGGTAAACTTAATTAATTTTCAGACCGCTCTAACGCTTGTACGTGAAAGAAAGTCTTCAACGCAATTACAGTTTGCTTAATTTATTTTAAAAAATATATAATCAAATTAAAAGTAACAACTTTACCAATATATATTATATTTTGAAGTAGTCGTTGAATTGTAAAAAAGGTGAAATTAAAACATTCAAAACTTTTTACTGTAGCAGATATAATCTAACAAATGCCATCAAACATATATTCACTTCGTATATTAAAAATGCATATTTCGTGCAAATAATCCGTTCAAAACAGATATGGTGTAGCGTGTTTTAGAGTCCACTGGGATGACTGGAGAGAGTTTATTGAACGATTAAAAAGATACGCTTGGAGTTCCTTGCCCTTGGGACAAATTTACTTACTATATATAATGAGTTCCTTTGTGAAGCTTCATTGGAGACATTTTTACTTACTAATGAAAGTGTAGCGGGATATTGTTGTTGTACTGTGTCGATTTGTAACTAAGATATAAAAGTTTATACGTTTTATTAAGTTACAACTTAATTTTCTTTTCTTTTTATAACTTATTTTTATGAATTTTAATGTAGTTTGATCTGATTTATTGTTATATTATTTGTATATTAAATATTACATTAAATTATTCATACCGTACTGTACTGTGTACTCCGAATATTGTACGGTATCATACCAACATGTTTATTTTAGTAGATTTGTGAGTCAATTACTAAACAAAGGTAAGCGTAACATGTTTTGGCAACGGATATAGGCCACTGGGGGCGTTACTTGATATATATTTTCCTGTCAGCGAGAGGTCGAAAAATACTTGTATTTTAGTGCTTATAGATTTATATCTGTATAAATAATTTACTGTGATTATCTTGCAAGTATAATATTAACAAACTACCTTTTAAAGATTCTATTTGTATAACAATTTATATTATTTATTTTCTGTGCACGTAAAATGACTAATAACACATTAAAATATTTTTTAACATTTAATGTTCTGTAATCTCTTTTAACAATTAATAACATTATGCCATGTCTGTATAAAAAGCAATATTGTCAGATACGACCAGATAACTAAAGTCGCTTTCAGTGGAACCATGACATCAACATTTTAGTGTAATGAAGAATATCACTTATATGGCGAATTAATCAACAGATGAACACGTTTAATGCTATAATTATATTAATATGTACAAATAACATGATTGTTTGACTAGATTAAGTCATAACTCAATTCAAAGTATTATTTGTCATTCATGAGGTTAGCAACGTCGTTTTTGTTAGATTTAAGCATTTTTTTTCCAGTCTCACCCCTTTTTGGGCGCGATAACCTATAGTTTCTTTACAAAATATTATTTGTTTTCAGTATCCACCACTAAGACACAGACTGTCGTGTCGTGACTACATTATAATCAAGTCTACACCGTCCACTTACATGTCTGAGTTATCAACGCCTCGAGATGATTGCGCGTTATAATAATTTGCGAACTCCGTGTATATTGTTAATTTATGGTAGGTTTTAAATATATGAACGGTCTGGAGTGTGTGTAAAGTATTATTTTTATATTTTGTTCCATGTTTGGTTTTATTTGACTCGATTTGATGAAAAGATAGATAAGGGAAATATAAAGATTGTTTTGGTGAATGGTGGCAAATATGAATAATACATATGTAAAGGTTTTTTTAGGTTTTAATGAATATTTAACCTAGAATTGGAACCTTGATAATCTAGTTTTGTTCCATTTTTAAAGTGTTTGTTTAAAGTTGATTGTGTCTTTTGTAAAATCTAAAATAATTTTATACTATAGCAAACTTTACTGAAAGTGTCTTTACTTTTCAAGTTAAAATAGTATTCCGAACAATAATAAGCCTTCAAAATAGAATATATTCTCTTGTATTTCCCTTGTATATTTTTCGTGCTGCAGTTCCATTTTTCTCTTTGTACTCTTAAGTCCGTAAAACGCTTATAGTTAAGTAGTGTTGTATGACGTAAAATAAAACAGTTCTCGAAAACTCTATTTTGTAGATCAGATTGATATTTTAAAATATTGTAAGACAACATTGACTCTAAAAATTATTTTCAAAGTTCAAAAACACTCATTCCATTTAGAGGTGTACAGTGTAACAAGTTCAGGTTTCTGAACCATAAAGCCATTTAACTCATTATATAGTAAGTAGACGCCACTCCCTAAAGGAGCAATTGTCCCTGTTTTCATTTATTCATAGAAGCTATACTAGCATTTATAACCCCAAGTCAAATGCTTTGCTTACTCCCTGAGGGATACCAAAAGACGTTGTAAATGGTTCTTGAATATTTGTGCAACTTTAAATGCCTGTTCATTTGTTAATATTTTAATGGTCGCTTATAATTGTGGTTTTGATAAAAGTTAGAAGAATAATGTAGCGTTGATGCATTTAAGATATATGGATGTATAAGTTGAATGTTATTGTAAAAAAATAAGGTCTCTACTAGATATCATAAATACAATAAAGATTGACAACGTTTGTGAATGAATCAGCAAGTAAATGGGTTAGCGTCAATATAGTTTGAGACCATCGGCTCATCCATGACTTGGCTTATAAACCACTTTTCAAGCCACGTCACGGTGACGCTACGACTCCGACGCGAGAATTAATAGCCACTTGCGTTACACTTGAGACTCAATTGTGTTGTTTGCTTAGCTTGTTTTCTATAATTTTGTATGTGTTCAACGAAACGGATATCCGCTTTTAATTAACCGAACAGTGATTTACGGTTTTCCGTGATCATAGCGATGACAAAAAAAACAAGAACGGTTTTGATGAATTTTTGATTAAACATCATATATAGTATAAAAAAAATGAATGTATCATTTTTTGTACAATCTACTTTAATTATTCTCTTCTCTGTTTACAGTCAGCATTCTTTGCATCTGTCGTAGGGGGTCGATGTACCAAAGCATCGAATAGACGGAGGTGTTTGAATTATCCCCTGTTTCCACAGGGATCGGATCATTACCACGATATTACCAGGATAATGACAGATAATAAATCGTCAAGGTGTCTGACAGAGCAATGACGTTTTCTACAATTTTGATAATAATAAAGCTTATATGGCGATTACAGTAGTTTTTTAATATAAAATACAAATTTATTTATCGTTTTACTAATAATTTATTTATATTTGGTCATTACAAATGAAATTGGCGTTTTGTATGGGAGGAATAAAAAATCGAGTCGATTTTTTTATATAATGTATTTAATTAATCAAAGTATGAACCATTGTTTTCTATGCACTTTTGTCATCTTAGAGTTAGTTCAGTGATCCCTTTACTAAAAAAAAGCAGTCGGAAGGGAATCGATAAAATCGTTGAAGGCGATTTGGATTGGCCCATTGGAGTTTAGTTTTTCCCTTGCAAGAAGTTATCCCAAATTTCGAACAAAATGGTAATCTGCTGGAGCAAGGTCCGGGGAAGTGCGGTGGATGTCTTAGAAATTCTAATTGAAGCTCTTCTAATTTGGTAGCTGTCTGTTGTGCAGTCTATGGTCTAGCGTTGAAGCAACAGTGGTGTGGAGCGATTGACCAGCCTAGGTTATTTAGCAGCTAGCTTTCCCAGCATGGTTTGCAATTACTGACAATAGACATCTGGCTAAATTTGAGAAAATTGTAATGAACAATAACGGCACTAGTTCACCAAACGCTTACCAGCATTTTTTTTTGGTCAATTTTCGCTTGGGGCAGTATTTGGCTGGCTGACGCTTCCGATTATTGTAGGAAATCCATTTTTCACCACAGGTAATGGTTCGATTTAAAATCCCTTCATTATTGTGCCGGTTCAGTAATGTAACGCAGCAGTTGACACGCGTATTCATGACCTTTCAAACTTTTAAATTTTCCCAATTTGCTTCAAGTTAATTAAAACCATTTTATCAATAACACCGCAGCCTGTAGCTAACTCGGACGTGGTTTACGATGGCTCCGCTTCCACAATAGCTTTCAATTCTTCATTATCTACAAGGGTCTTCGGCCGGCCAGGGGCCTTGTCAAAATTTCCAGAACGGAAGTGTTGGTACCAAAAACGAACGGTGTTTTCTTTTGCAACACGACCGCCATACACATCTTTAAACCTTCGAGTCCTTTTCACAGCACTGGTGCCACGGTGGAACTCGTACTTGTAAATAGTTCAATATTTTATGTTTTCCATTTTGTAAACTGGGTAACGCAAACAGAAAAAACAGAAGAATAAAAACAAATGAATGACGGTCAGTGAAACCAAAATATATGTGTAAATAGCGATAAAAAATTGAATTTGGAATTCCTTACCAAAGAGGAGAAATTTGTGATTAAATTGCATTTGTATTGACCTAATATATTTTTAATATGTACTTATAACTGGCATACACTCATGTTTATAGTATGAAAAGAATCTGCCTCATCTTAGAAAAAAATATTGACTTTCTTAAAGAATTTGAATTTAATATTTTAATTCTCTGTAGTCGTAAAGCATCGTTATAGCCTATTTTGTTGCTTCTTCGGGTTTTTATATTAAGTGCCTAATTAAGGCCATCATTTCCCTGGGCTCTCGATCTCGATTATGAAGATCAGTTGCCCGTTATTACCTTTAGGGTCTGAACTCGCAGTCTTATGAGGTTAAGATATTGATAGGGGCAATATAGTAAGATAGAGTCCATCTATTTTAATTGCTAATAGGTTTGAAGATAGTGTAATAGTTTACCCGTGATTTTGTCCGTATACTGTGAAATATACTTCTCTATTATGAAATTAACGGTATTAAAAATATACATACATAAGATATAAACGGATAAAAATGGTTCATTTCATTCTAAAAATGAATTGCATTGTTTTTATTTTGTATATTAAAATGGACTGTTTGTAACTAATTGGTTATAAAACATAATTGTTATATAAAATATTTTTGAAGAAATAATATTAATACTACTGTGACATAAAAAGTTGTATATATTCAACACGAATTGATATAACATATCGCCGTTCAATTTCATTTATATGAAACTTAATTAAATTCGTTTTTCATATTCGAAAAGCTCGAAGCAGTGAAATTCTTTTTTCCACATAGTTGAACACTTTCCTGCCGGGGGCTACACATAATAAGCCCGGGTACTGAGAATAGATATATTTGTTTATCAGAAGCTTTTGGGATTAATTATTATTATTTATTGTTATAAGTGCACGTTTTTGCGATAATGTTATTAATTATATAATTAATTTGAAGGTATGTGGTACTCTAACAATGTATTATTATGTATCACATATAATATGTATAACATCTATTAAACGATATGAAACAACCTGTTGATTGTCGAGTGTGATTTATAAATGAATCACTCCGCGGTCTGCTACGTCACTATCACGCGTCAAAAGCGTGACGCCGCAAAAAAATCATCGTTTGTATTTGACGGGTCAAAATGTTTTTGGTCCTGGAATGCTTTTTATTTTATGTTCTCTTTGTTATTTAATAAATAGTTTTTATACACTAATCTTAAATATTTTAACACGGTCTGTAATTAAATAAGTAAAAGCATACAATTGTTGTACGAAATTATATTATTTGAGAGCAAAATGGGTGCAAACCACAGTAAAGGTCGTGTCGTATTGTAATTATATGTCATACCGGCGCGGTTGATTTGCGGTTTGTTCCGTGCTGACGTTACTTGGCCGACGACGTGACGGCGATGGACCAGCGTGACATCTGCGAAATTGTTGCTCGTAATGAGGGCCGAGTTAAGGGTTGTTTTGAGACGTTTTAATAAATAAATCACGTTATTTATTTTTGTAGCTCTTTATTTATATAGTTGAATTTATATATTTTGTATTTAAATTTTCAGTCGGAAACTAAAACAGCCTAGAATTACACAAATCACACTGACCCAGAAAATCATTTGAACGTCGCGTTGTAATTTTGCCAGAGGAACCGGTGCGCGGTTGATTTGTGGTTAGCGGCGCGTTGACGTTGCTTGAGCGTGACGACGACGAGACGGGAACGGACCGCCGTGACGTGACAGCTGCGAAATTGTTGCTCGTTATGAGCGGCTAAACTTTGAAGTATATTTTATTTATGTAATGCATATTTTTATTTACATTATTTTCTATATAACAATTTCAACATAATAGTATAATACACTTGTATCATACATATCTCTAAGGTTTTAAAACGAAAACAATACACAATCTCTATATTGTTTTTTCCGGAGTAGATAAGGTGCGGTGACAATAAAATATCACGAATCACGCCAACACGATCGCGGCCCTTGTCCCGTCCAATGAGATTTCAATTTTCCCTCTCCACATATTCAGCTTTTCGGCTTTGCATGTGACATACAACCACTTAGAAAGTTATCGAGAGTTGTTGATATTGTTTATATGTATATTGGAATATACGAATGCGTATGAGTTGAGTAGCTTGTTCTATAAGAGGTTTACAACAATTTATATACTTAGTTACTTTTGTAATCTCCCCATAACTAATTAGTATTTTTATATATATTTATAGTATTTTTAATATTCAGAATAATATACATAATATATAGAATATAAAAAACAAACCAGCAATCCAAAATAAATATAACAATTTAAATGATGGTTCAAAAAGTTTCATTACCGTAAATCGCAAAGGTACGCATCGCTGTAACCTCGTTCCGTTCGTTTTCCCTTACAAAGGACAATAATAAATGTAGGCAGTGCCTTCTACCGATTATGTTGCGTAGCGTATCAAAGTACCGGATCGCGGAGTTTCACTGACGTTTCCAGATACGGGTCTATACGGCAAATTACGAAATTCGTAAGCCATTTGTTTTGAATCGAATGTTGAAGATGCGAGCGATAGAAGGGTTGTAAGTAGAACATTATTTGTAATGAGGGCCATTCTTGTTATGTGGCCGGGGATTGATTGTCCCAGTTTTTAGGTTTGAATTTTATATTTTTTCATGAACGGCATCATTTTGAGAGTAAAAAAAACCATTTAATGTCGTGTTGTTACGTAAGGTTATATATAATGTTGTTGTTTTCTATTTATCGATTTTCTATATCTTTTTTTCATAAAAAAAGTAAAATTGTGTTTCATTTTAACGAGGGACAACTGAGCAAGTTAGTATGTAGTTCTAGAATAGAACGATTTCATACATTTGAAAATTATTGTGATTCTTGTTACCTCAGTCCAGGAAACTGTTACTCGTACAAATAATCGTTTTACGTTATGTTCGGAGTTTCTTCTGTCTCCATTATCATACATTATGTGAGCAGACAATACGTCAGACGACCTCGTGAGTCGTCGCTAAGTGTGAAGTAAATTGGCGATATTTTACGACAGAATCGTTACTAGGGCTGTAAAGAGAGCGAGCTTGCGGCAATTTTACGATAGCTATACGCCGTGACCTGCGCCCTTATTACGGTTGGACGAAACGATAACAAGACCAGCGTTACAGATTCCTGGGTGTGTTATTTTAAAATGGAAATTATTTGAATCACAAAGTTCATGTTGCACCCCTTATTATTATAATGTGTTAGATTTTATAACTTCTGTATTATACACTTCTATTTCTACACTTTATCTACTCATAAATGAATTTGCAATATGTCGTGGTTAAATGCTTTCTTGACTAAAAAAATAATTATGTTATCATAATAATATATATATTTATAATAGGTTAAATGTTTGGTATATATACTTAAAACTTATGTTATGATTTTTTATATATTTCCTTAATAACATGTAAAATTATATTTAGCCGGATGATCGTGTGTTGAATTTAGACTGCGTTGTAAAACTTCATACAAATCGATGAAGGCGTTAAGAATACGATAGCCGCGCGGTGAGTCGTGGTGATAACGCCAGAAATGGCAGATTAAAGAGACTTTTATTGACCGTTACCAGGTTCTGTTACTCTCTGAAAGTGATTTCGTTTCCGTTTAATTGTAAAGGTAAAATACGCTAGTACTTTGTGGCGCTCGCGAAGAATTATAGACCATTTATATAGAACTGTTTATGGTATCTTTTGTAGTCTTAAAACTGTGTGTAATTATTTTATATTGACATGGTATATAAATAGTTTTACCTGTTTGATATAATATTAATGTTCTTTAAAAATTTTCAGGAGGTAAATGAAAAGCGTTCTTAGGATTCTGTATTAAATAAATTTAAAAATTGTTAACAATAACAATGATTATTTTCCTCTTCATAACAAAAACGCGAAAAATGGAACGTACAGTTCGACAATTGTAATTAAATGTGAATTAAATTAAAATAAAAGTTTGTTCTGGAGGACTCTTGTAGGCATAATGGAAAAGTAGCCTAAGAACGTTTACTTTTTCACAACTCCAAGCATCAAAGACTGAAAAGCGACGCTGAAATCCCACTTAATTTATAATTAAAACGTCGACAGCGATAACGTTTAGGGGCTCATAAAAATGAGTTTAGCATACCGCGGCTCGTAATTAAAGAGTATTAACAATTCGGTCCTACATCGGTACATCTGGTAATAACTTTATCGTTCAATAATGACAAGCATTCGAAGCGTAAAAAGCGTAATATACATAAAGAGCGCTTAGGCAACTAACAAACCGCGCCGCGTTAGCCGAGTTTACGAGCTCAAACTCAATTAAAATCCGACGAAATTCGAGCGAGAACAAAATGAAATTAAAGTTGCGTAACGCCCAGACGGGCTGTCGCTGTGTCGCTATGACGTATTACGTGGTCGCGGCTGTTTCAATTTGAATTAGTAGTAAACATTTGCGTGTAGTCAACTTAGGTAATTGTTGGTAACAGCCAAATTTAATGTCGCTGCTTAACGTTCAAGTGCTGGTTGGAATTATTGTGAATGATAAATTGTACCTCCGAAGCTTTGCACAAAATTATAACATTTATTAGTACGCAAATTAATTTGCATATATTTAAAAAGTGCCCCGGCAGTTTAATGACTTGCTAAACAAAGTCCTAACTGTGCGACGATTTTATAACATTGACATAGCTATTTTATATCATATAAATAATTATTAAATCAATTTGGTATCTCCTATGATAATAAAAAGTAACAATATAATTCACTAAACATTTTCGTTATAAAACTTTCAATTGATTGTAACACAATACACACCGCGCTGACTGTAACATATTACTACATTCCGTAGCACTACGCTACGGCACTCGTAGCCGATAATAGCTATCGTAACGAATTGACGTAGCACATGAAGTTTTACACTCCACACCAAAAAGATAACATCTCTGGCAGATTCTATTCGATCTTGGCTTTATAGTTTAAAGTGCGGTAAGTAATACAATAAAAATAAAACTTTAATTGAATGTTATCTAAACAGTCGCTACAAATATAAATGACTACTTTACGTTCGAATATCTGAGACTTAAGTTAATAATGTAAAATTTAATTTTGGCGTTCATAAACCCTATATTAAAGACACTAAATTAGGCCTTAAATTTTATTTTATTTTAAATAAAGTAAAAGTCTCAGCATATTCAAATTACGCACGTTTCGCTGAATCTGCGTTTTCGCCATGATACGCGTTCTTTCTATTGACCTTACTGTCTTTATTAGGCGCGCTTTCCATTTTGTGTCAAAGTAAATTGGGTTTTCAATTTTCGCGAGCTCCCGTACGTACAAGGACAACAGAATTGGTACGGGAGTGAAATTTATCGTATCAACTTCTTACGTCTGATTGCTTCTCGTACGTGCGAATATTACGCTTCACATGCAATTTTGGAAAAATATCACCCATGTAAGTTTAAAAAACAAGTCTTTATGTAAAAATATTTTTTAATTTAAAAAAAGATATTAAAAGGATACAATGTTATTCAGCTGATCATGATTCACACGATCAAAAAATAGTTACATCTATTAGTATATCTGAATAGAAAATAAAAGTAATCATAAAAAAAAATATAAAATGGTTTGTTTAAATCCAAACCCGTTTGTTGAAACGATTTATAAAACTGTATTCAAAACTTACCTTTACTCGCACCGTCCGGGCCACGAAGTATAGAACACTCTTCTATTGTACCGAACGG
The DNA here is from genome assembly GCA_959347355.1 of Napeogenes inachia. NCBI lineage: Eukaryota > Metazoa > Arthropoda > Insecta > Lepidoptera > Nymphalidae > Napeogenes > Napeogenes inachia. The sequence continues at coordinate 1,407,088 of OY365795.1, read as the reverse complement.
AGTGAACAACTGGCGCACATCCTCCTCAGTCTGTTGTTTACTGAGCATGCCAACGAACAGCTTCCGATCTGGGAGGAGAATAGAGCATTAGTTATAGAACTGAGAACACTACAGGTGACACTGAGCCACACCACAAAAGCTCAGCGGTGGTGCGTGGAGCGGCGGACTTAAACTAGACCGTGCCAATTAGTATTTAGAACCCCAGAGACGATGTGCGGCGTGACGGGTGCGAGCGGGCTCGACTTTGGAGTCATGCTGTGCAATGACGTTTTAGTGAATACCAAAATACTGTAATGAAAATTTATCCATGTCTCAAAAGTTATTACTAACAAGGCTTTGGAAGTTTGAATCGTGCTATGTGCGCTCAGGAAATATATTGATAAAAGTTTTATACATTGTTGTACTTCAAAACAAATAAATGTCATAATTTTATAATATATAAATTTAAATGGACAATTAAAAATTTCTGAGCGCACCGTAGTGTCACCAAGGCCCTGTCTGAAGCCCCGCCGCCCCGGCACGCAACCCCGCGCTTCACCGTTATAATGACACAAAAACAACAGCTTCTATAAAACACATATAACACACAGTTTTAGTCAAAATGAAACAACGAACAAAATCCAAATCCAGACCAACACATAATTAGCACATTACACTAAATGGTGACTCATCTTCAAACGCAGAGGGTTCCGTAGGATTATTGTCTAAACTTTCTAGAGAGTGGGCAGGGGCGTAGGCATTCTACGGAATCCTCGAATTAATTTTGAATTACCTCTAAAGTGTAACACTTTTTAACGTCATTTTAGCATTTGTCTGTCTGACATAAGCGCGGCACCCAATACTTTTTTTCCTTCAACATCTAACTAATAGCGGCAGTTGGGCTTATTAGCATTGGGCTTTGTACAAAAATCAACGCCATTGGAACAAATTAACGACAAAATAACATTAACACACTAATTACGTCTTCAAATGAATACGAAAATAAAATATCTGTTACAGCACGACGATAACTAAGTGCACAGTGATCTTTACAATGTTCGAGGTCGAATCTACGAGACTAAGATAATGAGCCTTTAATGACGAATAATATTAACAGTAACTTAAAATAGTGCTCCAATTTATTTTGAATAATAACTATTTGGAATACAATATAAACTATTTCCATGTTATCTGAATCAAATAAATTGAGGCACTGTGTTTATACATAAATTGAAACGAAAGTTAGTCGTACATTTATATATTAAATAAACAAGAAATGAAACAGTAAAAATTCAGATAACATAAATAAAAACAGCAAATTTCACCACAAACTTAACTTCAAGCAGCCTGTTAAGGCCTTGGCGCGGATAATTAATTTTATTAATGTCGTTTAAATTGAATCCGCTTCTGTCCATTATCATAAAAATACAGTCGTCAACGTAGCGTTAGATCATTATACAAATTATATTAACGCCAGTCGACGCACACGACAAAATGATTATACATAAAATTCTCGTCTTAAATGTTTTTCAATCTCACAGTTTTGTGGTAATTAATTTACCAGCACAAATGGAATTTATCATTTTAATAGAATACGTTGACCTCACGGTAATGAAGTGGTGAAACTTCGTTAAAACACCTAGTTAAATTTGAATGTAAGCAAGGCTCCTGTAGATTCGACGTGGAACGCTCTCACTTCGCGCGCTATTTGATAGACAGTGATACAGAACAGCCTAGGGCACGCACAACAAAATCTACCTTTGTCCGCCTACGCGCGTCGCCTCCCCGCACCCCCTGTAACACAAAAACAAGCTACACACGCTTTCCACCGCTCCACTTCTTAGCTCAATGCTGTAGTGTTGGTTCCATGTGTCTTATCACTTCTACTTCATTGGATTTGGTTTCGTATCACGAAAGAATAAAGTATATTACAATATCAATGGATAATTTGTTTTAATACATAGTTTAATAGATAGATAAATGTCTGTAAAAAACATAAATGTTTAATTAGTATAGACAAAAATATAGAATAAAAAATATATGAATTTACCTCGAAAGAATCACTTGGATATTACAAAAGAACATATATTTTTTATTAATTTAAATCAATAATTATTAAAAAAAATAACGTGAAGTCAGTTATTAACTGGGATAACTAATCAGATGCTTAAATCTTCTCAATTGATGGCAAATATTATTTGTGTCAAAAAGTGGTATAAAACAAGCGCGAACTAATAATAAAGTTGGTGATAAATTACTCGTCGCTTTTGAAAGTGGATTAATTTAGATATATTATTAGTTATTCTACTTACTTGATATTATATTTAATTGATCCTCATATTTATTTATTTATTTTATTTATTTATTTAATAGGAAGCCAACGTGATACACAATGGAAAACATTTGTTTAACTATATGTTATGTAAATGGAAGTTACAAAGTATATCCCAATTATAGGCTAACTTAACATTCAATTTTAGGATGGCTGTCCACAAAATCTTAACAATAAACATTAAAGTAAATGCCACAGATTTCATTTGTAGAAGTTACAATTAAAATTTATACTATGACTAATAAAAAAAGAAAAGAAACAAAATAACTAAAAAAAATAATACACGTAAAAATGATAACAATATTAAAAAGTAAAAATAAAACTTATCTAAACATTAAAAAAAATTGAAAAAAAATACATTAACTAAAATTGTAAAAAACAGTAAATATCAAATAAAATAAATATTTTAGCACAAATAAACACAAAGTAATTTGATTAATTATCCCAATGTCGTTACGTTTACGAAAGTCCACTTTCACATTATACTCAAAATATTTTGACTTAGTTTATTACAACTTTATACGTCGAAGGGAATTAAAATGAGAGATATTTTTACAATAGGCCATTTAATATAATAAATAATTCAGAACTTATCGAAACTCGTATATAAGACTTTGTGCCCATGTACTTGTATGTGTTAAAGATGATTTATTTATCTGGATTTTGGCGACAAAGCCGGGATGATCATTACAAATACAATACAACAAAATACCTTGCAATTTGTTTTTATTGGCGTCATTGATCAATCTAAACCGTATTTAGTAATTGAGAACAATTACTACATCATAATTATTTCTACGTACCGACTTATTTGATTACATAGTTACAATTTTCTGTAATTTTACTTTAACCCTTTCTATATTTCATTTTTATATATTGTTTGCGTATTATATATGTCTCACACTATGTATTATCTACTTGCTATTTTCCATTCTTTCGATGCACTCCCTGAGGTGAATGGCAATAGCAACAAGGTTCGTTCTGGCACCGGCTTGAGTATTTCGATGTCATTTTAACTCATATAACATTATTTACCTACAAACTTTACTGTGTTGTTTTCCAATAATAGCTATATACATTTATTAAAATGATTGTATTACTGATAATAGTTTGATCCACAGAAATAAATATATTAAAATTCTTAATTTATTAGAACACGACAATTGTTGTTGGCCATATTAGTAACTAAATGCATGCCTGCAGCAATATTATCTTTGACAGTTTAATCTCCTATTTTTTAATTGACACTTTTTTGCATAAAATATACCAAATTTATCATTACATTTGGAATAAGGGCAAGAAATCATAACAGTAAAGTTGGCTGACCTTTAGAAACATCTTTTCTATTTACACCATATGGACGTTGATAAGACTTTAAAAATTAAATCAACTGTAAAGGTCACTTCAATAACGGTAATATTTCCCATCGACCTCGCCCGTCAAAGATATCTACTACCCTTTATAAATTCATTGTGATTGCTTCAATTTACTACTACCATTTATATTCTATTGTCTGGACTTCGTGATAATCTTTTTATAACACGTTTGTTTTTATACATTGAAAATATTTTGCGTTATGTTCAAAGTTTATAAATTTATAATGCTAACTTAAACAATTTCATTCCTAAAATTGTTGATCTTGCGATTTCCTAAATATTTCAAGTATTCACTATTGTGTTGTTTTATAATTTCAAATTCGTTATGAATTAGCAACTCTTTTTACCTATAAAAATATGGATTTAAAACATCAAACAAACCGCCTAAGCTAGTTTGTTGTCTCACAAACTTTGAACAGTGCACCAGAAGAAACAAAGGTCTAATAAGGCCTCACAAAGGACACGTACTGTTCAGAAACATTGTTTAATATCGGGCCGGTGGTCATTAAATTCAGATTTATACTCGGCTGGGATATCTCTCCCGTGCGACCACGCTAATGACCGCTAAATTGTGATAATTTCACACTGAACTTGGTAATAATGAGTGCGACAGAGACAGTGGCGCCGGTTTATTCATCGACTACTAGTCTGGTTTATACACAACAGACACGCATCGGCTAGAAATCAAACAAATTGTTTTGCTTTAAATTACAATAAATTAAATGATGCTTAATTTAATTTATTTTATGTTTTATATCTCTAGTGTACGTGTACCAATCTAATGAGGGCCTTTATTGAACAAAACTAAATCATACCTGAGCTCTCTTAGTTGTAACTTTGTGGCGAAGCTTAACTGTAAAACTCCGCAGTGGGTTTTAGCTTAATCCGTGTCGGTCTCGTCCCGTCCCCGAGCGGTCTTATTAGACTATCCCTTTAATAGTTATAAAATTATCGTTGATCCGAACCTCTAAAATTGTAAGATGATTTTTGGTAAAAGGGTCTTTTAAAATGGAACTAAGTTAAGTATATTTTACAAGGAGTAATGTACGGTAAATAAACATTATTAAAATGGACATTATTTTACTAGAAACAAGTACAGTGATCTGCTTCTAGTGATATCAATCTTGGAATATTGAATTTCTAATCTTTAAAATTGTAATTTTTGGCCTTACACTTTGTACCGACCGTTCTGTTACAAAACTTATATAATAATAATATTGTCATCTGAAGTTTTTCAGTGGAAACAGTATTCACTCCAAATAAACCAGTCAATACATTTGCAAGTGGAAAGAGCCACACGAACAAGTAACTCGAACACATCAATCACTGACTTTTTGCAAATGGATTTTCAACGCACCTGACTCTACCTGTGATCCATCATAAGATTGTTTGTGATAACATCAGGTAACGATTTATGAGGGTATTATTGAAATTATTAGGATTTGTTTGGGGAAATGAGTCTAGGATTAATGGACTAGTATACCCAAAACTTTTGTATATTAAATATTATCATTTAAATTCTAAATACTTGCTTTATCGCGAGATTGTCTCTATTATCAATTTTATGTAAACGCTTAATAAAAGCTTATTTTTATTTTAAGACCTCGCCATTTCCCGTTAAATTTTCTGTTTTGTAGATATCCGTTAGCAAAACATTTCACCGTTTTAATTCGACTTAAATAATTTAGATGAATTCTTGCAATTTACTCGAACCATTCAGGGCATTCCACACAAATTCACTTCAAATTGCTTCCATGTAGCTTTAGACTGGTGAAGCGAAAATTTCAATGTTCAGTTGATTCTATTAATTAACGATCCCGTACTCGCCCCATCGCGCTAACTTTGAATAGCCAATTACATTGATAATTGGAGGTCGCGCAGGTGTCTTGGGGACAAAGACGGATGAGAGCGTGGTGCAAGTCATGTACTGGACAGTACAATATTTTCGTACTGCCCAGTAACACTGTTATCATCAGTAGAATAGTCAGTCTACGCCAAAAGAACAGTTTTGTTATTCAAACCTTTTATTATAATTTATTGTAAGTCAATGTGCTTTTTAAATTAATTTATTTTTCCATAATAAAAATAAAGTTTGTATTATTATTATTCTAGTTGCAAGGTTAAGGATCCGTTATTCATATCAAGTGAAATAAAACTACTATTTATTTTTCATTTTAAATACTGATACAGTTATTATTACTATTATATTGTTTTTGTCAAATCAATTCGTAAACGATACTCGCTGTCGCTTATAATTTGTACGGACATTGTTTAGTTATGTTTCGTCCGTTGTATACAGTATGTAATGTTTACTACCGTCAACGTACAATGAAGTTATTACTGCCGACGTAACAAGGGTAGCAAAATTGTTTGCGAGATATCTATATTAACCTGCGTCAGAAAGGATAGCTTGAATACGTGAGGCCAAATTTCAAAGCACTTACAAGGGAACTCGGAATTTATGAACATGATTATAGTTATTACGGCCGTCTAGATTTATTAAACTAATATCGTCTCTTACTGGGAAGGCTAATATACTTCACGAACTTAATGGAGTCGTAATGGAAAACCCTTTAAAGATTATTTATTTTATAAGTCTAATATTTAATGAAAGTAAACAATTGTTAAATACTATATTTTTTCCTGTTACGTCATCTAAATAGTCTTAAGAACCCGATTTATATTATTATTACTACCAGGTGATCGTTGATTAGTTGTGAATATCTTAGACACTTTATCGTTAAAGATATCAAAAATCAAAATTTAATTAAATTTTCATCATACCCCAAAACCGGACGGTAGTTTAAATTGCATTTGTGCATGGCTTCGATATACAACGTTTAATTAATGCCAGTGAATTAATCCGGTCTGTGGAGGTGCGTTTCAGGGGTTGTCATTGTCAGCGTTCGTTAGACGTGGCCTGTCGGTAACACCGGCGCCCTCAGCGAGGACTACTGCACTAAATATATGTAATACTATTTATGGATGTTATTCGTAAAAAAATGCTTTATTCTGTTTTTACAATGCTGTTCAGGACTTGATGTATCGGATATATTAATTTCATTTGTATATTGTCCATACTCATTATACATACGAAATGTATTTTACGTTTATTATGATCAAACAAAAAAATTGTAATTTTTATTTGTTATTACTAAAAAAATCTGGACAAAAAATTATTGTTTAAACAAAAAAATATTTTTATGATATTTACATTTTTTTTGCAGATATTACATTAACTGTCTAACGTTTGGTAAGACCGCCTTTAGTATCCCCCTGACAATAATTGGACTGACCGTATTTGTGAGCTCACGTATCACATCGACTGTCTGATTGAAGTGAATTTCTGAGCAAAATGTGTTTATAACTTATATTAAAAATAAAGATAATATTCTTAGGAAAATTGATTTAATAAAACAATATAGTATAATAAAGAGTAGCTTAATTCATTTTTCATTAAAACCAGTCGCAAAGTATAACTAGATTGAGCTTTCACATTAATGAAAAAGTGGAAATTGTGGCCAAGGTTCCAAACTCATTTTCTGAGTAATTTTACAGTTGCCACATAAAAGTGCTGACACTTTCGTTAATACGATTTTCATCATTAAGCAGCTATCTGATTTTACCCAAATTTGTGGTCAGGATGGAGCCGGGGAAGAGGGGACGACCATAAAACTGGTGTTATCCAAGTCGTTAGGCCTAATAAATGTACTAGGAGATAACAATATATTTAATATGCCTATTAACTAGGAATACGTTGTAACAACAAAACGTTCATTGTGAAATTATTAAAAAATAAAAGTAAAACTCTAAAAAATATTAATCATTAATTATAATAATTTTTAAAAGAGGCCACATCGTTCATCAATTTGCAACTACTGTCCCGATTTTGTCGTAACATTAAGTACGTGTGGCCGAAAATACACGTGGAAACTGTGGCTTCATTTAATAGTCATAATTGGTGGTTTGATCCCATAAAGCACGGATACATTTAATTCATTTGAATTATAGATTTTAGCTTTGTGATATTTGGGGGTTGAATTGCCCCCGTAATGGAGACTTTGTGATTAAATCCATCCCGGCCTCTACTTAATTGCTTTTGATTAAAAACTTGTTTGGTTCAATGTCTATAGCATAGTTACACTGTCGTCTGTCACCCGAATGATGAAAGGGTAGAGCTAAATGCTTTATTATGAATAATAACCACCCTAATGAATAATTAATTAGAAATAAATAACTAAAACTAAATGAAATTGAATTAATTGTTAAATTAACTATAATGCATATGTTTGATGTCGTTAATTTGGCATTTTAAAATTTACCAAATTACCATATATTAAATTGTACGATTCACATATTTGAAACTATTCCACAAAATTTATGTTAAAGTTATTTCAAATAATTACTAAATACATAGGCTTACATTCCAATCTCAACCACACAGTCGAGATAACATTAAAATGCACAAAACAAACTAAAATCGCCCAAAAGTAAATTATGACGCTTTGTCTCCAACAAGCCTCAAACTTTTAATTGTTTACAATAAAAACTTTTGATATCACACACGATGTTTTCCTGTTTTGTAAAACAATGTAAATAAAACGGTTTTAATGTGTGCGGGAACAATTGCTTTTTAAATGTTAAATTTATGTGATTTTTAATCCAGTTGACTCTTCTTTTTGGTTGCGGGTAAAGTGTACCTTTATAATACTTTTGTTTTACAAACATCACACAAAAATATTTCTAGGAAATATACTTTGAATTTTTAATAAATATAAATGATATATATTATTTAGCTTATTTAAATCTTAACCAGGCTATTTCCAGACGGCTATGATTAACTGTAATCGCCAACTATTTTCATTAAAGTGACATTAGAGAAAGTTTGTAGCACTTATCCCTCGGCCGTCGTTGTCTCTGTTGATTAATTTACGTTCCTTCCCCATTATATAACAAAGATGTAGGAGTAATTCAACTAACATTGTCATAGAATCGATATCATTAATTTGTTACTTATAATAATACTGTTTATAATCTTATGTTTTCCTAATAGTCTATCTTTTCTAACTAGACTCTTAGTTTGATATTATATTTGAGAAGATCGTTATGAGATCTGTCAGACATTTAGAAGGGAATGCAATATTGGACTGGATTAATCAACTAATCAGTATGTTCTTTTAAATAGTGTAACTGTTCTAGTCCTAGGAGTTGTTTGATTTTTAAAGATCTGTCCATCGCGTGACTCGGTCGCTTGAACTGTATTGTCCAGTAATAGGACTGCTTAATAATTTAAACTACATAGATAGTATGCCCTTATTTCTTTAAATATCCATTTTGACGGAAGAAGTAGCATGTCTCTAATATATTTATATTATGTCAGATTTGTTGAATTAAGTCGTAAAATTTCCTTGCTCTTTCTCTAAGGAAATTTAAACATCCTTCAAATAAAGTGATTAAATTTAGGAACAGCACGATAGTAAACGGCGGTATCGACGTCATTAAACAATCAATGACGCGATTAAATCGGTCCGGGATTCGATCTCGGTCATAATGGTCGGACCACACTTGGGTCAACTTTGTATAGAAACTCATTATTAATTTAATGACAGATAACGACCGTGTTATTGTGAACTATGTTGCAGGAGCTATTCAATTTAATTAAATAAATATTAATTATTAATATAACTTGTTTGTAGTTATGATAAATTGTTTATTTTTTATTAATAAAACCAGTTCGATCTGTTCTATTATTCAACTAGCGATATTCGGTAATGGGGGTTTATGAAGTAACTAACTTTCACTGTCACATTTATAATTAATAAGAAAATTCTTAATATGTTACGGTTATAATATTGAAGTTAAATATCTGATAATACCTTCATTATAATGTTAGTAGCCGCTTTGATGAAAGTGTATTTTGATAAAGGTTACTAAGTTTCATTTATTATTTGTGGAATTGTGACGTGCCACGAAAATAGATTCGGTAAATAAGTAATAGACTAACTATAGTTAAGCATGAAAATGTAATAAGAAAATAATTAAGGTATTAAGTAACCCAACCTTGCACATTAACTACAAACAAAAAGTCTTGAGTATACGTTCTTATGATGTGTCTGAAAAGGAAACAAAACTTATTATGACCCCAACTTGGAGTATTTATCACTTGGAACACTTTCATCTTAAATATCCAAGAAAATTAAGTACTTCCAGCTATTAATAAACTTATATCAGTATGACATCAGAATTGTGTCATGGATTTTCTGTCTTAAAACTTGAGTAATATAAAACTCTATAACAGTGACGTAACATCAAGGATTTATAGATGCCATTAACATGGAAATAATAATTGTATACTTTATCGTCCATAAAACCGTTTTGATGTGTGCCAGTTTGATAAATAATTCAATTTTGACCGATATTCGCATCGACATTATTGCTTTGGGGATATCAAGCAGAGATTGGAATAGCTTACAGAAATATGGATAATATAATAAAAATACTCCTTGGTGTAATCTTTTTATCAGCATGCAGGTTTTATTTAAATTATACCACATTAGTTTACATACAATATACGTCTTAGGAACATCCTTTATGTGTTAATTTTATTGTTAGGAATAAATACGATATGAAGTATATGTTGCTGAAGTTACAGCAAAGTTAGAACCACATACAATACTGCGTGTTCGTTAAACATAACAATAACTAGCCAATAACCACTTGCGGTAGATAAATGAGCCGTTTTCCTACATGACATTGCACCCTTGAGTACAAAAAATGGTTTCCCACAAAAACTATGCCAAATGATGGAAAAATTGTTAATTGGCGAACATTTTCGTGAGTTGCAGAAATAACTCTGACATAACTAAGAAGTGGTATTTCGTGAGACCATACCATCAGGCAGTAGCTGCCATAATTTATTAACTCCTCATAAGTGCTAAAGTGTGTACATTCATAAGTCCAGCGGAACGTGTGTTGGCTTGGCGTATAAATAATTCAGTGTATCAGGGCGCCGGGAACGTTCCCTCCCGAGGATTCGATTGTACGTCTTTTACTTGCGCGGGAAATAAAGTTAATAATAATGGCGGTTGGGGAATTGCTGAGTATCATTTCGACTGTCTATTCGGTTGTAACATAAAATAACATACAGTTTGCTCCGACCGTAAAGTTGAATATAATTTTGTGTCATGGGAATCGAAGTGAACAATCTTTAAAAGAAATATTGGAAACACATTTTCTTTCTTTGTGTGGATTAATGTAATATTTGATAAAATCAAAGTTTCAATAATGTTCAATAAAATTCACGAACAAAGGACCACATGAAAGATTTACTGATTTTTTTGATACGTAAAAGGCTTTAGTGGGGATGATAAAATGTCGTATCGACCCTCTTAATGCGGCTCTAATAAAACTTTCAAGCGTATGCCAAAAACCCATAAAATGGTCTCAACTAAAAAGCATTAAGAACCCAACAAAATTGAATTACAAACCTTCCCTTACTAAGCTATTTACGGGTGGATAACAAGCGTCGCAGTTGGCCCTGGGAAATAAAATTATAATTGGGACATAATATGTGGAACACGGGGATTAGAGAGTCGCTGATACCTTGCATTGCTTTTTCATGAATCCATTAGGTAACGAGTTTAATTCTCAATAATTATTGAGAATAATTTGTAATAGATTATTCCACTTACTTACAAAGTTAGCAAAGTAAAGTATCCCTGCTATTACTTAAGCCTTAAATTAACCAAACAAAATTCTGATTACAAACAAAACTGAAGTGTATGTACAAGTTTGTTCAGTTTCTGAATCCGGGACTATGACAAAGGCTCCTTGTCCCCTGGAAATACCAAGAAATGCATTGTATGAAAACAAACGAGTCACTGGTAGTGTCCCATCTTAAACTTTTATATTTGAAGTTCGAATTCAGTTTCGACAGGGTTATTTTGTCGCTGGCCACCTCGAACTTTTCCGCAGAGCGTCAACACTCGGTGTCACTTTTCCTTTGAAAGTTACTTTAAAATATTTACGACTAAAACTTTAGCAGTATAAGAAAATTTCGACGAGTCCTATGGCAAAATTTATAGTTTTCTGATAGAGTACAACAAAGTTTCGTATAAAGATACGTGTTATCATTCTTCTTTGTCATTTTGTGATCTGTTTGTTTTGAAATGATTTGGTTTGTTTAAGGAACTTGTTGTTTTAGTCTACTATCAAGAAACGTATAGTATCTTGTAGAGAATTTCATTAACAGTAATTGAATTTTCAATTCGGGAAGACTATATGACTTTATATTTTAATATACTCTTAGCAAAATGTAAACTGGCTTTAGAATGGACTTTGTAAATTTGTAATAATATTCAATTATGTGAAAGCTTTGCATATTTTATAAAGTTTAACTTAAACGACTTTAAACGAAGGACTTCGTTGATAAACAATGAAATACAGACCTACATAGCACATTTGTAATTATGTTATATCTTAATTAAAATAGTATAGAGTATATAGAATAGCATTAGTCTTCAAGACAGTAATTTATTTTTATTAAGTAGTTTTATAAATAACTAAGTTATCTGTAATTTCACATTTCAACCATTGTAGAATCTAATTTATTATTATTGTTAAAACTTTATTTAATTTTCGTCAATACTGGGAATTGCGGGTCCGAAACTTTCAGCTTTGAAATTTTAGTAAATATTTACTGGATAAATATATTACCCTGGATAAGAATTCCTATAAACTTTAATCTAATCTATTGTTGATGATAAATGATATTTAAACATAGTACGACAATATATATGTAGTATATATAAATTTATATTGTATTTAATGTAAGAAATAAGGCAGGTATGAAGTGTCAATTTACTTTGAGAATAAATAACGAAACATCGCTATGACAAATGGTTTTGTAAAGATGACTATTTGTCGGTCGCGTGCTTTGTATTATTAGCAGACTTATAGGACCGATTACTGTACAGATAGGAATATTTGATTGATAACGTAGCGTAACGTTTCCCAACATATTTAAAACAAATTAAACCATGAACACAATGGTACATGGTAAATATTTTATACAAAGAAGAATGATCGACTTATCACTAATTCATATCGAATACATTCGTCAAGCAGAAGAAAGTGAGAATGCAATAAATGTAACTAACCTACAGCTACATGTGGCTATGTGTGATTTGTGTATTTTAAAATCTAACATAGATTTAGTCGCGTGTGTGTGTGTGTCTGTTTGTATGTGTGGAATTATGTCGTCCAACGCTTATTATACTCCATCGCGCATTATGGGTACACACACCATACTGATAGCAATCCAATGGTGTAAATATATTACTTCCTTAATGACCTTACATTATTTAGCTATACTTATTTATGTAATCAAAAGGTGATATTGTGATACAGATGAGCAGGTATCATCTGTTACCAAAGAAAATAATTCCAGTAAATGATTGAGCATCCAAATTCGTTGTTTGTACGCTTCAGTAATTAGCTTGAAAGTAAAATACGATTGATTAAACGATTTGCGATACTTCAAAGAAAACCTTTTTATATAAGGTCTGGAAAGGGGTAACAAATTAAAATAAGTTCGGATTATTTAAGCAATTATTAACATAGACCGACCCAGACAAACATCGTTTCTTCAAATAATGTATTTGGTTTAACAAAATTAATTGACAAAGATTTTATTCTACCAAATATGTATATGATATATTATTTTATTAAATATATACAAATTATTCTTAAATAAAGCAACAACAACTGATTACGACAAATCCGGTACAATGTGTAAAATATTTTGAGCTAAAACCATACCTATCTCAAGGTCAGATGCACCAATATTGAGTCTTAAATTTTAAGTGTAACTTCCAGTATTTTAGCTGTACGTGTAGATGGTGATAGCTTGCACCAATTTAATAACCATGCCTAGTTAAATACGGAGCTGGTACCGAGCGATTAGGTCACGATCACATTGACGTAATGTTAGTAAAATTTCTTATTCTATTCTCGTTCTTTATTCACACTGAATATCTTCGGGAACACGCCATCTACTTCTAGTATTTTAATGATGTTCGCGACGTTCAACGAATTGAAATTTCTTTTCAGTTTTCCGACGTGTTGGCTGGTACAGACGAATTTTTCGTCAAAAACCATGTATATTTTTGTGTGTAATATGTATTATTTTTGGATATTCTAAGAACTTCATGTATATACATTGCTTACTTTAGTATTCTTTTTGGAAAATATTCAAGATTTCAAGTATTTTTATATCAATTAATTATTATAATGTCAAGTATACTTTATTTTACAATATAATATTTCCAATTAAGTCCAAGGCTGTGTCCAATGAGGACAAGACTTTACTAACCGAGCAACTTCCCAGTGGCAACCGCAGTAATTCCCTTCCGATCGGGTTTCAATACATTTACACTCAGTATTAGCGATATGAGTTTTGTAATATAAATGCCGATAACTTCAGAGACCTCGTCGAAGAATGTGTAATTTTCTATTGCGATCGCTTTATATAAGAGTACGGCTTCTGTAAATAGATGTTTGTCTGAGCACGTATACGACAACGTAAACTCATAGGCTACAAGCTGCTATATTTCATATAAGTCTCTTATATGAGGATAAAACATAACAAAGATTAATTAAAAATATTTAACCAATTCATATATAATACATTCATACTAAAAATTCCCTCATCACAAGTTCGAATCCTGGTAGTTTTTAGAATACCTATGTAAAAGAATTCAAATTATTAAAAAATAAAAAGGCTTAAAATAGCTTAAATGCTTAACGATAATTAGTATACTTATAATACTTTATGGTTTTATGAGAGGTAGAAATGTACAATTTCATATTCACGTATAATTTTTCTTCCAAATATCTGATGGTCCAAGTACACCAAATTGTTTAAACGTGTGAATCCGAGCGCGTTTTTCATCTAAGTTGTGTGCAACCAGCCCTGTCTGGAACATTGCAATATTATTGTAAATTCTCGCGCCGCTACCCGCTGCACACATTGTTGTGTGAAGATATTGTTCCCAAATTAATGTTTTGTGGTTTAAATGCAACGGGAAATCTCAGTGTATTCTGAGGTCTCAAACATTGTACGTACTTTTTATCTTGTTAAACTTAATACGATTAAAAAGACCTCAAATTTAATGCATAATAATGTCCTGTTTTCTTTCCATATTCATCCGTTTAAATAAATATATTTGATTGATGTAAGCACTCAAAACAATTATTTTGTAAACAACACACCACACGCAAACACGAATAGTTTCCCAGCCAGTGATATGACCATATTTATTTATATATTATGAAACTATATACTATATGAGCTTTTATAAATTGTGCCTTGCTTTCGACGTCTATTTTTTAAATAAACATTATTTTTTATAAAAGTTTTTATCAAACGTAAAACCTAAAATATTTTAAATAGAATGAAGCGGTATACATTTTTGAGTCCAAACTTCTATGACCGAGGCCGCGGGAAGCCCGAAGATAATTAAATTTGATTCATCAAAAGCCTTTTAGTGATACTCTACTACCACTATATATCGTTGTCAGTGACGTGCAAATAACACAAGTGCATGATTCGATTGGGTGAAATGGGTGCTATTTATAGAAACAGTCAATGGTTTGGCTTAATTTTGTATGTAAGAATCCATTTTGTAAACTATATATATTTTTTCAACATACCTATTACTATAATTTTGCTTAGAGCTAAGTTACTTCTCAAGATACTATAAATGTTTTCTTTATAAAAGAAATTTCGTATTCTTATAATTTACTTTAATGTAGAGCTACTTTACGAAAGTAATATCAAAACAAAAAACTTTCTTGGAACCTGGGATCAAAGTTATAAGCAAAGAAAAACACACTAGAGGTATATCGTTAATGTAGTAATAACACTAACACCTAAGCGTTAATAATTTTACATGATGAGGTGTTGAAATAATCGCTAGAGTCACGCGATGGCGTGGAACGCGGCTTTTATGAATCAGAGAACATCGTATACGAAAAGAAACCTGTTGCTTAATAAAGCACTAAGAAAGATTGATGAATTGCCGACGACATATTGATATCGATTTTCTTATTTATATGCTTTTTGTTTTACAAGCTATCTCTACTTTTATCTCTACTTTTATTCATTAAAATAAGTATTTATTCCTTTATTTATCGGTTAATTCATGGTACATTAGAATATTTTATTAATTTTATTTAAATATTAAATATTTTAACGTTTTGATTTTTAACAATGCCAGTTATTAATCAGTGTCCCATCACTATTATGTTTAAGTTTCTATGATTTCCTCGGGGGTTTCATCGGGTCAGTGTGATGACGAATTATGAACTATCGTAATACGAGGTTCAATCTAAATAGAAATTATTTGTGACCTCAAATAATACTGTCCCTTCTGATGGAGGTCGATACGAGGACTTAAATTAAAATCATTCAATGGTCATTCATCAATTGAAAGTAAATTAACTGAACATTGCACTGGAAAGATAAGTAATATTAATATTGGAAAATATATAAAAGAAATATATAAGGCTAAGTCAGTTTGTGTGGATGGTTTATGAGTAGTTTTGTGTTTATTTTGGGAAATCCATTTCTATCATACTTTCCTTACAATAATTATTTATTTGTTGGGTACAGACTTATAAAAAATTCAATTATGGTTTTACAATAGTCAGTCACCCATTAAGCACTCTACATCAATTATCTTTCTTAAATGTTCAACACATTTTCAATTCATTTTAGTCTAATTACAAACTTATCTTCTCATATTTTATTAACAATTAACCTTAGGTTTTTTTAAATCAACATTAAAATTCGTATAAATTCCTCGTTATAATTTGATAGACGACTTAAATTCTAAATTATAAACATCAACATTTAACGAACCACAGTCCGTGTTAGTAATACCCCGTAATAAAATTAATATTATAACAAAAAACTCGCATAACTTTACGTATTCCAGTACATTTATTCCCTTATAATATTATTGGAATATTTTGAATATTTCACGTATATCTATGTGTTCATTATTTAAAAATATGTCGACGTGAATTCGATGTAATAATATTTTTATTAAGCCAGTGGTCACGTAGATGCTCCAATAAATGGCAAAAAATGTACTTACTTAAAGACTTTCCACAGGTCGAGTGGGTCTGGACCCTTTATATCAAGAGGGAGAGCGTTTTTGTGGAAAAAAGATATAAGAAAATAATTTCAAATATTTTTCGTCTTTACAATCTCTAATTAATTTTGAATAATCATTATTTTTTAAGTGGACTTTGCTGTTTATCTTTTTTATATAAATTGTATTTGTATTTAGTAAACTAGCAAACTATATGATTTTTAACTCTATGTTAATATTATTTTTGAGGTAAGTATAAATAACTACTCTCTATAAATAATTAGTATTAATTTAACTGTAATAGTATTAAAAATGATTATAAATGTCAAAACTATCAAAGATCCTTACCTCCTCTATTTTCGCTGTCCGCTGGTTTAACCTGTATCGCTCGGTTCATCTGAAAAGAAAATACTATTTAATAAACTAATTAATATTATAATATATAATAAACGGACTGCCAACTATTTAAATTTTGATTTTAAGGTTCTTTCTACGACGCGTGTTTTTTTTAAATCAAGCATACACACCTTAATTTAAGTCTGAAGAGTTTAAAGAGAATATCACTATTTTTATGAGAGGGGGCTCTTCAAAGTTAGAAAAAACAGTCAAGAAATCAGAACTCTATGAATAATATTTTTTATTAAGGCAGCTAGAATCGTTAGATGACAGCTAGTTACAGTAGGTACAAAGTATTCTTTTCAATAAAAATTACAGTTAATATATATATTTATTTTCAACACATTACTGTATGATATATATACCAAGTTTTTTTATTGTACGTTCGAAGCTATTTATTTACTTGTTTTTTCATTTCATTATTTATTTAAGGTTGCTGTAGAGACAAATATTTCCATATTTGTTTTAATTTTACTAAAACTTCAACCGAATTCCACGCATGCATACATTTACCAAGTTTTGAAAACATTTACTATCTTTTAAAAATGCAGTTTTGAAAAAAAACTTTACTTTTAACATTTAAAACATATTTTTAAATACATTTTCATATTTATCGTCTTATTACAAAATCTTGAAAAACTTGAAAAAATCTAAGGATATATAAATATTGTAATAAACACTTATAATGCAATTACCTACATTTGTAGGAATCCGGAGTGAGCTATGTAAAATGATCTAATTACCTGTTTTAGTCATTTCTACGAAGAAGAAAAGGGACAGCCTATATGCAGCGGGGGCGTGGTTTGGCGGCCTGTCGTATAAATATTTTAGTACATATATATCATTTCCTTATGTACTCTTGCGAAACAACCAGTTATGTAAGGAGGAGATTAAATATAAATCTATTGTGTTTCCTTTATATCTAAGTTTGATGGTGGAATATTAAAAATCTTCAAATATTTCTTATTGTATCATATATCTAGAATTGCAGATTTGATACTTGCTATAGTAATAATTCTGGGTTTGTTAAAATATTCACTAAAAACAGAACTTTGATTCATACTAAGATAATTTAAATTGTTATGTTCTAATATATTCTATTTTTGTTCATAATCTTTTTGGGTTATTGAAAACATCAAACCCATTTGCTTAAGCAAATGAAACCATATCAGTAATAACTTCTAATTCGTAAAACTAATGTATTTAGTCAATAAAGATGTTATCCATACTTTTACGCCGCTCTATCAACATAACTCACAAGGCAAAAATTGAAATACTACCAGACAATTTTAGTTGTTAGACTCTTTGATATAAGGGTGACAATCAAATAGTTAATTTATTTAATTAAAGTAGAAGCTTTGTGGCTGTTTGTATAACGGTAATAAGAGTCATAAAGGTAGGTCAACCAGTAGACACATTTTATTACATATAGCGTGCTTGAAATAAGTTTTCACATAAATCTACATTTAAATCAATTCTTATGTCTCCAATAACTATTACTGTTATTTTATAATATTTAATGACGGGTAAAACCAAATGACAATAACAATATTCATTTTATTGAATGCCACTGAGTATTAAGTCACGTGGTGTCGGACCCATATCGTATCTACCAATCGTAACGCCCACGCAATCTAAATTGTATTGTCATCGCCTAAATGAACTAAACACAATTAGGGAATGTGAATTTCCGGTCTATTAATGTTATCCTGTAAGTATATTTGTTTGAGTCGCCAAATAACAGATCAGCATAATTCATATCAAGAAGACCAAGAAGATCAAACGATGGAGACATACACATGTATATGCCTTTTTATGTGTGTTTATATACTTGTAAATAGAAATACGTATGTTCACGCTTATATGCATAGTACACTATACATACACATATAAGTATTTAATCAGTTCCGAAATCTTTTAAGTGTTGTATTGTGTTAATCGTATTTATGGGTTGAAAGTCGTGCGGTTCCAAGAAATACCGGATCTGTGGAATGTAAGCAATCAATACGAGATCAAAAGATCTAGAGGTTCTCAATACTGTAAGTAAAAAACTTCGACTAGGTGAAATTGCTTTCCCCTTCAAATTACTCCGTGATACAATAAGCCTTAGGCTCTACAGTCGTACCAGAGGGCACCAGATAATAATAGATAGACTTGTACTTCCTCTAATTGTTTTAAATTTAATTATTTAATTATGTAACTTATTTACTATGTATTTTCAAGGTTTTGACTCAAATTAATCGTTTTAAAATTTTCTTCCAACTATATTATTAATAAAATAAGAAATATAATCTACCTTCAAAATTGTTAAGTGATGTCATGTCCCAATTAATAATTCTAATTTACTAAATCTAAAAAAAGATCGTTCAACAAAACACAAATATAGAGTAACGTTCTAAAAGGGCAGAATGAAGCCATAATATAAAACGTTTCAGTCATAACCATTACCTATGAAAAACATATTTATAAAAGCTTGACGTCAACAAACGAACGGTTATCTGAAAACATTATCGGAAGGGAATAAAATAGCATAAAACAACATGTCCGTACATGTACCGCGCTGTCAAACTGAATAAGCTGCCCGCACTTGTATTGTAAGTAATGACATTGACAGTTGTCAGTGTCATCGTTGCTAAGTAACGGAGCTACCAACATGTCAAAATAAAATAAATGATGCTTTCTCATTTAAGAAGTAATAAGGTGATTGGCGTTATTTTACGAATTCAGACACGATTGACTTTTTAATTCATTTTTTTTTATGTATTCGTTGTATTAGTTTAAAAACTAAAAATATTGTATATAATATTATGTAAAAGAACCCCCTGTATATTTTAAGGTTCGTGTTGACCTAAAAACTTTGTTAACTTGCCTTCAGGGAATGAGAGGGTCATGAAGCTTCAAAAAAAATTTATGAAATAAGAAAATCATTTGTTAAATACACTTAGAAGATTTTATAAAAACAGCTTTTAAAATATTCTCTGAGTTTTTTTACTCTATGGTACTAAATTTAAAAGGAACCAGTCCACACAATATACATATCCCACTGGTAGGCGGATTCCTGCGTCTAGATATAGTAGGATTAATTATCTGTATTTGGTACCGAAAGCAGAAAATTATAATATACCTGCAAACTTTGTCATCTCAAAACGCAAAATTAGAACATAGTATTAAATTAATAAAGTTCAAAAGCCAATGTGGTTCTAACGGAGAAATTTCAAAAACAATTTATTAGCTTTTGTTGGAAAGTAAAACCGATCATAAATTACGAATCCACGGCCAATCCTGTATCTAAACAGAATTTAGGTAATTTGATAAAATTATCGTGTACCGGCCAGGGGCGGGGAAAAATGTACACGAAGAATTTGTCCTCCAAATTTGGAACTGTCGTAAATTACTTGGAAAGAATTCGCGAGCATGTTAAGTACGACGTTCATAAATTAATTAAGGTAAGGGTATTACAATTTTGTTTATTAGAATTTAAAGGGTATGAAATTATTTTGAAAGTAAAGTTTGGGACTGATCCTTTCCTATACGAGGTTAAAATTGTAAAGAAATAAAGCTGTCATAGCTCAAGTGCTTAAAAATAAAATGTACCAAAGAAAGTGTTAAACAGAGAACAATACGTCGAAGAGAATCCAACAACTAAACTAACTATTCAAGCGTAGCAAAAAGTTAGTTTGTCATCACCACACTAACCCTAAAACTTATAAAAAATGAACTTTTCCCACTAACTCTCCGAAGTAATGGGGCGTAGAAGGGACATTCTTTTGCAACTTCGTCCTTCCGAACTGGTTAGGGCATGATAAAAGTTTTTATGTAGTGCTTACGACTGACCCAACAGTTTAGAAATCCATAACACATTATGATATCGTGTACTGGCTGGCTGTTAGGTAGCTGGAGCTGCTTAGGCAAAGGGGGTGGGAAGCTGTTGATTATGGAAAAATTACTTACGTTTTATTATAGGAATTTTTATAGTAGGTGCATTTAAATACAATTATAATGTCAATAATAAATGTTAGCAGTAAATACAAAAAATAAACTAATAATAAGTTTATCATTATAAGTTATCTTTTTATTTTAAATTATAATTGTATATATTTAAGTGTATTTAAAAATATATAGTATACATTGTAGAACATTATAATACTGAAGTGTTTGTATAAAAAAATGTATTTCTATTATTTATTTTTAGTTAAGAAAAATAATTTAAAGAAAAAAATATTATTGTATTTGCTAGCTAGTGGAAATTTTAGACAAATCTAGATATTATTTTTGTAATTATAATATTTTTAATAAAAAAATAAACCTTTATAATAAAAGAAAAACATTAAGTTTTGATGATATAGAGAATTTATAAATTTAAAAGAAAAAAATATCTAATAATAAAATAAAAGAATTTGAAATATATATATAAAATATAATCTGAAATATAAAAACGGAAATAAAATATTTTTTCATTAAATCCCACTTAGATTTTATTTTTCAACAAGTATAAATATATAAAAGTTCTTGTATAAAAAATATTGTAAAATATCAAATAATGGAAAACCTCTTTTTATAAGAACATTTAAAGAAAATTAATTAAAAGCCTTTTATATAAAATTATTATACTACGTATATCATTTCAACATTTATAGTATTTCAAATTACTCATAGACGGCATTAAAAAATGTAACAGTGCTGGATATTCTGAAAATAAAAAAATAAGCATAAAAAAAACATTCGAAATATAAATAAACAACAAAACCAGACAAAAAAGTTTTAAAAACAAATTTGTAAACAAACTTTACTTACAATAATAGGCGGCGGGTAATCAACTTTCGCCGAACGCAAAATATCTACGAGATGAACCATATGGACAGATGAATTAGTTCCAATTTAAACGAAACTGATAAGACTATATTTGAAGACGCGTTCTTACGTTAATCGAGAAAAGAGTGGCACGTGCTACTCGCGCGGAGTTCAGACGTTGACTGAGAGGCGCGCGAAGGCACACGCACGCGGGAGAGGGGGTACGCACTCACGCAGCCGTGACAGCCAATCCCGTGCGTGCGTCGCGCGCACCCCCGCACTTCAGGCCCCGCCCCGCACTCTCCGTCACCTCACAATCGATGCCCTATATTGCATTAATTATTTAGGAAACACGCAATGAGATAACACGAGGTGGCAGATAAGGGATCTCTGGAGTTTAAATAAATCATCAAGTCTTAGTTTTTTGGTCGATTGCGACGAGAACTGGTTTAAACTGGTTATCCACTACGTCACGCTCCGTGGCGCTTGTGATTGTTTTTTTACATTGTAACGTAAACATATTTTGTTAACGCTGTCTAAATTGTAATTTTTGTCACCACGTGGTTGTTTTTTCTGTTGGTTTCTAAGATGATAATACTAACTGACATTAAGTTTATTGATTATTTAAAAGGTCTTAGAGTTTTATTAAATGAACTGAAAGCGTCGTCTAAAAATAAGTAAGCTCCGTCGATGTGATCCCGCCAGCTTGTAAATTATTGTAGGATAGAAGAAGCTATTTTATTAGTTTCTACTGAGTACGTACTTGTTTAACTGAAAAGTGCTTTAAATTTGACTTTGATATGTGATTTTTACACGATCTTGACATCCCTCTTAACCTTTTTTTCACTTACTTTGCGATAGCGATTTTGTAAGTTAAACATTTTTTGGTTTGTTTTTTCTGCGCTCTTTTTTTAAGATTCATTATATATATTTTAAATACATGATTTACAATATAGTATGAAGTAAATAGAATTGGACGGATTTACGAAAGTATTTACACAACTTATAGAAGAAAAACATCCTGAATTTATTAGTACATACATATCCTAAGTCGAAGTGATATCAGTGAAACAATTACAAACATTATTATATCATCAAAAAAAATGTATTCATAGTTTATGAATACATTTTTTTGTGTACGTACTATGCGTGTAGGTATATATGTCTGTTTGACTGTATGTATGTATAGTGGCGTGGTAATTATTGGTATGTGTTATGTCTTAGTATCAAGATTCAGCGTGCTCGCGTCACCTGTGCCGGACGTGCTCTGAATAACAACTGGACAGGATATTACAACTGTACTGGGTATGATATTATCTATATTGGGTATCCTATACTGGTCCAGGATATGATTTGTTTGTTATAATAACATATCATAATGGTATTCTAACACCTACTAGCTAATTGCCAATTACGGCCGGGTTAAGTCTTTGAAATTTTTTTAAACTGTTTTTTTTTTAAATAAAACAATAATATATTTTTTTAATAAAACAAGCAATATTGTTCTCTATTTCAAAGTTTTGAAGTTTGTAACGTTTGTACCGTCAACATGACAATGCACAGACAAACATTGGCATCGCGATTTGACTTCGATAACTCGATACCTAAATAAATATAGTTTATATTATTATAAATTACGTTGTGTTTTATAATATTAAGCAGAATATTTATATATGACAATATTTCTGAGGAATTTTTATCTTTATTTCACTGAATGTTTAATTGTACCTGCAATTTACTGAAAATTATTTTTTTTTTAATTTTAATAGAAAATTTGAAAATTAATAATTAATTTTTAACAGAAAATTTGATATCATAATTTTTTTACGATTTTCTTAGAACTATAAAAAGTCTTGTTAAGAATGAAGAGTTAGGACACAGTGGTTTATACTAGCTGTGCCTGTGACTTCGCATGCGTAGATTTCGATAAAACGTACCCTTTGTGCATACCAATGTATGTAAAAACTATAAAATAGTTAATTAACTCAATTAAATAGTTTTTGCATACCTATAAGAGTATTTCTAGTTGATTTATGTATATTTTTTTATGTTTAATCGCTGTTAAGTACCAATGGTACGAAAAGAAAAGATTATAGACTTCTTTATTTGTTACCAAATTGTTAAAAATAACAGAATGTCAGGTGAAGACCATTACAACATATGCCCGAAAAAATCCAAATCGTTTAAATTACGTTTCTAAGATTCTGATTCTGGGAACATACAGACATACAGACGACCAGACAAAATGAAACACCTTTGTTTTGGGTTCTTTTGCTTATATATATAGTCCTCCCCCCCCCATTATGAATTTTTGAAAATATTTTCTATACACAGAAAGCGATCAGTTACATTTTTTTGTATTGTGAATAGATTCATTTCTTGAACAATTAAATACATATATCTTTTGATAGAATGAAAAGTGTGCAATGAAAGTAAATAACTAAATGTTATTCAGAGTGAGGCTCAAGTTTTATATGTAAAAGGTATTTAAATTGGCTATATATTTTTTACGTGTTGCGTGCACAACTTAAAGACAAACTGATGAACAGATTTTTTAATCTTAGAAATAGATTCTTTTACTTATCCCTTCACAACCTAACTATTTATTTTGTAATATTTTCAATACATAGATACTTCTCCTCTACAGATTTATTTATACATGTACTAGCGGACCCGACAGACGTCTTGTACACGCGTTTTTAATTTAAAAAATCAAACTTAAAAAATATATATAGTAAAAAGTTATCACAATGTCTAACGTCATTATATGTACATTTATCATAATTCGACCAATCGATACCGTATGAATATGTAAATAAAGATTTTTTGTTTGAATAAATGAATTTGTTCCAATATATTTTTTTTAATTTCACTTTTTACGTAGCGAAGCATGTATCGGGCCGCTAGTACTAGAATATTTTTCTTATTTCTATCGCAACATCAACTGTCAGGGCAGATTATAATTAAAATATAATATTATTTAATATTTGACATTGCAAATATTCCAAAATCATCACCTACTTACACATTAAAAAATAATCAAAAAACCATTTTCCAGTGGATCAAATAGTGAATCTAAACAATTCTCAAGTCCTCTTGAACACACATTTAGTTATGTCATTTATCATCTGATTACAGCGCTTCCGTGTTTTCTACATGTAGAGTATACGATGTCCACAGAATTTACTAGCGCAATCTAAACCTGTACGTGATATTTATATTATTTATTATTATATTAAATACCTTATATATAAAAAATACAATATAAGAAATAAATTAT
This sequence comes from Napeogenes inachia, assembly GCA_959347355.1. Taxonomy (NCBI): domain Eukaryota; kingdom Metazoa; phylum Arthropoda; class Insecta; order Lepidoptera; family Nymphalidae; genus Napeogenes; species Napeogenes inachia. The sequence goes on along the minus strand of OY365795.1, from coordinate 1,381,777 downwards.
TTCTACTTTAAAATTAACAATTATGTGTTTGTATTGTCATTGATTCTAGCATTTATGCTACTTTTACAAAAGATACATAAAAATGGAATCAGTTAATTTATAAATGTCTCTACCTTATACTTATTTCTATATTTTTTTACATCACAAAAGATAATACTTATCTTTTAAAAACAACTTTCTTTTATTTGAGATTCTTATCATTCCACTTTACACGGGACAAGATTCAAGTCCACCTTGTCAACGAACTAATGAACTATTAAAATGACTTCGAAGTAGAATATTACGGGTTTTCGAATTATGTTAATATATGTAGATAAATAATTGCTACTGTACTTTATTTTGGATACATTTGTCTATGATCTATGAAAATATATTTTTTCAACTGTCTACAGAAAATCTAATTTCATGATAATGGTGATATTTTAGCAGTTTTAGTATTAGATAACTAATAAACCGATAGAAATATAGAACTTTTTCTCTTTGGGGCGGAGATTGGATGCATTCCAAAAGGGATGGCCTCGCTGGTGAGCAGCCGCAGGTCAGAATACAGAACTGTGTAAAGATATAAAGGGGGCTTAGAACTAATATATGATAATTTTGGGTTTGATTAAAATAATTCATTACATTGAATAGATTAATATAAATTTAGAGGCCATCACATTAAGACATTAATTACCAACTGATTAATTACTGTAATAGTTTTATAAAACATGATAAAATCACTTTTAAGAATTATATATAAAACAAAATTATAAACTGATTCCATATCAATTTAAAAACAATAGTGCACTTGAAACTTAATTCAGTAATAGTTATAACTTAAAATAATAACTAAAAACCTACATAAACTCCTGTTTATAGTGATAATCTATTCTGAGAATTTAAATTCGATTAATTATAGAATGAACACTATAAAATGTGTTGTTCCAGTATTATTTTTATTATTAAAATCAATACATTAGAACATGCATAAACAATCAGGATAGTTGAAAGGCCAGGCGAGGAGTAGAGATTACAGACCCTCTTAGGGCCAATGCACAACACTCCAATACGATTTAACTTCACTTATTACTCTGTGTTTCATCAAAATTTAATGTATTTCTTTAATAATTTAACGACATTGTTGTTATTAATAACTATGTACAAGTCCATAATTTTAATACTATATAATTTTATTAAAGGAAAAGGTACTTTAATAATGGAATCTAGTTATAAAGTGATTCGATAAACTGTGTATGAGTTAAGTATGCTGTTACAAGTTTTTGGAAGATACATTTAAAAATAAAGAATAAAATTGATAAATATTGAAAGGAATCGAGGCTACCTTTAGGATGACGCTTCTACTGCTCGACCAACTGTACCACAGTGTCTAGAATCGCCTTGATAGTTTTAGTATTCCATATATAATCGTCTGTATGGGGATTATAAATGGGTCGGTAGGTTGAGTGATGGATACGGTATTTCAGAGATCGTAGGTTCAATCCTGTTCCTATATTTAAAAAAATAATAATAAGCAAAATATGGATAAAATATTTATAACACACAATAAAATATAATAAAATTTATAACAAAAACTAATCATAATTCTTCTTTTGTCGCGAAAAGAGATTTACAATCAAACGATCTGAATAAGTAGTCAAAACTGTATCGTATCGTTGTCGTGTCGTATGATAAAAACTAGACAGCGTCCCCAGTAGGATATTTTATTCATTACATGATCAAATGAAAAGCAATGTGATCGAGTTTCAAAATCTAAAGTTGTACTTAATTGATGGCTTTGAATTATTCAGTCGTTCGTGTTCGCTTGATTTATTTTACTAAGGTCACTCGGTTTAATTTTATTTGTAACTTAACTTTGAAATATGTATTTTTAGATAGTTTTAATGAACGTTTCAGGCTTTAGTGTCGGCCTATCTATTCATAATATGTCATTCGAATTATCTTTTAAAACATCTTTAATTTTTTTTCTTAATATCGAATATTTGTTAGTTAGTTTTCCTAAATGTGATACTATATTAGGCCTAAATATATTCACAAAAAAGAATTCGAAGCAAGTCTTGGTAAAAACCGTAAAATATACACAGCATCTTATTTATTGATAGCATATTATGTGCTTATAAATTTTAATAAAGCCTCAGCTCCGGACTATAAAAAGGTAGGAACAGGCAAAAAATGATAGGCATTACTCACAGAGCGTCGTAACACGAGCGCCCCTTTAATATCGGGCAGGTCCTTTATATAGAACATAGTTAAGGTTAAATACAGGATGTTGTTATTTTGATTGCCCTATAATTAAAATATTGGTTTAAAATGTATTGTAAAACTCAGTTTCAAGGATAAACCTAAATAATTAATTGGTTTGAATATAATTATATAGAAGGAAACAAATTGGATGGATAAATAAATTGATGTGGTTTGGTTTGTTTTATTTTACGAAGATATTAAATCTGAAAAAATTACTTATTTTTAGGGAAAATTAAATAAATTTATACTACAATTGAAATAACTAAACTAAAACTAAAAATATATTTATTTGAACACATTTTAAATAACAATAGAAGGTTTATGTTTTGGGTTTGGGTGGACAGAGAGGGGAGGGTCACTGACATTAAGTAAGTTGCAAATAAAAAATTGTGTGTGTCAGCTCCGACGCACGACTGGAGTTTACTCCTTAAGTATAATTGTCTAAACAGACGGAAAAAAAAATAAAAAAAGATTGATACCTTATAAAATATTATCTACACCCCTTTCTGCCATAGTTTATTTCGAAATACTTGCATTTCACTTTAGCCAAATATAATGATAAAGATTATAACTTCACAATAACAATGTTAAATATAACAAAAACAGCAACATAAGTAAATTGATACTGATAGAAATAAACAAGCTCAATAACATATAGATATAGTCGCTTTGCAGCTTATACATTACTCTATACATACATTTAATGTTTTCATTGATTTTATCAACATTCATGAGCATATTCGCTTTTATTAATACGATGAATATGTATGGTTCTGACTATGTTGTTAAGGCATCTTTTAATATTGATATTTTTTTATCAGTAATCATTAGCATATTAGCTTATATTAAAAATTTAATAACATAAAAATTAAAAATGTATCGTTCCTTACATGGAAATATAAGTCTTTACTTACATTACAAATAATAAATATTTTAGGTTTTAATTAATTATTTTCATTATTATTTTTTGTATTATGTTAAATTGCTTAGTAGTTCTTTATTATTTATTTCATATTGGAGTTTGTTCCCTTAGAATCAATTTACAAATAAGACAGTTTAAATGAAAAAAAAAACGTGCGACACTTGTTGTCTGCCGCGGTAAACTATTGCATAGCATTTTTATCAACTATTGCAATTATAATTATTTATGTAGTATTTTTTTTTAATGATGTTAATTCAAGTTTTTAAGCTATTGCATAGCTTCTATCGCGGGCCTTGAGTATGGAGACCGAATCCAGAAATTCCATAACGAAAATAACCTAACACACCAGTATTGTGTACTTATAATTTAAAAATAGCATAAGCGCCAAGTTGATAATATGTATTATGATCTTTATTGAATAATGATTAATGTTTATTTTAAAATAAATGTTTTACTGGTACAAATGAATTTCTTTCAAAAAGCCTTTTCATTTTAATGACTTTCTGTTATGGTTTTACAAAAGTCCAGAGTACAAGAATTTAACAATCGTAATTGAACTTTATTTAACTTATTTAACTGATTATATTTTAAATAGGAATAGAATAATTTCATAATATATAATCATGTCATAATAGGAATAGGTCTATAAAATATCGATGTATCGATATATCAATATTATTACTTAGAAATATCGATATTTATTACAAATTCATTATCATCATCATTTCTCTTATCGTAGCGGTAAAAGCTAATTCATTCACACTAAATCATTTAATATCTAGTTTTATAGAAATAGTACATTGCCAAAATATATATTCTTTAATCATTTTTACCATTTTATGGTATGTATTTTAAAAAAGTTGATACAAGAAGTGTTTCATCGAATTTATGCGGGAAAAATATAAAAGCAGCGGTAATACAACTAATTTAGCAACTCACTTAAAAAATAAATACCATCTTGCATGTCTAACATGACTTGCAATAATTATTTTAAATAAAGCCAATATGTCGAAATAACGATAATATTTTGAAATTCCAAACCCCAATATTGATGTATTTGAAAATGTCGATATATCAAGCTTTACTGCGGCAATCTCCAAGTGCCACACTTATTTTTTTTGCGTTTATATTAATTGAAGTTGGATGTTGTGACCGATAAGAAAACAATTTTTTCTGTTATTAAAAAAAATACTATTTGAAGTTGTCATTCCTATGTACTGTCATAAAAAGGTTAAGATTATCATTAGCTAAAAATATTTTCAACCTTAAATCTCACGAATAAGTTTAATTACGTTTGTTAAACTATTAAGCAATAAAGTATATAATACAATTATCAACAAGGCGCTTAAGCTATTTTTAAATGATATGTACGCAATACTCGGCCGAGCTACATAGTAGGCGGAGTGGGGGTTTTAGGTTTTTTTGTTACGATATTTCTTGATTCGGTCGCTGCACTCCAATCCCACGATATAAGCTATGCAATAACTTAAAAATATTTGAAATAAATATCGACCACGATACCTGAATTTCAATATCAAAGTATCGATATATCGTACAAAAATGTATTAGTAATAAATATCGATATTTCTTAGTAATAATATCGATATTTCCATACATATTTTATCAACAGTCCTATTTAAAATGAGAAGTTTAACTGCTTTGTAATATCATAAAAAGGTTCATAATATCGGCTAAAACTATTTTCAATCTTATTTCTGTGAATAAAGAACAATTACGATTGTTAAGTACTTGTACTTAGGGTCTTTTGTAACACAATAACAGCAAGTTATTAAAATTAAAGGCCTTGATGAAAAAAGTATATTTGTACAAGTATTATGCAGGATTACGCATGCGCAGTAACGCTGATACAACCTATGCCCCCTAGAGGCGAGTTGGTGAACTAAAGAGACAAGCGTGATATTTCAAATCATTAAAAGTTCTGCTATATCATCGATAGATGGCAAAACTAGTTGCGCACGATAGGTTGCGCACCAAAAACGTAACGAGGTCATCGTTCAGTGGATTTTACTCCTCATATTTTTCTCATACCGGGCGCCTTATATACAAAAATCGATTCTTAAGGAGTAAACTCCAAAAATTGCGTTACGAACGGCTGACTTTGCATAGAATCAGGAAATACTTTACGATAGTGAAATAAATGTAGAATAAGAGTTTGTTAGCAAAAACTAGGCACTTTGAACAAAATTAAGCAAAAATCCTAAGAATATCCTCCTCAAATAATTCTTAGCTTCCTAAACTTTCTTAAAAAATACCAGATTCACGTGAATTTAAGAGTTTCAGTTCTACTAACAAGGTGGGGACAGACTTCTGAAATGGCTATTTTTTCGCTGTCGGTCTGTTACATCCAATTATCTTTCGAATTATCTTTATTTATACACACCAACTTTAAATAAGACTTATATAACAATTTATTACCTAATAAACTGCTACTCAAATTCCTACAACAATTATTACGAGCTGACAAATTTAAAAAAGCTTTTAGACATAAAAATAGTTTAGTATATTATTATAACTAGGTAGTTTTTTGATGATGGTACGTACAATGGTGATAACCTTTCCAAACACAAACGAGCGCGAACTCGTTAACAGCCTGCGTCGATCATAGCTTGTTAAAAGTTAGAATAGAAAAAAGTTATAAGGAGGGAACCATCACCGGACACTAGGTGTTGTGTTCTAGATAGTACATGTTATTTTGGATTCTACTTCTATTGCAATGTTTTAATTTGCTTGTTTTATGCAATGTTATTGTTTTAGTTATTGTTAAGTTTTGCTTATATAATTATAGCGCCTGATATAAAATAATTATTTTACTGATTTTCTGGGTTGACTGGTAGAGAATGTTTTTAGCATAAAGTCCGCCTTTTGTACTATTTTTTTGGTGGGTAAAAATTTAAGAAATAAAATAAACTATAAATAGTTTTGTGAAAATTTTATTAAATATAGCCATGTTAAGCTTATTTACATTTATATAAACAAAGAATAAAAATAAACCGATACGGACAGGGATTCGAACCCGCGACTACTGGGAATTGTTTAGGATTTTCGGAAGAAACCTAATAGATATCACCACTGTCCCAATAAAGACGATCACATATAGAATGCTTAATTCACCGAGGCGGACAGCGACACGGTTGCTCAGTTGGTAGAGCGACGGGACGGTTTTTCCAGTAGTCGCGGGTTCGAATACCTGCCCGTATCGGTTTATTTTACATTGTATATTATTATAAATTTATTCAATATATGAAAAATATATGTATGGCAATGATAAGTAATTAAGTTTTGCATAAGTTGAGGTCTGATAACTAAAGCCTTTTCAACCGATACCGACTTAGCTTAGATTATCAGTATGCACTCATTTAGATCAGTCTAGAAGACTGTTTGAATATTAAATTATAAGTAATAGGTAGATTCAAGTTCTCTACTCTACTCTTTACGTAGCGCAGGTAATAATACCTACATTACACTAGCTATTACCGCTGCTCCGCTCGAGTGACGTCAAATGGACCAGAAACCAATGGAGATCAAGACCTACGCGTACGGTCTCTTGCACCGATTTGAATAAATTGTACATGACTTTATAATTTCTTTATTTCTTTAGCTTTATGAAAGAATATATCTTTACAATTCTTCTAATATTATGAATATCCAGGGCATTAAAATCAAAAGCTTAAACAACTTATATAACAAAAAATAATGTTAATATTTTTAGTACTAATAATTATATTTAATATAATATAGATTTATATATGTACTTTTATATTATAATGCATATATATAATTATATATATTAAATAAATATATAATTTTAATTTATTAATATCATATAAAAATGATAGCAATAACGGAGAAAGTCTAGTGTAATTATTTTATCCAACTAAACTCCAGCGATGACGCTGAAGTTAAATTAGTTTGTTTTATACAAGTAGAGCCATCGATTCGAAAACTTTCGGAATAGGTTAATTAGGTTCACGATATTCGGGATGGCTTTGAAAAATATTTGCTTAATACTACTAAAATAATATAAGGAGCTGATCCCTAATATTTACAAGCCAAACTTTAGAAAAGGTTTCAAATTAATTTGCTACCGGAACTGATGAAGTTTGAAAGGTTGTTTTTAATATTTATATTCCATACTTTTTGTGTTTAATATTTGAGGCTGTGGCTTCGCTTCGTTATACGATCTGTCACGATTAAGCTTCTATAAGAGATCCGTAGGTTAATTCAGACATGGTTCTACTATAGACATGGTTCTACTTATAGAAACGGTTAATACTTATAGAACAAAATACATATTTTGGAACATTTTCACGATATTAAATTTAAAGTTCATACACGTTTTTGTTTTCGCATATCAAAAGTTTGTCGGTGAAAAATTTTACGTATATTTTAATAAGATGTCTGGCCTACGCTAACCGGCGCGACTTCATCAAATTGCCTGCCTCGTAAAATATTGTGTCGTGTTGGTTGTTGTTGGTTGTTGTAAAGCGTGTGTACAATTTATTACAAATACTTTACTAGCAAATTGGTTCTGGGAGTGAGGTGACACTAACAATTTCCCAGAGATGATAAGTTATTAAAGTTTTTAATATTCGTATCAAATAAAAATATTATGAAAAAAACAATACACCTATGCATATATATACTTAAAATGTAAATATATAAATTATATTGAAAAATATATATAAAATTAAACAAATGCATTAGATATACCGTTCATTAGTTTAATTATTATTTTAAAATATTATTTCTATCAAAGAAAATGTACAAAATATAATGTTTGATAAACTAAAAGCACATAAAGATATAGAATAAATCGGCTGTGTATATTTTTTCTCGGCACACGGCGTCCTTTTAAAAATGGTGGAAATCTTGCTGCTCTGAAGAATCGTGCAACTTATTACTGGGACATTTACGAATGTTCACTTCTGTTTTTGCATAGAATTTTGTCCGTTAAATTTAAAAAATCTTGAAAACTCATTTTGTATTCTGTGCCCCCGAGATAGGGATGAAAGTTGAGTTTTCTGATTAATACACTCATTATGTTTGAACATGGTTTGTTTTGAAGAAAAATAGTGAAAGGTGTCTTTATAGATACTTGTTTTATAAAAACAATTAATGATGCCAGGAAAATATAGAAAGACTTCTTACGTTAATAATATAAAAAAAGATTATATCTTACGTAAATCATATTAACATCGTCAAAAGAAATATGATATCATTTAAAAATACAACTACAAACCAACAAAGGTAAAAAAAAAAATCCATTTTTTTAAATATATTATCCATCTGTTTGATATAATTCGTTTCTTCCCAAACTTTCTTACAAAAATACGGGATGTTCGTGAATTTGAAAGTTTATCAGATTCACTAACAAGCTAAGAAACTTGAAAGAACACAATTTTTTCTCAACGCTCGAAATATAATCATTTACAATGATTTTGACATATATCATCAGTATCACGAATCGTCAGATTTGTTTCCTGTCTTTGGGTTGTTTTCGGCTAAAACCTAGTCATGTGCATACACAGTTTTTATATAAGAGGTATTTTAGAAACTAAATAAATCAAATTTACTATTATTTATTAAAAATGATATAATTAAATTTCTTATAAATTAAATAATTATATACCTAATGATTTATATAGCATGACGTGTAACGTTTTAAAACTGCATATTTACGTTTAGAAGTTTATTTTCCTGAGTATATGGACGACGAGAAAATAGGTCGAGGTTGGGTGGAGAAGTACATACATACAGTTAAGTGTTAAAGTATTATATATACTTGTATGTTTATTAGAGTTTTGGTTCCTTAAATTGATAACAAATATAATTAATATTCCCAGGCGTCATTATAACTTACTGATTATAAAAATAATAACATCATTAATATTATATAGTATTTGTTATTTCAATATACATTATAATGAAAACATAAACATCATTAAAGCTTAATAATATTTTCTCTATTCAATCGTATAAATATTATTCAATTTATTTATTGAACACACTCATTTAGTCGTTTTATGTATACTTTACTAAATTATACTCATTATAACATAAAAGCATTAGAGCTGATTTGACATACATTTAATTAGAAATTATTAAAATAATTCCATCAATATTTCAGACATTTTTACAGGTTTGAATACATTATATAAATTAATCATACTGTTTTAAAACATTGTCTAATATTTAGAAACTATAAGACCCCGCTTAATCCTACTGAAAATTTAAACTTGAAAGTTTGTCTGTTAGATGATTAAACGTCTGGCAATTTATAATTCATTTACGCCAAATATTTTAAGGATAAACATTTTAAACACTCTAAAAGTACATATATTAAAATAAATACATATTATATTTCTCTAACTTTACTTATTTCAATAATTTTTGATAAAATTTATGAAATTAAAAGTCGCAACTTCATGAAAAAGCACAAAATTTTGACAAAAATAAAACGTCAGTATTTCTTCTCACGTAACATAGTTCTTATTACAAGCTTGCAAGGTTTAGAATGTACTATATTGTATATAAGGAAACAAATGTCCAGTGTGACCAGACGAAATCACTTCCCTTGAAAATGAAACCAATTAGGCGTCTGGAGTAAGTGATAGGAGGCAATACTGAGAGGTCATGTTCATATCGGGCTGTAGAATATGGCTGGCTTACTTCATATAAAGGGTAAAAATGACTCTTTAAACAATATCACTGAAAACTGTCTGGAATATATTTTTTGTATCAGCAACAAATAACCTTGTATTATATTATTTTTTTTAAAACACAGGTTTATCGAAATATCATTATTTTTTTTGAAATATTACACATTATTAATAAAGCATATAAAGTAAATTATTATTTACTATTAAATTTATAAAGAATGAAATAAGGAGAAATCATACTTGAACAACTGACTCTCTACAATAGCTGAACCTAGCTGTCATAAATGTTTTATTTCCTCTAATATTGTTTTATTGTTGTTTGAAAACCAATCAACAAATAATTATCTTTTAAAATTTATATCTGTAATTATAAATATATAACAATCGATTATAATTTAAAGTATGTACTTAGAATCACTTATCCGAAGCGAGCGAAAAATGTCCAAAGGTAAAGTAAACAAAAGCGAAAACCCGTTCTCACCGAAAAAAGTCAGAATAAGTTTAATTTTTTTGAACAATGCCTTGTAGTTTTTATCTAGCGGGACATAACGGACTTTTGTATTTAACTTTTCAACGCAAAATCGAATTTTCACGGAAAAGCGACCGTTTCGCATTTATTCAGAAAGAAGTTAGCGCAAAACAATGTACTCGTCACTCGGGTTTTGCTGGAATCCTATTAAATTAGAGATAGAATGGAAATTTTGTCTCCACTGTAAACAGACTATTGTTCCGTACGTTTCATACTGTTTGTTCTGGCATACAATGTTGGATTTTGTTTTAATTTTCAGACATTTGCAGGAACATCTAACAACTTAATAAGTAAATAATATAAAGCCTGCTGTTTTGAAAGCTTAGTTGGTTTAGTGAGTTTCCCTGTATTTGTAATATGAATATTTATTTAAATCTAAAATCAATTGAGAGATTTAAATGTAAATATGGGTCCAAGTATTAAACTTTGTAAAGTATTGAGGACCGTTAACGATATTAATGATTTAAAACATTATCAGAAGAAAAATAATGAAATTAAAACTGTAGCATTACCGCACTCAGATATGCAAGTTGGTTCGTAGCACTCGTAGCACGAAAGCGAGCTACGAGCGCTACGAAACTCTCTTTAGAGCACTACGAACGCGCACTCCTTTTTTTTTCGATGAGTAAATTCCTTTATAATACAGTGAAACATAAGTATATTTAACTTGTGAAAGTATATTGTTCATATTTATTTTATTGTCTTTTTTGTTGTCTACATATTTTGTTTTCTTATTTCTTTATAACTACAATTAGTTGAAACACAAGTAAAATTTTTTTTTTTTAAAGTTTAAATTTTAACTCGTTTTGTGGGGAGCATGGTAAGACTGACATGAATTTTTAATGAGATTAATTTGCGTACTCACATTGTATTTAGCACTATGTCATTTAGTTCAGTTCAGTTACCTTCAAGATCTGGTTATCGAAGGCTTCTGAACCTCATTTATGTCACACATTTTTATCATAATATTATTCTAAACCTTTATTTATACCTTAGTACCTTACCTTTATACCTTAATACCTTTTCTCTTTTTCCTATCTATAGGTGAAGGTCAATTATAAATTTAATCTCACAGTTGTTTAGAAAAAAAAATATTTACATCCGATTCTGACCTATTAGCAAATACCTCACGATACAATTTACGTTACTCAAATTTACGAAACCAGTGAAGGGTTCCAATAATATCGTAGTTTAAATTTCAAAATGATTTAGAAACAAATATAAACTGGTGCAGCAAAATATTTTTTTTTTTTTATAACTTTTGATATTTTTTATAACTTTCTTTCACTCAATGTTATAATCTGTTTAAATAGAAAATGGATGAAAACAAACACAAACAAGTAATCTTTACGTAGCGTCACTGACCAATTTATTTATTATGAATTCTGTATACAATAATTGTACACAATAGTACATTCTGTTTCCCATTAGATCTGTATATACACGCATTAGGGCAGACTCGTGACGGCTTCGAGTAATCCTCACACACAGTACGCAGTCACGTAGGCACAGCTTTGAACTCTCCTAGGCCTAATGTAAGCCAGTTTTGACCTTATCACAGCAGTATTGAGTTCATATTTATTTAAAGCTAGAATATTTATGAATTTATTGCAGATTAAAAATAATATATTGTTTGTTATAGATGTAGAAATTTGAAAATTTTTTCGGATTAAAAAACAACTCTGCTTATATTTTTCATATATTTTTTGTTTATATTTAGTAGACGAAAATTAACCAACATGTCATGGAAGAGTGGTAACCGTTGAACATGCAAACATTGCATCATAGGAATAGTTACAAGTGTGTTCTTGGATAAAAATACTACTTATATTCTCCTATACAAGAGGTATAATGAAGTTTGGGAGATAGGGAAAGGAAAGAAGAGGGGTTGAGGGCTTCCGGTATACTCACTCACAATACCAACGCGGATATAATAGCTACTTTACGTCAATATACTGCGAGAGGTAATACTAACTCAGTCGAACAAAACGCTGAAGTTAATTAGCTTCAACTGAGAACTTCCACTCCACAAACTATAAGCAAACTTTTCTTATGGATCATATCATCTTTCCAGAAATTGTAGGTCAATATTATCGAACTTCACATACCTTAAGACTATGAGCAGTGTTATCCGGGGTAATATTTATCTTGCAAACAGAGCAACATAAAGCGTAAGGTACGGTCAGTAAGTAATAAGGTAGCAAACATATAGTGTAACGGCAGGCGCGGCTAATTGATTGCGACCACGCCTAGCCAATAAATGCGATGTGAATGCTTTTGGTAGTCATTAATGCTTTTATCTGAGTATGATTGATTGCTGTAATGTCTTAAACTACTTTTGGTTGGATCATTAACCCTGACCATAATATTTAATTCGTTTTAGTTTTAGATGTTTGGTTCTCTCTCCTATGTCTATTTGTATTGAAGTTTTTAATTAAACAATATTGGTTTGGTTTTTTTTAAATTATTTATAAACAATTTAATTGTATTTTATATTTTTATACAGTCATTGCAGTACAAAAATTTTAATTTAATAAGTATCTATTCGATATATATATCTAATTTATATCAGTCTGTACGTCGCACATCCTGTCTGCGGCTTGCAATGAATAAATTTCCCTGATTAAGACATTAATTTAATTACTTCGTTCAAACACCCCGAATAAGAACTGGCAAACAACTATAACATTTACAGTACTACTTTAAACATATATCTAAAGTAGTTACTTTATGAATATACAATAACTTACGTTTCACTTATATCAACAATATATAATAATAATATCAGGACAAATTACACACATTGATCTAACCCCTAAGTAATTATTTGCTTGTGTTAAGGGTGTTAGACAACGATAGAAATACATATAAATACTGAGAATATAATTATATAATATCTTTTGATAGTCTAAAGATAATTACTGTACATTTATAATCTATAAATCAAGTAACACAAGCTTGACTCATTTAGTAACATCAAGTGCTGCAAATCACTTATAGTGACTTAAATACTATTTGTTAAAACATAAACTTGCACAAATTAAAAATATGCAAATATAATTTAGTTGAATAAAATGACGCCAACTGGAGCTCACCTTAAGCCAACCCCTTCGTAATTACCGAGTTAAATGCAAATCAGTTAGTAAAGAACTCACAAAAATTGTACACGAATTTCTAAATATACAAATTGTTACCTTTCATCAAAGAAAAAGAAAACGAAACAACAGAAAGTTTGGCAACGTTTTTAAAACTTGGATGATTAAGATTTTTTTCGGGCGGCGCTCAAAGAATCGCCCGAAACTTACTGAAGTCTTCCTAATTGCACGAAAATTAGTAGCTCACTTGAACAATTACAGTTCATATCTAGACGGTTTTTCGTCATAATTAAAATTATACTGTTAAGCTTACATAGGTTTTTCATTTTATAAAAAGATATTAAATATGGTTGGAATATTATTATAAAATAATTTAGAACTATTTCGTTAAACTACAAATCATTTTCTATAGAACAAATTGATACTGTTTGCAATCAAATTATAATTGGCAGATTTGGCGCAGTTGAGATAGTATAAGAGCGCCGGTAGTGGCGTTTGAACGGATTGTGGGCACTCTGCTATATAACTAGGTATTATTCATGCTTTCAGTTAGGGCTTTATAAGAATCCGTTCTCGGTAATATTATTTGAAGTTGAAGCTCGTGATTATAGGATGAGGTTATGTTCTGTTTCTTTTCATCTATATATAACCGGTCTCTACGAAAAATTATATTACTATTACATACTACTTATTACTATTACATAACATACTTTATATATGAAAAAAGAAAAAATAAATGAATTTAAACAACACTATTTAACAGGAACCCTAGTTGCTTTTAAGGCTATTAAAAACGTACCCACAACATTTTATTAAAAACTCGATTCCTCTTGGACAGTTCGAATTCAGAACAATGCTACTGAAACCAGCAAAATACTTCTTAAATTTCCACACATAGATGTTCTATTATCCGGTTTTGGCAACGGCTCCGACCAGCTGCTTCTCAGATGTTCGCGAATTTATTTTCGTTCCTCCAAGTCAGCGGATTTCTTTGTTAGAAGTGGCGGAGAGATTTGGTGCACATTAATAATGTGCTTACATGCTAGTTACTAAGTATATACTTGGTTTTTGTTGGAGAGGTGACATCAGTTATATCTCGTTATATATAAGTTACATCTCCTTGGGAAAACATTGTTAATGATATGGTTATAATCTTTTTAATAATTGAAGTCCTAACCTACTTCTAGTAATTGCTTTTCAGATAGTGGTATATTTTACTTGGTGATTATAAAATAAACAACACAAAACCGGTACATTAAAACGCGGCGTCGTTTTAATTATTTCTCAATTGCTTGTCCAAAACTTAATTTATCGGTGGCAAAACAAGAAACCGATTTCAGTCTCTACAGAAGCGGCTCCTAATTGAAAAATCTAAATTCTTCGTTAATTTTGGGCGCGCTTAAGTCAATTTATCTTATTTAATCAAGCGCGAACACTTGAAGAGAAATAGATGGAAAATTTACAAGTATCCTAATAAAACTTGCTCAGGAGTTGGAGAGCCAAAGTTTGGCAAATATTCGACAAATTCGGTATCTACGTACAGCGTGAGGAGCCACAGGATTCTAACTCAACTAACTCTAACTCAATCAATTGATAACCAACTGATGTTTTTCTTTTTATGACTCGCAAAAAGTGAAAAAGTGTCTACATTTATTGAGAAAAGTAAACTTTTCTTCTGTATTTTTCTGTATGCAGTTTATGAACTCGGCGAGTAACTGACAGTAAAGTGTTACATCTCAATGTGATACTAAACCATTTACGTTGTAAAATCAAATTATTTCGCACAATTTTATCATGTCACTTAGAACTTTACATTTTGCTGTGTTAATAGAATATTGCACCTTAGCACAGCACATTTAAGAATTATAATGGTTTATACGGTTTGTAGTTGTATATTCATTGGCTAACTAAAATTGTGCCTAACTTTTATAAGCTTTAAGGATCAAAATGGTTTATCAACTTTACTTGGATATCAGTATTTGCAAAGCGCTTGTGTCGGGACGTAGAATCTACTGCCAGAGGTTACAATGGTATGTGATTTTTGCGTGTTTCTATTTTTAATTTTATTTTTAGTAAATATTTTATTTAATCATGAAATGGCAGTTTTACGTTAAAGGTAATAAATTTACTATTTACTGTTGTTGTATTCTACTATTAATGATGTTTTTAGCTCGGGTTTAATTTCTGAAATGTTCAAATTATATGGGTAAATTATAAAGTTTTTATGGCGAGATTCATTCCATTTATTGACCCTCTACCTTTTTTAAAGTTTAACAATTAAAATAATGTAATATATAATAAAAAAGTCAAAGAATATTATTAATAAATTATAAAATTAAAAAAGGAGAAGGAATTAAAATGTTGATTGTATGTTATTAATCTCGTAGCTCATTAACAAATAACATAATATTATTAATGCGTATCTTCATAGAGATTAATGTAAGCTTCCGATAATTTGATAGGTATAAAGCTCTTTTACGGTAAGTCGCGGCGCCGGCAGTCGCCCGTACATAATCTCCTCTAATTACTAAGACTCAAGTTTACTAATAAAGTGGATGGTTCCGTACATCTTGCGAACTTCACTATGGGTACTTGTTCTATACTATTATATTTTCCGCTTATATCAGATAAGATAATGAAATATATTACATAATAATGAGCTATTAGGAGTATTAATTACGTAATTTACTAAATTGTTATGTAAAAGACGTTAAAAGTGAAAATTTCAGCCTTCTTCTTAAACTTGTAATAATTTTTTGTTAATATATTTACGAGTTATATTTTAAGAATATTGAAGTTCTTAAAATATACTTTATTATAAGAAGTTTCTAAGCATCTTTTATTTTATAACACGATACTTTTATTTCATTTTACTTTGAAATTCATGTATAATATGTTCTTAAAGTTTTAATAAAGTTTTTGTAAATTTTTTTTTTTTGCTTGGATGGACTTTGCTTGGATAAATGATTCAAAAATAGAGATTAACTAAATTTTATAGAGGTTTTTATGAGATAAGTATTACATATTAACATATATTCATTTGTATTTAGAATATAAAATCAATAGGACCTTGATGAAAAGTCATAGGTAAGTTCGGTTTCTGTTCACCAGTGTTCGTTGTTTCTTGGAAAGCTGTTGTTAACGATATTATAGTAATAATATACTTATTTTCTAGTCTTTAACTTTTTACAGTCGATTATGTCAGAACTTTCATAAACTGCACTTTGAAGAAAACCGTGATAGTAATTGCTTTTCTTAACTTTCTGTAAATAAGTGTAGATTATTTTTTATTTAATGTAATATGAAATTTACGTGAGAGAAGCTATGACGATAAGATAGTAATAATGAATATAAAAAAGTAAACCTGGTTACATATGATATATATTATATAAAACACGCACAAATACAACTTTATCCATAATTATAGACAGACATTCCATACACATAGTGAACAATAATTTAATAAAAAACACAAAAACAGAAACAGTTGTATTAAAATAACTCAATAAAAGTTGTTTAGGTTGGATTTAATAATGGCGTAGTTTTGTGCAAAAGTGTTACATAGTGAATGGTTATAATTGGAAAATGTCAAGCGCAGTGTGACGCCCCGCGGAGCGGTCTGGATTAGGGTCCGCTGTCAGAACGACGTCCCAGCAGCGAGTGTGGTACAAGCGACAGGAGGTAGCGTGTAGCGGTAATATTACAAGTAACTTGGGTTACACTTGTCTCATAATGCATGAATTGTATATCATGTTGAGACATTTTTATTTCATCTGCAACGTAAACTATGTTTTATAGTTTTTAATTTTAAGGTACTAAGTATTTATCTAGTAATTTAAATGGATTAATAATTAAAAGGTTCCATAAATAATTTATATATATATATATATAAACAAAATTTTCTCCATATCCTTCCGTCCGCTACAATCTACTCGTTACACCAGCGGTCAAATAGGAAATTATTAGGCCGCGTTCGCCCTTTACAACCTTTAGCATCACAACTACTAGTTCACAAACTTATTTTTAATCATAAATGTCTCGTGCATCAGGTCTCAGCTCTGAACACTAATGACACTGTCAAAATCAGATCTAAATCGCTTTTGTTCTTAGTATACCTAATCTCCTAAAAGAAATTAATAAGCCCATGTTATGAAAGATCTTTAAAAGAGCGCGTCTTAAGTATTCCGTTTCAGTATTTAAGTATCTATGCCCGGATTTTCAACACAATTAAATTGAAACAAAGAATTTACTCGACAATTATAGAAGGAACAAGCACAGTGTTCTTTTTAATAAGAACATTAATTTACAAAAGCAGTGCATTTTGATGTCAAAAGAAAAACAATAAACAGAGAAAAGAATAGTATTCCTGTATAGCCTCTTTTACACTTTGTAATTGCTTTAGGACTCATTGTCGCTTTATATTTATACTGGAATTTATTAAGACTGTTGTTATAAAATAGAGTACTCTTAAATAAACCTAATAAAAAAGATTTATAAAAGTTATATAAAAGAGGGAAAAGATTGTATAAAAGATAAATTGAATATTTTCTTACATAAGGTAATTAAGGTTTGTGTATTCACAATTATTTATTTTTATAATCTAAAGATAGTAATATCCGTACATGGAACACATTTTACGGTGAGTTTTATGATCGTTAAGCTTTTAAGATATTTATGATCTTTTATGTTCCGGAAACCAGTCGTTAACGTTAAGTGAAAGCATGCTTAAGATATAATATAATATTGAATTTGCACAGAATTATTTCCTCGTGGTGATGTGTGCACCTCGTGCGAGTTACACATACATTTCTAAAAGCAGGTATTAGCTTAAAAACTAAATGAAAGAGTCGCCCTTCGTTATAAAAGATAAAAGCGTCTCCCAACACTGCGGGACCTTTTAAAAATGTATCGTGAATTGAAGCCTATAAAATTGACGAGTAATCAAGTTATTCACGAAGCGGAAGCAAAGTAATGCGAAACTGTGACTTTGAGAGCGGTCAAAGCGTTGTGGAAGCAAATCCAATTTACTGTTTCGACTTTCACAAGCCCTAAATGCTTGTACCAATTAAACGATGCGTAAAGCGCGTCCCTTGATACCCTTTTTTGAACGGACCCTGCGGCTTAGCATGCAAAATATTCGATTTGATTAATACTGTGGTTGTGGGACCGCATAGCATCAACTGAATATATTTATATTTTTATTTTCTAAAACTTATCAGTTGTCAGTCAACTGTTTAACATTTAAGGTCTTACATTAATTACTAAGAAAATAGTATAATATTATCTCAATATTATATAAAACTAATCTTTCTTTAATGATTTATATAACTTGAAATAATAAACTCAAACCAAGCATGGCTGGCATTCAGTAAAAATCAAAAACACTGTAACATTATAAGATGCAGGTTAATTTCCGCTAAGATTTCCTGTTGCTTCAAAGCCTCAAAGAAGTTCTTTGAAACGTCACTTGCATTGGAGCTGGTTATTGGCAGCCTCTTTTATTCGAAATTAACCGACCAAAGAGTATGATAAGCAAGTGGAGTTAATTTGTAACTTTTACTTGACAGTCAGCATCAAGTATTTAAAAAAAAAACAATATAGTTTTAAATGAAAAATAAATGAAATATTATTTTCCTGTTTAGCAAAATATATATTTTTTGAAGTTTGAATGTTATTGTTGCTTATATGTACTATTGATAATATAACCTTTTTCACAAGTCTAATATATCACAACACATAATGTGTTATTTTAAATATACAATTTCAATTATCAAGTTGATTGTATTACTTTTTTTTTAATCATTTTAGTTACTTGATTATAAATTAACACTCAGAAAATAGTACAATTTAAGTAAGTTAAACAAAACAACTTAATATACTTAAGTAATATCATCAGCATGTCCCTTTATTGGAGGCTTGCGTTATTAAGTTTTAATTGTTCCTCATTTTGTTTTACTTTGGAAGGAAATTTAATTTAAGGCCGTTTTTGATTTGTTTACTTGCTTCCGACTTTCTAATAATGTTTTTGCATTTAACTTGTCTCCTTTTAATTTCTTGAAAGTATTTTGACGCTACAGGAATTGTGTGTACCAGTTCAGGAAATAAAGAAATTAAAAATAAAGCTCCTTCGTATTTAAGACTCTATAAATGAATATTTTTCTTGTTGTTTGCCAAATATAATTTTAATAAATATTTATAGGTTGTCAGCTTTTTTAATATTCCACATTGTTTAAAGAAGCTCAATAAGTTTAAAACTATAATAAGAAATAGGTAACACTATTACTAATGAAATATTAAAAGTCGTTATAAAATTATAAACGCACCTAAAAATCGTAAAATGTTATGTCTAAATTAAAAGTTAATTATATTTAAAGTTAATTGAAGCCTGTTATAAATTCACTTGTTCCCAAAAATAACCTAAACGTAACGCCACCTATACAACATACCTATACAACTTCTAAAAATGCCGAAACTAAGTCTTATGTGCAAAATTTTCTAATAAATACAAGTTGCTCTAAGAGCAAATCGTAGTAAGCCGTAGGATGCCTCGAGGAGTCGATCCTTAATTACGTCACGTACTAGGGATTCCGCTAACTTTCAACTAAGCCGAGCCTACACGAGAGTAAACAACACGCGCCTTCTTTGAAAGATATGCGTTAAGCCTACCAACTGTTTATAATCCCAGATCGAGCCTCTGATATAAAGAGTCTGCAATCAGTGGTAGGTAACAGTTTCCGTTCAAGTTTTAATGTTATGTCTGTGCAACATACACTAATAGGTAACTGGAGATAACTGAAAGTGCTGCCCTATCTTGCGTTGAAAAGTTTGCTTTAAATATATAGATTTACTAAATATAAACCAGATTTAATCCTTCATTTGTTTCACAATCATAATATTATGTAACTATTAATTCTGAAACGATTCAGAGCGAACTCATTTAAACCAGCACTAAGGGTGATGTCAACTTGTCATTGTATTCGTTGGTGTAACGAGTACAAATAAAAAGGTATCGTCTGTCTGACAATCACTAACAACCTCAAAATAATAAAGTATTTGTGACATCACTCAAATTTGAAGAGGTGAGAACAGCTGGACAGTGATTGTTCATGTATTTTTAGTTGTAAATACAAAGCGTGGTTGTAAATAAGAACAATTATACAAATCTTTTGCATAACAGAATTAAAGCAACAATTATCACAATGAATAATTTCTTATCTTATATATTTATTTATTTATTTAACCTTTATTGTTCCGACAATTTTCTAAAAGTCAATGTATTTTAATAATTCTCAATTGACAATGACCTAGAAGAACCACATATAAACATATTTGAGAATATTTAAATTTATCTTTATTCTCTCCAGGTGCTTTTAAAGTGCTCGGAGATACAAAGTATTCAAAGATATGTCAGATTTCTCAGCATCTTCGAAAAATTCATTAGAGAATGTTCCCGGTACTTACGACGTCTGAATAAAATATAAGCGGAGAATAAAGCGAGCCTTTTTATCTATTAAACGCATTTGATGAAACAAATCTTCGTCGTGAGAGCGCGAGTGTTCATGTTATAAGAGATTTTAGATGTTATAAGAGAGTTCTATTGGTTAAATTCAAATAATATATGTTAATTTATTTTAAAACACATTATATAAATAGCAAGTAAAATAATAAAACATGTAACAATTGAATATGTAATAATTAAAAAATTTGCTGTCGCTTATAAATTGTGACTTGGTCGGAGAGAATCTTATCAGTAAGGAAACGACTGGCTGAAACTCAGCAAACTAGGTAATCTTTTATATAACCACGTGTAAATATATTTTAGATTGATCTTTATATATAATTATCATCAATAATATGTGAAAAGGTTATAAGAGGAAGGTTTAATTTTATAACATTAATTTTATATTCATAAGAGAAGGTTCAAATTTTATGCCTTAGCGATATAATCTCATAAAAACTCATGATCTTATAAATTATTAAATATAAATTAAAAATATGTTACAATAATAATGACTAAATTTATATATATACGCAATAATATACTTTTTTTTATCTGACTATGTTATATAATTGTTACTCAAACAGACATCGAATCGGAGTAATAAATACAAAAAAAAAAAAAAAAGTTTAGGTTAAATTGAGAAAATTTGTAAATATGTAGAGACTAAATTACTGAAAAGTATAATATAATAAAGTTAGAAATGATTCTATTACGACATTTAAAATACAACAAAGGTTTTTCGATAATACAAAATCCTTTGTCACATTACTTTATAAAACGAGATAAAACTTCTCCTGCACATGAGAAATGTTATGAAGTAATTACAGTTATTATTCTATGACTATTTCGTACTCATGTAGCTTTTACGATACAATTGTATTAGCTACACACGAGCATATTTTATTTCCTTCTACATACATTATACTATCTTTTCTTATTAAATTATGTATGTATTCTTTTCTTTATTTTTATTCCATTTTTTAAACATCCACATGAGGCACAAAAACGCATACTACGTTTGTACTTGAACAGCATTTAGTTGCAAATTCACTTCCCTTCCCATTCGCCGAGTGGTTCAAGGTACGCTGCATACAAGAACTCTTTCACAAAGAATAATAGTGTCAAAAGACTTTCAGGCTTTGTGGTAAAGTTATTTCGGCCATTTTTCCGACAGAGAAGATAATTGCTGTGTGTTTGTAAATTATTTGTTTGTGTTAAGTATAGTGAATAATTATGAGTTCCAAGTCCAAGTTTGTTACTAATGATTTTAATAACTTAAATTAAAATAAAAAGAATATGTAATACTTAAATTTAGTTCTGACCAAATGCAACGAAACGTCTTATTGTATTTATCAGTTGTGTCGACATTGGATCGAGCAGTCAGTTTGCATTTTAATTAATTAAAAGAACTTGTGTCTCCAGCTAACAGTTAACAGCTAACAGCTAACACCTTACTCCATTAGGAAAATTAATGTTTTGAATTACACGAACTAGGTGACGTGGGCGAAGACGTATTGTGCGGACGGAATAGTGATGCGTCTACTCCAGGAGTAGGAGTAGGAGGAGGAGTAGCAGGAGGAGTAGCAGTAGGTAGACAAGTAAGTGGCATCTAATTTGAATTATTGTGACTACAGACAGCTCCTGTAAAAATGTTACATATAATTTATAACTGAGTTCTTACGTATCTAAATTAATTACAGGTTTCGTCTTGTTAAATACTATACTATAATATTTAAATATTTATTTAATACTTTATTACACACAAAACTTTAAAAAAAATAAAAACAAATAGATACAGATGCACAAATGGTGAGTCAGGCGAGGTCTTACATTTCTTATAAGTATATTTATATATATATTTTAAAATATCTCAGAATTAATTGTTATTTTCTTTAAAGATGAATCTGAATAAATGACACAATCTAAACTGAAGACACATTTATAAAAAAATATTATAGTCACATATTAATAAGTTTATGGGAATACGCACGTATTTTCTAATAATAAATAATCAATGGGTAGTACATGCAAATAGTTAAAAAAAAAACAAATGACCTCATTTATACAAAAACATACAATATCACCCTCAACGGTATGCCGCATGCATCAATCTTCAGTAGGAATGTGACATACTATTATAAATCTCATTGAAGATACGCCACCATACGTCATCCATCAGCGAAAGGAAATGAAGTCCCGTACGAGAGCCGTACACCAATAAATCTGCTTCGCTTAGGTGCTAGTTCTAGGTATTGTTTGGCTACAGACTAAAAATAATGTATATCTGCATTTGAGACGTTGCTTTTGTATAAATATACTTTATGTCTTAAGGCTTAATATCACTTGGGAGACGGTAAAATCAATAAAAAAAAATACAAACTTTTTAAAATACGAATAAGGAATCTATTTCAAATTTGTCAATGTAAAAAAATCAAAGAGTTAAATAATAATTTATTTTTATAAATTATTATTTAACTCTTTGATAAAATAAAAACTATTGTATACAATGAAAACATTCAAATGAATCCAGTCCATGTGTTTTATAAGATTAGTTTGTTTGAAGTGACCCTTCAATAAACCGTATTTAGAAACAACAAACTCCAAATGACAATCAGGCAATGAAAGGTCTAATCAGTTCAAAGAGAGTAATTGGTCTACGTATCGGCACTCAATCATGATATTGCACTGGAATAATACAATTTAAATGCAAAAACGCCTCGGGTGATGCAATTTCTGCGATTTTGTATTGAATAATCCTCGCACAAGGTAACAAATAAACAAGTTGTGTATTAAATGTATTAGTATACAAATAACACAATCGAACCAATATTAACATTTCAATGTCGAATTAAATAAATCCTACTAATAAATGATGCTTCAATTTATTTTGCAACATGTATTCTTAAAAAGATGACACGTGAATACCACATACATTACCCAAACAAGTAATACTATCCAATGTAATTTGATTAATAAACCGAGACACTCGCAGCAAAAACCAAACATTTGATATCGTTCCAAATATCTGAAACCCTTCCCGAAAACTACGCTCAGGTAATTCAATTGCGTCCAGGCCCACCTTCAATGCGGCTTTGGGAAAGAATTTCTTAAAAGGATACCCATAAGAAGCTCGGGGAGTACAATCGTTACTTATGCATTAACTTGGCCGCTTCGTAATCGGTCCCAGAGGTCTGGTGCCTCTTCGCATGATTTTATTTTACCACTTGCCCGCATAAACCTCCTTTCTAGAATGACTTTTGACAATATACGTTTCGTGAACGATATTGTAATTGTTTTACGTGATCCGAATTTCGTGGAACGAAATTCAGTTTTGTAATTTATATATCACATTTTGGATTTTTATGTAAGATATTTATGAAATAAAATAGCCTTATTTAATACAAGAAATTGATGATTATTAAACATGTAATAGATCATTATGTATTTTTGCATATTTCGCAATGACTCAAAGTACTTTCGTTCATCTGACAGAGTCGGGAATGGAATTTTGACGTCTTAATAACCTTAAGTTCGAGTAAATTTATAATATTACTACCACGCACGTATGACGAATTTAGTTTTATTAGAATTTTATTAGCCTCTTATTTTTCTTTAAAAATAAATACGTTTATAAAATAAAATATGTACATTATTCGTGTGCAAAAACCTTCCATTAGCAGATTAGCTAATAGAAAAAGGTACATTTAAAAGTGTTTTAAGATAAATCTTTTGCTTTTATATAAAATATTATATTCAAAGATCAAAAAGATCTGGAAAGGCCTAATCTGGGTCTAAATGTTTTAACCACTTAAGTTTCGGTTGGACATAAACATATAAAATTGTTTACCGAAACACATACAACATTATCGTTTTTGTAAACAATTTTATTCGTTCGTTTAAAATAAATAATAATAATCTCATGACGTTGGATGCTATTAATTGCTTGCAGTGTTTTATAAATATAATAGGATAGGTATCGATTTGTTTTGAAGATATGTTTCAGCCTTGATGAATATGGAATAAAAGAGCACGGCTACGGGAACCACTCCCATCTCTCACCGAAGTAAGAAGAACGACTTCTCGATGCAGATCTGAAAAGAACCACCTCGACCTAGTATACTGACTGATTAACTAACTTTTCCGTATAATATTTTTTTTCTAAGTCTGGTTTGATACTTTTTAAGCATCAATAATTTTACATTAAAGATGTTAAAATTGAAATGACTGCTTCTGTCTATAAGGAAATATTTTCAAATATGTATTATTATTATCAAAATACTATACATTTCTAGGAATGCCTAGATTTACCATATTATTTTTAATGCTTTTAGATTTTATATTGTCGTAAATAATATATTTAATGCTATAAATTGATTTAATATAATTATTCTCTAAAACTACCAGAAATAAAATGAAGTGCGATTGAATATTGAACTAAGAACGTATGTATATAAAAACTTAAATCCGCTTCTCTTCTTTGTGAACTGTCGTGTCACTGAGTACCTTTATCGTTCTAAGTTAACACAGCTCTTTAATGTTGATGAAGTCCATACTTGACTGTAAGCACTGTATGCATATTTTGTTAAAAATTTGTTTTATTTTGCTTCGCGAAGTAATTAAAAGTATTGTCTTAATAATCCTACAAGCCGCACGTAGCTTATATTTTCTTAAGAAACAAAGTTCAAATAAATAGTAAATTATGAAAAATGCATTTAAGTAGTAATCGCTGTCAAGTTTAATAAACCGTGGAATAAATAAGGAATTATCTCGCAATTTTTCAAATATAAAAAGAAAAACATCCTCCCGGCTTGATTGTATTAGTTCCGAGATGAACGGCGTCGGTCGGAAAAAAATCAGTTATCCAGGATCATATTTTATCGGTTATCTCGACTTATAGCTTACTATACTTAGGAGTTTTATTTTTTATAATAGGTTTTTATCTTAGTTTACAAATTATTAACGAGTGAAATTAATAAGCGATCTGCACCGAGATTCGGATTGAAGTCATTCTTAGATTCCCAATCTTCCTATAAACTCAATTTAAAGGTTATTGGCTGGATTATCAAAAAGTCGGTTGGTAATTTAATTTTTCAGTAGCATAGTAAAAATCAATAATTTGATATGTTAGAATAATATTAATTTTACTGACAGTTGCGTTAAAAATAATATTTTAAAAGATTTTTCTACTTACGCTAAGTAAGAAGTAAAAAAC
The DNA here is from genome assembly GCA_959347355.1 of Napeogenes inachia. Taxonomy (NCBI): domain Eukaryota; kingdom Metazoa; phylum Arthropoda; class Insecta; order Lepidoptera; family Nymphalidae; genus Napeogenes; species Napeogenes inachia. Next base: position 1,355,594 of record OY365795.1, on the reverse strand, counting down.
GAGTATTTATTGAACGCAATGTTATTAAGACACTGAGTCTCATATCTCGTGGACAAATTATTTACTATCTGTGAACTTCATTTGTATTACACACCTTAGGTCATTTCACAACGCCCCGGGTGGCCTGCTATTAGCCAGGTTCCACCTTCGCTCATTTTATGAGATACTGCTACACCATTAGGTTTTGTTATAAACTACTTTCAAATTTGTACATTAAATATTTAAGGAATTATATTAAGATCATTGGAACGTACGAATGCAATCATTTACGAAGTAGAGCTAAGGCAAAGTTTATCGCTTTACTATTTGCTTGATAGACATCAGATCACCTGTGACGGTTCCAAGTGACAAAACTTACTACAACCGTAGGTACATTATCTTTAATTTTATTACCTCTTATTACAACAACATAAAGTTGAAATCTGTTTGTACAATGTAATCATGAACATTGTTTTGTTGTTGCTGCAGTGTAAAGTTCTAGTGTCGAAACACCGAGTTCTTAGTCGAATTTGATTCGTTAAGTTTACGACTTACGTGTATTCAGTCCCGCTCTAGACGCTACTTGAGGTGTTTTAATCTTTCCATTAGTTTAACTTTACATGCAAGATTTAAATCATTTTATACGTGTATAATATTATCGATTCGTCTTACTATGAATCATGGTTAAAGATTAAACTAACTTAATTTGCTTTCTAGTTTTCGGTCTACTATATATTAGTTATAATAACAATTCTCTATTTGCCTACCATCTATAAGCCACTGTATATAAGACTTATAACAAAGGTATATAACTAAACACCGCAGCTGTAACATTGAATATATGAGATGAAACGTCGCAATAAAGCGGGATACACACGTTCTAAAAAATGTTTCCTATTAGCGTGCGACATTAGCGTCGTAATAATAAAAGTCTAATATCACTGTACCCTGTAGATTCCTTTTCTTTATTAGCAAACATCCGGGCTTTACGGAGACGACATTTTTATTTCCGCTTATCCGGGAACTCGGCTTCTGTTATATTTTTGAAGACGTAAAATATTTTATGCCACGTCCCGAGCTTGACGTGACAATTAAGAGACTAAGGACGAAAACATGCGAAATGCGTTTCAAAACAAAATATACAGGATCAATCTACCTGCACTGTTATATTTGTAGAGCTTTTATCACCTATAACGAAATATAATAAAAATGCTTTTTATTACATCAGCAAAATATATCAAAATAACCATAAATCATAAAAAATGTGAAATCCATTAGTAATACTTAGGAGTATACGAAATTTAATAAACCGCAAAAACAAGAAGACCAATAACTGTTTGCCATTTAAACTGCCATTAAGGTTTCCTGCTCCTTTAGGGTTCTTTTATGAAGCAATCACGCCACCTTCCGACAAACTTTACGTTCTCTCTGAATACCTACAATTACGAAGCAATAACTCGTTTGGAATTGTTCCTATCGATTGCAGGTACCTTTCAATTTATTACACATAATTACTTATTGATATGACTCACTCTTATTTGCTACTCATATTTTATTACTTTTTTATGATACCTATATTTTTCTAAGAAACAAAAACTCCTGTTAACGACATTATTTTAAAATGTTTAATATTTATTTAAGTATAATAAAAGCAAGGTATATTCAATTCTGATCAAATTGAAATGACAATCTCATTTAAATTAATATTAGATCTTTTGGTTTTCCACATCTTATTATATATTTTTATATTATAAAGATTCTTACTTTTTAAATTATCCACTGCTAAGTTTAAAACCTCGTACATTTTTCGGCTTCTCTAACTCTCTAACTTTAAGCAATATCCTATACAGTAAGCAGTCTAGTGGTTGCTCTACCAGAGATAATTGAAATATAATCTTCCCTGCCTGGAAACAAGAATGATAATCAAGTAGCATAATAATAACCTTTGTACTATTACGTGTTTGACTAAGATTAGTTATATTATATTGAATTAAGAGCCAAGTGCTTAATATAGGTTAATTAAAGTCTCCGTCAATAGCTAGAGTATACAATGAAACAATGATCAGATCCGCCACTGACCCCCCACTCAATATCGGGACGTCCGAATGAAGCAAGCCCTCACCACGTCACGTACTGTTGCTAACAATTAAATCTTTCGATGCCATGTCACGTAAAAGTACACTCCGTTTATTAACGCTCAAATTATACGGTTCATTTTTCATTTTGATGCCGGATTGGAAAGTGTTTTTTCGGTCCTCTCTGTGCCATTTTTGTTACATTAATATTTTTAGCAAAATGTACCCTTTTACACTCTTATATAATATCAATATAACTTATTTTCAAGTTTTCTTTAATATCATGTCCATAAAGTGTATTCTTATTTTTATTCCACTTTAGTAAAACTTTAAACGAAAAGTCATCATAAAATAATTAATGAGACCATAGAACTAGTAAGTAAGAGCTGGGTAGATAATATATCATAACATAGTAATGAAACAGTGCAAAATGAGCCTACTGGTACATCTTAATTAATGCCAGATACAACTAAAATGAATGGCTTCAATACAGCTTTAATTATGAAATTGTGATTAAACTTGGTTGAAACTTAAGTTTCTAATATAATTTACAATTATGTATATTTACTCTCGTAAATTCCATATTATGTAAGAAGATATGAACTATTCTATCTCTTTATATTTAGTCAATTAATAATTAATTGTGTTTTTCATATTTTACTTGAAGAAAATTTCTGACTACCTACAGCACACAAATTACATTAGCAAGTAGTAAAGAACATGTCCGCACTGCTACGCTTTTAACCAGTTTAGACTGGACGTAGCCGCTTTGCTCCGGAGCTATACAATGTACCAGCTGCGGCGGACTTAATTCTGTTCATGGTTTCTGAATGTTGCTAACAACGTATGAGGAAGATTATTCGATTCGTCTGAATGATATTTTGTAAAGATTTCGATGTAACCAAATTTTGATATAAACTGTTGTATAAGATGTTTGTAGTATAAAAGAGATTCCCATTTAATAGTAATGTATACTTATCCCAATAAGTAAATTGTACACTTGAAAATGTAAAAGAGCAATTAATGTAATTAATTTGAAAACTGAAATGATAAAAAATTATAACCAAAATTATTCATCTAGAAACACTGATTATATAACATGAGATGTGTGATCGATACGGTACGAGCTGGGAACACAACATGGGGCCCTGTAATGAAGGCGAACCCGGTTAGTGGGGCCGTCAGGCGTAACAATTGCATCTTCACACCGAGCCCGGCCATACGCTGTGTAGTTTACCATGCACTCGCCTGGAACACTGTAAGTTTCGCAGAATTTTGGGTGCGAACTTACTAAATTTCTTGCACGTGAGACGGTTTTAGAAATATATTTTAGCTTAACTGCATAATTGAAAGTATTTGAATTTTGCAATTTCTTCTTAGTAGTCGTAGCCTTATTGATAAATTTACACAAAACGCACTAACAGTACGTTTTTTACTAACATACGTTTAGTTTTTAAAATAACGTTACGTTCCTGAACTGTACGGCCGGAAGCTTAGAAACCGTTGGAGGTAGATGACTAATTAACTGACTTACTGACAGACACCTCCATCTCGTCTTACAGTGAACACGATTGCTGCAAAGCATTCGAAACGTCGGGTTAAATTTCAAATGTAAATTTAAAATTTAATTAATTATAAGCGAGTTAAATCTGTAAAAATAGTTTTATTTCAATTAGTACATGTTTCCGATGTTCCGTGCTATTCTTACAAATATCTATAATCTAAATTAAAAACGAGTTCATGGACTAAACCAATTCAAGGAGGATGCAGATTTTTATTTATGCTAAGAACCTCGAAGAAATTCCACTCAAAATTTGCATTATAGAGCTATGCAAAATTCTGGCAGTTCTTAATATTGCTGCATCTTGAAAACGGGAAGGAAAATAATTCAAATTAGTACTGTGATTGTAACATGCATAAATAACTTGCTGCCTCAAAACAGATGTTATTTATTTTAAGTGAGAATAAACATTTAAATAACATTATGAAAGAGTTGTAGACCTTTAAATGTTAAAGGATGATAAAATAAGTAATTATAAAATCAGTAAGACTTTATGAATTATCTTTTTGACAAGATAGAGTCTAATATTTATAATTTTACAATTCTAAGTTTACTTACAAAAAACGTTAATATTATATCCAAGTGTGATTTCACACAATACGTCGATCGAAACCGAGAGGCGTCCGATCGGGAATCAATTTTGCAAACTCAGCCAAGCGATTTATTGAGTTTCGGATGGAAGATGTTGAGGAGAGACATCATAAACGTTCTTTAATATGATTTTATAAAAAAACATGACCGGCGACAGTTTTCCGGATTTACTCAGCTTCTTTAGAAATAAATGAAAATAAAATAAAATGTTGGAGTAGAGTTAAATTTAAAAATTTCCTGAGCCAATGACTTAGGAAATAAACAGCAAGTTTTTTATTGATTTATTTTTTTCTAGAGAAGGGTAAAGCAAGGGAATAATATATGCCTTTATATTAAAAACCGACATTAGAACTCCATACACGTCATGAGAACTATTTAGCAATAATTTATATAGCAATTTCCACCAGCAACAATATATATATATATATTTATATATATATATAAATATATTTCTTGTGTGCGTGTGTATGTCACTGAACTCCTCCTAAGCAACTGGACCGATTTTTATTAAATTCTTTGTGTATGTTCGAGGGAACTTGAGAATGGTTTAGATTCACAATTTAGTCCACTGGAAAATTGTTCTTTGATTAAATATTAATGTGAAAGTAGTTGATTATTTTTGGATGTTTCACATTAGTTCCGACAGACTGCGTTACCATAATGTTTTATTTTAATTATAGTTTAAATTTTGAAGTGTGCATAAAAAGTTGTACCTTTTGCAAATTTTGATAAATGTTCATGTATTGACGGTAGATATTGTAATAACTTTTTAATAATATTTTTTTATCAGAACGGTGTAAATTGTTATAGCTTATTAAAAAAGTTTGAAATTCTCAAATTAAAGACACGTGCAGGTCAACGTCTCTCGGGTTCTCTAGTTTTTAAAAAATATTTAAAAGTGTTATATTTAAGAGGAACACTTAATGCGAAAGCGAACTTGTATCATTGTAGTTCTAACTTTCACAGCGAAGTTAATTAAGTACCATAACTTGTTTTAATTTTTTCTTAATCACCGATTGCATAAAGTTCTGAAACTTTTTCTCGAGATAAAACATTTTTAACCATAGGGTCTTAGTTTTAAAGTAATTTTATCGAAATTGTTAAATTATTTCAAAATATTTTACAGACAAAGTGGTCGCCTCTTTTCTTTTGTAGGTTGATTATCTAAAACTTTGCATTTTGGAAAACATAGTTTGGTTTATAGAAAATATAAAGTATATTTACTTAAATCTTTTAAGCAAAGATTTTTTTATGTATCTTCAAGTATTTTTGTATAAAGTATTTTTTTTTAATAAAAAGGTCATAGGTATACAGGATAAAATACTTCACCAGAAATGACAATTGTAAAATGATATACCATTAATTTAGTAAAAAAGCAATTATTAAAATATCCGTTATTTACTATTGTTCAAACAACAATTGAAAGGTCCATCTTAATATATATAAATTACGTGTCACGTTGTTTGTCCGCGATGGACTCCTAAACTACTTAACCGATTTTAATCAAATTTGCACACCGTGTGTAGTTTGATCCAACTTGAAACATAGGATAACTTACATCGTAATTTTAAGTCACAATATTATTTTATATCAAAATATTGTTATTTCGTTATTGGCCTTGATAAATTTACTTGCATTTTAAATTTTTTCCTTTACTTAGTGGTCGGGGGTTTTTTTAATTTTAATTTTATTTTTTCTAATACCGTGACTTCTTAAATAGTTTACTACAATGTAATAGGTATATCCAAAACCTTAGCAACCACAGCAACGCGTGGCTGAGTCTGCTAGTGTCATATAAATTTATGCTCTTCACTATCTTCTTCTCTTCAAAGTGGACTTCAATCGGTTTGTTTTTGAGCAGGTTTGCGTTGGGTTCAGAAACATCAGAAACACCAGAATTAAGATAAGCCATTAATGAAATCCTATCGTTAAAGAAAGAAGTATCGTAATCGTTTTAAAAGCACAGATGTTGCGCCATAATTTATATACAGCAGAACTGACAACCTCTTTTAATATCAGAAACTCACGAATAAAACCATAAACCACTATCCACCATGTTTTATCACAGTGGGCGATCTCAAAAATAAATGACATATGATGGTCACTTTGAAAAATTTGCTGTTGTCAATTTTATTTATTTCACAGAGACATCTGATCGTCAAAATAAGGTATGGTCGTTACTCACGCTGCAACGTTCTACTATTTTTGATTGCCTTTTTCTTTAATATTTATGTTTATATTCGACGCGTATTATTTAGAGATTATTTTAATTACAAAAGGTTTTTTAAATATTCATAACTAATGTTTTTATTATATATATGAACACTGATAGGTTTGTTGTTCGTTTCATCCGAGATTACATTTATTTAGTATTTCTTTATTTAGTGAAGCCATTAATTTAATGAAACCAGCGATAATCTAATATAGCCCCAGAGAGGACCAGTTTAATATTACTTTATTTATACAAATTAAACTTAACTAGGTCAGATGACTTAATGGTATTTTGATGTTTGGTAGCGTCTAGGTATTAATTAAAACCTAACTCAACAAATGTACAATACTAAAACTTTTACAGAGTTTATGATTGATGATATATTTAGAATTGAGTTCATGATCAATTAATAAAATATTCTTATCTATTGTTCAAAGACATATTGAAATTCGATATATTGTACACATTTATTTGGTTTACACAAGTAACAAAACTTTTATAAGAAAAACATATATCGAAACTAAATAAGAGTTTTTTCTTTGAATGGAAATATTCAGTCAAATAAAGACCGTTAATAAGAAAGGCGGAAAACAACTGTTGACATATAAATTAAAAATACATCAATTCTTACATCCCCTTCACACTCGAACGAACAGAAGTGTATTGAAGCGAGATAGTTCATTTGGACGTGAAAATACGGCCTCTTCCATATCTTACAGCAACAGGTTCCTTATGTGAAGAAATATTTTTATCCCATGTAATGTATCACTCTAGTACCGGTCGGAACCAATCTTCGAGAGCTGGCCCTAACCGTACAACGAGAAACATCGATATCGATATCTGACCCTAGTCGATATTTCAAACATTCGTTCGTCCCCTCGTTATTTATAGCGGCTCGTGTTAGGGCGTGATGTAGGGATTCCATTTGTTGTTTTTCTTACCTTTTGCATTTTAATTGAATCTCAAAGTTTAATGGTTTGATTTATTCGTTGAATAATATTGTGTATTTCTGCAGATGAAATTTATACAACAAATTGATGTTGCTTATCTTCAGCTTTTAATATAAATATATGTACCTATTAAATATAATAATTGCGCAGTTATTGCATGTCATATGGTTAACTTTTTGTTTGTTATACGTATTTCATCTACAGTAGGTGTATGAATTGACGATTAATTATTGTGAAAAGTCTATGTAATGTTTGACACAAATGTATTGACATAACTCCTATTGGAATTGATAGAAATACACAAATAGTTTTTACTTTATAAAGATAATATAAAAAAAGAAATATATTTACTATCGATACAATAATAACAACACTGTAACGGAAAGCACTACTTCCAATGAGATTTTACGTCTCCTACACATCTCATTCTTGACTAAGGAAATATTGCAAGTCATTCTATTATTATATTCCAACAAGGAAAACAATTGCGGTTTTGCGAGTTCGATGCCACATGCTGCCGATTTGGACCACGTCATCTTGTTAGATGGAAAATATATGGGAAAAACGAAAAAGTCATTTTCATATCCCATACTTTATATTAACCCTTTGATTTCGGATGGGAATGTGGTTTAATAAGACCGGACTCAGAATGTTTAGAAAATATGTTACGACGTTTGGGTCACAGTGACCTTACTTTCCTTACGTCATTTTAATATGTTGCTTATGTAAATAGATTTTGATTTGATTTTGAATCCGATTTTTTTATGGGTCATAAATTGTAAATTTAATAAAAGAATACTATCGAATTGGATTCTTTTGCAACTCAATATTAAATATATAATGGTGTTTTGACGTTTACTGCCATTTCCGTTTTGCCAATTATAACTTTATAACTTATATTTGGATAGATATTTAACTAAATTATAAATATAAATGATTCCCTTCACTTTTTTATATTAAACGGTACACACAGAACTTGTTTGTACATTTTGCTAATTTATTTTCAGACTCGTACTTACCTGAAACAGAAACATTTTACATTAGAAAATATATTTACTATAAGACAGCATTTTAATATCTGAAAAAAATTGGTATAATGTTTACTGACGTTAAGAGATTTCTATCTGGAAAGATCTGAATATTTAATAATAATAATATTCACAGTATAATTTACATATGGAGTTAGTTGTCGGTTCATCTTCGATATATATACCGTAATATTTAAAAAGAACTATGTACTAGAATGTATGCCAATGTACTTAACGTTCATTGCCAGCTTTAGATGATCTATCTAACAGTTGTACTTGTCCAGATCTATGTATCTATATTACTGCATAGTACTGCTATTTGATCAAATTTAAAAAGCCCGGAATATTTTTTTATATTATTTTGAATATACATATATTTTATATTTGTTTATTAACAACTAAAAGTAGATAATCTAACTTTGTCACGTGACTTAGTTTGTGAATTAATATATAATTTATATTTTTGCTGCATAAATACAAAATCATATATTAAATGTAATATTTTCTATATTTACAGACGCAGTACGTGTGAATGAGACAGATATATCTATCGGAAACTCAAACGAAGGAAGTCATGGCGGCGGAAACGGAGGTTGGTAGCAATTTGTGCAGTTGACTCTTAGACTAATAAGTAGACAAACAACAAACAACCTTAAAGCCACAGTCTTAGAGCTGTATATTCAGCAAACGAAGAAGCCATTGAAGCGACAAACTGCCGTCCAATAAAAGACCGTAACGTATAAAGTTTAGAGTTTATAGTTAAATGCGTGTTCCCGTGGTCCACCTATATTGTAACTGCCAAACTGAGTAAAGCAAGTTTGCTAATACCAATAACTTAATACATTACAGTGGACCAGTAAGTAACAAAAAGTTAAAAGGCTGAACACTCAGTTTCAATAAAGTTTCAATCGTACACAACTTTAAATTAAAGTTGAACGTAAATGTATCAAACCGAATTAAATACATGATAAATATTTCATTTCATAAATCGATGTTAGTTAAATATTTTGAAACATCACACTAACACTATTGAAACTAGTAAAATTTTCCGAAGCGCCAATCCGGCAACATTGAATGAAAATGCAATTTTCAAAATGCCACAATAGCTTGGGGTCCCATTGTTGACGTTAAAGCTCTTGTTCCATACAAAATAACCGTCACGCCAATACAAAGTTTAATTACATATTTCGTAGAAAATCCACAACGTTAAGCAGATTTGCGGCCTCCACCAACAATGTTAGTTGTAGCGTAATTTTAACAATACCTCGTATTTTGTTTAAATGTTTCATTTACTGTTTTGTTGCAATTGTTATTTAATTTATGTGGTCTTATAGACTTTAGAATATTGTTAATGATATTACCTAAAGCAACATAATCCTAAGCAACAAAAAACATGTTCGGTATCAAAAGAAGTCTCATCTCATAAACTGAACACCCTCGTTACAAACACACACACATCGTATTTGCTGCGAGTAATAAAAATACACAGATTCCATTTTACATTGAAGCACAAACGCTTTGAAACGCCGGATCATAAATAATCCCATCACCCATATTAAATAAGCAACTGTTGGACATATTTGTATACCTACCACATAACAAGACAAAGTGGACACAACCCGCGCTGTTCCCACGCTCGTATTTTTTGTACTGCAAACAATCGATCCCACCCAATTAAAACTAGGGCTACCATATTTTTCATAAAAATAAAGCTTCGTCCGGTTGAAACTGGTTTTTTCCAATATCAACCAGACGGGCATTGAAAGAACTACACGTATTGAGTGACTGACTTTTATTCCAGACTTTAAACCAACTTAAATGCGTCCTTAAGTTCGAAATTTCATTCAATATATAGAGCCTTATGTGAAGATATAACAATTTATCATATTCTATGTTTTGATGTTAAGGTAGCCCTAAATAGAAGTGAAACAGTCCAAAGAAAACGTTGCGGGCCAGTGGGTCGAGAGCGAGTAAACTTTTGTAATATCTACCAACAAGAATGATACTTTACATCTCGTTTGTTTTGGAATTTCAGAGTTTTAATAAATGTATAGACATTTATAAATTAAATTGTACTTAGAATTGATTTCTAAATCAAATTGAACGTCTAATGTTATAATCATAAAAACAAAATAACCTCCTTCTTATTTTAATAGAATATGTTTTGAAAGTACCAAAAATAGATTATAGAAGTATAATAAGATGTATGTTCCTAACAATACCGAGATTTAAGATAACTTCTCGCCCTTAAAACGAGTTCTAACATGATGAGATGGATGTCACAAATTTGGCAGCGAGTGTCGCTCGGAAACTTTCAGATTGACATGAATTTTGCATGAACACAGACAACATCCCCTTCATTCATTTTGGTTTACTTAAATTATTTAAAATTACTTTTTATATATATATTTTTTCTAGTGGTAAATAAAATTATGTAATTTTATTATAAATTGCTTTATTACCTTATATGAACTTAAACCAAAAAGTAAAGGTTCATATATATTAAAGTTTTTTACTATTGAATATTTGATCCGACTGTGATATTAAATATATTTTAGACAACACCATGTTTATAAAAAAGGTTCAAACCTTTTTTAAAGTGAAAATAAAAGCAGCATTAAATATTATTAAATAACATAAGTCACAAGCTATGAAAAAGAAGAATTTTCATTAACTTAGTACTATATTAGAATTTAATGGAACCTCTTTATTTTTCGCCCAGTCTCTAAACTTAGCAAAGTAATTTACATAGCATTCTTCGAATTATAAATTTTCCAAAAAAAAATAATCGGCCTTTAGCATCAAATAATTTTTTTCGCAGATATTCCATTAAATTTGACGAAAAATTCCTATCAAATTATTTGTTAATAAAGTGACCTGGAAGCCGTTCTTTGACGGTATTGAAATATAGTCCGATTCGCACGTGTCAGTCGAATGCTGCAAATAAAATGAGTAGAGGCCGGAGGCAACAGTAGAAAATTGGAAACGTCATTTTCGCCCTTTTTTAATGTTTGGCGCTCGTTTCGAACGCGATAGGTTTCGGTTGGCACGCCTCGCCGCCGGCTTACCTGCTCCTGTTACACACGAATCACTGGAAAATAACCAATTGGTCATTTCAAATATTCATAAGTTTTGCTTAATTTACATTTGATATCATCGATTTATGTTTATATATTAGACAGTTTGTTTTATATATTAGACAGGTCTCATAAAACAAATATTGTATTCTTTTATATATAAGTAGCTAACAACGGTGATTTATACATATTACTTGATAACTTTATTGGTATAACTTGAAGATATATTCTTATAATTAGTATTATACACATCAGTTGAGTAATCTCATCTGGTCACAGTAGTAGCGGCTAATTGGCAATTAATTATAACTGCCTTCGCTTATGACTGATCATTCATACTATGCAACACTAACGGCCATCAACTATTGCGTACAGATATAATTATAATATTATTATTTATTATAGCACTGTGAAAATAATCTACAAAATAAGACAAGTTGAACATCTTATTCAGTATTATCAGTGTTGTTAAAATAGGCTTACACAAAATCTGATACACACTAAGAGACATCTGCACACATATGCCAACAATATCGCTCGTCCTTTAATACTGTCTTCGTCGTAATTATAGGTCCGTAATTGATTTGCTTTGTATGCGGATTACCAATTAATTAGCGTGTAATGTTAGACGAGCGCTGGATCACTGTAGTGTAGGTGAGAAGGCAAATGTACTACGTAATCTTATAGAACATCTTGTTTGTAATTAGCAACGTATCAATTACTGTTACGTTAATTAGGAAATGTCTTATAATGAAAATAAGGATCTTGTTTAAGATATTATATAACATTACATTATATAGAGTCATGTGATTTGTAATCCTTTAAATGGATTATATATTTTAAAAATGGAACATACAAATTTTGGAGTATTTCCCTGGAAACGAATAAATTATTGATATAGTATTATACAAGAATAATGTAAAAACAGAAGCACGTTAATGTAAGGAGTATTATCATGAATAATAAAAAAATGTACGGTGGAGTATCATAAAGTGATGTTATAGAAGTAAATGGGGGATAAGCGTCCCAAAGGGTAGGGTGCGTGCTTACTTCGGCTTCGATAATACCTGAGTGTATCTGGAAGAGCCGTTATTGAGGTATCATTATTTATTTTATGCTTAGCAAATTATTAAAGCGGATGCTTCGTTTTGTAGATATAAGCTTAACTCTCATGAATTAATATCTTGTCTAATGAGGGATCGATATTTAACCCACTTTATATATACACGTAAACGAATTCTTTAGTATCATAAAAAAAGCCATAGATAGTGCTGGTGAATCTGATATCTATTTTATTGTAATACATATAACGGAATCAATTTATATCATATACTTACCCTCATCTAGTAATTCGTTCTCTTCGACCATGACATATCTATCTCTGGGGCCGCAGTCAAATTCAATCTGTAGCCCGCACTCCCAAATCACCTGAACACTTTCAGAAGCAGGCATTAGATTTCGAGCAAATCTTATTTGGATACATTTAAAATGTTTTCGGATTGTACGTTCTCTTTTTATAATATTTAGTATATAAATGTTTGTAAAATATTTTGTTTGACCCTTTGTTTTTATTTATTTTATTGAAATTAGTAAGTTTTTGTAATTATAATTTTATTAAATTTATTTTTTTAAGCTGACTAGAATTTCGATGTTTTAGTATATCTTTTTTTAACATCATACATTTTGTATAATGTAAAAATGTAGAAAGGTTTAAGGTATTACGAAAATAAAACTTTTATATATCAAACTTGAATATAACAAAGAATCTAATTTTGTGATAAAGATAATTGTATTTTTAAATTCAAGATGCAACTTCTAAAATTGAGCTTGAACTGTAATAGCAATGTTGCTCATACAGACATAATATATCTTGCTTTGTCCCAAAGTTGAGACGAAGGAACGACACTGGCATACTGATGGGTTACTTTTAAAATTTAATACCGAGCCTTAGGGATGGCGTGTTAATGGTCAAAGACTGTCGATATATGACAACAATCAATAATAAATGATGTAATGGTGATGTCATCGCCAAAAAATTACTTTTATGCTTAAATAGTAAAATTAAGGCCCAATACATAGATTGTTATTTTAATTTCCACGTAAGAGATTTTTCTTTTGCAATTTTTTTATTTATATATTTATATAAAAACATCGACATTAATGTAGCAACGAACAACACTACTAGTATGTCGTTGGTGAATAAGAAGTAATGAGTTTTCTTTTCCAACGTGCCAACTGACTGCTGGTCTCCCAGACGCCTCGGCGTTTTTACTAAACAAGATTAAAATCATTTTTTTCTCTTACACCTACTATTCCCTTTTCCCTATTCACCTTGAAGAAATTCTGTCTGAGCTTTTGAAGTTAGAAACGATGTTTGTCCTGACGTTCGAGTGTTTAACCCCTTGTAAAAGGTTCTTTTATCTAGATTAAGATGTTTCGTTTTTGTTTACTCTGAGAAATCGTCGAGAAACGTAAATAGCGGAATCACCCGACGGATATCATCAAAGCAGTTTTGAATTGCCTTATAATTTATTTTTATGTATATTTTTTCTCCTTTGAAGCTCTTGTCAGTTTTCATTTTATAGATAATATTAGCTTCTTTAATAAATAAAATAATTCTATCCAAAATTAAAGAATTATTAACTAAAAGTTATTTCATTGTTTTATATATATAAATGATAACATTTGTAAATGATTCTGAAAAGAGAAACGAGATATGAAAATATTAAACATTTAAATCTTTTTTCAAAATAAATATTATCAAATTTACAGTTGTCAAAATGGTCTAGTCCCTTTGAACTATGTCCATTGGTATAATTTAGTTATAGTAACAATCACTGATGATTTTGACTTATCCAAGCGAGAATTATAATCGCTAAGGCGTTTGCTCGGCGTTGTAATTGTACCCTCATTGTCGGCATTCCTAATGAATAATTGTTGTTTAGAAGAAGTATCGTGAAATACATTACATTTAACGGAATGATTTTTACTAGTAAAATCAAAGAAATTGAAGAATTGTGTGTTAGACTCGGTCTAGGTTACAGTTTTTAAATTAGTTATTTAGATTTTTCTAATGTTGGATGTAATAAAATTTAATATAACGTTTATTTCATGAAAATCTATCTAAAATGAAAATTAATAAAATTGATCATGAATATTTAAAGATCCCAATGTTCAACATAAAATATTTTCGTTCCAACGAATCGTTTTTCTTAATGGACTTTGATGAACATGTAGCATCGCCAATACGCCGATTGCTTAGTATTTGTATGCTTGTGTGCGGGCGCATGTGCTTATCTCACTTTTCTTACTTTCAGAGACAAGCTAGCTTGGCTTCCATCTTATGTATATAAGTACGTCTATTAGAAATGTACTTCAATGTTACTCTTATTAGAGAGCCTCATTATTTTAGTCTTTTTAAAATAAACCTTGTATCGTGTGTTTTGACATGAGTTACCGTCAAACTCGAATTTAGAATCATTCTGAGCGGTTTATGACTCATACAAATCTTGATACAAACTTCAAAATTCATTTGTTTCTATTATCTTAGTGTTAGAAACTACACAGAACAATTAAACCTCGGACACACCTGAAATTTTATTCCAGGAATTAATATGAAAATAAAACATTCATTAAAATGAGTTACTAATATTCTTTTATCCTAAAAGAGATTTTGAAGATTTGATATTACCATGAAATACTAATTAATCACTCAAATCAAATATCATCATCCAATTCCTAAAAAATCTTTTTAATATTTATCTCAAATATAATTATGAAAAAGTTCTTATTTATTCACTTTTTAACAGATCTTTAATATGATAAATTTATTGCAACAGTCTGATGGTATTAAAAATTATGCCTAATGCCTAATGATGTAGTTAATTCATTCACTTCCTTCGTAAGGTTAAGTAAAAATTAGCATAAGCTTAATAAACCTTAACTCAGCGGCCCGTGGTGAGCTCACCATCAACTAATCTTGCTTGTTCAGAACACCAAAATCTTCTCATAGTTTGCAGAGACATGTACATATAAATAACAATGTTCGCTAAGGAAGTGATATACCGTTTATGAGAAACTTAAGTGCACTATTGTAGTTTCGTCTCACCGCTTCGTTTATACCCTAAGCTATAAAAATGCATCGAACGCAATGGTTTTGTATGATACTGGTTTATTTTCAGCTTCCTTAGTATGCTATGCTGCTAGACATTTTTGTGGCATTCCCGGAGACAGCTCGCTTCTCGTTCGCACCGAAAGAATTTTCGGAAGAGTGAGGGTGATAGGTGCAGTTGGTTAATCTTGTATTGGTGTCCTATAAGCTTAACAATAAAATTTTATGAATCAGAGTTCGGTCCAATTTTTGTTTTTAAGGAATATTTTCTATAGTATAAATAAAATGTCGAAAATACAAACACTACGCTCTCGGAATATGTATTAATTTATAAATATTAATAAAGTTTGATGAAGATGATTTTAAACAAAATATTAACATTCTATAAAATTTGAATTTACGTTTATTTTTAAGTAACAGCCAATTTAACTTTAAAGTAAGTTCAACATATTTCGGATAATGGGCATAATGCTATGAAATCAATATCTTTTTCATCAATAAGGCAATATTGCCATGAAAACATAATTAAAATGGAAAACACCACATCAATTTCGTTTCATTATTTGCTTACGCTTCATAAAATATTGAAGAGTGAAACATTTGCTTAATATAAATTAAAACAATATTAATTGAATTCTAGCGTAATGAAACTCGCTGGAGTGGCGTTCGACAAAGTGAAATATCTATGCTCATGATCCAAAGATATATTTACTCACATGTAAATAACACAAAGCTAGAGATGCACTAATTATTATTTAATATACATTTTATTTCATTCCGCAATACACTTGCAGAGCGAAATAGTTTGCTATTTTTGTTTCTTCATATACTTGCTTGATGATTTTTATCGTTTACACGCTTCGTGTCGTAAATACTTTCTGATATATTTTAGGTTTATTTGGAGAATAAATTTTGAATAGTTTTAATGTTTGGAAGTATAATATTAAAATCTGTAGGTTCCATCTTTATATGAAATTTTTGTAATAAATATTAGTTTAATGACTCACAAAGTAAAACGTTTTAATTTTATCCATTTTGTATTGCATTTTGTTTTATAAGTGACGACATGCATCGAAAAGATAGATTACATTTATTTTTCGTTGGCCTTGTATAGTAGGATAACTTTAGTTGGTACATCAACATTTGTTGCCACTGGTAACTTGTGTACTTAGCCATTTATTTACAGGATTTCGTTTATTATATAAAATATTTTGTTATTAATTAAATCTATACTAAACTTCTAAATTTAAAAAAAAGTAATCAGAATAAAATGAGGCACCATTATGAGAAAAGTTGATTTTAAGTAGTCTCCTACTCTTACTTTTTTCCATACTCCAGATAAAAGATTAAGAAAATACTTAAAACAAGATAAAGTTAAAATTATATATAAAATGCAACTGAAATGTAGTTATGTAATTATAATATCATAAGAAAATTTATTTTAAATGTCGATAATTTTGCATTGAGTTCTCAAAATGTAACAGCGTGACGGCTTCGTAGTAAAATAACAATGAATACATGATGTTTTAATGGAACGCGGTATTCGACAAAATGATTGTAAAATATATATTTTAATAACCGGATAAACTGCGTCCAACTCTGATAGCGAACATGATATTGTATTTTTTTTTATTTTCATTCATAGATAAATTTTGTATAATGGTTCATTTTATTATTGTTGACTGTTTTGTGTAAAAATGCTCTTATAAATATTTAGTCTCAGGCATTTGTTTTGTAGGAATTTGACAGAAATATTGCTCTTTAATATATGGATTTAGAAGAACAATAACTGGAAAGCTTATCAAAGATTTTGAAATGACAAACAATGACATTTAGTTAAATATCATACTAATATAGAAAAGTTTTAAGCGTAGATAGAGTTAATAATTAAATTCTAATGTAGAGTCGGCCATCACATAATGGCGTAGTGTACTGGGACCGCGGGTAGAGAAGCTCTTGTACTAACTTGAGCAAATGTTTGGTTTAGCGTACTGTGTCTGTGTTAACGGGAGAATTAAAATAGTTATATACATATATATACTATCGTATGTGCGGTCTGTTCGTGATTGAGTAACTTCTGAATGACTGCTCCGATAAAACTTATATTAAAAAAATAAAATAAAAAATTATTTGTTAAGATGAAGATTTATATCAAGATTGGATGGACGATGCTGTGGTTACATTGAACACAGCATCTTGTGAACATTTTCTTATGTACTTATTTGAAAATTGTTAAATGTTGTTCAGAAAACATATTTAAAATGGTCACGTATAATCTGTAAAGAGCAAGAGATCAAACGTAATTTTCAGTAGCAGAAATTATCTCAATTAACTAGAATCATGGTGTTCACACAGCATCAAATGCTTAGAAAGTTCAACGGAGCGAGCGGTGGTCTTACGGTAATCAAACAGAGAGACCGGAGCCTGTATGGCGCATCTACGGGGAGATATAACTTTGACCGACACTATTTACATACTGCGTTTAATGTTTCGATTAAGAATCCTTTCCTGAATTTATATGAAGCTATAGATAAATGCGTTATATAACCTAACGTCTTTTAATTACAGTATAAATCTATAAGGTCTGTGTGTTTGTTGAAATATTTATTCTGAACTACTGCAACTAATTTAATTAAATTAATATCCTTTTAAAGCTCAAAGACGGCTAATTTTGATAATTTTTAATATTTTTTTTTATTCATGCTTATGTTGTTAGCCCTGTCAGCTATTACAGCGTCAGGGGGGGAGCGGGCAGGTAAGAATACTCACTCTTGAAAAGGGGGACCAGATGGGCCCCCATGGGAAATGGCGTCGTGAGGGCTTCTCAGGTGGGACACGGACCTCGGCTCAGGGCGTCATTAGTCATGAGGGAAGTTACGGGAAATTGGACTCTAGCATCCTCTGACGGCTTGTACACCAGTCCATTGTACCAGACCCTGTCGAACGCCTTAACTATGTAGAAGAAGAGCGCTCCTGTCCTAAACTTCTTCGCTCCTGACAATACGTGCTCCGTAAGACGTTGCACCTGGTGGGTCCATGAATGAATGGATGTGTCCATCACCAATGATCATGTTTAACGACTAAATGAGTTTTGGTCTGTGTGGAATAGGGAAGGTGAGAGGACACTATTACCATATTAAGAGAGAGGAAGGGATTTGGTTATTTTGCTTTCTTATCTATTTTAAGAGGGTTGTAACTTCGGTCACTACAGTCAAGTAACTATAACTAAACTCTTACCACCTCGACATATACCTGAAGTAAGAACTTGTAAATACGAAAAGTAAAGGTTGTACATAAAAAGTCTATAAGTAGGTATGTTTAAACTGATATTTTATTAAAATTAAATAAGTTCATAGAAGCATTATAAAATAGGTATGTTAATAAAATTTGGATTCTTAATACAATTTAATAAAGAATAATGTATAAATTGTTATTGAATTTATAACTAATAATTATGTTGTTATTTTTCTTTAATAAACTAATCTATGATCATAATTCACGTAATATAATAATTCATATTCAAATAATGGTCTTTTTATTAAATTCACGCATCTTTAATTTAATCTTCAAGTTCCATGAGCGATGATGAGAGCCTCATTTGCAATGACAGAATTAAGCCGAATGACTCATTTCAATGTAATTACTTAAATTACTATAGCGCTCATGATAATTCCGTTTTCATTAAATTCACTTTTTTGTGAAATGAGATATGATTTGCATAATCACTTCTTCGTTTAATTAAATCGTTGGCAGATTTTTTAAGGAAGTAAACGAAAATTACCTTATAATCGGTTCGTAATGACAAATTTAATTGGGGCACCTCCCTAAATTTTTTGTTAAGCATTTCAGAATAATTTTAAATGTACACTACAATCTATATTAGTTACTTAAAGTATTCTCATGTTTAATATTCGGATTTAGAAATGATTATAAATTATAAAATCTGTAAAATATAATATCCCAGACGATTTATATAAGAAAAAAATACATTTAAAATAAAATTAAATCTTACTTTTTACATCTTCTTTGTTACTTCATCATTAAAATTATTATTATTATTTAGTGTTTAAGTTATTACAGTATAAACAAAATATAACTATGTTTCTAAAAATACTTTTTTAATTAACATTGGTTGCAACTTCTGGAAAAACGTTTCCATAGATCTAATGTAATTATCATACCTTAACTAGAAAGGGCATTTATTTTCCAATCGCAAACTAAATTCTGTTTTGCATACAGAGAATATCGTAAATCACCAGGTTTATTGGACGTCCGATGAATCGGGAGTAAATTAATAATCGTATTACTTTTTCAGTGGAATGCAAATATTTGATGATTGGGCGGCGACTGCTGCGCTCCGATACGATGTGTCCTTTGTTCAGGTTTTTATGAATGGACTTGCTGTTTGGTTCCGTACTGTTGGATTGATATATAATTTTAATTAATCCATATCAATAATAATATAATAAGTTTTGTATACTGATAACGGCTATATTTTATTTCGTTGTTTGAAATTCATGTTTAATTAAGAATATGAAATATTTTTTTATAATGTTTTATTTAGAATGAAAATAACAATTTTAGACTTCAACTAATTAAGAATTTAAATAAAATGTTCTGTTATGAATACCTGTTTTTTATGATGTGTATTTTTGTTCAAGTTGATCTCGTTAAAGAATAAAACACGAAAACTATTATTATATACAAATAACGTATTTAATCTGCTTGATTAGATTTTCTTATTGTAGGTATAATGATTTTTATGTTGATATTTTATAATAATCACAATATCTATTTTTTAATAAATTAATGGTAAAAAATATTAAGGGCGTGCACCTACTTAAATATTCTTGTGTAAAAAGGGTGTTGAGGTGTCGGTGTGTGAATCGCACTTAATTATTCCCGTGGGCGGGCGGGCGGTTAAATGAATTTTTAATCAAATTACAAGGCGAGAAAATTTACAAATAAATCTTAATATTGTTAGTGTGATGTAATGGTCGAACACGATGGTCTGACACTTACGTCAGTCTCTGACACTGTTTGAACATTTATAATCTGTTATTGCTTATCAAGGACTGCTTTGAGTACGCCAAAGCATAAAAAAACCTATTTAAATAAATATATAATCTATCTAAATCGCGATTATATAAATTAAATTAAAATATAAATATTTTTTTAAGTCGCTTTAACGACAATGATTTTTGTCTGTACAACCACTACGTAATATAACTAAACAATGTTTTTTTACTATGTCAAATGGTAGATTTTTTACGTGAACTATATTATACATAAAACGAAACTGGCCAAGTGCGAGTCAAACTCATTCGCGAAGGGTTACGTACTATAATCTATAAAGAACGGCTAAAATGATCCCTTATCACCTAAACCTTGTTGTTTTAATATTTGAAAGTTTTGATGCACTTAGGAGTAGACCAAAACTATAGTAACATCCATGCCTGGTTCAAAAATACTTGCTTGACATTATTGATCAACATATACAAGTCGTCAGTATAGACAACAAAAGCTTTAACTTTATCGGTTTAACTTTATCGATTTATTTTCCACTATAAATCGATAAAGTTAAACCGGCTCAGGTTACTTAAACAAATAATGCTCATCATATTACCTGTTGAATCTTTAGTCTTGGCAAGTGGTACTCTTGGTAAGATCAAATCTTATGAGGCCAAATACGTAATAGTGACGGTAGATAGGAAAATACTCTTGACTCTCCTCATCAGATTGTATTGAATAAAGCAGTTTAAGTTCTATATCACTATATCCTATAAAAACAAGCGTACAAACATAAAACTTTACATTCAATTACATTTAATCATGTTGTACACAAGTGTAATATTTGCTCATCAAGTCTGAAAATTCTACAAATAAATCTTCATATTCATCATCTTCTGAACCCCCTTTCACAGCGGTCACGCGGTTACTTTATTTAAACTACATATTAGCAGCACTCATATGATTCGATACACCTAAATATAAATGCAGCGTTTTTGCTTATGAAAGGCGATTGATATAAAATCCCTAAACCAAAATTCAAAACCATCATCCTTTAAGATCTTTCAAGAGCTCATCTTAGTTGATATCCTTCTCTTCCACAATGTGTTATAAAACCAACATAATGCGATACATACAAAAAGAACTTCTAATGCAAACAAAAATTAAAGCCAAGTTGTAGTAAAAGACTTGGATTTAATTTTAATTAATAACTGAACTAATGTCAACGTTCCTATGATGAGATAACCCGTTCTTTTAATGAAACACTCATTATATAGCTTGTTTGTGAAACATTTCAATCTCACAACGTTTGTTTAACCGTCTCGTGTGTTTAGGGCCTTTAAAATGGCGGGTAGGGTATTAATTATATAAATATGTTTGAAAATATCTATAAACATGTACAGTCATATTAATCTTTTTTTTTAATAAATAAATATAGAATGAAAAATTAAACCGATTCGGGCAGGAATTCAAACCTGTGACCTCTGGTAAACCGTCCTGTCGATCTACCAAATGAACTAGCGTTATGGTATTTTTCATTCAATATATATAAATTTATTGAAGGAAGTTAAGAGAAGTGGTTTTTTAGGTTAAAATTTTGTTTTTTAAGTCCATCACAAAACTTGCTTGCAGTTATAAAGATAGATATTACTATTGCAATTGTCAATAACCAAGATTAAACATTAAGCTTATGTGCAATTTAAATATATTAAATTGAATAAAGTTTATTTTAATATGCGCTTACGGAGTTGTTAAAATATTATAATAGTATTTGAAAATAAAAATATTTTGAAATTAATTTATAGTTAAGATTCTCGATATGATAATTATATGTAAATTTTAGAACAATTTTAGAATATAGTATTTATGATTTATTATTAAAATATTTTACCTCTCTAATTAAAACTTATCCGCTAGTGCAGGGGCCACTTATTCCACGCTTCAGTCGGTGGCCTTTACTTGTTTAATACTTTCGTAAAAGGGCACAACCAGTGGCTCTCATGCATATTAGATTCTAAATAATGTGCGCATGTCTTTATATGTCAGGGCCACTTTTAGTATTTTATGGCCATCATTTATTGCACTTAAAGTTGTTCTATCTTGCAACGTACTATTATGTCGTAAATGTCGTTGAAGAATTGCATATTATGAATATTAGTTACAACATTAGTAAATTTTAATATAATATTTTAAGGGTGAAAGGTTCTTATGCAATATTGATAGAATTACTTAAGCAAGAAAACATTTGTGTATCCGTAGGTTCATTTAGTACCATAATGAAATCAGTGATATAACTAGTATAGTCTAAGGCCTTCGTAAAATAGTCACCAACGTCAACCGTCGTACAACGTACGTACAAAAAGTTCATAATAAAATTATTTTTATTATTTTTAGATGTCTTTTTATATCGGGGGATTTTAAATTTTTATTTATTTTTTTAAAATTTCAGATAAGTGCAAAGAATTAGTCACATTACATATCACAGAGGCAGCAACACTATTAGCCTACAAAATATGCTGAAACCTTAAGTAACATTTGTGTAAAAAATAGATGAAAAACTTAAGTTAACTTAAGTTCGTGACACCTTTTCATTTTTATATAAATGTATTATCAAAGCCAACATTCAAAAGGATCTAAAAGGCAAGGACTATAATAGGCTACAAGGTATTTTACTTTGGAAGTTATAAAACAAACGGGATCCACCCCAAGAGGGGTTAGCCTGACCTCACTAAACTCAGTGCATTACTTAGGAAAGTCGAAAAAGAATTTCAATTTAATAATTAATTGTCCCAAAACTTTACTGGCAGCATTTTTGAGAAATGGGTCTCTGATCGCCATTAAATGCCATATTGTTTTATTGATAAAAAAGTTTAGAACAGCTGATTTATTTAATAGGTCGTTAAAGTAAAATTAGATTATAGAGTAATGTAGTTCATCATTACATAACCAATTTATAAAGATATAAATACAAAAATACCAATAGCGTGGACAGTTTTTAACTGGTATTTTTTGAAAATCAATGATTATTCCTCTGGTTTTGGTGCTTTACCTTGCTAATTAATTGATGGGACTGTGGTCATCCATCAGCCTACGTGGTACCGACGTCAGGGGCTACTAATATTTATACTCATTTGCAAGCTTTAATTGTCAGAAGCCATAGATATCAGAATGGAACAGAAAAGAAAATGTCTAAGTGCAAGTGAGATGATAATTAAGTCGTGAGAATAATCTTCGGTAACATCTTTCTACTTCTAAAGAAAAGTCATTCAAATCTTATATTAGTTTTATATTGACTTAAAATGTAATACTAAGAAGATCAAGAAAAGTGCTGTTGCTGATCAAAAAATATTAAAAAAGCGCATCTTTCAGTTATTTAAAAAAATGGGCACTATGAAGTACGAAAACATAAAGGCTGATAATATTTCGGACTTCAATGATATAATAAAAATAACCGTAAAGACGTACTTACGAAAATGCGAAAACCCCGTAAAAGATAGAGGTACTTACTCTTAGTTACACACATCCAAACAATTTCACAGCTGTTTTTCAGGATTAGGTAACGCTATTCATCAATAATAATACTTAAAGGGAAAAGGTAAAAAAAATATGCAATGTCTTGATTTTATCTTTAATCTTTCACTTAGGAGAGTTATATAGTCAAAGAAGTTTTACCCACAATTTCGTGGGCACAGACACACACACATACATCACACGAAAATATCCAAAACAACCCAAAACAAGGCAAACACCTTAAAAAAATTGCGACAACACCAAACAAACCCTATAAAACATCATTCGGTAACCACTTAAGTGATATGCGTAGAGCGTGCCTCGGCATGAGGTAGGTGGATTTATACCGTCTGAACCGAGTAAACGTTTGAACTTCAAAAGAATACGCCATATTATTGATATTTGAACGCTCCACGCTTGCTAGACGACTGGGTTACTAATGAATTTATATTGAGTTTTTTTTTGTAATATTCTTTCTTTTAAATTTATGAAAGGAATTTGGATTTTATGTCTAAACTGTGTCAGTTGATCCTATGACCTGATTGAAGAGTAGACAGACTAGGTTGATAGTAAAAAGGTTTTTTTAAAGTAGTTATTTTAAACTAATTATGGAGAAATAAAAAAAATATTTAACAAAAACAAGGAAATATCGATAAAGACTTATAACTCCAACAATTATTTTTCTACCTTATGTTATTACAATAAAAAGAGTTTATTATTTCTTTATATTTTTAAAGTAGTTTAGAAATAGAAGATGCTTTCTTGGAAAATTATTATAGTTTTCAAAATGCATAAAGACTCGGAAAAATACATCGTTAAAGAAATATCATATCAGAAATATTTACAGCAAAATCTTGCATCGTGCACTCAGAATAACTTCGAAAGAAAATCTCAAAATCCCACCGCGATCGTATAGGATAGGATCAAAAGTATAAACCTTATTGGAATTATATCCTGCTAAAGTATCGGCTAGCGATATGGAAGCTAGGCTAAGTCTCTCATATCACAATCCAGTAGTTTATTCAAGCTCGTACAATTTACGATTTGTCTTTTATTTCTACTACTATTATGATGTTTTGTTTATCATGTATCTTATATTTTTCTTGTCGTTCTTGTAAAGTTTTTAGGAACAAAGTTAACATTCTATTTATATTTTTTCTTCAAATTTATTTTTTTGGAAAATATTTATAAATAACTAAAACAGAAAAATATTAAATTTAAGACAA
Source organism: Napeogenes inachia (assembly GCA_959347355.1). Taxonomy (NCBI): domain Eukaryota; kingdom Metazoa; phylum Arthropoda; class Insecta; order Lepidoptera; family Nymphalidae; genus Napeogenes; species Napeogenes inachia. The sequence goes on along the minus strand of OY365795.1, from coordinate 1,330,264 downwards.
TTAAAAAAAATATTATCAAAAAAATTTAAAAACACCAAAATATTCCAACTTTAAACTTTGAATATAGCCGGTCGTGAATCGTGGACACACATACACACATACACAAACATCCAGTTCCTCTCGCCTGCAGCTGATATTAAATGTTTGCGATCGAACGTTTCGTAGGTAAACGTAAACATTGTGTATACTCGCTCCAATAACCTACGCTACATTCAATTAGAGGCTCTAATTCTTGATATATAAAGACCATATTTCGTTCGTATTATGGCATAGGGTTTTCTGTAATAGGCATGGATTTGTGCCCAATATCTCCTAATCCCTGCGCTATATATATGTTTGTTTATATAATGTTAGCTACTCATGTATCACATGTACAATTTATAGGTTATTGAAAAATATGTTTGAAACATATATGAATATAATAATGGCTCTGTTTCTTGTTTGTTTATTTTCTTTTTTTTTTTTTTTTACAAAATATTCGTACTAATCACGTCTTTGATTTATTTTGAAGACATCAGAAGCCTCTAGGTATTTTCTTCTCTAATATAACGTAAGATATTTTCTTCAGAAAATAAATTTGCAAAGAATTTTGGCAAAATGTATCCAAGTTGAAGACTGATCACCCGCCTGGGAGTACGGCGCATCTCATAAATATTTAGTAAATAAATGTATTGCCTACATTACGCACGCGTTACAAAATCCGATAATAGGATTATTATTAAAAAGAATATTATATAGATAGATTACAGCTAAATTAAACTTCACTCTAAATTAAAACAAACACTAAATATCTATCTATATATTTTACGTCTTAAGCGAGACGCATCACTGGCCATCGATAATTGACGGGTCCTTTCTAAATATTGACTGTTACTCAGTGAATGAGTGAGTTACAAAACGTCCTAAAGTTCATCTGAGTACAAATTACTGTGGGCGTTAAAGTTTGTATTTTCCTTTATAACCCGAGGCAAAGCATGAGCTGTACTTTATATGTGTAAAGTTACTTGTGGTTCAAATTGTGTGTGATTCAGACCACCGGCTTACATAGGACCCCGGTCCGAATCCTTAAGACTAAGTGTTTATCGGTTAATTTTTAACACAAGTAAGTGTATACCTTATGAATAAATGGAGTATTAATATGTTTATAACTACCTTATATATCTATAATGTAGATAGGAATATAAAAAAAACAGTTATCATACAGGCTGACGTTTTTAATAACTTTAAGATGGACGAAGTTTTAATCATATAACTATAAACTATCTTAAAAACCGTGTACACAATGTTTAAAAACCCAATTGGGTTCTCAGAAAACTAAAGGTTTGTAAAGATCTGCATGTAATAAGGAGGCCGACTTCTTTTTCCCATGTTGTTTGTAGATTGTTAATTCACCAACACAAACAATTTAGTTTCGCCGAGACACAAATTGAGATTCACTGCTAATCGACTTTGAACACCGATAGATACAAAACCTTAATTTGCTGTTAAAAGCAATTTTTATTAACTTTGCAGTAAACTAAAAGATTTGTGTTACTAGGGTCACTGCTGGAATTTATGCAAATGTACTTTTAATTTAAGCATATTATCATTAATAAAAAACAAAACTATAAAAGTTCAACGTCTAATTTAAGAATAGCAGCATCTTAGAACAACAATAAATACAGAATTAAGGTTTTGTTACTTATAGGTTGAAGTAAAATAATAAACTAATTACTTGAAAGTGCGCCAAAAACTATCAAAGAACTATATATGTTCGTGTATCTGCGACAGTCACTTTGGAGTCGATGACCTCATAGCGCTCATGTAACGTTGGGAATTAAGTGCTTTAAAGACACAATTGACTGAAGAAAGCGGTTTAAAACTTTAACTTTAACGAGAAAATAATTTTGAAAATAATATAACAAAGTAAATAGGAAAACAATCCTTCCTAAAAAAGGGTTTGATAATTTTAAAAATGTAAGCCTGTAATCAAATAAAGGATCATTAAAAAAAGTTGTACATGCCGATGTAACAAATATTTTCTGATTAAAAATGATTTCAATACAAATATGCTAAGAAATATTAGCAAAGTTGCAAGCGTAACATTGTTTATAGCGAGAGGGTCAAGAAATTCACTCTTCAAGCTAATATGCTTGCAAGTAATTGGATTGCCATGAGACGGGATAGCTGCTAAATTTGCTAAATGGTTTTAGTGCTGCACTCGAATAAAGAGCTTAGAATTTATACACATTAAAAGTTTGTTAATTATATGAAAATCTAGTCTTAAAACTATTACTATAGCAGTTTGAATTACTCAATTGATTTGATCTGTTACTAATTTTGTTTGCATTTTTAAAGTAATTCTATATTTCAATATTACACTTACTTTTACTACTTTGTTATAATGATTAATTCATTGTTATTTCGTAAAAAACAGTATTAGTAATAGTGAATATGGTCAAAACATTAACAAATAAATTCGGAGATTTTTCAAATTACCGTAGTAAAAACATCGTAAAACGTATTACACGGACTTTCAGTTTAATTTAGCACTATTATTTTTATTCTGTCATTCTAATTTATTAAAAAAATAAATTGTTGGGATACATTATTTAATCAATAAAGCAGCGATAATTTCAACAGCCAATCACGAAAAGATAGAAATAAAATAACATAAAAATATAGAAGTCGTGGCCAGTGGAGTGCGGCGCCCGCGGCCTCAGAATGCGTAGCCTATTTCCAATTTGCGTCTATCAATCAAGTGCAATCTCACTGAGTGGATTACGCGTAAATGAAATTTGCATAGCCTGTCGCTATGACGCGACATTTGTAGCGAATATTTACGCTACTCTTGTTTGTAGACGAAATGACACCTAGGCTAGGTTTTCAATATAACTTTTTTCGTATTGGTTTCTTGAAACCAATATTATGAAATAATTTATCACATATCATTCATGGGTACTTATTATACACCTTTAAAAAAGTCAAAAACTGATATTCTAATTTTTTGATTTAATATTACATTAAGATAATATAACCTTTGAAATTTATTTTCGTTTATAAGCGATATCAGGATTGAACTAAAAACTTATTTGCATAGGTATAATAAGATAAACATAAAAATAGTAATAAATACAAACTAGCGCGTAGGTTGTGTACCTTGGGGTGGAGTGATTATTTACCTGAGAAGAGCAGTGTTAACATAGACTAAACAAATTCAACTTGCAAAGCAAGCAAGAATAGATAGAGAGGTTTATTTAAAGATATTATATTACGCGCTTACGCAACTAAGCCAACTAATGCCAACTAATGCCAACTTCTAAACTAAACTAATAAAGGCACGTAGATAGAGAAATGTGATATGTTACGAAAACTATGCAAAACATGATTCAGTACATTTTATATGATCTACACAACAACCACCGACAACCTATTCTGCCTATTTGAGTTGAGACAATACTTATAATAACAAATAGTTTGCTTCCTCATATTGATAACAATTTAGTTTTTATGTTAACATTGATTTATACTAGTAGGATATTGAATATTTTTTTATATCTGAACAATTACAAACCCAGTCCCGTTAGTTTCGATTATAAGAACCATTTCATCAGAGCGATTCTAGCGAACTTCCGAACACCCAATTATGATTTTAATTGACCCGCGCCATGGAGTTGACACGAATATCCAATAAGGGCGTTTCATTCGATAATCGCCTTTGCAAACGCGCAAAAAGCAGACCGAATCAACTGGATCTAATTGAACTAATTTTCAAAGTTACATTTCATATATAAATTGAGATGTTAAATTCAAATTTGAATTTTGAGTTTTGCCCTATTTTGTTTTTTATTCCAAATCGATGCAAATGAAGTAGTCGTATTAATCTATCTTATTTCTGGCATTAAAACTAGTTTACTTATTTTTCTAGTCGATATAAGTAAAAATTCAATCTAAAAACTCAAAACTAACTAGAAGGAGACATTTGATCTCATTTCCCAAGTAACACAAAATTTCATTTTCACTAAGCAAGTGTAATACAATCAGCCTGTCGATACATCTTCACACCGATTTCGATAGGACACCTGTCCAGTGACCCCGTTCCGAGTAAAACGGAACAGAACGGAGCGAACGGAACAATATAAACTAGCTTTATTTTTATTGCTCCGACCTTTTTTAGGCGATTGGTCTGAAGATAAGTTCAGGCATTAGTTTTTAAGATCGTCGTTTTTATTTGATTGTTTCAAGCTTGTTTCTTTAAAGGCCCCCTAATGATTGCTTCCCTGTCGATAATCATTGGTTTTGATATAGGATTTCTTTATTGATGTATTTAAAACATTTAAATTTGTTAATAATTAATTTTAACCTACCAGTCATATTGATAATTGTCCAAAATAGAATTGCCCAAATAAATACAAATAATATTTAACTCATATTTTTATATTTAAATACAACATCTAATTATGTTTCAAAATATTAATTTAAATTGCCATCGAATTTGTGTCGTTTGATTCCAACACGTTTGATGAAACAAACGAAACGAATTTCAGGTAACTTTATTAAGTCATTTCTCCCCTGTGGTTCACAAACACCCAAAGCAATTTTCTACAGAATTATAGATCCTCATTTAATACCTCAGTAGACTGCTGAACTTATAATTAGCAAGTAATCAGATAAATACGAGCTGTGTTATGGTTTGAAAAGATAAAATAAACTAGACTGGGGCCAGCTAGTATAAGCAAAAGCTTCGAAGTTGTAATGTGCATGTTCTAAGTCAGACATTACTAAAACATTTCTATTTATCTACAAACTAATTATTTATATGTAATTAATTGTACATTACACTATTTTCTTTAACCAATGCCCAACGGAAAAATCAACTAAAATATATATATGCACTTACCCAGATCATAGTGACACTTAGTATCTGCATATATATTTGTTGCCTAGCGTTTAGAAACTTACCTGAAATAGAAAAAAAACATTAATATATTATAAAAAAGACTATTAAGAGATTATTTATATCTCAAAAATAACATAAGAATAACAAGATAATTAAATACACTATGAGATTATTTATGGATTAAATAAATACTTAGTCTTGTGAATGACTGTTTCACAAACTAGGAATAAATTGTATACTTTAATACAAGGGAAAAGGGTTCATGTTAATAAATATGCTTACTGAAGTATAGATTATGTAAAGCAAAATGCGCATAAAATGTATGGGTCACTATACTTAGGCTCCAAACTCACGGACGATTTCGTTCAACATCTTAAAAGAATTTATCCAGGAACGTAAGCTCGTAGGAAATTCAAATATTCGAACGATAAAAGCATTTCTGATCTGGATTTCTGTTCAGACCGATGAAATTATATATTTTAGAAATATTTTAAGTTGATATCAATGATCATATGTGTGTTTTGTCAACTCTGATAAAAGATATAGTATATTAAATGATGCTCATGCTATATATAGCTTGAAGCTATTTTGAAAATCTCGACCTGAACAAAGTGTATCTTTAATAAGAACTCCCTTATCGCCCAACTTAAAATAAAACGGTAGCATGCAGCGTTCCATTATTTCCGTCACAAACATTTAACACTGACTCGGAAGGTAATATCCTTGCGATAACACGAACTTGCAAAAGTTTCTTTATTTTCAGAAGTGGACAATACTCAGATTGTACATTATGTTTTTGTGTACTTATAATATAAATGGTAAGGTGATTAATGTTAGCAAGAAAAATAAAAAGATTATAAAATTAACTCTAGTTAAAAAGCATTAAAACAGACGAGCATCACGTGATCTTGATAATAGAGTAAGAGAAGATAAAACAGAAAATATAAAAGATATAACAGTGAAGCGTAAAACAAAATCTAATAAAGATTGAATCTACACATGTGCCCGAAGGCAGAGACAGACGATGGAGCATTACGGATAATTTGGTTTAAATGTGAACCACACGAGTGGGATTCGTAACTCATTTAACACTATTTAAAAGCGTAAATACGTAGGAAGCATCTGAAGCGACTGAAGGATTTTATTTTGAAACAGTACATTTCGCACGATTTAGTAGCCAATAAAATGTAATGTTGGTTGATATTTTTATAATCATTTTTATTTATAAATTATAAAAAAATATATAAATATATAATATAACAATATAAAAAAGAAACTGAAAGTGTCATACACAATACACATGTTTCACATAAAATACAAAGAAAACGTATTAAAAGGCGTCTGGAACCTAGGAATTCTGTTTACGCCGTCTAAGAAGGTTGTAAAGTCGACGCTCCACAAAAGAATTGCTTCATTCTTTCTGAATTTCAGGTTCAGCCCGTCACGAGCGTCTAGGAGTTATTTATCTTTACCGGGGCATAACAGAAATTAATTAAGTAACCTTTGACACGGGAATTTTACTCTCATCAACCTGATACCATGTTGCGGTGTTGATGTGGTAGCGGACATTACTTTTATTTATTCGTTGACTTTTTAAAATTGGATTGCTCATTATTACACATTATTATACATTAGCTGTTACCCGCGACTCCGCCCGCGAGTAGGTCGCTTTTCACGTAATCTGTGGAAACTACAATTATCCAGACATATAATAAACTTATAGTTAATTCTATAGTATCCTATTCCCGTGGCAATTTTATACATATACATGTTTATTTTATAAATAACATTGCTACGATATTAAACTAAAAATTATAACATATATACACATCACACAAACACACAGCCAGGTTATTCATTATTCAGATATACGTAATAAAGCATACGAATACGTAATAATTTTTACCAAATATTATGTTTTACAGTAATGTTCAATTAAATATTTTTTTTGCAGAGTTTTAAACTGGTATACTATATGCGAAAACATACTCATAGCGAGTTCTATCATCATTATAATATCATCTTTTGAGATTTTATGTAACTAAATTTAAAATGGTCATATGCATTGGTCACATTCAATTTGATATTTTATTAAGATTCAGATAAAACAAAGAAAGAGATTCTAGCTCTATTTAAATTAAATACGTTTATGTAAATCGCATTCAACTCTGTTTAAAAATTTTGAAACAGTGCTTGAAGTAAATTTTCTATTGACCATAACTTCTTTTTCCTTAATCAATTTTGACGAAACAAAGTTTTGACACCGCTCCAGATTATATATAATCCACCTGTGAAAACCGCATTCAAATCCGTTAAGGAGTTTCGACGTATAACGTTCCAGATAGACAGACAGACAAAAATTCCAAAAATGTTTTTTGGTTTCTGTTAGGTACTTGTCTCTAATCGCCTCCTATCAGTTTTTTAAAAAATATTTAATATAAACACACTCTATTCTTACTGTCTTATTATATATTTGAGATTAGACGTTATTTAAGTTTTGTTAATGGTGACCAGAGATGGGCACTAAATTCATATAACTATAGGTCACTCTGTGAGTGTGATAACTGATGATCAAAGATGTCCCACTCTGTGTTTTAGATATAGACCTACTTACCTAATTCTTCAATATCTACTTACCTATAAAGACATTAACGATAATCAACGTATCACTGTAATAAACATACCTCCCCTCCTACTTTAACTAAAAAAAGTATAAATATAATAAAGTATAAATATTATAATATATGACATGATATAGTACTTTCGTAATCTATTCATATATATATATTATGAGATTTCAAAATCTGCATCCTAATAGCTACAAGTTTCAATATAATAATCTTAGCAACATGTGCTTGTCGGTGACAGTCGCACTGGTGTCATAATAATTTCAGTCACACACTAGTCAATATTTACGATATGAAATACATGAAGAAAAAATATTATCTAGCGGCTATAGTATAGTTACTCAGAATTCATCTTACGTGCTGTTAAATAAAATAATGTGACATAAAACATATTAAATGCAAAATATTTTCAAATATATTTGTATAAAATAACTTAATAACAACCCGTAGCTCATTAATATAAAGAAATGCCCCAAAATCAAATTATCGTGAGGTTGACTAGAAATGTTTTTAACTGAATATCCTGTACTTTGATCATACCCTGATCGAATTTCCTCTCAAACTTTGAGCTGGACGGCGAAGTTTCCACCCTGTTTACATTATGGAGACCGACAAAAAATAGGTACTACAGACCGACGGAATACATCGTTAGTATTTAGATGCTGTAAAAAACATCTGTAGCTTTGAATTTTAGGACCTGAGAAGACTGCAATCTAAAAAAAATCTTAATTTAATAATTACTTATTTACATAATCAATAATGTTCTCTTGTATTAGTATTTAAGGTTAGGGATATATTTATGTTTTATTATAGGTACAAAATTTTTGATATCATATAATACCCTTGCTGTTATACCACTTAATAACAATTACAATGAAAACCAACTGAGCTATAGGAAGCCTCTACGCATGCGCTTCGTAATATAATTACCAGAAAGTGCTTAAACTTATTCCACAAACTTGGATAACATGGATGAGCGATGAACTACAAACTATAAAAATAAAGAAAGATTCACATTGTCATCAGTTTTCACTATTAATTGACCCATAACAAACATTAAACGATAAAAATATTTTTGAAAATATATCTTTACCAGAATATAATTCGAACAATAAAAAACCCATATCTTACAAGATTATACGAAATTTACATTGAATATCGCAAATGGAATAGACTCTAAAATGAAATGATATTGAATCAAAGATGAAACAGTGGCTAGATATGATCTATTCATATACGTATATAGCAGTCAGTAAGCTCTCTCCAAACATATTATGTTTCATCATATCACCTTGTATCGTGTTTGTCGCCCGTATGCATATACCAAATACACGTATCAATATATACGCCAATAGTATAGGAAATTACGATTGGTGAGTTCGTTATTAGCTTGGTTTCATGGTTGGGAAGAGGGGGGAAGGGGAGAGGATAATCGTGTTACTGCTTCGTGTGTTTACGTCGACGCGTTTGACGGTTGACTTACGTTTGTAAAATGAGGTATTTGTTGACGTGTGTATTCGGTTGTTTGAAGTAGGAATTGCGTATTTGGAGTATATTTAAATTCTTAAGGTTATTTCTAATCATTCCAGTTACCTATGTCTGTGTTCATTCGTTGGTGTTTTCTTATTATTTTCTTATTTTCTCTATTTTATTTTCTTATTCGCAAAGTCAATTTATAGCATTATAATTATAAAATATTATGAATATATTAATAATATAATTGTTTACTTGTAACCTAATAACGATGTCTTACTAATTATTCAAGAACATTTTATTAAGGAATAATAAAAGAAACCTCCATTTTTAAGAAATAATAGAAGAATATGTGACAATATTTCTTTAAGAATTTCACAGAAAGTCTCACTTATTGGAAGGAGGCCATATCTATAAAACGAATTAAATTAAAATATCTGCGTATTGATAGCTGTGAATTTTCTTTGAAATACTAAGTGGAGTTGGACTATAAATTGTTACAAAATTGTATTTTTATATCTGAATTGTCCTTAGAATAAAGTAAAAGTGACAAAGTTTGGTTAAAAATCTAAGGCAATAGTAAACCGCATCACGTTCGTCTATAACGTGAGCGGATAAATGATTATTGCCGTGAAAATGGTCCACTTCAAAATAGATGCACGTGTAAATGAACCGCCTCCTAAACCTTAGAAACTAAATAAACTTAAGGAGACTTCAGTAAAAATGTTTAGTACTATCAATGTAAGTATTAGTACTAACTTCGGATATTCAACGTAGTCTGAAACTACTACTAAGATCTAGACTCTGCTTGGAATATAATTTCAATTAAATTTAATATCACCTTATGATGTATTAACTACTAAGCTTCAGAGACAAGTTTAAGTCGTAAGACTCGGTTATCGCTGCACGTAATTAAATTCACTAATGTTAGTACCTAGTTATTTCATTAGACCTGAGGGTCACTTGTCATTGCTCTGCGGTGGAATTAAGAAAGTTGTCTTGTTTTCTTTAATAATATAATAGAAGAAAGTAGAATTTTTTTTAGTTACATTAAAGCATTCATAAAATCAAGTTGGTAGCTTTAGGCATTTATACATACGCTGTAGTTATATTTTTTCAATATAATTTATACTAGAGAATTTATTATATCTATATTATTTATCTTCTCTATTAGTTTTATAGAAACAAGAGTAACTAAAATTTCTTTATAACACTCAAGATATTTTATAAATTTTGATAGCATATCCAGTTTTTATGCGGGTTTTACTTTTTACGATATCAGTTAACCAATCGTCACGTGCCTGAAGCCACCTTTATGTAAATACCGCCCATACGATACAGAGCTTTGTTGTTTGATATTGCACACCGCTGACACTTACTAGTAAACTTGTGAACTGTTACTTTATAACTCGTATTCTTATACTGATGTTAAATTTTTAAAACGTTTAATTTCAAAAATATGAATGAGAAATATATTTTTAATAAAGCACAATGTGTCTGTGTGTCTGTCGGTGGCATCGTAGCAGTCAAACGATCGGAAGGATTTTATTGAGTTTTTTTTAACCTTGATTTTAAAAGTTTCGTCCGTCGATATGGCTCTTAGCTATGTTTGATAGAAATAAGGGCAGTCGTTTTTAAAATATTGAGCTTTTATTGGTGCTTTGTTAATGGTTCTTAAGCAATATTGATAGTAAATACTTAAACAAGTGCAAAAATTGTGTATTCATAGGTTCATTTAGTACAATATAGAAATTTTTAGTCCAATAAAATAAAAATTACTTTAATTTTTTTTAACAAAAATATTAAAAATATTATAAGCTTAGTAGGCTTAGGCAACTAAAATAAAAACAGTTATAATAAATACATTTTTTGACTGTATGTTATACCGTTAAATTATTAAAACACAGAATCACTGCTTATTAGATGTCATTTAACGTACGAACGGACTTGTCTACTTTTATCAGCTGTAAAATTTCACTCATAAATATTAGATTGAGTTGTACGCCCCCGGCGCGCTCAGATTCATAATTTGTCCTGTCGATAACTAAGTTCACTGTTCCAACTAATATATTGAACTATTAAAAACCAATGGCCACTACATAGTAAAACGTTTTGCTAAATTATATTATGATGTTTATATTTACTCATGGACTAAAAGAAATATTATTTTATTTACGGGACATACCTGATGCATACAAGCAAATTGATTTTCTAGAATTGGATTAGAAATACTTTCAAGATTGAAATTATATTAGATATGAAATGTTATGCATTTCAAATATTTTACAATATAAGATATTAAAATTTATATTTCATTTGATTGAAATATATTTATACAAATAATCTTATAGAAATGAAATATGATTTCCACTTTCACAGTTTTTATCTAATAATAATTGTGTAATGTTATGTTAATTAAAAACTTTCATATCGAATGATAAATGCAAATATTTTTTTACCAAAATGTAAAACATAAACATAAACATAAACAACGGGGAAGGTCTACATTTAAAGTTAAATTCAACGGCGTTATGAAATAAGAAATAAAATAGAACAATTTTATTACTACCAATATTCGATATATTGAAATAGATTGATCTTTGCAGTTTTACCGAGAGCTAGATAAAAATAAAAGGGGCAACGTCTATCGCGCGTCATAACTCGAGCCATTTCCTTTCGCCTCAATAAAATTTGCAGTTGTGAAATTGTACAGGAATGTCGTTGCATGTTGTAGAAGTTATGCCAGTTTTGAGACGATTTAGGCGTAGAACTTTATTAGGTTTGGGGCCGGAGCAGGAGCGACTACAGTTACTCGATGGTGTTGTTCTCTGACCTAAAATAATTTAATAGCCTAAACATTAGCATTCCATTAGTTGCTTAAATTAGTTATTTTGAAAACATATTATTATTGAAAATTGCTGAATAACATTGTACTAATATGATAAGTGAATGGAGTTATTACGAAACAGTAGTGTTAAGACTTGTTTCAGTAATACACAGTACTTGCACTTCAATGTTTAATATCCAACCATTTGTAATAGAATGGGCGAGAGCAGCCCTTACAACTCGTTTTATAATATTTTGACACAATAATATTTAGGTGAGGGTAATTTACAATTTCATAACCAACTTACAGATGATATTATTTATACCTTATAATAAGTTCTAATAATTAATAAAAGATTAAACATTATGTTAAAATATTCTATGCTTCTAATTCTTAAAACATTTAACAGTAAATACTAAATAATATTCCATAATTAATTATGTAGGTGGCGCTACTGTTGAAACTTATGAACTAAAACATGTAAATTCCAATGTATTTACCATTTAAATTATTATAAATAAATATGACTAACACTCGGCCTTTCCTGATTTGTAATCTTACGACCTCGTAATTGTATCATTAATTTCTTTAATTACCAACCATCATATATTAAATTACTAATTTCTAATTTAATAAACATTCTGGAAACCAGTAGACCAAATGGTCATCTGAATTCAGGATCTTACAATGTTATAGAGAAAAACAAATTATTAAAAAAATACAATGCATCAAGAAAAAAACATCCAATTATACTTTTAATGTGCGAAATTACATAACATTTATACAACATATAACTTTACTATCGGCCGTTTTGACATCTTATTACGTCCTCGTAATATAATTATATTTTTTATCATAAATACTCGTTAATATAATAATAATATATAAAAATAATAATATATATTAATAACATATAATAATAATCGTTTTTATCATAAATACTTGTTCTCTTTGCACCGGACAAACCAGGCTGCTTACAAAAAGCCATATCAACGGACATGCCGTTATGATCATAATAATAATATATAATAATATATAATAATAATAATAATATATAATAATCATAATAATATATAATAATAATAGTTTTTATCATAAATACTTGTTCTCTTTGCACCGGACAAACCAGGCTGCTTATAAAAAGCCAGATCAACGGACATGCCGATATGATCTGGTGCCCATGGACACACATCATCAACATGGGATAAATCTCATTTTTACTATTACCATACCACGGGACATGCCCATTGATGGTATTTCTTATACTTTCACTACTACCACCGGAACACACCAGTATGGTAGTTTATTCTTATTATTTTTATACCACGGGACATGCCCATTGATGGTAATTCTTATACTTTCACTACTACCACCGGAACACACCAGTATGGTAGTTTATTCTTATTATTTTTATACCACGGGACATGCCCATTGATGGTAATTCTTATACTTTCACTACTACCACCGGAACACACCAGTATGGTAGTTTATTCTTATTATTTTTATACCACGGGACATGCCCATTGATGGTAATTCTTATACTTTCACTACTACCACCGGAACACACCAGTATGGTAGTTTATTCTTATTATTTTTATACCCCGGGACATGCCCATTGATGGTACTTCTTATACTTTTACTTACCACTTACTTACCACGGGACACACCTACATGGTATTTCATACTTACCTTTACCATTGGATACACCAACATGGCATCAATGTCTTATTTTTACTACGGGACAAACATGTTATTACGTTATCATTTTTACACCAACATGGTACTTTACATTTATTTTTACCACGTAACACACCAACTAGGTACACACCAAATTTTTCAATAATTTACTTATTAATATCATTGTTATGAACATATATTTAATTTTAACTTTTTAAAACTCCTTCTAAGCAAATAAATCTTTAACTAATAATAGCAAAAACCAAGCTCATTTTGTTCGGCTATATTAATGATCAGACTACAGAGATATATGACTTTGAAATTCATACTATGCATGGGTTTTGTTGGAAGTAGCAGGTTGTTTTTACTTTGTATTACGTTTGTATTGTTATATTTGTTTAGTTTCTTTATAGTTTTTTAAATAAATATGAATTTTAAATGATGTGGTATCTTATCGAAACAGTTTTAAATTTTACATCTTAAGAAAATGTCCATTCACACGAATTTAGAGAATTTAAATACTTTAACGGTAGTTAATGAAGAAGCTACATTTATTTATTAACCATAACACGATTCAAAATTCACGACAATTGTAATATTTATATATATTTCTCTATATTACTCTGGAATGACCTACCGTTGGAAATTCAAACTTCTAAATTTTCAAAAATCGTTTGAAGCAATATATATTTTTATCATAAGTATGTATACCATATATTATATAGGTTATCTATTTTATTCCATTTATTTATATATACGGATATATGTATGTATATGTATGTGCGTATGTGTATATTTATATATAATCATTATTATTTAATAACTTATATAATTAAAAACGATAGTTTTTATTTTTATTGTGTCCTTGTGTATAAATTCTTATTCTCGTTGTAGTATGCTTGCACTATCCTATGATTTTGCAAATATTCCTTACTCATCAAGGGTTGTCTGTAAGAGATCGCTTTTAAGCGATGAGACCGCCTTTGAACAAAAATTTCTTACTGTATCAACATCCTACTACTGTAATTTCTTGTAATAATTGTATGTGCAATAAGTTTTTAGAATAAAATAAATAAAATAAATATTTCTTTTTATTTAAGAAATTGTAATATATTGTTAGGGGTCGAGGGTACTTCTAGATAATTAGTAGGCATCGAGTGCTTTAGCATTAAGTCCGCCAATTGTATAAATTTCTTTGTATAATAAAGATTTTATAAAGAAATAAAAATAAATATTTTTTTTTTACATTTTTACTTTCTTTATTTACTCTGTCCGTATCAATATTGAAAATATTCTTAACTAAAAAAAAAAAAAAAAAAAAAATATCATTAGTGATAATAAAACATTTTTATAGTCCTCTTTTTTATTTTGAAGATGTAACGATACTTTTCATACAATTGGAGAACATTATAAAACCAAGCATATTTCCTTAGAAGTTCACTATTTATATTATTATTTCCAATTGTTCTAATTTGCACTAAATCAATAACTAATGATTAACTATTTTATTTATGAAGCATTAAAACGTAAGTCAATTAAATTTTTAATCACTTGTTATAAAAGTGTTATTAATTTTATTCAGAGTTTGAAATCGTAATTTTGTACATTGTATACCTACATCTAGTTTACTATATAATCGAAACAATGAATGATACAATTATTCAAAACGTATTTTATTTTTTGTTTTATTATTATCTACAGTATAAATTATTTAATAGAATTCAACTGCATTAAATTTTACAAACGTTATACTGAAAATAATACGATTCTTGGAAATTTAGGGGGTTGGGGCTTGGGGTTTAGGAGGTCGAGGCATATATAATATTACTTCTTATACCCTAAGGTACGACAATAAATATTCCTTGCTAATTTTCTTATGTTTGTCTTGTCTAGAGTTCAAGTTACCAGAGTCTTTAAGTCTAACGTGTTTATGTTTCATATTGCTAATAAGAATATTTAGGAGGCATGTTTTATAATAATTCTATTTTTAAGTAATAAACAGTCATAACCTAGAAAATTATATATATTTTTTTAAAGTTCATCAATTTGAAATACCTAATTTGAACTGTCTGAACTGTCAATTATGGTATATTGTTTAGGTATGCAATTATTTCTTGTTAAGTAAAACTTTTACTGTGGATTTATATAATTCCTCGATTTGACAGTTCAAAAACGCGTGTAAAATAATTCATCGTAGTTATTTCTTTTCTTCTTTAACATACTATCGGAAATTAAATAATCGAGTGCCACGCATATCGTTTAAAGTTTTTTTTTTAACAGGGATTTAGAAGACCTAATTGCTTGCTTTATTTTTTTTACAATTTAATACGAAATGTACGCGTTTATTGGTGTAGTTTAAAATCGATCTAAATTTTAAACTTATATTATCATCATTCTGAAATAATTTATCGATTCTAACGAATTTATTTCGGAATACCTATTGCGTTTTACCTTTTCAATAATCGATTCAAAATTTAAGATCATAAATTCGTACAGATACCTACTACTGAGAACTTAACACTCAGTAAATAATTTGAACGGTCAAATAAAAGATAATAGAAATATGTTTTAGTAATAAATACCAGTATTATTGCTTCATATTCATACGCGTTATTATTGAATTAGTCTGTTTAGTTCGGGATTATATTTAGACAGTACCGGTTCAGATTTTAAACGTTTTTAAACTTTATTTTTACCCACCTAAAAAAAAAAATGGTTTTTTAAAGCAAATTTGATTTATGAAAGTACCCAATAAAACTTCTCAAAACAGATATTATTGGGTTCCATAAAATTTAATTTCTCCACTTGATATGGCATAACCCTATCCTCGTGGATAACCAAGTATCCAACTTGGTTTTAAAAACGAACGTCTATCGAAACCTGATGCTAAACTTACAAATTCAAAATTAAATATAAATATTTTAAGATCTATGGAGTAGTTTTAGCAAAACAAAATAAAATATAGTTGCAGAAGTAATAAAATAATATCGTGAATTCAAATCTTTACCTATTTAATAAATGTAAACATATCTAAATCTACCCCTTATATCGTCAAAGCATTGGCAAAATATTTCTATACGGTCCTCAAGGCCATTTAGATCTGACCCTACAAAATTTATGGAGTGTAATATTTACCGAGTCATATTTATTTAAGTCTATCTATAAGATATTCTAGAATTTTAATTTCTCTGAAAGGAGACAAGTCTACATTTTAATCTGTATAAATTAAAATTTGTACTTCATCTATTCATATTGTGTAAATATATATCCATATACTATAAGGAACTACTTACTATTTACTATCTTAAACAAAAGGATCATTACGATTTGAAAATAGTTTTATGATGTTAAGTGCTACTTTAAAAAAAATATATATATAAATATCTAACGTTATTCCTTTTCTTTTTGTTTAATATTGGGTTTTATATTTTAATCATTTACAACTGAATATACTCTTTTTTTTAAGAAATCGTTCTTTAAATAACCTACATACATTTTGTAAACCGAATATTACCCGTTCATTGAGAGTGTTCACTTCTATGTCATATATAAAGACATTAAAGCCTAAATCGTAATCTAAAATACTAACATTACTTTTATATTGCAAGTCTCAAAGTCTCAACTACCGCGTCAGTTATATCTATACTTATATTGTCAAAAACATAATATTTCGAATCCATATGCTTTAATACGTATATCTGAATAATCTCCTGGTCGTGTGTGTGTGATGTAGATGTATGTTATTATTTTCAGTTTGATATCGTAGCAATGTAATGCCTATATAGATAAGATTTCCACTTGAATAGGATACTATAGAATTAACTATAAGTCTATTATAGGTCTGGATAATTGTAGTTTCCACAGATTACGCGAAAAGCGACCTACACGCGGGCGGAGCCGCGGCCTACAGCTAGTAACTTAATAAAAGCAAAGAAAAAAAAAATCGTGTCTCTAACCTACAACTGGGTCTTAAAAGCTTTGAAAGTTGGTATACGTAGTAAAAATAATATTATAAATCACATGGTCACTTAATTATGCAAAACTTTTCTAGGGCTAGTTTCTTATAATAAAGTTTTGTCTGTCACCTTGTCGTTGTATTCAGGTCCATCGTTGTATAGTGCTGCTTGCTTGCACTCAGGACTTACGATCAGGAAGAAAGTACTTGGTCGACCTCTTCTTCCAGTAGCTGTAGGTGATGTTGATATGTAGTTGATGTTCATAATACAGCAACGAATTCCCTTCCAGATTAGCAGTCAAGTAGTAGTTTAGAGTTTGCAATCTCCGACGTATGTCTTCACCAAAGGCTCCAAGCGATGTAAACATGTATGGAGAGATATTGTATTAGTAACACTGTAAATTATTGATAAATATTCAGGCTCCTATTGTATTTCGCTTATGATTGAACTTTAACAGAATATGATTAATAGTGGATATGATATATATGATAAATAGAATTTAATAGTAGTACTATTAACTTCAAGCTACAAAGTTATTAATATTCTATATTGAGCATGCTGCCGTATAACCAGCTAAATAATCAGTATGTTAAGCAGATGGCAAAACGTGGGTATTAAGAAAAAAAAAAATAATAAAAAATTTACGCACTTGCAATATTATTTTAAATCTAAAACTCCTTATCGCTCGAGGATACTACAGCAGCACTCGGAGAAGGCCCAAATAGTAACTTTAACGTCGTCTCTTATTTTCGTGGCTTTTCAACGGCAGTGGCAGCACTCCATCTTCATCAGCATTCTTAGACGTAACTTTAACGTCGTCTCTTATTTTTGTGGCTTTTCAACGGCAGTGGCAGCACTCCGTCTTCATCAGCATTCTTGGACAGGATATCTTGCGAACGGTGTATATCGACACGTGGCGCGTAATATTACAGCGGTCGAACACTTCTGACTTGTTAAGACTTGTTTCAGTAATACACAGTACTTGCACTTCAATGTTTAATATCCAACCATTTGTAATAGAATGGGCGAGAGCAGCCCTTACAACTCGTTTTATAATATTTTGACACAATAATATTTAGGTGAGGGTAATTTACAATTTCATAACCAACTTACAGATGATATTATTTATACCTTATAATAAGTTCTAATAATTAATAAAAGATTAAACATTATGTTAAAATATTCTATGCTTCTAATTCTTAAAACATTTAACAGTAAATACTAAATAATATTCCATAATTAATTATGTAGGTGGCGCTACTGTTGAAACTTATGAACTAAAACATGTAAATTCCAATGTATTTACCATTTAAATTATTATAAATAAATATGACTAACAGTAGTTAAATTACAAAATGTCGTTCCTTCTACGGCGTAGCGCTAGCGTCGTAGAATCCACGCTGTACGTTACACGCCTCTACCCGTGTCTCGCATCAATTTCGAGGCAAGCGTTGATGCCATCCCTGTTCCTTTGACTCGTTCGAGAAACTATTCGCTAAGTACTTTTGGAGAATTGTTCGTCTGTCGCCTATTACTGTTTGAAAGACAATTTTGAGAAGCCACTTATCTCAGTTCATACGAAAAGCAGGTATACCTTTATCCAGCTTTGTTTCATACTTTTAGTTTCTCAAGTATTCAGTTACAGTTGCAATGTTTTGGAGAGTTGAATAGATGAGTGTAGTATTACACACACACACACACACACACACATGTATATATACATATATATATATATATATATATATATATATATATATATATATATATATATATATATATATATATATACTTCTTTTATGAATTACTGTAAATTTTTTGAAATTCCAACAATACCTAATCAAATACTTTATTGTTACCAAAAGTTTCATCCAAAGCAAAGCGTTGACCCTCACATGTATTATAAAATTGAATCGGTCACAAATTGCAGATGTTTTGGTGCGAGCCTCATGGGTGTGTCCGGCCAATTTCGTTGAGAGCCACTTCAAAGCCGAGGTGGAAATGACGTTCACCAAAGTACCACGAAATTTATCGACCGTACGTGTCTCGTGCTTAAATAAAAACAAACCTGAAGTGTCAAACTCCATTTTGTTAAGTGTATTTAGTGAGCTGAAAGGGATTACAAGGTTTAACCAGTCAGATATAAAACAATTTATTATAGGTTTACTTTAGAAAAAATTAATAAACAAAACAATATAAGTTTCTGCATCTATTAAACCGCACAATAATAACTATAAATTAAGTAACTCTAATGGAAAGGTGTTGTTTGGCGCAGTTATTAAAATTATTGAATGTTAGTTTTTTATTAGTAGCAGAAAAATAATTTTATTACATTTATAAAATATTTCATAATAGTTAACGAGTTATAGATAAATTAAATAATAGAATACTCTCAAGAAATTACCCCCATCCTAATGATAGTAAACATTTATTATAGTATACTGTAGGTATGTTTTATGTTGATATATTTCCAATTGTTACCCGACACTGAAAAAACGTCATGTTTATTTCATCGTCAATTGATCTCGAGCATTGCTTATGAAATTTAATATAAACTTTTATGTCATCAGCCTATATATTATATTACATCCAATGGGTTATAATATATAAATATATTTAGGATATAAAAGTGTTACTGAGCTACAAAAGTGTTGTAATTTTATGTGAGAGACAGTCTATAAAGAATATTTTATAGGTTTTTTAACTTTGTTTTGATCTTCTCTGTAAGATAGGTATATCATTATTTCCTAATTAGATAGTTTTTAAATGTATTTTATAAAACCTAAATAAAATACTTAAGCAGGATACATCAGTCTTTATTATCTATGTTTTTTATTTTCATATATTTTTTATGTAATATAATTTATTATTTCTATATCTTCATTTATTTATGTATATTATTGGTTTATACTTATACATGTTTATGTCTATTTTCTTTTTAAACAATTTTGAAAAATAAATAGTACATTGTATTTATTGTGCACGTTCTTAGTTTCATATATTGATACCATTTTTTTTTATTATTTTGTTTTAATTATTTAAGTGATTTAAACTAGTATATCGCCTCTTTGTGTTATCTTGTATTGTATTCTCAGGTTGACTAGTGAAAAATGCTCTTGGCATTAACTCCGCCTTTTGTACTTTTATGTGGGTCAATAAAGATTTAATAATAAAAAAATATTTTCCTTTATTACAGTAAAAAACTGCTGCTAACTCAAATTCTCAACTCTGATTAACAAAACCTTTTTTTTTTCTGTGGAAAATTGCGTTACGCATCATCCCTGCGGCCAGGAAGGTGATGACCGAGGGGGTATGTGGGACTACCCGGTAGCATAGAAGACGCTGCCAATTTTAAGGCTACCCTCTGAAAAAGCAACGGTTGACCTCGTCGCCTTAGTGGGGCGCCACGGGATCGCTTTCGCACTCACCGTGACGCCCCGGCAGAACCCCCTGCGAGGGGCCCCGATCAAGTTAAGGACACCCTCACCTCGTAGGCCTATAACGGGCGGGAGAGGTCACCCCCGCTCCCGTCCAAACACTATAGCTGGGGAAGGAGGCTGCGGGCGTAATCCCACCTCCTTCGACCCAGCCTACCCCTACCGAGCGGTTCAGAGGAGGCTCCCTCTCTGTCCCGCTCTGCTGCCTCCCTCGCGGCAATCACTTGCTCTTAGAAGGAGGCCATAGCGACCCAGGACCTCTCGCTGTCGAGCATCGCGGAAACAACGCTCGGCAACGAGAGGTCGCTACCAACCACGGCCGTAAGCTCAGTACGCTGACATTCCCAGGCTGCGCACTCCACCATGGTGTGACGAGCCGTGTCCACGGGCTCGTCACAGTGGTGGCAGGAGGGGGCCGCCTCTCTGTGCCGCCAGCCGATCCAACGATCGAGATGGGGGGAAATAGACCCCACCGTCGCAAGACCGGCCGACTGGGTCTAAGTCCCTACTCCACTGTCGGATTAGGGCTCGGTGAGCTAGAGCCTTGATCCGATCCGCCTCGAGTCTAACCGGCCCGACGACATGGAACAGGATGGCCTTCGTCTTGGAAACGGAGACCTCCAGTCCCAACAGTCCTATGCGGTCTGCTACCAACGTAGCGCCGACCGTGGTTAGACGGGCTGCCTCCGCAAAGCTCCCTCCGCGCGCCGTGACGAGGGTGTTGTCTGCGTAACACAGCACCTTCGTCCGGGGGAGCGGACAGCGAAGCAGCCAGTCGTAGTCCAGGTTCCACAAGACTGGTCCCAACACGGACCCTTATGGAACTCCCGGCTCACGCCACGTCGGTAGACCCGCCGGTTACCGCACTCCCACAGGACCGGACAGGGTCAGGGTCAGGACAGGATCTATCCTGCAGGTACGCCCCCAACAGCCTGCGGAGATGGGGAGGCACTCCATGGAACCGGAGCGCCTCAACCAAAGTCTCGAACGGCAGGCTGTCGAAGGCATTGGCGACGTCCAGCGAAACCGCCAGGACGACATCCCCCTCGGAAACAGCCTCTTCGGTCAGGTCTCTCAGAGCTCTCAGGGAGTCGGTCGTTAAACATCCCGCCCTGAAGTCGAACTGAGCGTCTGAGAGACCCGGACGTACCTCCTGGAGGTGCTGGACGAGACGGGCAGAGAGAACTCTCTCGAAGAGCTTTCCCATCTCGTCCAGCAGCACGATCGGCCTGTATGCGGAAGGAGAATCGACAGAACGATCCTCCTTCCGCAACAGGCACAACCTGACCTCCTTCCAGGCTTTCGGGAACTGTCCAGTGCGCAAACACAGGTTGAACAGTTCCCGAAGCCTGCCTCCCAGGTATTCCAGGGCGATAACCACTTCGGGCGACCACTAGTATACACCCGTGCGCCGGAGCTGGAATCCCGCCCTCGGCATGGTCGCATCGCAGACCCTCGATAAGGCCTCGCGCATACGGCCAGCAAACTCCTCCACGTCGGTTTCCTCGCTGGGGGGATCGGGAAAGGCCCAGGCCTAGACGATGGCTGCTTCGACAGCCATTTCCCGATCCAGCCTCTGGACAGCCCAGCGAGGAAACCGACTCTCCCCCCCGCGGTGGCCCGGCCAGATTTGTTCGGGAGGCGGAGATCTCAAATCGGACGTATAAATGGTCCGATAGAGTCTCCACCCCCGTCTCGACTCTTCAGTCGTCGACCATGCGCGCGACAGCTGGCGAACGAAACGTCCACCATTGAACTCCCTTGCTGCCGCACGCAGGTCGGTTCGGTCCCTCTGTTGAGGAGGGACAGAACGGAGAGGAGCGACCAGATCTGGACAGCCCTACCCCTAGCGTCCGTGGCGTGGTTCCCCCAGGTCGCGGATTTGGATTTCAAGAAAAACCTCGAACTCCGCCAGGCTACGACATCCGCCACACCGGATTAACAATACCTGAGATTTATTTCCTTAACTAAGAGTTTTCAACAATCTTCTTATGTAATACTTGCAACTCTAGGAGTGTCAAAAAAGAGATATGAGAGTCTTAGAAATATTTCTAAGCAACGAGACACTACACTACACACTAGGTACTCAATATTGGTTGTGTTTCGGAATGCCATTAAACTGAATCTTGAAATAGCAAAACCTGTCTATTTATTTATTTGTTTTTATTTTAAATATATTTATAGTGTTAGTCATATTTATTTATAATAATTTAAATGGTAAATATATTGGAATGTATATGTTTTAGTTCATAAGTTTAGTCAACGGTAGCGCGACCTACGCAATTAATTATAGAATGTTATTTAGTATTTACTGTTAAATGTTTTAAGAATTAGAAGCATAGGATATTTTAACATAATGTTTAATCTTTTGTTAATTATTAGAACTTATTATAAGGTTTAAATAATAGCATCTGTAAGTTGGTTATGAAATTGTAAATTACCCTCACCTAAATATCAAGTGCTAAAATATTATAAAACGAGTTGTAAGGGCTGCTCTCGCCCATTCTATAACAAATGGTTAGATATTAAACATTGAAGTACAAGCACTGTGTATTACTGAAACAAGTCTTAACAATAGTTAATTTCTTATGTGTTTGGAAAATTATAAATAAACTTTTATACCAAGTATACTAAAATACGAATCTGATAAACTATAAGAAATAATTGGGTTCCAGCATGGAAGAATACCGTCAGTGAATTTGTTATTTTGTAGGGAAAATTTTAAATATTAAAAAAAAACGAAATTTAATGTTTGAAACATACATACATAACACATAGTGAATTGAAAAGAGTATTCTATACTCTTTTCAATATTCTATACTCTTTTCAATATAAGTTTTGAGATTAACGTGGTTATTTTCACTAGAATTATCTATAAAAACGGGATTATTGCCACGGTCAGTTATATTATTATTATTACCTCGATATTTCGAAGCGGTTACACGCTCCATGGTCACGAGTAAACTGGTATGGCGAGTGTTGGCATCTTCTAAGGACAGACATATCTGTCTACCCTCTTTCGGATGCGTCGACTACTCTCACTACGACTGTTCGAACCACTACTATTGTTACTCATTTGTTTCTCACGGCACACAAAACTTACTGTGTCTGGACGCGAAAATGAAGTCGAACCTATTGTCTTTTTATGACTATTAACCGCGGTATTCCACGCACTGGATAGTTTGAAACCGTCTTCCCGATTAAAACTCTGGTACTTCTTTATTTCAAGTGCCTCGCGCACTAAACGCGGTATGTAGTGGCGTTCCGTTGCTAGTACTTTAGGGTTATGTAATTCTATCCAGTGATTGGTTTGGGCCTGGTTTAAATGCTGTGCTATAGCCGACTTGTTCACGTCATTGTTTTTTACAGCCCGGATGTGTTCTTTCATACGGTCGACAATTGCTCGTTTAGTTTGGCCGATGTACGAACTTCCGCAACTGCAAACCACTTTATAGACTTCTTCAAACTCCTGGAGTCTATAAAGTGGATTTACCAGTTTACTCGTGACCATGGAGCGTGTAACCGCTTCGAAATATCGAGGTAATAATAATAATATAACTGACCGTGGCAATAATCCCGTTTTTATAGATAACTCTTTTCAATATTTTAGTATTCTGTACTCTTTTCAATTCACGCAGCCTATTAGAATCAAAAAGTAATTTAAATGTTTTTACTATTTTCATAAATGATATTGAAAATTAATACGGACAGGATTTGTACCTGCGACCGCTAGGAAACCAACGGTCGCTCAACTAATTGAACTACCGTGTATATCCGCGTGGACTAATTTAACATTCTATGCATAACCGTCCTTATCGGTACGGAGGTCATATCTGTTATATTTTTATCGAAATTTTAATATTTCTAACCTTAGAGTATAGAACACCGCATAGTTTGATTTAATCACGTAAATATGTATCAAGATTGACTAAAACAATAATATTATTTACGAAACACAAAAATACTTGTTTGGCAAAAACATTTATTTAAACAATTTTATAAAGATTGAGTTATACAACATTTAAATTGAAACATCCGTAACGTCGTACTTATATAAATGTGAGGTGAGTTTAAAAATCCTTTCAACGTATTTACTTCGTAATTAGAACAAAGCTTTGATGAAACCATCCACATATTTCTTTTGCACTTGAACTTGATGTAATTAATAAGTGAAATAACACGAGTGTAGTCTCCATATTAAATGTACGACAAAGCGCAGAATATCAAAGGGGTCTCTTTGACCAGTCACACGTACCTTCAACGAAAGACAGAATAATCTGTCTCAGTGCATTTACGGGTTGGCGTATCAAAAAGTTTCCATATGAGTTCGGTGACGCATTTATCGTTTATAGATGTATGAATTATATAATTTAATTAAAATAAAAATTAATAAAATGTTATTTATTTCATAAAAAAATATAAAAATATATAATAAACTTAAACAGACAACTGCGTTCTGTTACTGTAACATGTTAAGTAACGTGCATATGAGTAATAGTTACTTACTGATTTTTAAAGTGTATCCTAAACTCAGATTGAAATTCGATGAACTTTTGTAGTCAACGTGGAGTCACGGTGACTACAAAAGGGCGTTACACATTTGCAATATTCATTTAGAACTACCAATCGAATAAGGAAAATAGACTTATTCTGTAAAGAAGTAATTTTTTATTAAATAGTTTAAATAAAATATGTACCTTTAGATTTGATAACAATTGCTGCTCATTTTAAAATACTATATATTTATAATAAATATATTTATCCTTTAAAACAACTAAGTGATTAAATCCTAAACCCTGTGTGGGCACGGCTTTATTAACTTTGACCGATGTCGCGTGGGTCCGGAAGACCCTACGCCGGAATTAATCAATTTCTCTTATAACCGGTACATACGAACTCTTCCTGATATCATATTATATTGATAAATGGACGAACACAATGTAAACTTTTGGTTTTGTTATTTTTGTATAGTAAGGGACAAATGTAAAGACGTGAAAGATTGCGGGTCGTGCAATACCATTAATTACTTTATTATATGAATAAAATAATGTAATGAAATATTAAATTTTAATCCCCGATGTATTTTCCTCATAAAGGGGCCATAATTAATGAACTCAAATATTGTATATAATTTCAATTGAAATATCAAAATTGTAAACATAAGTACGGAACAAAATTGAAATGTAATTGAATAAAGCAAAGCAATATTACCAACCATTCACATAGTGGAATGCTTAGTGACTCTATTCGATACATGTACAAATATTTAGAGAGCTTAAATGTTTGGCATTTCTCCAAACTCAACCTTGTTCAAATGCAGATATGGTTCAAATTGTATAAATAATATTAGTTGAAGAGGTCGCTAAGCTAGTAACCAAGTTAACAGACTATAAAGGGAATTATTAAGTAACGCGTCTGCGCTATAAAACATCTGATTTGAAATAATTTTGATACCCTCATGTTTTAGAGTATCTTGATACATTAAATGGAAAACGTATATTAAACCATAAGCCAATACGTTAATCTTTTAGTTCAAAACAATATTTTGTCTTCGAAAAAACATTGAACAAATATTGAGTGCTATTGTTTGTTACTAACAGCTATAAAGCTTTTAAAAATATTCTCTAAATACCAGGGTATTTAGAGGATATTTTTAGTGTATTAATAAATATGTATTTAAAACTTTTTTCATTATTTTTCCAAAGGTTTTTTATTGAAACTTTTTGGTTTCATTATCAATTAACTTTGTAAGCTCAATCCAATTTAAAGTCATATTGTGTTCGATGAACATCTTAATATTTAAAATAACTAAATTTTATTTGATAATAAGAGAGAGAAAATACATTATTCGTAAGTAAAATAACTGAGCACACGAAATGAAGATGTAAATTACAATTAATAAAAACATTATTAAAACATAATATATATAAATAAATAAAAAAAGTTTTAGTAGCTTTAATTAGATGAAAAAAAAATGTGAACAAAATTGAAATCTTAAAAGACAAGAAATTAAGACAAAAAATTCATAGTCAAAGAAACATTGTAAAAATCGAAGTAAATATAAAAATGTATAGTTCTATTCTATTTTTTAATTATAGAAGCATATTTGATCTCAAGTCATAAAATTTGCACACGTATCTTTTAACTCATAAGTTTTTTTTTCATAAAGAAATAAAAGTCAAAAACTTTTAAATAACAATAACAAAATTTTAATACAATTTCTTTTTTTTAAATTTTTTTATAATGTGACAGAGTTAGTGAGTTACAATCAGTTTGATAAAGGTAATAAAAACCAACCCTGAAAACCATATTATTTTTTCGGATGATTTTATCACATCTGTGACATCTTTAGGCACAATACAAAACTCTAGTTTCAGTTCTGAATACTTGTGGGAATTCCTCCAAGTTACGATTTACTTTCTTCAACTCTGGACCCTCGGTGGTACAAACGTCACCATAATTTTGTAAATGTTTCTTTTAAAGATATTTTGGAACGAAAATAAAATAACTTGTATTTGCTAGAAACGCGCTTTACTAATAAACTTAACTTAAAATTAACCTTTTTTGTGTTATGTACACAATTTACAACCCCTTACTACAGTTAAATACGCAAACTGAACAACACACCTTACATCAATGTTAGAAAACATCTTTATCTCAATATTTGAATCGAAGTTTACAAATAAAACCACAAACTTAAAGCAACTTGGAACAATAATTTTGAAACTAAATGTAACTACAAAAACAGTGGGGCATCGCAAAAGAAAACTAACACTTCTGTCGGTAACAGTACCCGACATTGTTACTGGAGACTCGAAGAACTAAAGATCCACTTCTATTTTCCGATAGGACGGGCATAGTATCATTCAACTTTTATATTATCTCGCACAGGTCAATGGAGCGGTCCCGAGTTATATCGATCTAGTCAAATACGGCTGACGAAACTTACAATTTTATTTTGTATATTTGCCTTTTCTGTCAATAATATATGACGACAAGTATTTGTAATTGTTATATGAAAAAAAAAAATAACATTTCAATAGTTGAAAATTAGTTTCTTGGCTTTGAAAGTTTAATAATATGGAATTAACATTCATCATCATTCATCCACTGAAACAGAACTCGAACAAGTGGCATTAGGGATAAATTGATAAAAATAAGATAAATGAAATACAATTATTAGTCAAAACATTTTTTTAATCGTCTTGAATATTCAATAAAATATTTAAAACTTTTACTTCAAATAGGAATAAAGTAAAGGTTTTTGTCGCACTCAAACTTCCATATGAATCTCCCTTCATCTGCGGGGAGTGTTATCTAATTTTGACCAGCGGAGTAAGTGTCAATGCCAGTATACTTTCATTTCACATTGCATTTGCATTTGGTAAATCTCATTAAAATGTTGTTTATATCCAAATGGACTGTATTAAGCCGGACGATATCTGTAAATCGCATCAACAGTCAGAT
The DNA here is from genome assembly GCA_959347355.1 of Napeogenes inachia. Taxonomy (NCBI): domain Eukaryota; kingdom Metazoa; phylum Arthropoda; class Insecta; order Lepidoptera; family Nymphalidae; genus Napeogenes; species Napeogenes inachia. The sequence continues at coordinate 1,301,924 of OY365795.1, read as the reverse complement.
CTTTAGATCTCTGATTGGCTCTGACACCGAATTCAGAAAAGCTGCCATTACGGCAAAGGATAAGCCAATTATTTGTGAGGCCTTGATAGGCTCAGTTCAAATTTAATTTTTCAACACTTTCACGTTTAATTTCAATAATGGATTCAAATAATTTAAATCCAATACTGTCCATTCGAGCGCTGAGAGACGAATCCAATTTTACGATTACGAATGCGTTTATCTAAATGCTGTTTGGGAGTGAATCTTTTAGTAATATATACTACAGTTTGATCTATTACTTTTATTGTATAAAACGTAACTGCGTGTATAATTGAAAGAAGTTGTTGAAATATTTAATCAGTGAATATTATTGTATTTGTATTTATTAATGTAAGATTGTTCTATGCTTTACTTATAATATATTTATGTAGAGCTCACTGCTTGTTTCTTGTGTTATTTATATATCTTGGTATGAGAATTAATAATTTTATAATTTATTTAACTTTATTATTTCCTTTTATTTTTATCTGAAAATGATGAATTATATGTAAAGGTTATCAAATTCGTTAGACTTGAAAACCGAACAATGATATTTTAATGAAAAATCGTCGAAAATCGTCGCCGCAACTTTACAAAACTAAACCACCGACATATTCATTAGAGTTGATAGTCTGTCGTTTAATTTATATAATGGACTCAAATAATTGCAATCCGCAGATTGCCATCGGTTATTTACAACTTTTATATTTGTTATTCAAAACCGCATACAAGTTTTCCAATCTGGCGGTTTAATTATTCCTTTCAAAGACTTTTCGGTCAAAGCTTTCGATGTTTGTTATTATGAAATAGTCAATATCAAATATCAATTTATACTGACGAAGAGATTTGTTTCTTAAAAAAAGTAAACTCGGTATTAAATGAATACAAATAACAAAATATAATAATTAACGCTTAGATTAAAAACTCCATGGTCATCCATGCATACCTCTATTTCTAACCGTCAAGGCACGATGATGCAGTACTGATTGGGGCTAATTGACATTTGAGCCCTCCAGTCCTTTGATGAGAGGGAGAGGAGGTCATTAATCATAGCCTTTATTAAAACTGGATGCAGTTTAATTTATACAGACTGTATTTGGTTTGCTGATAGTGAATACAAGTTTGTGTTTATATTTTGTCTGTCAATATTTCTTTTGGTAAGATATACTCGTTATGCGAATGAAAAATAGTAACTTAAAATCTATTAGTTTTAAATAATATATCATATGTATGGTGTTTTGGCAGGTTTAAGTATAGTGACAAACTTTTTTTTAGGTTTTTAAATTATATATTTTAGAAGAGTGATATATGGAAGATAATGGTACTTGCAATTTCACATTGTTTACATGTCAGATATATTAGACTACTTGGAATAAAAATGTTTTTATACAAGTTGTTAATTTTTCACTCATTAAGAGATGTATAACTATAACTTCCTATATCAGTTCAGTTCCTTTCCTCAAAAGTTCCTCAAAAGTATCCACTTAAGATGAAATAAGATTTATATAACATGCATTATATACGTGACTAATATGTGGTTTTGATATTATAATCTGATAATATATCATTGGATGATTTGATAAAAAATCTATCGTTAACTCCTGGAGGCGATATAGTACCAATTAACGACCGTCTTCTTTGAGTATACGAACTGAACGCTGGTACTGACTGATTGATTCAAAATATAATATCGTATAAAAGACACTTCAATGAAGCAATTTTTAACGGAAAAATATAATTTTAAGGTGAAATTAGTTATTGCATATAAATAAAATGCTTATATTTTGTTAACTCCCGATTAATAAAGGATATACAATTATAATAATTTTAAAAAGGAATAAATTAAAATGCAAGTAAGTTAAAAAAGGCAACTAAAGAACCGTATGGTCTAAGTCCTCAATGATTAACTTCGTAAAATAGATACCATCGTCAACGTACGTACAACGGTTCCCCGACGCAACGACTTCAATAAGTACATAATAATGTTATTTTTATTCTTTTTAGAGATCTTTTTGAACCGGGAGTTTTTTGAATTTTTTTATTTATTTTTTTAATACCTATCAGTCTGTTAATATCTAGTTCCTGTATATATCTTTTTTTTAAATAGTAATCAAAGTTAATTCAATAATAATTTTTTTACTCATGTTTTATATATGTTACAGCCATTAAACATCATTTATCTTGATTAAACTTAACGATTACGGGGCAGATTCATTACGGCACGTCCTGGCCCCGGACACTCTGGACTTTAGTAGTTACTAAAGGATTAGCAGAGTACACAACGCCATGTGAACTTAATACTTTCACGGCTCTGTTTAGAGAACTTGCTGTTAAATTCTTGATCCGATAATGATAAAGATATCGATGCTTTCTTTTAATGTTATTCATATAAGAATAAAATTATTTTAAAATAATATATTGTAACTTATAAGCTATCAATGTAATGCTATATTTATTGAGCCTGCTTTAATCTTTATCCTGAGAGAAAACAAAATCGACCGTCGACAAGTGAAGCGGGTTGGACGGCTTTACAAAAAGCTTTTTGTCAAATGCACTGGTCACTACCGATAACCTTTAGTGATTTCAAATAATAGTCGCTTCAGTAAATTTCGCGGAGGTAAATGTTTTATATTTATGCCGAAAACCACTGAACTGTGGTTGTTTTCACAACATTTTAGCGTTAAAATGTAGATCGTAATTATTATGTCTGTAAAAAACAGACAAGAATCTTGAATGAACGCACTGTTTTTAATCCTAGTTCTCTTTCGTTCAAAATGATCTCCATTTTCTTATTACCTTTACATAGATTTATAACAAAATCAATATTTATAAAACATCCATCAGAAATAAGAATATAAAATAAATATAATAGATATAAAATATATATTTTTTAAATCAACCTCTTTTAAGAATACAATAATTTTAATAGTTCCGTTAAAGTTTAATAAGCAACAGCAATAAATGCGCAACATTACCTGAATACAGACATTCACAATGAAATTAAAAGTCGTGGGATTTACTTGATTCCTGGTAAAATAAACATAAAACGAATCCGACGCTACGCAAACAATTAAGGCGGTGTAGAAACGTAAATCCTAGTTACAGAGGGACGCAATGAAAACCAATTTTAATTCACTTAAAGAGAGTTGGAGCTTCTTTCTTCTTTAATTAGACTATTGGTGGCACCTGAGGCGAAGGACAACAGTCTCGTCGGACCGTCCGCTGCTAAATGTCGTCTTTACTTAATGGTTTCGTCTCTCTGCTATTGTTTCTTTTAAAATATAAAACGAACTTAATTACTTATAATTTTTTTTTGTTTTAATAATTGTAGTTTCAAAAAAATATATTGTCTATCATATAAATAAGTTGTAATTATGACAATGTACAATAAGTAAAAAAGCGTAGGGCTTATGCTGGGCTGTATACTTGTAGCCTAATTGCCTAGTATTTTAAATATGTAAATTTATTTATTTATTTACATGTACTTATATTACTATGCACATACAAGTATTTATTTAAGAATTATTATAACATTATATAGTATTTAATTTAATTAATATTATTTACATTGTTACTATTTATATACAATTATAATGTTATTTATATTTGTTTGTATATTTAATTATATTATTTAAATACTAACCGTATGCATATTAAATAATATAATATATTACTAACATTAGCGTGTCGATAAGTTGTGCATTGGAACGGGTTTCGTTGACCTCATTTAATGAGACGCGAGCGCAGGCTACTCGGAGCCCCGCGCCAGTCGGTTCACACACTTCACCCGCGAAGCCCGTGTTACCTGCTATCACCTCGCTATTCCTCACTCGCATACGCTTTGCCATACGCTACGCTTTCAGCTTTGATTGTTTCTTATTTCCTATATTTATCGTGTTGTATGTGCTAAACCTTACTTTATGCTACTTCTGTGCTTGTGACTATTTTCTTATATTGTGTGATCGTGTAATAAACTTTGTGTATGTTCATGGACTCCTTATTTACGACGACCCGGCTTACGCAAAGGTACCACGACAATTCTACTCCTTCTGACATCGACCTGGCTATACATTTGGATTTGATCTTTTGCCGCTCGATTTTATATATTGATAGGACTGGTTTGGTGAACTTAATTAAATACAGACCAAACCCACCATACCTACCAAATACTATTTCTAATGATAATTTGACTATCTAATAAACTTAGTGATATAGCTTGTATTATTGGAGGCGCAGGTATTAGGAGTCGATGTTCCGCGGGATGCATTCTATGAAAGGCGTCTCGAACGCAACATAATTCTGTGCTCAGTCGAGCGCCTACCCGTCGTGTAATTGGGGGCTTATTGGCAATTTCGAGTAAGATATTAATATATATTTACTCATAGGTATATTAAATTTAAGATTCATATTATTTAACTGTAATACGATTTCATTCATTGATTTTATTGTATATGAACATTATTTTTATTGTATTGAGCGCTTTGTTAATTTTATAAAACACTTGCTAATTTAAAGATGTTGGAAATATCTTTTTAAGTTTTACAGTAGTTCCCATGAGTCACGGACTATGCATCAATGATGCCTACCTATATATTGGGACTGTTCGAGTAGCGAACTCAAAGCCGATCGCATTAGCTGAGCCACCGACAGCAGCCTATTTAAATCTGAAGAGCGAGTGCATTGTGATGGTACAATGGCATGTAGTCTAATGTCACAGATTCAAAGTTCATTGTAGCGGGAACCAAAATAAGCGTAGATTCATTCTTTCATCTTTAACCAAATAGACACATGAGACTGTCATTATCATACTTGAACATTGTAAGTACATCGGTACGATAATTACAATGTAGTTAAAGTATCTAAAAAGTAAGTAAATTTTTGATTAAATACAATTTTTTTTTACATAGTGTCGTGATAAATCTGTTTTAGCTTAAATATAAATATGGTTGAAAAAAAATAAAAAGCACGCTCTAAAAATTAATCGAACTAAAAAATTAAAAATAATTCGTAATATGAAAATGAATAATGGGCAAAATATAATAAAATTATTATGGAAAAGAGCGTGAGGCGCTTTGTGCCATATCTCTAGTTTAATTTTCGAATTCGATTTTGACTTACATTCCAAAATTAAAAAAGATAATTGGCAGTTCAATAACTAGATAATTCATTATCCTCACACGCACACAATTGTGGCATTTGGCACATTTGTGGTCTAAGAAAGTATACCGTACCGGTTAATGCCCGTAAATTATGACAAAGCTATTAATTCGTAATTAGTAATTATATTCATTTCTAAAAATAGAGTAAATTTTTATAATTGTTTTTAAATATTGTTAAGACTTGTTTCAGTAATACACAGTACTTGCACTTCAATGTTTAATATCCAACCATTTGTAATAGAATGGGCGAGAGCAGCCCTTACAACTCGTTTTATAATATTTTAACACTATAATATTTAGGCGAGGGTAATTTACAATTTCATAACCAACTTACAGATGATATTATTTATACCTTATAATAAGTTCTAATAATTAATAAAAGATTAAACATTATGTTAAAATATTCTATGCTTCTAATTCTTAAAACATTTAACAGTAAATACTAAATAATATTCCATAATTAAATATGTAGGTGGCGCTACTGTTGAAACTTATTAACTAAAACATGTAAATTCCAATGTATTTACCATTTAAATCATTATAAATAAATATGACTAACACTCGGCCTTTCCTGATTTGTAATCTTACGACCTCGTAATTGTATCATTAATTTCTTTAATTACCAACCATCATATATTAAATGACTAATTTCCAATTTAATAAACATTCTGGAAACCAGTAGACCAAATGGTCATCTGAATTAAGGATCTTACAATGTTATAGAGAAAAACAAATCATTAGAAATACAATGCATCAAGAAAAAAAACATCCAATTATACTTTTAATGTGCGAAATAACATAACATTTATACAACATATAACTTTACTATCGGCCGTTTTGACATCTTATTACGTCCTCGTAATATAATTATAATTTTTATCATAAATACTCGTTAATATAATAATAATATATAATAAGAATATATAATAATAATCGTTTTTATCATAAATACTTGTTCTCTTTGCACAGGGACAAACCAGGCTGCTTACGAAAAGCCAGATCAACGGACATGCCGTTATGATCTGGTGCCCATGGACACACATCATCAACATGGGATATATCTCAATTTTACTATTACCACTGGAACACACACATGTGGTAGCTTATTCTTATTTTTATTTATTTATTACTTTTTTTTTATACCACGGGACATGCCCATTGATGGTATTTCTTATACTTTCACTACTACCACCGGAACATACACATGTGGTAGTTTATTCTTATTTATTTATTTTTTATACCACGGGACATGCCCATTGATGATATTTCTTATACTTTTACTTACCACTTACTTACCACGGGACACACCTACATGGTATTTCATACTTACCTTTACTATTGGACACACCAACATGGCATCAATTTCTTATTTTTACTACGGGACACACAAACATGTTATTACGTTATCATTTTTACACCAACATGGTACCTTACATCTATTTTTACCACGTAACACACCAACTTGGTAAACAACACATTATTCAATAATTTACTTATTAATATCATTGTTATGAACATATATTTAATTTTAACTTTTTGAAACTCATTCTAAGCAAATAAATCTTTAACTAATAAAAGCAAACCAAGCTCATTTTGTTAGGCTATATTAATGATCAGACTACAGAGATATACGACTTTGAAATTTATACTATGAATGGGTTTTGTTGGAAGTAGCAGGTTGTTTTTACTTTGTATTACGTTTGTTTTGTTATGTTTGTTTAGTTTCTTTATATTTTTTTAAAGAAAAATGAATTTTAAATGATGTGGGATTTCATCGAAACAGTTTTAAATTTTACATCTTAAGAAAATGTTCATTCACCCGAATTTAGAAAATGTAAATACTTTAACGGTAGTTAATAAAGAAGCTACATTTAGTTATTAACCATAACACGATTCAAAATTCACGACAATTGTAATATTTATATATATATTTCTCTATATTACTCTGGAATGACCTACCGTTAGAAATTCAAACTTCTAAATCACTGTCAATTTTCAAAAATCGTTTGAAGCAATATTATTTATCTACGCAATATATATTTTTATCATAAGTATGTATATACCATATATTATATAGGTTATCTATTTTATTTTATTTATTTATATATACGGATATATGTATGTATATGTATATGCGTATGTGTATATTTATATATAATCGTTATTATTTAATTACTTATATAATTAAAAAAAAACGATAGTTTTTATTTTTATTGTGTCCTTATGTATAAATTCTTATTCTCGTTGTAGAATGCTTGCACTGTCCTATGACCTTGTAAATATTCATTACTCATCAAGGGTTGTCTGTAAGAGATCGCTTTTAAGCGATAAGACCGCCTTTGCACAAAAATTTCTTACTGTATCAACATCCTACTACTGTAATTTCTTGTAATAATTGTATGTGCAATAAGTTTTTAAAATAAAATAAATAAAATAGATATTTCTTTTTATTTAAGAAATTGTAATATATTGTTAGGGGTCGAGGGTACTTCTAGATAATTAGTAGGCATCAAGTGCTATATATAGCATTAAGTCCGCCAATTGTATAAATTTCTTTGTATAATAAAGATTTTATAAATAAATATAAATAAAATTCATATTTTTACATTCTTTATTGACTCTGTCCGTATCAATATTGAAAATATTCTTAACTAAAAAAATAAAAATAATCATTACTGGGAATAGAAAATTTTTGTAGTCCTCTTTTTTATTTTGAAGATGTAACGATACTTTTCATACAATTGGACAACATTATAAAACCAAGCATATTTCTTTAGAAGTTTACTATTTATATTATTATTTCCAATTGTTCTAATTTGCACTAAATCTAATGATTCACTAATTTATTTATAAAGCATTAAAACGTAAATCAATTAAATTTTCAATCATATGTTATAAAAGTGTTATTAATTTTATTCCGAGTTTGAAATCGTAATTTTGTACATTGTATACCTACACCTAGTTTACTATATAATCGAAACAATGAATGACACAATTATTTAAAACGTATTTTATATTTTTGTTTTATTATTATCTACAGTATAAATTATTTAATAGAATTAAACTGCATTCAATTTTACAAACGTTATACTGAAAATAATACGATTCTTGGAAATTTAGAGGGTTGGGGCTTGGGGTTTTATAAGGCCGTGCCATATATAATATTACTTCTTATACCCTAAGATACGACAATATATATTCGTTGCTAATTTTCTTATGTTTCTCTTGTCTAGAGTTCAAGTTACCAGAATCTTTAAGTCTAACGTGTTTATGTTTCATATTGCTAATAAGAATATTTAGGAGGCATGTTTTATAATAATTCTATTTTTAAGTAATAAACAGTCATAATCTAGAAAATTATATATTTTTTTTAAAGTTCATCAATTTGAAATACCTAATTTGAACTGTCTGAACTGTCAATTATGGTATATTGTTTAGGCATGCAATTATTTCTTGTTTAGTATAACTTTTACTGTGGATTTATATAATTCCTCGATTTGACAGTTCAAAAACGCGTGTTATTTATCATCGTACTCGATCGATAATTCATCGTAGTTATTTCTTTTCTTCTCTAACATACTATCGAAAATTAAATAATCGAGTGCCACGCATATCGTTTAAAGTTTCTTTTAATAGGGATTTAGAAGACCTAATTGCTTGCTCTATTTTTTTTTTACAATTTAATACGAAATGTAGGTACGCGTTTACTGGTTTAGTTTAAAATCGATCTAAATGTTAAACCTATATTATCATCATTCTGAAATAATTTATCGATTCTAACGAATTTATTTCGGAATACCTATTGCGTTTTACCTTTTCAATAATCGATTCAAAATTAAGGATCATAAATTCATACAGATACCTACTACTGAGAACTTAACACTCAGTAAATAATTTAAACGGTCAAATAAAAGATAATAGAAATATGTTTTAGTAATAACTACCAGTATCATTGCTTCATATTCATACGCTTTATTATTGAATTAGTCTGTTTAGTTCGGGATTATATTTAGACAGTACCGGTTCAGATTTTAAACGTTTTTAAACTTTATTTTTACCCACCTAAAAATGGTCTTTTCAAAGCAAATTTGATTTATGAAAGTAACCAATGAAACTTCTTAAAATAGATATTATTGGGTTCCATAAAATTTAATTTCTCCACATGATATGGCATAACCTTATCCTCGTGGATAACCAAGTATCCAACTTGGTTTTAAAAACGAACGTCTATCGCAACCCGATGCTAAACTTACAAATTCAAAATTAAATATAAATATTTTAAGATCTATGGAGTAGTTAGCAAAACAAAATAAAATATAGTTGCAGAAGTAATAAAATAATATCGTGAATTCAAATCTTTACCTATTTAATAAATGTAAACATAATATCTAAATCTACCCCCTATAGCGTCAAAGCATTGTCTTATTATTTCCATACGGTCCTCAAGGCCATTTAGATCTGATCCTACCAAATTTATAGAGTTTCAATATTTACCGAGTCATATTCATTTAAGTCTATCTATAAGAAATTCTAGAATTTTAATTTCTCTGAAAGGAGACAAGTGTACATTTTAATTTGTTTAAATTAAAATTATACTTTATCTATTCATATTGTGTATACTATAAGGAACTACTTACTATCTTAAACAAAAGGATCATTACGATTTGAAAATGGTTTTATGATGTTAAGTGCTTTTACTTTAAAAAAAAATATATATATGTATATATATATAAAATATCTAACGTTATTCCTTTTCTTTTTGTTTAATATTGGGTTTTATATTTTAATCATTTACGACTGATATATACTCTTTTTTTAAGAAATCGTTCTTTAAATAACCTACATACATTTTGTAAACCGAATATTACCCCTTCATTGAGAGTGTTCACTTCTATGTCATATATAAAGACATTAAAGCCTAAATCGTAATCTAAAATACTAACATTACGTTTATATTGCAAGTCTCAACTACCGCGTCAGTTAAAAAAAACTTAATAAAAGCAAAAAATAAAAATCGCGTCTCTAACCTACAACTGGGTCTTAAAAGCTTTGAAAGTTGGTATACGTAGTAACAATAATATTATAAATCAGATGGTCACTTAATTATGCAAAACTTTTCTAGGGCTAGTTTCTTATAATAAAGTTTATCTGTCACCTTATTGTTAGATTCAGGTCCATCGTTGTATAGTGTTGCTTGCTTGCACTGCAATCCCGCGATCAGGAAGAAAGTACTTGGTTGATCTCTTCTTCCAGTAGCTGTAGGTGATGTTGATATGTTGTTGATTTTCATAATACACCAACGAATTCCCTTCCAGATTAGCAGTCAAGTAGTAGTTTAGAGTTTTCCATCTCCGACGTATGTCTTCACCAAAGGCTCCAAGCGATGTAAACATGTATGGAGAGATATTGTATTAGAACCACTGTAAAGTTTTGGTAAATATTCAGGCTCTTATTGTATTTCGTATATGATTGAACTTTAACGGGATATGGTTAATAGTGAATATGATATATATGATGAATAGAATTCAATAGTAGTGCTATTAACTTCAAGCTACAAAGTTATTAATATTCTATATTGAGCATGCTGCCGAATAACCAGCAAGATAATTAGCTTGGTAAGCAGATGGCAAAACGTGGGTATTAAAAAAAAATAAAAATAAAAACTTACGCACTTGCAATATCATTTTAAATCTACGACTCCTTGTCGCTTGAGGTAACTACAGTAGCACTCGGAGAAGGCCCAAATAGTAACTTTAACGTCGTCTCTTATTTTCGTGACTTCAACGGCATTGGCAGCACTCTATCTTCATCAGCATTCTTAGACGTAACTTTAACGTCGTTTCTTATTTTCGTGGCTTTTCAACGGCAGTGGCAGCACCCCATCTTCATCAGCATTCTTGGACAGGATATCTTGCGAACGGTGTATATCGACACGTGGCGCGTAATACTACAGCGGTCGAACACTTCTGACTTGTTAAGACTTGTTTCAGTAATACACAGTACTTGCACTTCAATGTTTAATATCCAACCATTTGTAATAGAATGGGCGAGAGCAGCCCTTACAACTCGTTTTATAATATTTTAACACTATAATATTTAGGCGAGGGTAATTTACAATTTCATAACCAACTTACAGATGATATTATTTATACCTTATAATAAGTTCTAATAATTAATAAAAGATTAAACATTATGTTAAAATATTCTATGCTTCTAATTCTTAAAACATTTAACAGTAAATACTAAATAATATTCCATAATTAAATATGTAGGTGGCGCTACTGTTGAAACTTATTAACTAAAACATGTAAATTCCAATGTATTTACCATTTAAATCATTATAAATAAATATGACTAACAATATTCAATCACTACAATGACTTTAAAAATACCATATAAGTAAAAGCTTATCAGCTATAGATACAAATTTATGCATCATACCAACAACAACGCTAGAGTCGGCTGGAGCGAAAAGAGTTTTAACTATTTGTTATACCATGATGAGAGAGCTAAGAATCGGAGAGTTGGTTTCGAAACTTAACGCATGGTGGCAACGAACTTATTTTGTCTCTCTCACTCTCATGCAAAAGGATCTGTAAGATATTAATTAATCCTGGAGATCCTATTCAGGATAATGAGATAATCTCATCGAATTATTAATTTACTATCGGTCCTTGATATGTGTGCAAAGTTTGAACAAAATCGGTCCGTGGAAAATGAAATAGCATTTGATAAAATCGGTTACAAGCAAACAAACAAGCAGACATAAACGTGAAACTAGTAAAAGCGTATTGAAAATACAATTTCAAACAAACCTTGAATAACAGTGCCATTTATTATTATTTCACTGTCGACTTCAAGTCAGGGCTCACATCATGTCTTGTGAAATAGTAGGTAATAAGACGAGAAAAGTCCATCTTTTCGATATTCAGGTGACGTAAAGTACTTTGCATCTACATTGAGGCTTTTTGTGTACTTACATGATAAAAGTTTTATACCAGAAAAAACTAGTTTTATTTTTTATATATCCGAAATATAAAAAGCAATTTAAAATCTACAGCTTTATACAAAAATGTATATATTTCATACCTATAGATATCCAAAAAAAACAAAAGTCCGCGTTTAGTCCAATACACTTAGGGCCAGTCCATTTTAATATGTGTCAAAGTGAACTGCGACGGACGTACGCGATTGTTATTCAATAGCACTTCATGAAATATGTATATATTGTTCTCGTGAATACGCAGTATTGCACAAATTGTAAAGTTTTTACTTTGTAACTAGGATATCACCGTTTATGTTATCACTGTTAAAACTCTATAACTCTCATTATTTAAATAAGGTGCTGAAATAATTTAAGCAAATTTTTCTTAAAACAAAATATCCTTATTCGTTGATATGGTTTGGTTCTTAAAACAATATCGTAATCACATTATTTCCACAGCAACAAATGTAAGAAAATTAGAGTGAAATTCAAATACAGATGGTATCATGTCGATTGCTAAATACATTTTCATTTCCATTTCAACTAGAATAAAAAGTAAATGTACTATTCGTATAAGCGTAACAAAAGCCAGACATTTTTAGAAGAAACAAATTGTTTCTTTTTATATTATAGTCTCCATGCAGATAAAGATTGTTAAGTATATTTTTGTTGAAAATATTCGTCACCCAACATGCTGGGAATGAAAATGATGTTAAGATCTCACAAAATACAAGCTCAATATACTTTTTATTTCACTTATTTTGTCAATGTACACTTTTGGGACAACATTTAGCAAAAGATAAATGTATATCTCATTATAACAATGATTCTAGTATCAAAATGTCAGACAATATAACTAACAATAAAACATTTGCTAACTATAATTTTGCAGTTGGAGTTAGGACGTCGTTACCATTAGTCACAAATGAGCAGAATTTAAACTGAAATCTTCCAACTAACATTAGAAGTCAGGCTCTGATTAAAATTCATATCAAGGATCCTGGCTAAAGTTGAAATTAATTAACCCGTCTAATGCAGAGGAAATGCACGGACACCCAGCTGCTCCTCCTAACAAAAACACCGGAACATTCAGTTCGCTGAATTTAAAGTAGTAACAATTATAGTGAATGTATTACAAATAAATTCAAATTGAAATTCCTAAATCACTTAAATAAACATGTTTGGCCATTTATACCTTGTTTAAACAAATACATAATAAAAAAAAAACAATACGGATAGGGTTAGAACCAACGACCTCTGGGAAACCGTCCAGTCGCTCTGTCAATTGGTATAAGGATATAGTAGCTCAATTAGCAGATCCACATGATGGGATGATTTTCCATAGATCGTAGGTTTAAATCCTGTTCGTATCAATATATTTATTTATTGAGTTCATTTTAAACACGCTTTACATTGCTAAAATTTTTTAGATCATTTTAAATAAAGATTTCAGTTGTGAAACCTTTTAAATATTTTTATATTTTGTATTTGTATATATCTAGTTGAAAGTATAAAACATCGCTTAAGATTTAAGAACGTATTCCAACAGAGGTCGCCTCAGTTCAGATGAAGAGGAGTATATCTATAGAATACTAAAATGATCACAGCGGGTAGCCATACGGTATATCTCTTTTGCAGATCCACACTTTCTCATTTTGATTAATTTTTCATTCTTTAATTATTTGAACTCTTAAATAATCATAAAATATATGAACAGTATAGAGTATTATAGTATAACTTATATTTATAAACTTAGCCTTTGATTCAGAGCTACCTTCTCGAAAACAAACAAGGTGACAGTAAATTGAATATAAATCAAAGGTACGAAAAACAAGAGTCGATTTATAATCGCAATCTCGAACTAATCAAGATGCGGACCGCGTCATTTATTTTGTGTCAAAGTTCAAATTAATTCAAAACAACGGGCGTCTCAGGAATCAAAGTGAACTGGTGTTTCTTACCCACTGGGAATAAAGATTAAAATATCTTCGTAGAGTTTTATAATGTTAACTACACACGCTGGCGCATAGGATATAGTACATGGTAAATCTTTGCAAGACTGCTAGATACGTCACGAAAGATAATTTTAATTTTATTATGTTATAACTAAAACTATTTGTGACACAAGTGATCACTGATTATGATTCTAAGTGGAAAAGATATAAATAAATAAAAAAAAAAAAAAATATTTTCTTATTTAGGCACCATCAAACCTATAAGGAAAAAAAAGTATTTATATTAAAGAATTACTTGCATCAATTAATCTATTAAAGAGATCTCTCACAGTTACCCTTCGGTTTAAGACAGTTTTAAGGCAAATATGAGGTCTGGTATGTTCATTCATAAAAAAATATAGTGATTAGTCTAGAACACTATATTCCAAAACATAAACTACAACAAATATTATTTGAAATTTATACATATATAATTTTCTAAATTAATATCAAGTATCAAAACTAGATCAGATAACAGAGAGTAATTGAATATCAAATGGCCATGAATTACAATTACGTATCATAATTAACATTGTTTTATTTAATAACAAACCAACAAGAAAATTCAGATTTATACTAAAATTCAGGCTTTAATATTATTAGAAATAATAATATATGTGGATTATTAAAATTGGCCAGTACACTAGGTTCTTAAATGTCACATTTGGTGGTATGATTGTGTTGAGACGTTAACATAATATCTTGATTACTTTACATGGAGAGGTGAAGTTAGTTAGCCACACCAACTACAATTGCAGTCCTTTTTAGTTTTAAGGGTCTTAATCGTTTGTAAGTGAATCCTTTCACAATATACGTTTCTGTTTAATTTCTGAGTTATACATACTGATACAATTTATAAAGATAGGTGAATAGTCGTTTTATAAATTATATATATCGTTAAAAATTATCTGCGATGTAAACATTTTTAACTTGACGAGATGACATTATGAATGTTTCAGCAAGAAAATTTTTGATTAAAGAATTTCGACTATAAAAAAATTTACACATAATTAAGAGTGGCCAAAACTTACGAACTAGCCGTTTTGTTATCACGGTTGCAGACATTAATTACAAACAAGAAGACAGATAAATCTCGTATCATCGTTCAAATGCTTCCGGCAAAATATCTCAGAATACATTTTCTAAGGCCACAAATCATTCCGGTGAAGTCTAAAAAAAATTAAACGGCGAGCAATTGTTCGAGCCATAAATAAAAATTGTTGCGAAAACACCTCCAGTTTAATATTTTAATCCTCGGAGCGAGAACATAAATTTGGTTTGACTGTTTGAACATTCCTGGAAATGAATAGAATTTTGAACGGATTGCAAAGTAAATATTTAATTTTTGTTATTTAACTTTAATAACTTAAATATATTTAATAACGTAAAATAAGATGAATACAAATTACTTGGTGGCCGTTCAAAATCTTTGATTTTCCAGGTATCAATTTATATTTAGTGGGTATTTTATATTATTAAATTAGCTTGTAATGTAATAATAGAACTTATAATTTAGATCGGACCAGACATATTTTTTACGACATATTACAAGTTTAAAGTTGAAATTATTGATTGAAGCATTATCATTTTCCTCTACGCTATATGTTGTAGATACAGTATATAAGTTTGCTAACAAGAGGAATAGTTTAATAAGTAGGTTGATATTTATATTTTTGTCGTATTAACGAATGGTAACTAAGTGAGTACCATCATCAATCATATGGGTGGTATTCCATACCATATTTCATTAGCAGGGTATATACACCAAAAGTGTGATTTTATTGTCTTTTGATATTTAATTATTGAATAAAAAATAAAATTGAATAAACAATATTAAATTTACATCTATGTATTACATTTAGTATATACACACCACAAAATTGTATAAAAATAACAAGTAAACTTTTAGGAGTAAATATAAATCCACTTCCCAGTAGATATCGCGACCAACCTTTTAAGTCTTTAATGGAAAAAATCAGTATCAGTATATAGCAGCATCTGTAATGCGATAGGGACTCGACTGCGACTCAAAGCATTGCACATTTGCTTACCGTGGAACATAAGTAAATATTTACACAGAATAGAAAACAGGCTACCCGAGCCCCGCTAAGAGACATGGGAAAGCAAATAACCTTAAAGTCATCTAGAATGGTTTAATTAAAGTGAGTGTGTTTAGTCTATGAATGTTTTATACGATCTGGTGATCGGGGAATATATTAACTAATTACATTTAATTCCATTTAACAGTTCTCGTTTGTATAATTAAATTGTTTTGCTATTTATGTGTTCGGTTTTTACTTCTGTTTGAATTAACTAATACTTATAACGTTGTCAACTTTTGTTTTTACGATAATTTACTAGTAATTGATATGCAAGCATACTTATGTAATTCAAATATTCAAATTGTTTTAGACTGTTTTAAGTCCTATATAGTTAGGATCGATCGGCCGGCCTCTGGGCGTCAAGACATGATACACAGAAAATAATATGTTGCTTTACACGTCACTCAACGTAACATATTGGGCTCGAGGGAAACACGTCATATTTAAACCAGTTGCGAATG
This sequence comes from Napeogenes inachia, assembly GCA_959347355.1. Classification (NCBI taxonomy): domain Eukaryota; kingdom Metazoa; phylum Arthropoda; class Insecta; order Lepidoptera; family Nymphalidae; genus Napeogenes; species Napeogenes inachia. The sequence continues at coordinate 1,285,205 of OY365795.1, read as the reverse complement.
ATATTTCAAAACTGAGACCATTCGAACATTTTACAGCTAGTCCTTTAAGATTGAAAGAGAGTTCAGGGACCACGATAAAATGGTGGGACCAGCGAAATACATTCACAACTGACATGAGCCGTTGAAACATCGTTCCTGACCTGCATTTATATCAAGGCGGCGAAATAGAATTATTATTTAAAACAAAAATAGGAGAACAAACCAATAAGGAATCTGGACAAGCATAATATATGATTTTAAAACCGTAATAATTGTTTTTATTTAGAAAGGAAATAACTTTACTAATATTATATTTAACAAACAACAAATAAAATATATACAAAATACAGGCAATATGTCTTAAAATTATATTAAGATCCGAAAGATTTTGAAAAGAAATTCAAAGGATGAAATATAGTAAAATATGGCTTGAATATTTGTCACAGGAAATGACGTCTATTTACCCCATAGCTAACCGGTCAAAGGGAACATTGGCGCGCGGCCCTTTGATACTGTTTGCAAACGGTAGTAAATAAAGATTATTTAATATTTGTTTGCAGTACATTTTGGATTGTAATTTGTTTTTTATAAGCTTGTAGCTCTCTTTTAAGTAATTGGCTTTGGTTTGAAGTTATATATAGAAAGTTGTTTTGACACCGTTTCATTATGGAATCTTTGATGTATTATTCCTGATTAAATATACATTTTAAGTTGATAAACATATTGAAAATATGTTACAGGTTCGTCACCCAACAGACCAGCTATTGTCAGTTCTCGCATTCGTTTCATTGGTTTGTTAGTTTGTTAGTTTGTTAGTGATCTCACATTCCAAAGACATTTTTAAATGGACCGAGCTGAAACGACTTTATATAAATAATTAACATATGAACGGGGATTGAATAAGTATAAAATATACTAATAAGTTAATATATAAAACAACTCCATATAACCAAATATATATTTAATTGTAATAGAGTACACAGCCACTATTATAAATTTTTAAATCTTAAACAAAATTATTTTATCATTGATTTATTTATATATATCTTATTAAAGCATATTTAATTGGGAAGACATGTAACCAATTCATTAGAAACTAGCCCCAACTAAATTCAGACCCACTTCGTCCATTTTAATTAAACTCAAGCGTTTGTGACCTTGCCTTTATTCCCCCATTTGTTGAGGAAAATTTAAATATTTTACACTCGAAAGAACCTTTCCGATCGTTACCTTAGGCATTTTAACGTCCTGACGCAGCCTCCACCCATTACTTCAACTTCAATTAGATGATATCTGACGTTTATAGTTCTTTATGTATTCAAGGAGCCAGATTATGCTTTTACAGTGCCAGATAATGCTATATAATGGCCGTCCGATCATTATGCTACTTTCACGAGTGTAATTAAAATTTTGTTCAGGTTTACGATTGAAATTTGAATGGCTGGTTCTGGAAAGGTGTTTCGTAAGTAAATTAAGCGAATCATGGAATAGACTTTATTCGTTTTAGGAGCGAAAATCGAAGTGTACAATACATCTTTAAAAAGATATCTAAAAGCAGACGTAAATTGTAAGTAAATGTACTTTTAGGTAGTTATTTCAAATTTAGTCTTACTTTTTATTTTGTTCTGAAGTTTTGAAATATTTATTGATATCGTAAAATAAGTAAATTTTCATAAGATATCTATTACCGGTTAACTAAATGGAACTACTTCAGAACCTAGGCTTGTGGATATAAAATTATTTGGAATGGTTTAGTAGATGATTTAGTTTAAAGTAAACTCTTAAAATGAAATGGTTAAAGTAAAATGGTATTAAGTATAATTAAGTTATTTTATGCATATTTTTCCCAAAATCCATCTGTGTAACAATACTCATGTAACCGAGATCAAGTAATAAATAAAAACGGTCAAATTTATGGTTGTGTAATAAAAAAAATACATGGAAAATATTTCTCAAACATTGTCATATATTATTTTTTCTTAATACGTAAACTATCGTTAACCCTTTCACAGTGTATAATAATAATTAAAACATCGCCAGAGTAATATATGTTATAAAATGACATGCATATTGTTTACACGGGCAGATTATTCGATATATTGGTACGTTGGCGGCATATCAATGAGATTCATTACCTCCTCATTCCCACCTATGTTATGTATATTTAATATTCGAGGTACGACCCATTTGGGGTGCAGGTGACTTTATTCAACAGCTGCTGGATGTAGCTTCATCAGGAAGGTAAGGCCTTTGACCTCTTTCACTATATTAAAATAATTATGGCGCAACTTGTAAAGTTTACATATTACAAAATATTTATAGGTTTGATGAACTTATATATTGTGTGGTGCTGGAGGTGTTAAAACTTTATAATCCTTATTCCGTTATCATAATATGATATACGCCACTGAAATCAGGTCAGCCTCTAAATACATTAAACTTCCTTATAATATTATCAACATTAATGAAAATGTACGTTAAAACCCAAGCCCGTATAAGTTAATTATGTGTTTATCCAGTCGACCATCACTAATTGGTTATAACAGTTTACACCGCAAATTTAAAATTTCCATCTGGTCTTTAAACCGACCCAATAAAACATTTTAATAATAAAAAAACATTAATTTGAATCTAAATACTTGGACCATTTTGATAGCGTTTAGTGTTTTATATGCCAAAGGGATTTATGTTATTACCGTCCATATTTCTAAGGACTGAAGCGTTGAGAGGTCACGAAATCTTGCTGAAAACAGTCAACTCCTTCACTCGTATAGCTTCATCTCGCTTCCGCCCGTGCTACGGTTTAAAACGATGAATATTACGCCAACATATTCGGATCACGTAGCGAGGGAGCGGCGCGACCGCTCATGAACTCTAACTGGAAGATGTAACGTTAACAATGAAAAAAATTTGCGAAGGTGGAAGAGTTGTGACGACAACTGCGCTCCAAGTTCCTAATCAGTTGCTACAGATTTATGTGGTGTGCGTGCGTCTGTGCGAATGTTTTTATATCTAATTGATCTTTTGATACTTCTGACATTAATTTGACGGTTACAGGGCTGCTCCTTTGAAATGGTTCATTTGTACGAATTCTCCGAGCAGTCTAATTAGGACTCGAATTATGGTTTTACTTAAGAATTCAAGCGACGTTATTAATATTCTATTTCGATGAATTCAAATCTAAATATTCGTAATGATGTCATAATTAACGTCGTGCAGGTATACTTTTTCTTATAAAATTATTCAAATATTTTTATTATTATTTTACTGAGTTATTCTTACCTATGTTATTTAGAAGTCACCATATCTATTTTCAGATAAAAATATTCTTTTGAAACAAAACAAGACGTTCAAAAAAATACAAATTCCGGAAAATTTTAATTTTAATTTAATTTTTTTATTTGATTGTATACAAGTTATGAGACTCAGCTATTTCTGAAACAAAATATTTCAGATATTTACAGGAAGCTAATTAAAAATACCATGTTAAAAGTGAATTATTTATTTTAACTACTTTATACGGTTTAAAATATATAATTTTAAAAAGCCTTTTAAAATATTTATGTTATCTGATAAAAAAATATTTACAGCAAAATATCTACTTAATCTCATATAAGACATGTAACATACAAGAGTGTGAACATCATTTCAACGTCATATTAACAAACAGATTAAAAGATAATCTCACCCGTTCTCAACAAAAGCGGAGTTTTAAAATCAACAATTTAAGCAAAGTCATACAAAACAAAGTTTCCTGGCGGATCTTTAGAATGCTGTTCTGCTTAGTTTTCGCATTTCTTAATACAAGTTAATGTGTTTGGGCGCAACTATTAAGCTAAAGCGGATAGGTAATAAAATATGCTATTTTCTATAAGGAATAAAATGTTCTGAATGACTGTTTGATCTACATTTGACTGTACAAGATGTTTAGTAAGGTTACACTAAATTCATGTTTATAATTATAGAGATTATAAAAAAATGATTTATTTTTTATAAATATCTTGTTGTTTTTATTAGAAGTTAGTTTCTCCATTTTTAGCTAAACCGCCTTCTCTTACAACTCATTTTCAGTAAAATTGAAACGGCTAAAAGACTGAAACTGCACCTTAAGCGTATACGTGGAGTCAATTTGTGAATAAAGTTTGCCCCTTGCTTGGCAGTGCACTAGTTAGTGTTGTTAACTGCTGTTTAGATTTTTGCGACTTTGTTAGTGGAAACGTGACTCAATAATCTAATATGGTATTTCAGCTGCTTAAGCTAAATAAATCTGGATGAAGTTAAAATTTACGATACCGATAGCTTTAAATCTTTGGCTTTGTGCTTTGTGATTCTTTACTTAATGGAGGTTTATTATAGTTACTTATTTGATTCAATTTTGTTATTTTTATTTACAAAAATATTTGTTTATACGCAAATAATATAAAAGCAACCGGTTCTCGTGAACCCTTTTCACTTCTAAATCCAAAAATGTTGAGACAGAAATAAAGTATATTCGCGGGACATAATATCCGCACTACTATATATTTTACGGTGATTCATCCATCTTCGTTACGGAGCAAGGGTTAGGCCTATCTTAAGTGAGAAAACAATTTGCCGCTGGATTCGTTCAGGCTGTTCTTATCGGTATTAACTCTGAATGGTAAAACATTTACAGCGCCTGAAAGTGGAGTTTAGTGGTATATAACATGGCTGTAAGAGTAATCTACGGGTTTTCTTTTATAAATTTGTTAACATTGAAAAACTACATACATTTAAATACATTATGCTTACGAATATAAATACTTTATTTTATTACTGTCATATCAATACTACTATAAGACTAATGTTATATTTTCATTTTATAATTAGGGACAAGGAAAATGTAATCCTAGTAAATTCGATGTTATCAAAAGTTAAAAGTGAAAGAACGTAGGTCTACTATTGGCCCGCAGCTAATAAATAAGCAAATAAAGTGAAACACATTAATATTCATGGCAGTATTACGATACGTGTCTGAGGCGACATACTGGATGAGGCTGTGCAGACGAGATTTGAGCTAGATTGTATTTTGAGATAAGTAAATGTTTCGTTTTGAGTTAAAGTTTAAATTGTTCAGCGATTTCCAATGGTAACGATTTAGTATTTGTATAATGTTATTTTTTAGAGAAGACTAACTACATTTTAAGATACTTTTAAGTTACAGTAACATTAGTGAAACTATTTTATTTAACAAGTAAGTAGTCCGAGCAGGTGAGCCAACGTATAAAAAACATAAGAAAACTTTAAATAAGAAAGTCCTAAAGAAACACAGTTAAGAAAACATTTTCAAGAAAAATTGTCAACATATCGTCTAAAATAAACTTCGGCTTTTTACTTTCTAACAAAGTTAAGTAAAATATGGTATTAAAGATGTCTCATATTAAAGAAACGAATAAGAGATGTTTTAAAGTACAGAAGAGTTTTCAGAAAGAAGATTATATTACAATTTTTCAACCAACGACAGTACCGACATTCAATAAAATAATGTCAATATAAATGCTATCTGAACTAAAAGGTAAATACATCATACAATACATCATTCTGAATTTAAAAAACAAACAGAAACACAAGCACTGAGAACAAACTAACTGTAAATTACACCGCGATCCGGTTCAGAACCGGTTATTTGTTCGGATGCAATCTCTTCTTGCGTATATGATTAAAACACTGCATAGTATTCCTACGGGAAATTATCGAACCAACGCACTGCATAATTAGCGACTACCGGGCTACAGTTTGTATCTTCACACCGGTATTCTTTTTAAATATTTTAAGAATAACGTTATAGAAGTCTAATATAAAATATTGTGTCATTTCGTTGTTTTATTTAGTTTAGATTTTTTTAATTGCAACAATTTTGAAAGTTACAGTATTGGGTATTAAAAATCTATGAAGTAACTCTGAACTAATTCAACATGTTTTGGATATCAAATTATGTAAATAGAATTGCTCATACAGTTATCAAATTTCTATGCAGAATTTCAATCAGATGAAATTCAAATTTTAAATTATGCAAATTTTAAAACTCAATCGAGTAGCTCGAATGTAGATATTTGATAATCAAAATCAACTAAATATAAACTAGATATGTGTATTAAATCTAGATAGACTACGATATGATTAATAATGACATATACCAACATATTGATTATACCTTATGTATGCCTCATACGTTATTTTATATGACGATGTATATATTTTTATACTTGAAAGAAATTGTTGTAAAGCAGAATAATAGTTATCTCTTAATTTTTTTTGAGACATTTGATTTTGTAAAATGGTCACGTGAATTATTAAAACACACAATTTTAACACATGAAACTGATATTTTAGTTTCGAATACAAGCTAAAGAAAATAAGAAACTTAAATTAAAAATACATTTGAATGTATAGAATCAGTTCAAAATTAAGTCCGCCATCTCGCAGTGGACATTCCGCACAAATAAGTCCGGAGCAAATGGAAATAAAACTACAAAGACTTTACATATTCCCATGCAGTCTCTTCAATTATATAAGAGTTGCAAATATGGCTGCCACTTTGTAGAATTTGAAATTAATTTTGCATTTCATGACCATTTTTCCGGACACAGGCATGTTTTTTAGTATTTAGACATACTTGAGGAACTTTATACTTGCTTCCGATGGTTTTTGTAATTTTAAAAGAGATTATTCAAACTGTATCGATGTCATTTACAATTAAGAATTAATTAATTTATTATTATTCATTTATATTATTTATTATTCTTATGCTTATGCTTCCTGCCCGTGTCGGTTTATTTCCAATTTATATATATTTAAATAAGTTAAATATGTTTAAAACATTTTCAATCAGTAATAATAATTAGTCACTGTTTACGATTAGATTAATAAAAGAAAAGAAATAAAGACATACATGTAATAAAGAAATATCTAATTTCCTTTTTGACAACACAGATGATAATTATTACATAATTACTTTTGTGACAACACAGATAAGCGCTATTTGTATTAAAGGGAGAAGTTCCTTTAGAACTAACGATTTTTTCAGTGCACTTGGCGCTAAGAGTAGAAGATTGATCATAGAGTAAAAGAATTATTTATATTTGTTTCATTATTAATTACTACATGATATCATAACTCACAATATATCCCCGTATTCCGTCATAATACGCTTTCACTCTCAGTATATCGTATCGTAGACGGATCGTGAGTATAAAACAATTTTGAAGTTTTCTAACTCCATGATTGATTACTCCACCAACAATTTTTCCATTAATCACAGTTAATTTCATTGAAGTGTCACGTGGACTCAGGAAGGTGCGCCGCTAATGCACGGGGCGGATTAGTTTTGTCTAATTGAGTTTGATTTAAAATAAAACTAAATAATATAGAAAATCAACTTGTACGTCTTTTGCGTAAATAGTTTTCTTTTAAAAATTGTCAATTATGATGACTTTCGTAAAATTTGTACTCTGCAAGAAGAAAAGCAAAAACACAAACAAACGCACGCATTTCTGATAATTTTTATATATGAACAGTTTTGAAGCAATTGATTCATTTATATTGTTTTATCATAAACTAATACCATTCTAAGAAAAAACTAGTCTTAGATATAGACTTCTTTTATGCTGGTTTAATTTGAGCTTAAAATATAATGACTTCTATCGTTTTATACAGTACAGACGCTTATCTTTAAATAAAACAAGGGCCTTAAACCTTATAATGTCATAAAATAATTCGTTACAATCAGTATATGTATTATTTTATGACATAAGTTTATTTAAAAAAAAATAACCTTAGTAAGTAGTAACGTTTTCACTGTTACCTAAAAAACCTTTAAAGGTCATAAAATTATTATTACATTTAAATTCAACACACCTAGAAGATGGTATTTTAATTTTAGAACATTTGCATAACTCTGTAACGGTCAAAGCTCAACAAAACGAGCTACTTGAATGTAATTGCGATATAGTTTAATAGATGACGTTAGTATGTAAACTAGATCACACTCTCATTATACGCGCTATTTTCTTAATTATTTGAGAAACTTTTAACCAACTTCTAAGTTGCTGTTTTAATTCCAAGTGTTTTATTCATTAAAACTTTTAAATTCTTTTGTGGTTGAGGCTTTTCGAAGTATGTTTTTTTTTATAAAAGAAAAAAATTCGGGTTTTACAAACTATATAATTTTAAGTCCTTGATATGGAATTAAAAATTCGTCAATATGAGCCATGTCTCGAACCTGCGATCTCTGGGATAAAGATTCCAAGAGCGCAAAAAAGCATTAGATGTCATGTTTATATATTATTTTAAATGTAAGCCAGTAAGTATTTAGTTCTAAAGTTAGGTAAGGTAAGGGTTATATGTACAGTGCGGGCAAAGCGACGGTTAAAAGTTAGAATATTAACTAAGTCGAACAAAATTAACAATATCTAATTCCCTAAATATATTTTTCGTATTACAAAGTAATTTGGAGCACGAGGTACATTAGTATATCTTGATTGCCTCACTTATAACAGACTAACACATCTAGTCTAGTAATAATTAATAATCTAATGAATCTGTAACGTTGTTAGCCGATAATCATATTATTACAGTAACTTGCAAGAAACAAGTTAGATACTTAATTAGGCTTCAGACATCAGCAAAACCTAGAAATTTCGTTATCACCTATTTTGTATAAACATTATTAATAAGTTAGTCAAACAAAGAAACAAAATGGCGGAGACGTTAACAGTAAATCCCGTACAGCCTTAACGACTGTAAATCTTACCCTTTAATTTAATGACCTCTAAAACTCAGACCGGCTTGAAGACAAAAGGTTGAAGCTTCATCTCTATTAAGCCCTTTCTGACGTATTCTGAGATGATAATGATTTTACCACCCACTGATGTTCTGTATCGATCAGATGTTTTATATCTCTTTTAAATATAAATAAATTTATAATAAATAGTACATAATAGTCCATGACATTATTATTGATGAAATGTTATAAACAGCATATTAGACATCCGTAAAAATAGTTATAAATCAGTGAAGTTTAATTTTATAAAATTTTATTTGCAAAAATTATGGAAAATACATGTTACAATTTAAGCTTGAAATATTTGTAGATGAAAATATGTTTAATGTCAGATAATTTGACAAATTTCTCTTTGTATTTGACAATGGAAAACTAACGAAATATACCCATTAGACACGTTACGTGAACTAATGCAAGTCATTTCCGGTCATCTCTATTGTCTCATGAACCTCATATTTTACGTGTGACTTTTATTTGGATGCTTACTTTGGGATAAAAAATAGAAGATGTGATTCTTATAATGTATTTTGAAATTTATTTTACACTTATCTTTTGCCCGCTGATTTCATCGCTAAAATATTATTTTTTCATTATTGTAGTGTACAGCTACATTATTGTGTAGCAGGTGCCTCTTTAAAGAAAAGTTTTAATATTCATATAAATATAATATATATGTATTCATTTATTGATTGTAAGAGATACAAATACGGAATTTTAAATTTTAAGACATTGTTTTAATAAAAACTATATTCCGTTAAAAAATAGGCCAAAATTTATACAAACTCTTAAGTTTTATTATATTTGTGATGAAATTTTAAGAAGTCCAGCCTTTTTTCTATTTAATATCCAAATATATTTATTATTCAAAAAAAGAGTTTTCAGATCCGTGACTGTTCACTAAGTGAGGAATGAGTCAGAACGTATTATTTTCTTAATATAAAATCCTCTTATTTTGTTTTTTAAATAACATAAAAGTGTGATCTTCTTAATATATATATATATCCGCTCCTCGTACGTTATAAATTGGAAATTACTGCGACGATAATTAGTATTAAGATGATAAGGATTTATTTAATTTCTCCCTCCCGTGTAATCGCTGTTAAGGGATCTCCTCAAGAGACATTTCGTTCCGATTACTCGTCTATAATAATATATCATCAGAAATGGGAATGAGATGTGTGTAATTTGGTGACTTTGTAATTATTAAATATAGTGTTGTATTTTATAATTTAGAAAATATAATATGTAAATAAGAATATACATACATACATACAAAATTGGATTTTGTGTATTCTCTCAACCATTATTCAACTTTTGCTGTTGTTTTTTTTAATTTTATTAGTGTTTATGTTGTTGTTATTGTGTTTATATTCTCGGTATAATAATAATAACAATTCAAAATATCTTAAGGGTCTATTATTAACGA